>JAWNNT010000139.1:14730000-15963750 GCA_035044645.1 Scaptomyza parva
CGGTAATTCCCAACCGATTTTCATTATATCGTCAAGATTTTATCGATTTCATGTGTGTATATCGGAAACGCAATGAATTATCGATAATTCCCCTAATTCCTATGTTACATAGTTTCGCACCAAACTATTATACCCCATTTTACCCCTTTTCATGGGTTCAGGGCATGCAAATAATGCCATGATAAGAAGCCGCCACTTTTTTTTATTCCTTTGCATGGGAAAAATAACAAAAAGCAAGCATAAAAAATATTAGAACGCATGTTTACAGTTGTTTAAGCTCTGAACAATGTATACCATACACAAATCCCTATTATGTTAGGGATAGATGCACTGCGACCTCCATGTGACCCATGCCCGTGCCCTTCTATCAGACCCAGGTAATGCATGAGTGCGAGTATTTTCGATGGGTCAATGATTTCTAAGCTCTTTTCCCTGCTGCAAAAAGGATACTGCTTTCATGTCGCATAACCTGGAGACCTGGTCCCTATTGGCGTAGCTTGGTGACCTTTTGGTCTAAAGTGTCATGACGCGAGACCGTTGAGTCTATTTTCACTCATAGACAGATATTACTTGAGATTGTAGCTACCTTTAGAGAAACCTGACTAACCAGAATCCTAGTCACAGTACATCTCGGGAACGTCGAGAACTATCCCGATTCTGCCTCATCATTCCCTGGTAGATCTAACCAGTTGTGCAATCCCTGAACTACTTTCGGTCCTAATTGGTATCATTCGTTAAGAACATTGTGTTTATGACTAGACTAAATCTATGTGTTTATATGGGAACGTAACCGAACCCATTCAGGTTTAGTAGCTTCACATTCAAGCTACACATTCCACATTTCTAAATTAATAGAGTTGTTAACCTTTTCGTTTGGTGTTTAGTCAACAGAGCCAAATAACACAACAAATAACAATAGGCCATATATATATTGAAATATGAAATATGAAAAAATAATAATTGCAGAGACAAAAGAAGTACAGCCACAAAACTGGCTTCGAGTCGTTGCTAAACGTTTGACCCTCTTTTGAATGAGCTCTTGGCCAAAAGAATGCTTGTGCCGGTTTAGTAGGCAGTAAACCAAGTTAAAGAACGGTTCTCCAAAAAGCAAAAATTCGCTACCCGAAGAATGTAAATGGAATTTGAGACAAACTATAATGTGATCTTGAACAGATGCTTTTGTCAAACGAAATAATGTTGAAGGTTCTCAATGTTCTGATTGTATTCGTGGCACTTGTTGCACTCGTCGTTTGCAGCCGTACCATGGATCGTTGCACCCTGGCCCAGGAGATGGCCAACCTGGGTGTATCCCTCGTTGACCTGGCCCAGTGGACATGCATTGCCAAGCATGAGAGCGCCTATCGCACCGATATTGTTGGCGGCTCCGACAACTATGGCATCTTCCAGATCAACACCCATTGGTGTAGGCCCTCGAATGGACGGTACTCCCGGAACGTTTGCTCTGTGAACTGCAGCGATCTGTTGAGCGATGACATCGCTGAATCCGTACAATGCGCCCAGAAGATCTTGGGTATACGGGGCTGGTCGGGTTGGTCCGCCTCTGCTGTCTGCTCGCGTCAAGTTTCCTCCTCCATTGAAGAGTGCTTCCGGAAGTGACTGCAACAAGGAAAATATTGATGAATCACTTAGATATCGCATACAAAAAGGATAAACCTTGTTTTAAGAAAAGTATTACAATATGATTGATTGATTTTTAATGTTTTTTTTGTTTATTTGTATTATTATAATATGGTATGGAGTATATTATATATAGTATATTTGTAGTATATAGTAAAAACTTATAATGAACGTTGCTAAAGGCGATAAATGTACTTAATTCTCATTGTTTTCATCCACATTCACAATGGCAAATCATTGGATGATGTTGCTTTCATTTTGCGCTTGCGTCGCTTGCGTGCCTTGCGGCGCAATCGATCAAACTCTCGAATGTGATGTACAATGAAATGCTTAATATCATCGTGCTCATATTGGCGACACGACATTGTGAGTAAGATTAGCGAGTTAACATAAAAAAAAATTCTTATATCATAATTATCGGTAGTTGAATTTGGACCGCTACGCTGATCCTGTTGCCGTTGCCGTTCTCGCCGTTCTCGCTGTTTCTGCTCCTGCTCCCGATCGTTGGTGTAGTTGTGTTTACGCAACTTGGCAGTTGGCAGATGCAGTTCGTCATCCTCCCGGTGGCGAATACGTTTGCTTGGCGTTATGAAATGTTGACGTATGTAATCATAAATGTTGTGAGTGATCAAATCGATGGTGTTCCTGTTCCTGTTGCTGTTGCTCTTCTTGTTGCTGTCGATGTCGCTGTCGATTTTGGTTGTCGTCGTTTTCCCATTGTCCAGCGCCACATGCTGTAGATACGGCCAACTGCCGCACGCCGCCTGCGTGCGTGTTGGAATCGTTTTTGTTGTTGTTGTTGGCAGCATTGGCTTTGTGTCGATGTTGTTGTTGTTTTTGTTATTTGCAACGCGAACATGTCCTTCTTGTTGTTGTTGTGGTTGATCTACAGCAGTGGCTGCAACACGTCAATGATCAGTGATCAATGGACCCCAGAACATTTTAGATATTTTTGTATCGTCCTCGGTTAAGAAGAATTGACGACCCAAATGTACAAACTCCTTGAGCGACAATTGGCCATCGCCATTCTTGTCTATCACAGCGAATGAAATGGCAGCATCCTCTTCGGAGAGTCCCAGACAGCGGAAGAAGAGCTTATATTGTTCGAGATCCAAATGGCCAGTGTGATCAAAGTCAACAGCCTGAAAAATTCATTCATTCAATTTCAAATTCAATATGCTTTTCACAAATGTTTAAATTTTCATTCAGCTTACCTTAAACAAGTAGGGCAAAAAGCGTCCAATGCGCTTGGCCATTTGCTTGTCATTCAGTCGATGATGCAAATCGGTTAGGAACTGCTCAGCAGTCACTAGATTATATGGTGTAATCTCGCCGAACTGTTCCTCCCAGGTCTGTTTGATCACATCATTGAATTCGGCGGCAACTTCGGGCGTTAAATGGCCCAAATCATTGAAGCGCTTGGCCAGCAATTTGAAATCATCGTAGGAGATGACACCATCGTGATTCACATCCATGATGCGATGCAATGTACGCATTTTGCGGCGCCAAAACTCCGAATCACCCTAAAAAAAAAAGAATATATTTCAATAAAACTGCTTGCGTGCATTTGGAACTGCTTGTCATTGGGAGTTTAGTCTGGACACTATTTTGCACATATTGAACTGGTTGAACGACAATATAAATTTCATGTTCATGAGCTAGCCCAGACACAAACCTCAAATGAAACACGTTCCACAAACACAAAATTCCAGTTTTAGCCACATGACTGCGGTTCACTCACCCGTTCGCTGCGCTTTACATTAGCATTTTTACGGCGTTTTTCAAACTCATCATCCGAATCTGAATCGCTGTCGCTTTCGTCGCGACGTTGAGTGGCAGTGCCAACATTTTTCTTTGAATATTGGCGCACAGACTGTAGCATGGAAGGAGTGCAAATCATAAGGTGCCATGGCGCATGTGTGACACCATTTGAGGTTTTCACCACAAGTCGCTGCAAATGAAAAAAAAAAAAAAACAATGCATAAGTAATCTTTACAGAGCTACAGTTTAAGGGTTATTGGCGTGTAAAAACTGCTTGCTTTAATGTTGCGACACCCACACGCAAACTGCTTGACGACTCCATTTTGAATTCGAGATGATAGAAACAAACTACAAACAAACAAGCGCATAAATCAACTCTGTTAATGCTGCATTATAACAGTACGCTGTTACACAATTTGGCGCTCATGGTGCGCTCTGTCCTTCAGCTATGTTTACGCAAAAAAAAAAAAAAAACAAAACAAAACAAATAATAACAACTTGCTAGTAAATAAATACGATCACATTGTTGTTGTTGTTATTGTTAAGGTCAGTTCTAGATTCTTGTTATGGACCGGTTTAAAGTTTTTGACAATAACATAACAGTGACCCTGAAACCCCACATCATTACGGTTTGACAGGCACGGGCTATAGCACTAAATGAACACGTGGAAAGGAGTTTCATGATGTTTTTCTAAATGCACTGCTTGACCTTGTGATCGGAATGAAACTTTTTACATAACATACATAAATACAACATCAAATCATGTGTGCTGTACATTTTTAATGACTTTTCTGTTTGTCAAAGATAACTTTCAGTTTTCCTTTCTTCTTTCTTGTTTGCTTTTAATTACAAGCTCCTACAACTTGTCAACAGGTTTAGGGAGCTGCTGAAGTTTTGTTGTCCCCAGATAATGGAAATTATATTGGTCTCATTTTGATGATATCATTATCATTGTAAGCATTCGAGTCTGAACAAAACAAGTTTCTCGCAATCAACAAAAACCAAAAATTAATGTGGCTTCTATGCAAATATCAAACACGAGCCTCTCTCCCCATACATATGCATGAATGTGCGTGTGTACACTTACATATATAGGTTATATATATGTACATAGGTTTGCTTTGAGTTAAAAACAAAACAACCAGAAACAAACCAAAACAAGTCTCAAAATTGATTTATGTTGTCTGGAGAAAGAAGCAGAGAACCCAAAGGCCAGCAACAGGTCAACTAATAGCGGAAAATGGTGGTTGTATTTGCTAAACGCTAAAAGATGAAAACAAATCACATGGGTTTGTGCCTCAACTAAACTATTCAAATAAGCGACTTCCGTTCTTAAGGTTGTTTTTGTTTTGATTGCTATGCGGCACTTTGCGCACACTTAACTAATAGACAGCTTGCGTAGTTGTACCCCCCACCACACCCCACCCATCGACATTTCTGGAACATTAGTTTTTGTTGTTTTTGTATGCAAAGAAGTTTTAATTGTCATTCTAGTGACGAGGCGAAGAAAAACACCTGAGTACATAGAAAAAGAAACATAATTACACATGTTACTGATCTACACACCCATACTCACATAGCTGTTAATGTAAAAGTGTACATAAGTTTAACGCGTGGTTCTCTTTCTCTAAATTTGTGCCACGCTTACAGTGTTTCTCAAACCTAGATCTTGGTCCCGCTCATACACATAATGGCCTCGTTTCGTGTAACTGAAACAGATGCCCCATTCACCCCTCTCTATCACACTAACTCGGATCCGCCTTGCTTTTGTTAAGCGCTTCTTTTTGGGCTCTTCATGATTAAATTAACACAAGCAGCACACATGTACATTGTATGAACAAACAAATATGTATGTATGTATGTGTGTGGATGTGCATAGAAAAGAGCTTACATTATTGCTGCAATCAGCCATTGGAAGCGGCAAGGCAGAGAGGGGTTGTTGCTGCAAAGCACCCACCGTTGCGGCCATATTGCGTTCCAGGATTTCTCTCGAAGTACGCAAAAGACCGCGGCTTACAATTGAAAAAGCCATGTTTATTGTTGTTGTTGTTCTGATAGCGATGCCAACTTTTCTTCAATTAAACAAAACAATATCTCTTTGGGTCTTAGTAGTTCTTGTTATCCCTTTGTATATTAAGCAAGCGAGTTCGTTGCTTAGCTCCTGCTATTGTTATTGTTATTGTTGTTTTTGTTGTCGTTTTATGGTTAATGTTTGGAGTTGCAGCGCGCATTTAACAACCGGTTTCAACTCACAGACACACACTTTAAAAAACGAACAAATAAATATAAATGTTTGCAGTTTTATATGCTATTGCGTATTACACTTGAATGCTCTTTTTCTGTTTAACTTCCTACTCTTCAGCTTCTTGGTTCTTTGATTTGGTTTCTTTCCGTTAAACACAACCGTTCGCTAGCGCGTTCGAATTCGTTTTAACAGCGGCCGTTGCGCCGAAAAGGAATGAAGACAACGACGGCAGCGACGCCATAACAGAAGCGGCAAAGGCGTGTGTGTGTGTTAGTGGAGTGTGTGCTTATGTGTGTCTTATATACATTTATATGTAAAGAGCGGAGTGCGAGTATGGAAGGGCTGCGTCGATGTTACCAGAAAAATACTAATGGACTAACAACAACAGCAACAGATGTTGGGAGCCGGTCAGTGACTTTAAAACCTTTGCCAAACAACTTTTGCTTCTGCATGCATGCAATTGAGCAAAGAGAAACTTAGATAATAAATGCAGGTACTATGTGCAATATGCATGTATGCTCAAATGCACGTAAACGCTTGTATGTTTATTGAAAAAGTAAACGAAAAAAAAACCATATTGAGGTCGATGTGACAAAATGTCTAACGAACGGGTGCTTACAATGTGCGCCAGTCTTATATACATATGTATGAATATATGTTATTTACATATTTACACACATGAAAGAACATAATAACAGCAAACTGTAACAAACAGTCGAATGGTCGAGCGAGTTTTTGTTTTTGTTCTACTTGAACAACTTCAGCGGCTCACGCACATTTCTCTCTTATTTGATTATATAATCTGATCGCTTCATTCTCTCTTTTCCAATGATCCTGCAGCAGGTGCAGTTAACAGTGCATAATAATGTTATGCTATTAACGTATGAGAAACAGGAGAAAAATTGTTTGACAACATTTAACAGCTGTAATGCATCAGCTGATATGCATACAAATGCAAATAATTATGACTGTAAATGTATAATATATTCTTTTGTCCTTTGCTTAAATGAAAAAAAGAAAAACAAGTAACAAGTTGGCTAGCATGCCAAACCGCTCCCAGCAGCGTCATTCACTTTTTGTTTGTATTCAGAGTGCAATGCACTCTGGCTTAATTCCAAGCGCCAGCGCATGTTTGTGTTTGTGTTCTGTTTTTGTATCTGTGTATCGGTGTCTGCATGTAAACGTGCACAAGAACATCGTGCGCATCGGCATCGGCTGACTCTCAAATCGTCACGTAACACTCCAAACACCAGAAAATGCAATTTATTTACATGCATTAAACAACAACAGGTTATTTATACAAAACCAAATTGGAAACTGTTTGTTTTTTGCAACAATATGATTGGAAAGTTTTACATATTGCCAAACTATATTTACATACTGTATACTGTGTGTATGTGTGTGTTTGGAAGCTCGAACTCTGTTTGTTTTTCGTTCGCGTTTTGATTTTACATCTGGTTTTGTATGCCCTTACGAAAAGTATTTTAGTTGGTAACTTGTAACTTATTTAGTTAAAAAACTTTTTATTAACACAATATTAGCATTGAAAATATACATATTTATGTACATAGGCATACTGTAAATAATACAATGTATGTGGGTGTAAACGGGATGCGAAAGAGTATAAATTCTTCAGCTAACTCAAAAAAGCTGTTCCTCTTGTTTTCATTTTCTGCGCTTTTGTCAAGGTTTTCCTTTTTGTATGTTCGAGATTTCCGCAACGCCATTTAATTTTTGGCGTACGTGTTGCGTATCATGGTCTTCTGCCGGCTGCAACAACAACAACAACAACACGGGCAATTGATAGTTTTTAATACTGGTATCTTCAATTTAAATTGATGCTGCTTTCAGGTCAGGCAGAGAGAGCAGTGCAGTTTGAGGGCGTGCATAACGGTGTTTGGCGTCGGCGGAGGCTGCTGCTGTGGCTTTTTTTGTATGTTAAATTCAAAGCGAAGCATTGTCACAAGCAATAACTGCAATTTATTTTACCGTTGCTGTGCATCTGCTTCTTGCTTCTGTGTGTTTGCGCGTGCGTGCGAATGTCAATGTGTGTGTGTATGTACTTGTGCATCTTTTTGTGGTGGCATTGCTAGAAATGTCTACGTGCGGCACGCAGCGTATCCTTTTTGTTGTCGTAGGTTCTGGTTCACAGCTACTAAAACTGTAACAAAACAAATGTTACATACATAGTACTGCATTTACAGTATATGGATACTAACATACATACATATGTATGTATGTGTGTACATGGAAAATTGCCGTTGCGATGGACAGTCAAAACGGGTTCCTTATCAGCGACCTGCTTAAGCAATTTAACTTAATATTTTTGTTGTTAGAATTGATAAAAGCAAATTCAATCATAATTTTGTAAGCGCGGCATGGTCGTCTTATGTTTATAGATTAGGCCAAAATAACATAAACAATATTAAGAGAGGGTAGATTGGCAAATGATTTGTTTTTGCTTCACGCGTGGCGGAGTCACTGCTCTAATAAGAGAATTATGTACATATGTATGGGTGTAGTATGTATGTACGTACGTGTATGTGTGTGTGTGCTAAAGGTATGTGCGCGTGAATGTGCGTGAGATGAATACGGAAAGCAGTTTTAAACGCAGAATAATACTGTCCGCGAATTTTGATTAACTTTTGTATTTGTTTTTTATCATTAATACAAAAAAGGTCTTTTGCTTGTCTTGTGTGTGTGCAATACTAGAACATCCATGTCAATAAGCGAGAGTTTTACAATTATCTTTTAAGAACTAAGTGAAAAATAATCAAAATGGGTCAGCTGTGTGTGTAAGTGCATTTGTATTTGAGTACGCTTTGACCTAAATAAGTTTAAGTTTGCGTCCACGTTTTAAGCAAAATGTATATTAAATCATGTGCTAATGAAGGATTAATTTATAGAAGCAAATCAACAAAAAAAGAAGCATGTGAAAAGCAATTGACCTTGCATAGCAAACAACAAAGTTCTTGGCAAAATATTTAAATATCTTATGACGAAGGTTAAATACCCTTTCCACACCATTTCACATGTTAAAGCTTGAAGATTTATTCAATGAGCAATAAACTTTAGCTTAAAATTGTGATACTTTTGAAAGGGTGTAAAAACACGGAGAAGAAATCAAAACAAAACATGTGAAATGTCTAAGCAAACAGCAACATAAGCTCAAAACAAAAACAAATGTTATGTCAATTCGCGATAGTACAATTCCACAAGTGCTGTAATCCATAGCAGACAGATTGTTGTTGTACAAAGAATAGTGCTTGCCCCTTATAGCTGGCAAAATACACACACACACACACATACATACGTGCGTGCGTTCTGTTTGTGGAGTGTAAACTTTGTTTTTGTGCTTGCCCTGCATTTATCAAGTGCTAAGTGGAAAACGATGGTCCGTTTTTGGGGTAGCACAGTTGTAAATTTGTAGCTATTTTTAGATAGCAAGCATGCTTTGGTTTATCTCGCCATAAAAATAAGGTCAATTTGTAACTTTGGCGACTCTGAAGCCGGCACGTAAGCCAAATAATTTTAGTTGTAAACAACAATAAATGTAAACAACAATCAATTTAAGCAACAACGTTCTGTCAAAACCTTAAGCAACTTATCTTATTACAGTTTTTGAGTCCATTACTTAGATGGTTTATTTTGTCCATTAAAATAGAAAAGATTAGTTACATAACAAACAGGTTTGATGAACTTTTTTGAACGAGTATGTATATCTTTGAATTTTCGCGGCAGATGCAAGCTTGCGCAGTGGCAATATAATATATAAAACCCAGTGTTGTGTGCAGCTTATTTAGAACTTAATATCGATATAAGGAGTCGATTTATATTTTGTATTTGGTATCTTGTAGTTTTATTTATTTTCGTATTTTAAGAACGTTGGTATATTTTGTTTAAAAAAAGTAAATAAAAATATCTATTTCTATTCGATAACAGGAGTTCATAAGCGTGTGGAATTATCGCAGTAAGCATATAAGCAGTCGAAGTATCGAAATAATAACAAATTGGTGTAAAGTGATAGTTGGTGCAATCGATTGTCATAGTACATCGATAAGCTGTTAATGCCGAAAAGAAGAGTTGCAGCAGTAGTGGAGTAGATTTATTGATTTTATTATTATACATTTGGATCGGCCCACAAGCTTAAATAAATTAACAATTAACTGTACACTATGGAGGCGCTGGTTAATTATAGCAGCGAAGATGATCATGAGGACGATGCAGGCAACGAGATAAGGGTAAATACTTTACACGCAATGCAAAAAAAAGGGAATGAAAACCGAATGTGTTTTTCGGTGTATACATTTTATTGAGGCATGCATGCCTCCGTATATATGTATACATGTATGTACATACATATGCGTGTGTATGCATGTTTTCATGCGTACTGGTTTGCATGCAAATAAAAATGTTTGTGTGTATGTGTGGTATATTCATTTGAGTAGAATTTTGTTTTTAAAACACAAGTTGCGGTTCCTTATCAATCCCATATCCATTCCTGTAATTTTTTTATGTAGTTGTACCTAGTGCTTTAGTTAAATAATACGAATGTTTGCTGTTTCTGAATAGTTGCAAAATTCCCATAGGCACCACCAGCAACATCAACAACAACAACAGCTGCAGTACCCCAAACACAACCAGCCTCAGTCGCCGGAGGCACATCAGCTTCACGTAAACGCAGTTCGCCATCTCACTCATCCTCGGCTGCCCGACGACGCTCACGATCGCGCAGTCCACTACCACCATCAACGCTCGGGGGTTCAATTATGTCCTCCTCCTCATCTTCATATTTGACAGCTGCAAAGCAAAACAAGATGAAAGAAAAGGGCAGCGAGCGTCACAAGGCGCGACGCCATCGTCGGCGTTCGACCACCGAAAGCTCAAGCAGCTCTACAGATAGCAGCGACAACGACAGCAAAGCCAAGTCGAAGAAAACTTTGTCGCAAATGAGAACGGCAACTACACCGCCGCTCTCGAGTAGCGGCGGCAGTCGACATAGCCATCATCATCGGCATGGCCATCATCATCATCACCATCACAGGAACAGAAGTAGTCGCCACAATACCAGCGGCAACAACGATGAGGTAATTTTTGTTTTCTTTGCCATACATAGTTCAATTCTGCCTCATACAAATATTATTAAGTGTCCAAAAAGGCAAATCTCCTGCCGTTCCAAATATGTCTTTCTCTCTTATAATGCAAAAATAGTCTCAAGGGATCAACTAAAATTCAGATACAGAGAAACCCAATTGACATCATTTTGTTTGCCAAATATAAAAAAAAAATTATATTTTTATGAGGCATATAGTCATAAATTGATTTTGTTTTTTAGTGCTTTCCACATTCACACACAAGTGTAAGTGCATATATATGTATTATAATCATACATACATATGTATGTCCTTATGCATTATTAAACAAATTTCTTTGCTCTGGTTATGTGCCCTTTTCCAAAATATGTCATTGAATGAAAATGTTTGTTTGCTGCTTTCTGTTGGTCCGCTTCCAAGAATGCTTCCTCAACTGACATCTGAATCTTTATGTCCGTGTGTGTGTGTGTGTGTGTGTGTGTGAGTCTTGGTGTTGGAATCAAGTTGGTTGTAACAACTATATTAGTATCTATTAGTATCCTTCCAATTCTCATTTGTATACGTATTTTGTTATTAAAACATATTTAAGCTTAAACAACCTTTATATTTATATATGACTAAAATATACAATTTTATTATTGTTATTATTATGTTAACAAACCAAAACCAAACCAAAAATACAAAAAAAACCAAAAAAAAACAAAAAAAAAAAAAAATCAAAAGAAAAAAAAGAAAAAGTCTTAACATGAACCGAGACGGCTTTAGAGAACTGAATACTGTAAACTAACTGGTACCGTTAAGACATAGATAATAAACGACAATTGACAACCGACAGATAAACAGAACGTAAACGACGATAACGATAACCGATAACCCGATGAACGTTGACAGTTTTAGAGTTATTAGAGTTGTTCCAACGCGCCCAACAGGGTATGTGTCCCACTCCTTTAACTCCTTGAACACACACACTCTGACCGCTTGGTTGCGACAAAGAGACAAAGAGAAAGATGAGACTCGAGACGCATCAATGTGAGTATTGCCAACATAAAATAATCAAAACAAATACCAAAACTTAGCATATTTAATTCACATAACTATTGTACCTGAATACCTGAATCCTGAATGTGAGATCAAAGCGCGGATTTCACACACAGCCACACAGCCAAAGCGAGATCATTTCAATTATTTTCCAGTTTGCTTCAGCCAGCAGTAACAATTGAACAACAACAACAAGAACCACAACAAGAACCACAACCACAATAAGTACAACGACAACATCCATCAAATCAACAAACATCCACGCATCCATACTCGCATCGACGGGAACGAGAACGGAAACGTGAACGGGAACAGAGCCGTATTCATGCCCCATGAACAATTTTTGGGTTCTACTTTTACCAAACAACTTTGTGTGCCATCGACTTTACGAATTTGTTGTCTACCGTTTTCATTATGTTTTGTTATACTTTATTTATGATTTCCTTCTTTTAGTTGACCTTTTGGTAAACGCAAAGCTTTTCATTAACACAAATATCTGCTGGCCTTCATTATCGTTTTAGGATGCATCCGGACGTGGCCGGCAGCGTGATTCTGACCGAACCCGGGATAAGGAACGCGATAAGGAATATAATTTGGTAATTATACCATATTATTTCACTGAAATGATGAAATATGATGATAAAGGAAATTGATTTTCTAAGCAGTTAACATAAACTTCTTGTGTTTTCCTCCGCGCTTCAATCAGTTTCCCTTTTCATAAGACTATATTTCTGTACTGCTCTATTTTGTGTTGGCATTGGAAACCTAACCCTAACCCTTTTTCAATATGTGTCCACTTTACAGAGCGAGCGACATCATCGCACCAAAGAGAGCAACAAGGAGAGTGATTACAAGCGTGAGCGTGAGCGAGAGCGAGAACGTGAGGAACGACATCATGGCGGAAGCAGCAGAGACAGCGGCAGAGACAGGGATAGAGATAGGACAACCTCGCGACATCACTCCAAGGAGCAGAGACACAGCGACAGTTCACGTTCACACAACTCATCATCGACAGCAGCATCATCATCATCGGCGACATACAAATCTCAGTCACAGTCACAGTCACAGTCACAACATCACTCAGCAACGCAGCGTCGATCCCATGATGAGCGATCTCGTCGTCGTCTCACGGACTCACGGACACGGACTCGCTCACGTACACGGTCCCGTTCCCGCACACGCACACCCATTGATACGCCGCCAATTCGCCGGCGGCATGCACAGCCATCGACACGAAAATATCGCAGGCGAGCTTCGGCCGATTCCAGCAGCCGTTCCCGATCGCCAGCCGAACGTTCATCGGGTCATGGGCGCAAGTCAGGCGATCAGGCAAACAGAGGCTATAAATCAGCTGGAAAATCGTCAACAACAGCAGGAGCTGGATCAGCTGCAGAAGGAGGAACTGCATCGTCTAGCGGTGCTGCCGGTGGCGGCGGTCTGTTGCCAACTCCGAGTTATGCACCGAAGATACCATCGCTAATGTCCCTGGAGCTGAAAACGCCACCAGGAGGGTTGATTGAGGGGACGGCCGGAGCTGTTCAGTTGCCCAAATACTATAATCCCGGCATTATCAATGCCAATCGCTATGCGGAACAGCAGCAGAAGCGTAAGCTACTCTGGGGTTCCAAGAAGAACGAGGACTCGGCCAACAAGTGGGGCCATGCGCACTTCTCTCAAGACTCTGATGGGAAGGTGGCATCCAAGTTTATGCGGCTCATGGGCATTAAGAATGCTGCCGCCAATAATAATACAAATCCCAACAACAATAACGATAACGTCAGCAGCAGCGGCAGTCCAAACAACAACAACAAAACCACACCCCCTAACACTAGCGGCAGCAGCAGCAGCAACACCAACAATAATAACAACAACAGCAGCAACAATGCACCAGCTGAAACCACAAATGAGCCCAGCACCAGCAATGGCAGCGGCGCTGCCAGTGTCACCAGCAGCAGCAGCAACACCGCCACCGATGTTGCCCCTGTGCCAGCCGATGTGCAACAGCGCCAGCGGATGTTCACCAACATGGAGCAGCAGTATGAGGTGGCCCGAGCTGCCACACACACCATGCGTGGCGTTGGCCTCGGCTTTGGTTCACAGCCGCGCACCTACTAAGGCACACACCGCTAGATGTTGTTGTTGCTGCTGTTGACCAGGCTAACGGAACGAGTGCGGAATCTGTGTGGAGTTAAAGTGGGAGTTGTAAATATCGTTGATACGGGATGCCGCATCGATACTCTATAGTCATATTGAAAACTGTTCTAATTTAGCAACATTTATTTGTTTATTACACAGAATACTTTACCAATTTTATTTTTCGACTATTTCAAATAAATTTGCAAAATGTTCCATGTCCAAAACTGCATTATTTATTGTACAAATTGAGGAGCATATATTTTGCATACTTGACGTTTATATCCAGGATTTAAAGGAAAACACTATAAAAAACTATATGATTAGTGTTTATATTATAATACTTTCGTTCCTTACTGAATCTAAAAACAATTGTTTTATATTTTTGATCTTTAAATATTTTATTATCAGTTTTTGTTTATTTTTTAGTTTTTACATTTCTAAAAATAATTCTAAACACACTTTGAGCAACACAAATTTAGAATTTCGGTCGAAAAAACAAAAATGGAAAACCAAAAACCGATTTTGCCTCTTTTGAATAATTGCAAAATGTATAGCTATTGCGTGCGATGTACATATAGTATAATAAGTATGTGATGCATATAGAGAGTATATGTATTTGACTTGACTTTCCACTTAAACATAGACATATATATATATTTATATTCGTACTTGATATTTATGTATGTATGTACATATTTGGTCATAGGTGGTAAGATTACAGCTGAATTGGACCTTGTTATCAGATACGAGTTGAGAACACAAAACTATGTTGTTTAATAACTTATTTAACTTAAATCAGACTTTATATATAAGCTTAGCAATTATTTACAATCTTCCAATAGTGTCTATTGAGTCTACAGTTTAAACAAGCAAAAACAAAAGATTCGAACATAAGTTTTGAGATACTAGAAACGCTTTCGAAATTACACTTGTAGCTGCATTTGATTAGGGAACAAACCTAAAATTGTGTATGGAATAGGGAGAGTCTTGATTAATATAATGAGATAACGAAACAGAAACAAATCTAAGGTAAATGCTACCAAAGTTCGAGTATTAAAGTTGAACGACCACAAAAAGCTCGAACGAACGAAGAAAAAGTAAATTTGCTTTGCTTATCGCTTATCGTATGGCGATTGGTCAAGGTGGAGCCTTAACAATCAAACTATACTTATCCATATTTGTATGTATGTATGTAACTGGGCGCTTAAGCTGCCCAGCGAGATTTTTGCAATTCAATTTGGCCCTCCAATGTTTTGGCCAAGTAAATGACCAACAATTGTACCAAAGCAATGCCCAGCGCAATGCCCGCAATGGTATAGAGATTCCGTTCGGCCCAGACACGAACGATTTCAATGCAGCCACTGGGCCAAATCAGTTTGCTGGCAGCCGCAACTGAATGCTCCTGTGCGCCATAGCCGCACATTATGTTAACCAGTCCCGAACTGATATCGGTGGCATTTATGCAACAGCTATAGGGAACACCGCACTTCTCTACCGACGGCGATGAGCAGTTGAAGTACTCGTTCTTGCTCCAGTCTTGATAACCATCATGGCTCAGGCCACAACACTTGAACTCCTGCTGGGCAAAATCGATGAAGTTCTGCAAGTCCGGATCGTCGCGATACGAGTGTATGATCTTGTCGGTGAACTGATCCTCCAGAAAAGAGTTCATGTTTTGTGGAAACACAAAGCAAATTATTGCTGTAAGACACAAAGAGGTTGAGTTAGTCTATTTGTATATGCAAACATGTTGTATTGTCGCTCACCAATGGCCATTTCCATGAGAAAGAATATCAACAGGCACATGGAATAGAACTTAAGGAGACAGGTATTTTCGCGCAGTGCACCCAGGCAGCCGGCGAAGCTGACCACAAATATGACAATGCCCGTTATGATCATGACTAGCGATATATTGAGCACAACATCGTAAATGGTTTCCAATTTCACCCAACCGTTTGCCTCCTCCCATTTATCCATAAACGCATATATTCCGATGCCCAGCAGCAGGCCACCAAATAGCCAAAACATGAAATTTAATATGAATATCATATATTTCACGCAGGAGCTAACGAACGTAAACTCATGTGGATATGAAATACGTTGGTGCATATCGCGTACTTCAATGCCATAGTAGCCAACACCGCCGCCGCCGCCTCCTCCTCCTCCTCCAGCGCCACCACCATGGTATCTGTAGTTGCTCATTGTTTGTGTCTGGCCTAGTTGTTGAGTTCACTTATCAATGTGGATGTCTGGTGTCTTGCGCACCTTATTCCATGTTCATATTCATGTTCTCTTCTGACACATTAAATTGCTTATCAATTAGCAGATATTTGTGTATGGTTACTGTTGCTTTTTTAATTCATTATTTTATATTAATTAAGTGATTGCTAATTTCGTTTGCACGCAAATCCTTAGTCCGAATTAGGGATGCAATGCAAGCAATGTTTGTATCGATATATCGTGGAAGAATGCGATACTTGGTTAATTTTTAGTAGCAATAAGATGCTAGCATTTTCGAACACAATTTTAATAATGGGTATAATTGTGCAACTTATCTTTACAAATCTAGGAAAATGAATTTATCTGATGATAATCAATCAATCAATCAAATATAGAAACAGTGAGCTCGGCAAAATGTTTATAAACTATTTTTGGCTTTACTTATTGATCGATCTGATCTCTACTGCTTACCGATAGTGACAGCACTGAAGTGGTTCATTTGAAGAACTAGTTTAGCTAATAACCCAGTATTCTTGCTTGGCATGCACAGAAATGATTCACCGTAGCGGCCAGTTGATTGCAAGTTGTTAACAACTGATAATGATTGCGTCTGCTGTTCAAAGTTTGAACTACACACCATGCAAATCCGGCAATAGCCATTATCTCCGATAAGAAATCCAAAATTGTTTAACATGTGCGACAACAACAACAGCGACGGTATTAAATAGCCCCAGTTCGATAACAGACGCAGTCGTTAAGTAGCGATCGCCCAACGCCATTCAATCATGAATTTCCTGCTGCGTTTCATCATTTTCTGCTTTGATCCGCTTGGCCTGGGACGCCGCTTCTTCGTGCGTCCGGCCGTGAATCTAACGCTCAATGTCTACGATCGTGTCCGCAGCAAGGCCGACGAGAAAGTCGACACAATACGTGAGCTTGTTCTACGTCTTGGACTGATTGCATTTGCCGTTGTTCTAATCATTTGGCTAGCTGTATTCATATATGCTGCATTCTACTATATCTACATGCCGCCCATATCGCATACGCGACCCGTACACATGCAGTTCAAGTAAGTGTCGCAATAAGTAGAACAAAGTTTGTGTGTATTGTAACCATGTATTTACAATTTGTAGAACCTGTCTGGAGACAAGCACACCGTGTACCTTTCCACACGCACATGTCTCGCTGACGAAGAAACAACAGTTGCTGATGGTGGGTCAGGCGTACAAGGTGATTGTCAATATTGACATGCCCGAATCGCCACAGAATCTAGAGTTGGGCATGTTCATGGTATGCGCCGAGATGCGTGACTATGATTCAATGCTGCGTGGTCATTCGTGTCGCTCGGCCATGATGCGATATCGATCGCCATTGATACGCATGATATCCACTTGGGCGTTGAGTCCGCTCTATGTGCTTGGTTGGAAGGAGGAGTTTCAGAAGGTTCCAGTAGAGATATTCTCGCGGTATTTGGAGGAGCGACAGCATCCCATCACCGATGTCTACGTGGAGATACAATCCCAAAAGATACAATTCTATACGGTCACATTGCATATTGAGGCGGATTTTACTGGTCTGCGTTACATTATGTTCAATTTTCCAATTGTATCGGCCATAGTGGGTGAGTTTTTAATTTCACACCCGAATTGGGCAGCCGAACTAAAACATATTATTGCCTTTTAATCCCCCCTTTCAGCTATTAGCACCAATCTATTCTTTATATTGGTCGTTTTTCTGCTCAGCTGGTACCACTGGTCCGATGCCACCTGGCTACACAATTTGCAAATCAAATATGCCCGCCTCACGAACCAGCTGGAAAAGAGTGCCAGCAGTGTGATCCTCTCCAGCACAAGCAGCCTACGTGACGAAGAGGAGCTAAGTTTTCTCGATGAGAAATTCGACATTGCCGATGTCGGCACCAATGCTGAGCATTTACAGTTGGAAAGGTCAAGCGATAAACTTTCGGAGAGCAGCACCGTTACTCAAAAGATGCGCCAACGCAAAGTTAAAGAGAAGGCATAATTGGGCCCATTCTCATTTCCATTATCAATCCCATTGAGCAATTGTAGGCTTAACGCAAGTGATTCCACCGATTGGCCTCTGCCAAAGACTAATAGGTTTAGCATTATTATAATTTGAATTTTTATAATATTTCATGTTTATTTAAATGAATTAGTACAATAATAAGCTTTAAATGTACTTATGAATGAAACAAATTATGGCCAAGTTATATGAATTGTTGACGGTTGTTATGAGAAAACCCGTTGCATATGGACCGCAATTAAAAAACATGTTGGCTCAGTAAATGACAAACTTTTTAATATGGAAATAAAAAGAAAAATGTGTAATTGAAACATTACAACTAGTTAGACTTTTCCTCGTCTGGTTCGGATTCAGAGGACCAAATGGATTCGACTGGTTCGGGTGAATCTGGTGATTTCTCCGGAACGGTTGCTTCCTCTGTTTCAGTGCTTGGGTTCTCTTTGAGGTTTGACAGCAGTGCATCGGTGAAGATGGCATCAAGTAATAAATATCCTATGTGCTGGGCAGGAAAGTCAATAAGAAAGGAGATTATAATGCCAAAGCACACTATAATCGCCAGTTCCTTAAGATTGATCTGCAAAAAGTATAAACTTGAAGTCGACAGCTCGGGTTCAAATAGGTTTCCGAAGCTTACCAAATCTGTGATTTGAAATTGTTGGGGTTCCTTAACGCTCGCCGTATGCCAGAGAACAACCACATAGCTGGCCAGTTGCAAAGGAATCTCCATGCGAGAGAGCATCAAAAGAGGTCTGGCAACATTTGGATAACGTTGCACTAGACTCTTGTCGAATGGTGACATCAGAATGGACCAACATATGCCCAGGCCGAGTATCAATGGACTCCAGGCCAAGTACGAAGCAGCCTCCGATGACTTGTAAACGAATTTGCTGCGCATGCTATCCGCCGGTGACCAGAAGCACCAGGCAATCCCAATCATAGCCAGTATCCAGCCGGCTCTCCTGAAACGTGGTGCAATGCTAAATGTGCCGGCTTCGCTGCGGAACAATAATCCGGCACCAATGCCAAGCAGATAAGTCGTTGCTCGTGTTATTGGCGAGGTGTAAATCAGATTTGCAGTGCGATAAAATTTGCTAATACTGTACAGAAATCAAAAGGGGATGGCTATAAGTGAAAGTTGAGAGATAATTCTCTGCTTTCTACTCACTGAATGCCGTGAAAGAGCGATGGTGCAAGATGATCCCGTTGGGTGCGTGAATAGCGTGCTGCCACAGAGATGGCATGAAAAGCGCCACAAAGGAAAAATCCAGCTTCCGGATCGGTAAAGTAAAGCCAGACAACAAGTGCGCCCAGGAAATACAATTGTATATCCAATGATAATTGCACTGTGGTAGGCGAACACTGAAAGAAATAACGATTTCAATTTCAGTTTCAATCAAAAAGGTTTAAGGTCACAAATGTTACCATTTCCTCCACATCGCCAGTGTTTTGCACATTGAGAGCACTTCGCCACATATTCTCCTCGCACAGACGTGCATTCTCACCCACCAGCAGATTCCAAAGCGGACCACTGCCCAAGTGGGGCAATACCCAGGTCTGGAAGCCGAGAACTGCCAGCAGACTGGGTAGGTAACGACACGCCTTGCTGCTCACATTACGCAAAAAACTCAATCGGCATGTCTTCTCCATTTCGTGGGATAATTGATAGGCAACCAGGAAGCCACTCAGCAGCAGTAACATATCGCTGTATAGCAGGGGAATGCGATAGGTTAAACTCCAATAGCCACTGACGGTGCCAACGAGTGCGTCTCGATTCATCAGGGGTAAGTGGCCGGCCATTATGAACTTCAGATTCACATAAATCATTAGCGTGGCCAATATCTTGAGCAGATGTATCAATGGGAATTCAATGTCTGGTGATTCCAAGCACATCAGCGATTGTAACGTACGTTGTGGTGAGAATGCACTTAAAACTTTTAAATGCATTGGCATACTGCTATTTGTTTCATTTGATTCCATCTCTTGTTTGCCGGTATTTTCCTCGTCATCTTCCTTGGGTTCACTGACATCTTCAGTTTGGTGTTCGGTGGCTTCATCGGTTATTTCTTGCACATCGGACGAATCCTCTTTTGTGTGATGTAGTCGCTGCAACTTGGAGCTTATCCAATTCCAATGCTCCCAAACGATAGCCATGAGACAAGCTAATCCAAGCATGACAATACCAAATCTATAATAAAAGAATTGCATTGAAATGTCTATTTATTGAGACTTGAACTAGTAGAAGAAGATGGAAGGTACAAACTGAGATGAGGATTAGAATCAAATATGAAGTGAAACGAAACCATCTTCAAAATATGTAGGTGAAACCATAACCAAAATCGATTAGCTCTACACTCACATGCCCGTTGCCAAATTACTGTCCTTGGCCATGAGTTTCATAAAAGTCTTTCGTTGCCGGATGATGCAGTGTTCGTCCCTAACATCGATGTGGAACTCGATGCCAGTGTCATTATATGGCCGGAGGCTAGTCTCAATAATGTTATGTGCCACATTGGCGGAGCAGGCGTGTGGCAAACAGATGCCCCAATTGGCAATGTTGTAACGTGGCACAAAATGTTTGGGCTGTAAATACAATAAATTTTGTTATTAGATCAATAGATCATTTGGGCTAGGTTTGGATAGGATAGGATAGGACAGACAACACATACATTTTTCAAGTGTCCATGCCAGAGAGCGCGTCCGTGCAACAAATGTAGGGTCTCCTTGAGGCTGCTAGCCGTTGAACGCATCTCGATCTGGGCCAGACAGTATTTGCCATAGAGCCGTTGACGTTTCTTTGGCGTACCCTTAATCGCTGCGGACACCTGGATGCATTGGTCAAAGTCACCAAACTGGTTAATGTTGCCACGCAGCAGACCGGCACCGATTTTGCCGGTGGCATCGAGCACTGCAATTGAAATAAGCATCAGAATGTCAGGACATCATCATCAGTGGTTGACCCACCAGAGATGCTGCATCTGCTGGTGGTCGCTAAATTCGCTAAATAATAGAGGGGAGCGTACTCTGCAACGTCCACACTTTGTGAGCGCGCAGCTGGCTATGCAGCAGCTCCAACTGTTGGTGGCACTCTCCACTCCTTGCCTGCGACACATTGCCAAAGAAGGCGGGCAGCGAATGAATTAATAGCTCCACATACTCCTCACTTCTTGTCGCTTGACGTTGTCGCCGCCCCGAGTCGTTATCGTTGTCGGGTTTATCCTGGTTTCGTTCCCGCTCTCTTGTCGGATCCCACTTGTCACGTTTGTCGTTTGTCGTTGGTGGCGCCTCGGGAAAGATGTTGTTGAACGGCCAACGTTTTAGATATGTGAACCAATCAATGTTGCTTGTTTTTTCTACTTTTTCCTTAGTTTTTCCCTTTTTGTCCTTTTTGCCCACCTGAGCGTCCTCCTGCTCCTGCTCACCAGTAGCTGTAGTAGTTGCTTTGTCCATTAGCCACTTGAGCCAGTTGAGCATGCTAGGGTACGGAGATTCATCGATGATCTCTGGCTCTTTGTCAGCATCATCGCCGCCCATAAATCTATCCCAAATGCGGCTAAATAGCGATGCTTCTGTCATAGCATTTGTCTCAGTTTCATCTGCATCAGCATCATCTTCATCATCGTTATCATCGTTATCAGCGTTGTCTTCATCATCCTCGTTTTGACGTCTCTTCCAATCACTTATCATCGAGCCTTCGTCCTCATCATCATTCATATTCTCATCGCCCGAATCGTTGTCACCATTGTTATCATCCGCATTGTCGTCGTCGTCTTCCGTTCGCTGTATTTGATGAAATTTAAACTTACGACCAGCGGTACGCTTAGACGTAATCCGCCGACCTCCTGCACCCCCTGCACCACCCCCTGCACCACCGACAGCTTCCGAAGCAGCTTGTGCACAACCCGATATATCCGATGCGTCTGCTCCCTTGCACAGGTCACCGCGGCTCAACTCTTCTGTGATCGATGGCAATAGTAAACAGACAAACAATATGGCTAGCCAAATGACAGATCTGGTTGTTAGGCCGCCAATCATAATAAAAAATAATTATTTAATTCAATTATTACTCCAGCCGTTAACCAACTAATCTCTCTTCACTTTGTGCTCGCTTTCAAATACTAGTTGTATTCAACCTTTAAACACCGACTAATTGTGCACCCAGAAAAATATTCTTTTCCAATGCAATATACTCTCTGCCGACGGAGCACTGAGACGGAGACGCTGCACTTTCTCTGGGCCTCAATGCTATTAATAATTTTTGCATTTTTGCAAAGAGGAAACAAAAAATATTATAGAAACGCATTCGCAAATACTCGAATAATTTTTTATTCGCTTCTAAATATGTAGGGACCCGACAAAAAATAAATAAAATATATACATATACATTATAAATAAAACTTTGTTATACCTTTGGCTATGAAAATACCCTCGACGTGTTTGTTTGATTTGTGTGTGTTCGGAAATCAAGGAAAAAATTTAATCAAAATCCTGAAATCAACCGTACAAAAGTGTAAGTAAACAATTTTATAGTTGATAATTATCAAGACATGATAAGAAGGTATCATGGGTATTTTGCAGTCGTACAGTCGTAATTTTCTACTTGCTGAATTCTAATATATTTATGTGCCGCACTTTATATATGTCTCACATATTATTGTCGCATTCGGTGCCCTGCAGAAAAAACGAAAAAAAAACGAAGTGAAAATGGCGCATATTTTTATTTTTTTATTATATTTTTAACTTGATTACTTGCATCCGTGAAGGTGTTTTTGTTGTTGAACGCCAATTGTACGCATTGTCTCAGATTTGTTGCATGTCTTTTGGGTTGCAGGCATTGTTGCAACACATGTATATTGTTCTGTTTGTTCTGTTTTATACACTGAATGTTTGACTGGGGCAAGTAACAACGAGAACGAGAATGATTCATTTTATGATCTGATTATTTCGATTTGAATTATATATCTTTAGCGTTTTGAGCTGATTGATTCGTTTGATTTGGATGTTTCAAAATGTATTCAAACGTTGATTCAAGCAACGGCGTTTGAATGGAAAATAAATAAAAGATATCTCTGTTCGTATGAAGCGTATCCAGAACATCGGCCATGGTATACGATTTTCTTGATAGCCAAAAGCATGCCGATCGTTTGATAATGCTTCTAAAAAAAAATAGTACTTTGATTTCTGTGTTGGCAATATGTTGATTTTGAGGCTTACCTAATAATTGCATGCGGGAAAAAGTATTCAATTGTTGAGCTGATTTGAAAAAAGTTGTGATTTTCGTCAATGTTCAATTGATGATAATGCTGCTCATCCATTAATATTTGAATTCGTGTCTCGATTTCAATGTAGTCGGATAGCTGTTTTATCAGCATTTCGTGTCGGTCACCGATGATACACAGGCTTGAACCGTGGAGCAGGGCCATTCGACTGGCTATGTCACAGTGATTGGGATTCGTACAGGTGTAGAGCACAGCCTGACCGTGGGTGCATTTTGACTGAATTATGCCATAGATATTTAGGCGACTAAGCACATCCAGATAGGCAAAGGGTTCGTCCATTAGTATTAGGCTGGCATAACCAATCAATGATACGGCAATCCTCAGACGGGTCAGCATACCTTGACTACAGTGGGCTAGTAAATGGAAACGCCAGTCATATAGGTCATATATCTTTAGTAAAGTTTGCGCCTCTGGCAGGGCATGTAGCCGTCCCTCGCCGCGTATTTCCAAATAGATTTCAATGTATTCGATGACAGTTAGTTTTTCCGAGATTATATTACTCTGTCCACAGTGGCTAATTAGTTTATATTTACCATACTTTCTGAACTGATATGAGTTAATGCCGTAGCTGGTAATAATGCCCGTGTTCTGTGGAATCGTGCCCAGAAGCGTCTTGAACAGCACTGATTTACCCGAACCATTTACACCAATCACCGATATGGCTTGATAGCTTCAGAAGTAAAAAAAAAAACAATAATGGAATTGGTCCACGAACGAACTTGAATCACTTACCGCTCCATTTGAAAGCTTATGCGATTCAATACCACTTGTTTGGGAAAAAACACACCCAAGTTCTCTACAAAAAGTGCCTTGCACTTTTCCACTTGATGCTCCATTATGCGTACGCGTATCTTCTCATTGATACATGTTTCGTCGGGCTTGTGTTTGTGTTCATTAAAATGCAGCACTCTCTGGTCAAAGCGACTATCTGTGCTATAAAATGCATTCGTGTTCAATATATTTATGATAGTAGAGCCTCAAAAAAAAATAACTGTTAATGTCGGTGCATACATGCGAATGGCCAGATCTTAAACAGGTTGGCAGCACTGTTGATCAGCTGAATTTTCCCGACCGTAACCGTAACAGTTATTGTATCACTCTTTTGTACTTACTCGCTGTCATTGATTGCATTATCCATCTTAGCAGGTGGCTTTGGCTTCGATATTTTCAGATCAAGATACACAATTGTCCAGACCAATAGAATAGTAACACATTCGGTCCACGTATGTCTAAGTTCAAAGGGATATGTAGAAGCACTTTCTACAAATTGGAAAACCATTAAATGCCGAAATTGTATATTTATGGTAAGTAATAATTCTAATTATTGATATTGTATATTTGCAAATCGAAAGTGTTTGATGGTATAGCATTTCATGGTACATACCACAGCAGTTTGGAGTTCGTTGACAATTTTCCAGGAGAACACTTATCTCGTAGGACTGTTTATCTTCGCATATGTTGATTGCGTGGGATGCCCTATTGATGCGCATCATGCTGTCAACCAAGGCATAATATGGTGAAAACTTCAGAACCCAAACATAGCCTTTCAAATGGATTTCGGACCACTCGCACCTTGACAAATACATTACAATGCTTATCGAGTAAACTTGAATAATTAGTATATAGCCTAGGCGCAGTTCTGTCAGCCAATGGGAGATAAGTATATTAATGGACATAACGCACAGGCCAGCAAGAAAAAAAACAAACAAAATTCTGGCTGTATAAAGTTGAATTAAAGTTCAATGATTGGATTGATTGGTTGATTGGACAATGTAATAAGAACTTACAATGATCATAGTTATCCAAGTTTAGAGACGGGTGAAAATTGAGAAAGATTGCATTGATTGGGATCAGACTGACGATTATCTTGAGCATACCATAAAGGAAGTTGGCCACACTCAAAGTGCCAAAACGCATTCCCCCAATCAGCTCCAGACGACTGTACTGCAACTTACGATTCAGGCCCATATCCAAGAGTGTCAGTGTCCAAACAAAACACAAACAAAACGAGATTGCAACACACAAAATTGCATACATTCGACTTTTATCAATGTCTAACTCGGCCGTGTGCATTGTTTGAAAAGGCAACAACTCTAGTTCCACACTAATGCTAGCATTGGGATTGACAAAACCACTGTATAGGGAAATGTCAAATCAAATATATCGGAAAAAGAGGAAAATACTATAATCAACCGGAACTCACACTGCTAATGCATCCAAGACTCGAACTAAGCTGACGGGCGCCGCATTTATTAGGTATGTGTTGTACAATGCCTTAACTTTTATGTCACTAAAACTGGCTGCAACCACATAGTTGAGGTCAGTGATGAGTAGATTCCCAGCCATATGCTGAGTTATGAACTTTGTAATTGGTTTCTTGTTGCATTCGACAATCCGTTCAGTTGGTAAGGCAGCGTTCAAATAGTGTTCGGCTGCTGCCCGCACAGCATCCAGTTTGATGTCCCTTTGTTTCAGTATCGTAATTGGGTTTTTGAAACATTTCATTGTCATGGCAAGGGGTAGCAGGGCCTCACGCTCCTGCTGCACATGGAAAATGCACAAACACCAGGTGCACAATACACTGGGCAGAAACACCTGCAGAATTGACAATGCATAGTCGCGTATGTCGTGAAGCAAATGTTTCTTTATAACCACCTCAATGTGGGTGAACAGACGGCGGGCATCAGCCACAAATTGTTGCTTTCTCGTCAAATCTTCCTTCTCCTCGATTGAACGTATTCGATTGGCCAGCACCGGCAATGCGTTTCTCACGTATGCCATGCTGTTGCTATGCTTCTCATGCATCATGGCTTTAAGTAGGATGTGGTCGAGAGTGTTTGTTATTATTTGGTAGGTGTCCAGGTGCAGGTCTTTCTTTTTGGTTGGCAGCAAATCTAATAATTTATACAAACTGTCCAGTTCCGAATGCACAATTACAAAGACGGCTGTGTCGCCCAATTTGGATTCAAGCCTTATGCTTGGTATGTGTTTTTCGAAATATCTGACAACTTTTTTCAAGTTACACAAAATGCCCAGATAACAAACCTGCAAAAACAGACAAAGCGAAAGTGTTGAAAACAATGAATGCATATGAATGCGTAACCCATGTCTTGTCTTTGAGGTAAAAGTAAGTTTTTGATAACATACAAAAGATTCATAATCAAAATTGTCATGCATACCACAATCCTATTACCAAGTTTTTACGCAACTTTTCCTTTAGCTTTTACCATCAGATTAGGGACGACTAGAACTACCCTTAACCCTTGACCTAACATACTATACGGTTGTACCTGCTTTAGTGTACCAATGCTTGTCGATTAACTTCAATCATTCCAATCTCCGGTGTTCGTTAACATAAAACTTCACAGGTATTAATTATTTTGTTAATGTTTCTTATCCAAGTTTTTATTCTTATAAATTAAGTTAATAAGAACAGACTCGACTGTAGATGCTGATCAACAATATATATGTATACTTTATAGGGTCGGAGATGGTTCTGTCTATTAGATTACTGATATGACCCATTTTTACTCATTTCATGGGTTAATGGTATAAAAAGCTAACTAAATGATTTAAGATTTGCTCAAATTTGTTGTTGCTTACCAGCCTGTAAACACTGTAGTTCATTCGGAGTAAACGCGTTTCTTTGTCGCAGGCGAACAGCTTGCCATTGATCAGGAGAGCAATCCTATCGCCCAGTTTACCCGCCATTTGTGTCGCGTTCGTTGTCATCAAGATCGTCCGATGCTGCCGTTCGTGCAATGCCAACTGATAGAAGAGTCGTATCTTCTCCATGTCAATGTCCTCCAATGTCATGTCGAGCAATACAACTTTTGTGCGTCCGGCAAAAGCACACAGTGCCTGCAGCAGACTCCTCTGTCCAGTCGTTAATGTGGGGACAGGTGACTGTCTAAGATCCTCGGCCCGAAGGTAGCGAATATACAAATCAACATCATTTTGCGTCTCTTGCAGTGGGAGTCCTCGCAAGCGACACAAGTAAATCAGATGCTCGGCGAATGTGAATTCGGTGTAGAGATTAACGTTTTGTCGTGAGACGCCAACATGCTGGAAGGCACGTGTTGCTTGCCTAACCACATTGTATCCCTCAATGAAAATGTCACCGGAATAGGGCAGGCAATGGCCACTGGCCATATTCAAAATGTTTGTTTTGCCGGCGGCATTGTGTCCCAGGAGCACCACAATTTCATTTTGATGCACCTTCAGTGAAAAGTTGCGTACCACAAATTGTTTTGCATACTTTTTCCAAACATTTCTAAACTCGATTACTACGGGGCCTAGTTCTTCATCATATTCGGACTGGTTCTCGTCACTCTCGGGGGGCTCAAAGGGCTCTTCATTCTGTTTGCGGCTTTGCATATAAAACATGGACACCGTTCTACTTCCATCCGGTTCGCCATCGATATGTTTACCATCATCAAATTCGGAGGCTTTCTTCCAACCCGAGAACTGTTCGAGTGCATTTCGATGTTTATTAGATATGATAGAATCCTCCGAATCACTGGTTGAACTTTGGGTCTCACTGCTCTCTTTATGAATCGCACGTGGTTGAGGCTGAAGCTGTATCTTGGTTGGTATTATTCTATGTGTTTGATCTCTAAGAAACTCCACGGTCTTCTTTAACTCTATCCTCACTTTCCTTGCCTGAGCTGCTCTCGCCTGCTTTCGCCGATTTCTTCTTTTTACCCATCTGTACAACTTGAACTTTAAGTGTCGGCATGGTATGCATGTAAGCAGTTTGAATAGGCAGGGACAGACATTGCCCTCCAGAAGCGTTGCGAGTAACATATAGAGCAGGGTCTGAACATAAAAACACCATATGAACTTAATAAGCCCGGGATCATCAACCTGGAAGGTGGCTTTCAGATATTTGGCAACAGGCAAATGATCAACATGCTGCTCGAGGCTCAGTATGAGTTTCAAACCCTGGGACATGGACACATTGCACAAGAGATGTGAAAGCACAGTCACCATTAGGTCCGATAATGAGGGACTCAGGGTTTCACCCAAGAATAAAGGAAGCGAACTTAGTATCCAGTAGATTGGCACCATTGCGACCACCATTTTGCTGGTGCGCATTGTAATTGCCATAAGTATGGAAAAGGCAACGATCGAGAACACATAGGACGTCAGGAAGAACATTAAGACATACCATGGACACTTTTTAAAGTACGACGTATGTCCGCTCCACTCTATCTACAAAGAATTAACGGTTAACGATATAAGTGAAGATCGGGTCGAAACTAAGAGATTGAACGATACCTTAAGCAGCATCGTAATAATCATGCATGATATAAACATCAGCCAAAAACCATTGAAATACCAAGCGAAAAATTGACATCGGGTAACGACATTGCTCTTATCCAGTGAAAAGTGAATAGATAGTTCACGATCCTCGACAATTTCCTGCCAGTAATATAAATATTTCGATATAAGCTTGACAAAGATGGGCTTACTAAGTATTTACCTTGGTTAAGACTGTGACGGGAAACATGAAGCCAAGCAGCAGCATCAAGACAGATGCGTCAATGCTTTCGCTTATTAGATTATTAATCTTATTATTCAGTCGATAGGAAATTAGTCTAACTTCCGGTAAATCGGATTTACCGGATGCCAACTTCAAATACTGATAACTAATGTAGTACTGCAACGACATGAATCCCTCCAGCACATAGTTGGATATATCATTCTGAAGATTGTTATACATATCGATTACATTCCAGCTATCACCTATCCAGGTGTCCTCATAGTTCCTCAACTCCGATGGCAATACTATCGAAAAACGTAGATTCAGTGGCAGTCCTCGCTGCGATTCGTCCGTAACATTGTCAAAACACAGACTGGCAATAAAATGCTCCTTTGTTGCCCGAATTCGCAATTCATCGCAATCAACACAGCCATAGATCTGAGACGATTTCAAAGACAAATCCTGCATGGCGCCTTCAACTAGTTTCCGTATACCGGCTGTTGTGTTTGGGGCATACCCTACAGTTATTTGTGGTATAAAGACATTGGTGTGAAAACTGAAAACAACGCAGAAAACAAACAAATTTCTTTTCATTACTTTCATTTCATTGAAAAATGGTGAAACTTACTGCTTTTGCTCGTTGTGTATAATGGCCCGACGCTTGTGTATCTCAGCGACAAGTGAATCCCACCAGATTCCATATTCTATGCTTCTCTCTGTGTTGTCTTTGTTAACTTCCTCCTCCGCCAGGAATTGCAACGTTATTATAAAGAATGTGAATAACACTGGCATTACAATCGCCGCAATAATGGTTAGCTTTTGCTTTTGCCGATTTCTGATGTTCCTCGCGACCAATAAATAGAATATTCGACATCTCAGTATTTTGCACTGCATCACTTCTTATTATTATTATTTTAATCTATTTATAAATATATATATTTCTCGTATGGTATGAAGTAAAACTCGCAGATTCTAAGTAGTTGATATTTTATTGAAATTCTATATATATAATGTTAATATTACAAGTTGTCATACTTTTTCGAGCTTTTCGAGCAATAATACTGCATTCACCAAAAAAAAAAAAATCGAAAAAATAGAAAAAGTTTTTAATTAAAATGTTTGGCATGCACACAACAGCAACAACAACAGTTAGCCCCTTGATGTTGATGTATGCAACAAGCCCCATGTTGGTGGCGCCCCTTAGCTGTACTGTGCTGTGCTTTGCTGTGCTGTGCGCCTGCCTACTTCATACAACACACAAAAGAAATTGGATTTAAAAACTGGTTCACATCGATTGGTTTCCTTTCATGTCGCCTATCGGCCATATTGCCATATAATGTAATGTAATGAAATCGTTGGCCTTCATCATCGCAACTGGTCAGCGCAAGCGATTCAATTGCATAAATACTTGGCTTGGCTTGGCTGCAAAGCCTACTTATCCTCACTCCTCTCCTACCACCCCCCACATCCATCCATCCACAGACTTTAAGAGCGAACAAATCTGTAGCTTTTGTGTGCAAGCTAACGTAATTAAAATAATAAGAAGAAACTTTGCATACATTTTATTTGTTATAGTACTTGCATATTTGCATATGTGCATCATCATCACCATCATCATCATCATCATCGTCGTCATTATTATACTCTCTCATGCTTGGTATGTATATTTGTTCTTGGGAATACCCTTATGCGCTTTGTCAAGACATGTGTCATGTCATGGCCTTAAAGAAGACAAAAACAAAGCAAAACAAAACGAAACGAAAGAAGAGGAAAGGAAAATAACAAAAAGAAGAATATAGTATGTGAAAAGGCGGCTGGCAGCATCACCATATCATCTTGAAGATGACAACGCAAGCGCATCTTTGGGCCCCGTCCATGGGTTCTACGAGTACTCGGTTCAGTTCTGTGTTCTGTGTGTACCGCATACAAAAATGTATGTCTGTGTCTGTGTTCGTATGTGTGTGTGTGTGTAGGCATTTGTGCGGCGAATACAAGGACCTAGGGCTACGTGTCCTTGAATATTTGGATAGATTTTTGTTTTTATTTCATTTTCATTTTCATTTTAGTTGCTCTGATTGATACATTCTGCAACACTTCAGTACTTCAGTGGGGACTATTTGGCACCACTAACAGCAATATCCCCCAAAAATTCCTTTTTTGGGTCCGTGCACGCACATAAATATGTACTTGTTACTAATTTACATACATACACACATACACATACACAATGTATGTACATGTGTACAAATGTATGTGTGTTAGAGGGTCTCCTTTTGCCTGTTGGCTCCACATCTTAATTATATTTGTGCGCGACTTTGTATGTGTGCAAGTATTTCAGAAACAGATGTCTGCTTGTGTGACAAAACACTAAAAATATCTCAAGCATGTGGCATGGTATGCCAGGCGGCAGGCAGCAGGCAGCAGGCAGTAGGCAGTTGCCAGAAAGAACCGGGCTGGGGCCATCAGTGCGCCACGCCGCGCCGCGTAGCCAGGCAGGCGCACTCACACACTCAAAAATACCCTCCTACAACCACACACACACACACACACACACACAGACCTCTCTGTACAAAAAACCCGCCCCCCGCTTATCCTGCGTAAGAAAACAACACAGAATCTCTTCACTCCCAAATCGTCAATGCTCATACCCATGCTCATTTCGGTCGCACAAAACAGCAAATGTCAATGCTTACACTCACACAGCGTGAAAGTACACACACACACACAGAGAGCGAGTGCGATTGCGAGAGCGGGCATTAAAAGCCGAACTGTTTATTCGGCTGATGCTCATAAAAAATTTCCCAACTTGTAGCCAAAACAAGAACAATAACATTTTGATGAAAATATCCTCAAACCAAACAACACATCAACTAAACCAGATAAAGAGTGCCGATAGAGAGGCAGAGGGAGAGGAAGGGAGGCAGGCGCTTACATGTTATGCTCTCTCTGAGCGAACCGAGCTCGGCTGATTCTGCGCAAATGCTCTCGCGCACATCGGTTGCGACCGATGAGGCACGACCTCGGTAAACACACAGAAGAAACACAGAGAGAGAGAGAGAGAGAAAATACGGTGTGCATGCATCGGATGCTGGCTGCAGCTCCAGCTGGCTGGCTGGCTGGCTGCCTAGCTGACTGGCGCTGCTGCCTGGCTGCCTGCCTGGCTGTATGGCTGCCTGGCCTAGTTATTCAGCGAGGAATAAGGAGTGTGTGTTTACTTAGTGCTCGCGCTTCGTTTGAAAACCACAGCACAGAAGCAGAAGCAGAATCAAAAGCAGTAGCCACCCAAAAATGCCAAGTCGTCATCGTTCATCGTTCGCCGTTCATCGTTCGTCGGTCGTCGGCCGTCGTCATAACGAGCGAAGTGCGATGTGCTAATAAAGCCGAAGCGAACGAACGTGTGTGTGTGTGAGTGAGAGCTGTTTGTGTGGTCTGATTGTGTCACTATGTCAATAGTTGGCGTTGGTCTTCTTGGCAGGTACTCCACAGCCACTTGCTGAGAGTAGTGAGCGCTGAGCTGTCGCTCTTTGCAGCTGATGTGCGGTGCTGCTGAAGCTGCTGTCGCTGCTGCTGCTGCTGCTGCTACTGCTGGTAGAAGCTGTTGCCCACACACACACACACAAACAGCATGTAACAATAGTAGCAACAGCAAAAGCAACAGCAACAGCAGCATCGGCAGCGGCAGCGGCAGGGCGGCGTAAGGCATCTCGTTATTATGTTTACAATGTTGTGTAAAGTTGTAAATGAAGCACAAAGACAGCATATCTTTGTGTACACACACACACATATGCATGTATATGTGTGTGTACAAGCATTATTAATATGTAGATATAAATAAATAGTATATGCGTACATTTATTTATTATGCCTTACGTTTTTTGACCTTACTTAATAGCACTTTATAAGAGAAACATAACAAAAAAAATTGAAACTGAAATTTCGTTCGATAAAGAAGTAAGTAGTTAAGTGCCACACAGCATACTTGGCGTATACACAACCTATGCATAATGTAAATAAGAAACTTGGACATCCTTTGGGAATATGTCAATGCTTATACATACATACTACATATGAATATCGTTGCCGATGACTCATAATGTATTAGGTTTCCATCTTAAGAGTTAAGAAAACCGTTATAGCAACAACACATCAAGAGAATCAGTTTCGATTACTTTGTCCATCATGAACTTTGTTAAGTTTTATCAATGTCCGTCAAAGCTGCTGTAAAGTTTATTAAGCGAAGCTGCATTTGGCACTTGACTCTTTGTAGAAACTTTATTAATCACATATTGTAGCTGAAGGTAAGCTAAAATCATTTGGAAGAAAGTCCCATGTTGATCACATTTTCAGTTTCGATTACTTTGTTCATCATCATGCTAAAAACTTTATTAAGTTTCATCAAAGTCCGTCAAAGCTGCTGTAAAATCATTACAAACAACGTTTATTAAGGGAAGCTGCCTTTGGCATTGACTTTTCGTATAAACTTTATTAATCACATATTGTAGCTAAAATCATATTGAAGAAAGTCCCATGTTGATCACATTTTCAGTTTCGATTACTTTGTTCATCATTATGTTCAAAACTTTATTAAGTTTTATAAACGTCCGTCAAAGCTGCTGTAAAATCATTACAAACTACGCTTATTAAGGGAAGCTGCCTTTGGCATTGACTTTTCAAAGAAACTTTATTAATCACACTAAAATCATATTGAAGACAGTTCCATCCGTTCCATTTATCAAACATGTAGAGTAGTTTCTTTTGCAACTGTCTTGGAAAGATATTCGAAAAGCCATTAAAATGATTGCTGATGATTGGCGTTTGATGTATTTGAAGATGCATTTTGGAGGCGGCTTAAATGCTCAAAATGTGTGCGATAGTCAAACAAACCGGTTCGGGGCTTGGTTCGGAGCTTTGTCGTGTCAACGGCACTTCCTTATTGCATAAGCTCATAATTAGTCTATAATAATGAGAAAGCATCGTGTTTTTTTTTGTTTGTTTTCTTCTTTTTTCATTTCATTCTTTCATTTACACACACAAACACACTAATACAGGTGTAACGTGTGCCTAAGCCAGTGACTTTGTGTGTGTGTTTGTGTGTGAGAATAACAAAAGGCAATGAACGGGGCATTGCTCATGAAGCTAAGTGGGCGGCAGCGAGAGCGAAGTTCACTGTTTTGTTTGTATCTGTGTGTGTGTTGGTGTGTTAGTGTGTGAATGTGTAAGTGTTTGTGTTTGTGTTTATGTTTGTTTGTTCGTGTGTGCCTTTTGATTTCTCATTTGATTGCCTCACCCGATTTGGTCCTTGTCCATTTACAACGGGTATTAATTATGTATGCCTCAAAGGTTCAACTAGAAAATTGGTCGACTCCTAAACAACAACAACAATAACAGCGAGAACGACAATAACAACAACGAGAACAACAATAACAACAACGAGAACAACAATAACAGCGACAACAAACATGCAGCCAAAAAAATGTAGCATAGTTTTGTGCGCACTCCTTAGGGAAGCTGGCATAAAACTGTCAAGAGTCTGTGTGGAATGGCGTCAACTCGAACGAAGGGACACCAACGAAAAGAAGAGGGGTGAGTGAGTGAGGGGGGGGGGGGGGTGTTGATTAAAGTTAAAAGCTGGTTGGTAGTTTTCAGGGTAGTTTTGAAGGTCTGTGTGCGCCTTGATTAGGTTTGCAAATCGCATATTATTGAATCCGACAGCCTTCAATTCATGTTAATTTTCAATTTGTGCTTACTACGAATACGCCGGAATTCCGGAATTCACTCTAACGAAGTTACAAACGCCTGTCTCTGTCTGCGTATGTGTATGTGTGCGCGTTTATTGCATATGAGCTTGTTGGTGTACAAAAAAAAATATGAAATATGCATTTTTATGCGCATACACGAAGCGAAAGTAGTGTTAAGCACGCGAGAAAAACAAATTCAGCTCACAAATAATATTTATTTGAATGCAGTTTTTACCTTCATTTTGTTGGTCAAAGCAAAAAATGATGGAAAAAACTTATTCAAAATTATTATTTTTATTAAAATTATTTAATGGAATTCGTGCTTTTATCAAATAAATGTGGATTTCTGCATGAATATGTATGCTTATACACCAGAAAGGGGGGGTATTGTGGCCATGTCATTGAATATGTAACGTTTTGTCGATTTACCAAATAGTTTTTTACATTTTTAACTGCAACTTGGGCCAAGGTCTTTATTTCTTTTTTGTACTAGATCATTTCTCATAGAACCCTTTAAACGATAAAATTCCTATTTTAAGTGCATAAAATATTCGACATGTCAAAAAAAGAGTACAAAAGTATATTATTATTAGCCGTCATAATGTTGTCTGAGCCTGATGTTAAAACTATGCGATGGCAAGGTAGGTTTAAATGTATTACCTACAGGAAAAAAAAGATCCCTGTTTAGCCGGGTCCAGCCCGCAAAGTGCATAATTACTAGGAGGAGCTTGCTCTTGGCCTTACTGCTTTTGTTTTTAAACCTGTTTTATGACGATGCCTCTGGGCCAGACCAGGCCAAGCCTGCTAAGCACACACACTTTTTTATCGCTGGAGTAATGGGCTCTGAAAGGAGAGTGCAGCTACAGCCACAGCTTTGGACAAGGCCTTACTTTGCTTTGGACGGACAGACTACACGCTTTCTGTGTGTTGTGAGCAAAGAGCAGCCCACACTTTTCAAAAAATAAAGCCCGAGACCTGTTGACTTACGAGATTTTTGCATTGTGATTTTAGAGATTTTGAACAAATCGTCGGTCGTCGGCACAGCAAGTCTGTACTTAAGGTTTGCATTCCACTATGCGTCTCTGTGGTCCATAATCGTGTTTAGACTTTGAGCTTTAAGGACGGAGCTAAACACCAAAGGCATGTAGAATAAGAATAGATTTCAGATTATGGAATTAAAAAAATAGTCAAAGTTTTGGTCACTTTTAGTTCTTTAGGTCATTTTGGTTATTTTGTTCTGTACTAGTTTGGAATAAGAAATGTAAAACAAGTTTATCTTTAAACGAATTTCGGCAGCAAAAATCTGTTTTCCCAGAAACCTGTCAACTAAGCAAATCCCTTCACCGGGTGAGGGAGCTTTAGTAACAATTTTAATATGATTAGTATGAAAACTCTGGTTTCTCACAAGCTTAATTAAAAAAGCATTAAACCAAAAATCCAAAAAGCCAGAGGTAAAATGAAAAACATAGTTGCTTTTCCACGAAGTTAAACTTTGATACGATTCAAAATTGCAAATTCCTGGTAAAATTGTTGAAAACTTAGTTTGAATTCCAATTTACGTGAAAGTTCAGTTTGCGGAAAATACCTAATTGGTATACCAGAACTGACATTTTCAGCTCGTGAATATGCAGCTCGGTAAACTTTGTTTAAGCCTAGAAACAGCAGTCATTTTAATTTTGAAAATGTGCCATTTACGTTAGTGAGGGGGCAAAATGGCAAAAAGGCAAAAACGTTGCAGGTGGAAAAGCTTGTTTTCATCTCGAAACTTCGAACTTTTTGCCTTTATGCCTGATGCACTGATGTTTAATTGATTGTGAATGTATATCTTTAGCTATGTTTTGTTTTTGTAATCTAGTACTCGATACACTTAAGACAATTTAAACAAAATGCAACATCAAGTGCGGCAACTAACTAATTAAAAGTATTTTTTTTTTTGATTTTTTTTTTTTCAACTTTTCGAATTAACTCGAAAACAACTTAATATTTTGTTTTGGCCTTTTTGTTCTTGTTGCTATTGTTGCTGTTGTTGTTGTAGTAGTATTGTTGTTATGTGCGCTTGTATACACACATATATGTATGTGTGTATGTGTGTGTGTGTGTGTGTGTAGTATTCGAAACGAATTGTGTTGGCAATGTTTGGAGCTATTCGGTAGTCGGTATTCCTGTAGTTGTATGTATTGAAAATGATTGAGAAACTTTCGTGTCGGCATAAATCGGCATAAATCAGCATATATGCTTTCTTTCTCTTTCTCTCTCTCTGTTATCCCTCGCTCGCTCTCTCTCTCTCGCTCTCGCTGTCAGTGTGCGTACGAATGCGTGTGTGGTCTTTCGTATCTACAAAATATCCCATTTTTCCTAGATAAGTCCATTCCATCGTGTAAAAAAAAAAAAAGAAAACAGGGGCGTTGATGCTTCCGCCCCATCACTACAACATTTTTGGCCTACATCGCACTCGTCGTAACACTCTCAGGCTCATTCGCAGTGTTTGGAGAGCGGGGAGACGCCAAAATATTACAGTCAGCAACGCGCTTAATATAATGTGAGAGCACATCTACAGTTGATGTACTTACAACTACAACTAACGGCAAACGGGCCTCTAGCTGAATATACAAAAGAGAGTGAGAGAGCGACAGAAACAGAGAGAAACCGTTATGTGTGATGCTGGGTAAACTCAGACTCAGACTCCCCGTTTGTGAAGCCGGTAACGGAATGTTGAGCAAAAAAAATGTTTCATTTGCCAAAAAGTGTTGTTGTTGTTGCTGAGCGTAATCGTAACGGTACTTGCGCCTGCATCTGCGTCTGCGTTGTCGTCGTCGTCGACATTATCGTTGTTGTCGACGTTGTCGTTGCCGTTGTCGTGTGTTCGGGCAATTTTGGCCGTATGAGCCGTAGCGCCGTGTGACTATGTGTCGCGTGCTCATGTCCTGCAGACTGCAGACGTATGCGAGCGCTTTAGAACGTTGTTTGCAATCGCGGAAAGTGGCAACGGGAAAAATCAGCAAACGGTGACGACAGCAACAGCACACACACACACACTCACACACTTACGCACCGCCAACAACCATAACATAACAGTGCCCCAGCGAGTATAACAACTGTCAACGGCCGCATCCAGAGCCACCACAACCGGAGTCTGAGTCAGCAAAACACACACACCACACACCACACACACACATACATATATATATGTGTATATGTGTAAAAAACTAAATAAATAAAACAAAAAAAATACACACCACACTTATTCACACAAACTCACACACACAGGCACGCACACAAGACATAGTAAGAAAAGCAAAAGAAAAGGCAGCAAGAGAACAAGCAACACACACCAACACACACACACACACACACACACACACACACACAGAAATACAGATGGTCCTTGGATAATGTAAAATAAAAAGCAAAACTAATACGAAAAAAATAACGCAAAAACGAAAAAAATGACAAGCAGACAAAGATAAAAAAAAAAAAAAAAATAACATAATATATATAGCGATTACACATAATTGCGATTCGGTGAGCAGGCGCATTCAATCAAGCAACCAAACCAAACCAAACCAAACCCCACTCACAAAAGCAATCGGAGAAAAAAAAAAACCAACAAAAAATAAGAAATTAAAGAAAGCAGCACCGCACCTTTAATCTATACGTTAGGAAATGTATTTTGATATTTGATAAAGATTTTTTGCAATTTTTTTTTACCGTTTGCTCTCAAATGACAAACAAAAAGTGTTCATTGTAGTTAAGTGTGCTTTTGAAACAAATCTGAAACCTCAAATCGGATTCGTCAAATGCCAAAAAAAAAAACAACCAAACAAAATAATCAACAACGATACTATAACAAATTAATATTAATAATTAACAAATTCAACAAGCAACAAACACGAAAACATAAATAATAATACCACCAGCGACATACATTTTTGCGGAAAAAGGATAGGTAACTAACAAACCATTAACTATCATCAAATGTATCACTAATTACACTACTTTACTGCTGCCTGCCTGCTAGCTGCCTGCCTGCCCGCTAGCTGCCTGCTAGTTGCCTGCCTGCCTTTAGTGAGAAACATTAGCAATTGCTTTGGCACACTAAAATTCCCATACACAATGCTCACACACATACCCACGCATACGCATATGGACTCGCATGCCGTTACACACATGCATACACACACACAGACACGCGGGCATGTGCATATGTGTACGTACATTCGTACGAACGTACGTACATGCTGTGCTTTCGGTTGTCCGGGTCAACAAACAAATGGGCAAAAAATGTTGCATGCTTACAGGCGCTACCCGTTTGAGATAGTGGAAATTCACATTTTCAGTTGTAGTACTATAACTATGCACACATATGCGTGCGTGTATGCGTGCGTTTGTGTATTACCTTCTGATGAAACAGTTTCTGGCTTTTATGTCATGAAATATTTTCATCGCAAAAGCTAATTAATTACAGTTTGAAGACAATTGAACTTAAGTTCCAATAAGTTAACTTGATCGCATTATCGTATTATTTCTAAATTGCCACTTATCGTATTGCAGTCTTCAGTCTGTTAACTTTACAAGCTCACACACTTACACTTACACACACCCACACACACACACACACACCCACACACCTACACGCTCACGCACACACAATGTCAATTAGACACTTTCATACATTTTATCTTGCTCGCTTCCATGCCATGCAGCTGAGCATATGATTGGCAAATGCATAATCGAAAAGTCAAACCCCCCCTCTCCACCCATTACCGCCACCCCCAAACAGTCCACCCATCTCTCGAACACAGAGATACTTGCAGCCGAACAGTAGTTAAACACAATACATATCGAACACAAGAACATCCTCTACTTGGGATTATAATCCCTTCGTTTGCGAGCACGGCACTTCGAGAATACATTTGCTTAAAGATATTGTATCTTGTAAGTAGTTATTCTCTCAGTCAATCAATTCGTAAGAAGCAATCAATTAGAGTGTGGGGACAAAGCCTAAAAGTAATAATCAAAAAGGTATTAAAATATATTCAAATATGAGAAAATATATTTAGATAAATTTCAATTGAAATGTTTTTCCCATCGATACATATGTTTTACATTTTGTTGTTCTTGTTTTTTTCGTTTTGTTTTTTAAAGTATATTCGAGAAATGCCTGAAAGTTTTTCCTCAACACACAGAGTTATCGCTAAATTGGGGGCGGGGTCGAAGGCGGTGTCAGCTGCGCATGACTGACAATCGCGATACGAAGATTGTTTTTTGCCCGTCGGGCCATTTATCCGTCCTCGTAGATTAGATTAGGGGATTTGGCCTGGTCTGGGGCGCTGTGGTATGGTAATGTGGCGAGTGGCGAGCGGTGTGCGGCGTGCGGGGAGCGGTTAGGGAGGGAGGGATGGGAGAGATGGGAGCCGCGATGGCATTTTAGTTAATTGGATATTGAATGCAGCAGTCCGGCCTCATCACCATCAACATCATCATCATCATCGTCATCTTCATCATCATCATCATCATCATCATCATCGTCATCATCGTCATCATCGTCATCTGGACAGCAGCGACGATAACGTAACAGCTTTAATATTTGTTTTTTTTTATTCATTTTTTGGTTTTATTTTTTCATCTTATTTCTCTTCTTGCTGCTTGCCGCTTGCCTTCTTCATCTCGAAGTGTTCTGGCCTGGCCGGCTTCCAGATTCTATATCTCTATATATATATATATACGCCAAGGCCCCAAATTTGGGCGCGTTTTCGGCCAACAACACCGACAACGTCGACAACGACAACGCCAACGTCGACGTCGGCTTGGGCATGCGTCGATGTGGCTACAGCTTTTTGGCTACAGCCGAGCTAGACAGAGAGAGAGAGAGGCAGTTAGAGTGAGTGAGAATTGTATGCGGCGAGAGCAAATGTATTCAACTGGGAGAAAAGTCTCTCAGTTTGCGTCTGGTTTTTGTTAGCCTGCCTGCCTGACTGCCTGCTTACCAGTTAGTATCGTTTCGCTCTGGACCAATATGGAGCTCTTTGGTATGGGTGTGTGAGCATAAAATGTTTCCATCTTCTATGTGTGTGTGTGTGTGTGTGTGTAGATTTTTGTCTCATGGCAATCGGTAAACAGCAAGCGGCAGTCGGCGGCGCCTGATGTATGTCCGGACCGACCCCCGCCAGCAGCTGCTTGCCTCCAGGACATGGGCGTCGAATTCCACAGGGCAACGTCTGCGTGCCACACACACACACACATAGTCACACACATACGCATACTCCCATTAAGAGCGAGAGATAGAAAGAGAGCGACAGCATCCGCTAAAAAGAGAGAGCAAGAGATTTGTTATGTGCTCCGAATAATGAATTGCCAGACGATTCTTGAGCCCAGGCTGCGTGTTTTGTTTGGATTTTTTTCCATCACACACATACAAATATATCTGTATATGTATTTATATATATATATATATATTATATATATATAAATGTTTTTTTTTTAGTAAATTTGGGTTTGTTGTACTCCTTGACTGGATTGTATTGGGGAGGCACTTTAAAAGCAGAGTTTGAGTCTTTTGAAAACCACCAAACCAGGGGAGCTACATTTAACTGCGTTTGGAAAGTTGAAAGTTTTGAAGCCAAGAGTTCTTACTGTTTGACTGTTTTACTATTTGAATCCTCCGAATCACAGCCACAGAGAAGAAGCCAGAAGCCAGAAGCCAGAGATGAAGAATCGCCAACAATGCTGTGAAAGTTATTAAAAACATTTTCCATCGGAAATCCATTCTCAAATTGTGCGGATAGTTGGCCTCTGAAGCCCTGAAGCGCATACAAACTAACAATTTTAATGTGTGTGTGTGTGTGTATATTCTATGTAGATCTCAGACATGAATATTTGCCACACACACAAACACACACACACATACATACAAACAAACAAACAGGCATGGCATGGCACGGCTCTTGTTCGTTGTGTGGCACATGCCCCACATGCCCGACAGTGCTGAAAATTTTGCGGTTTATTGAGCGATGGGCCTATGCATTGGATGCAAAAGATGGATCGCCCCTAGCTAAGCCCAAAACAATGACCGTTACAGCACAATGCCACAATGCCACGATGGCTGCTGGGCTGTTGGGCTGCCTGAATGCCTGGCTGATGGGCTGGGCTGCCTGGTTGGGTGGTTGCTGTATGATTATGCAGCCACACGATTGAATCTGTGGCAAGTCGGTGCTCCCATTATAGGAATGCTGCCACTGTCATTGCTGCCTCTGTTGCTGCCACGGCTGCTGATGCTGCCTGCCACTGCTGCCTACCACTGCTGCCTGCCACTGCTGATGTTGCTGCCTGCTACTTTTGCGGTAACTGTCATTAACAAAGTGGCCATGCGGATTTAATGTGTAACCGGTGTTGGTCACAGTCACAGTCATGCCAAAATCAAACGTCCAGCTCAATTTTTGACCAGGCAAGGAATTTCCTATTGTCAGATGGCTTTTCCCTTTCTCTTCCTGTGTGTGAGTGCGTTTTTGTGTTTTTGGGCTTGCATAGTTTGCAGACAAGTTGTACCTTTCGAAATTTTGTGTCACGGTATTTGCAAGCAAACAGGATTAAAAACTTTTCTTATCACTCACATTCTTGGGCATAACAAGTACTAACTTGCAACTAACTTGTAACTAACTAACTAACTATTACTTGCTTGTATTGCTCGTTTAGTCAAGTTATTCAGGGTTGTATAACGCTTATCTGAAAGTTAAACATTTGAAAGCTTGGTTTCTTCGACAAATTTGTGGATTTTCTTATGTTCTGTTTCAAGAATATTTTGTTTTGTTATAAGATGATAATGAAAGTTAAAAATGATAAGAAATCATTTTAAAAATATAGTCGACTTACTTCGAAGTTCTATAAAGAAAACCTTTTATGAATTTAGCTGAGGTTTTAATCAGATTTATTTGGGATACCTAAGTTAGATGACATAGTAAAAGGTTTTAATGTTACACAAATAAACATTAAGAATTTTCTTCAGTTTTTAGTTAGTTGAGTAGAATCAAGTTCAACATTAAACAAATTACATTAAGAAAGTTTTCCTTTTCTTAATGTCTGTTCTTATAAACAAAGCAAATGTAATAAATATTATTTATAATAGTAATTATAGTAAGAAATATGTAGTTTTCCTAAGAAACTGTGCCAAAAAAAATGTATTATTGCTTACCAGAGTTATAGAGTTAAGATAGAGAAAAATGATTTTGAACTTAAACAGAGACAAAATTGTCTTAAAAGTTGTCCTTAGACAGTTTTCGACTCTTAGCCAACATCAGGTTTCCATTTTGAGCAACTTGAAAAACTTGAACACACACAAACAAAAAAGAAATCGAAAAAAAACTACAAAGAAAAAAAATGGTTTTTATTTAAATCGAACAATCTTTTTGCTATGCTAACCGCACACAGCTGTAATCTGCAATGAGCTTTATGTAAGGGTACACAACTTGCACAGAGAACGGAACAAGTTAAATGAATTGTGAGTAAATCGGTAAATGCAGTCACTAATTGACATAGAACGTTTTGTTCAGGGACACGTTTCGTTTCGTTTCGTTTGGTGTCGTCACGTTGTAGTATCTCTTCTTTCTTTCTCATTGTGCACCCTTGACTAACTGACTAACGGACTGATTGACTGATTGACATACTGACTGATTGACTGATTGAGTGACCGACGGACTGACTGTCAGGGCTAGTTGGGTTAGCCATCCGTTTCTGTCGCATGAGGGTCGCCGCAATTAATTATTTAAGCAGTTGATGCTTGTTATATTGCATTTGTTGTTGTTGTTGTTTGTTGTTTTCTCTGATTTAACTATGACCCCTTTTATTACTGCCCTTGGCTAATTAGTATATCGTATATAGCATATAGGGGATGCAGTGGGGTGCAGCTGAGGTAGCTGCTAACAGTGGATGCAATCAAACAATGACCAAGACCAAACTCTCAATTGAATTTCTAATTTTTTAAGTTTAACTTTGTCTCCGTAAACTTAACTGAAACTGAGGCAAAACCCTTAAATATGAGTAGCTAATGCAATTCAATCGATTATCAACATAATTATAGTTCCAGTCCTAATTGGATAAGAAATCATTACTCAATGCATTCCATTTCTAACTCTTCTTACCAGTCTTAGTTGGAGTTTGGATAAGAAATCAATACTCTTCTTACTCTTCATCATCATATGCAAACGGCTTTACAGACAGAAAGACAGAGAGTTGTTGTCGCCTGTCGTCATATGTTTATTACCCACTGTACCACAGAAGCTGTTCTGTTCTGTTTTGTCAGCAGCGGTTCGAGTTCCATCGACGAGCATCAACAGAGCCCAGCAGTTGGTTCGGGCGGCGCCGATTGCTAAGTCGTGGTGCACTGATTGGCTAGCTAGTACTAGTTCAGTTATGCCGGGACACACACACACACACACACACGTACACACACACACATGCGTATACACAGATGCAAAAGTGAATACATAATTCTCTCTGTACGGCTGCATTATACGTACTATACTCTAAATATAATTATCGGCTTCGGCTTCATCATTTACAAAATGTTGTTTACGGGCGCTGCGGTCTGTGTGAACGAACGCAAACAACAATTTTGGTTTTAAATATTATTATTATTCATTATTCATTCTGAAAACAGAAAACTGAACAAATATTTTGTCTCTATTTGCAGGTCAATTTCGTATGGTAAACAATTGCGTCGAATCGAGTCGAGTCGAGTCGAGTATTATTGTTAAAATTATCATCGTCACAAATGGCCGAGGCCGGCGGGCAATTGTTGTTGACGAGTTGTTGACTTTTTTTGTTTGTGATTTTTTTTCTGTGGTGAACCAAAAAACTATAAATATTTGTTTTTTGTTTTTCTGCTGAACATGTGTTTTTCTGTGTGAAGTGGAGAAGTGAAAGAGAGAGACGAGAGAAGTGCAAAAAGAAAAACACAAAAACAGAAGGAAAATTCAAAAAAGGAGAGTGGAAAAAAGGTTAAGTTGCAGCAAAGCGGGGGGCAGTTGAGGAGAGTGGAGTGTGGAGTGTGTATGGAGTGTGGAGTGTGGAGCGCGAAATGATGCCGCAATATCGACTCGAACTGCAGCACTCTGACGTCAGCCCAGCAGCAGCAGCAGCCACATTCAGTCCCGCTTGCCCGCCACTGCCATCAAATAACAAAATCTCTGCCTCACTAATAACAACAACAGCAACAACAACTTCACTTACAACAGCAACAGTTCAATGTGTTTAAGCCAATTGCTATGGAAGATCAAGTTAAAGACAGTATAACAAAAATACGAACATAATTATTAGTCAAAAAAAACCAAAAAAAAAAAAATTAATATTATTATTAGACAGACAGCAATTTAGAACAAGAAAAACCCAATTCCTTTTGGGCTTAGCTTGTTAGCAATATACATATATATATATTATATCTTCATATATATATATATATGTGCAACAACTAGTGACAATCGTATGTGAGTGAGCTAAAATTGCGAATCGAAAAAGACGAAGACGACGAAGTCGAAGTCGAAGCAGAAGCAGAAGCAGAAGCAGTAGAAGACGGAAGACGAAGAAGGAAAAGGAAAAGTTACCTTTTTTTTTGGGTGTGGAACGCCCAAAACTAACGTCCGTGTCAGCAATTGCAACCGCCGCCATGTGGTATACAATCGGATATGTGGTCGTCATCATAGTCCAGCTCTGTGAATTGGTCCACGCCGCTGGTGGTAAGTTTCCTACTTTTCCTCGTTCTTCTCTTTCTATACACATACATAACTTTTCCAATATATATTCAGACACAATGTTTGCGCTTACTCATTTTAAGTTTTCCCTAGTCAAATCAAACTCTTCTTCATCTCTCAGTTCGGGATAGCAACGAGATCTTTCAACAAATTTAAAGCCCATCTGTTATTTCGATTTGTTCACATCATTATTATTGTAAGGTTGCCTGAAAATTCTTTAACATTTTTTATTACATCTATCTTATTAATGGGCTCTAATATGTTGCCCGTCAGTTAGGATAGCAACGAAATCTTTCTTATCTGTTTTTTCGATGTTTTCACATTATTATTGAAAAGTTTCCTAAAAATTCATATTTACATCTATCATATTAATGGGATAAAGCCCGTTTCTAAACTGGTGCCCATCAGTTAGGATAACTTTCTATCTGTTCTTTCCATGTTTTAACATTATTATTGTAAAGTTTCCAGAAAATTCATTTCTACGTCTATCTTATTATAATAATAATTATACATAACATTCCCGTATAATGTCATAACGAATGTTGTATGCTAGATTTGGCTCAATTATTACAAAAAACTTGATTACAATTGATGGCAAATTGAATTTTTTACGCCAATTAGTTCGCAAATCTCCATCCAACTGTTAGACAAACGGACATCATTTTCATTTTCTCATTTTTCCTGCCCTGAATGTGGCAGCAAATTGTGAATTTTCCTTTTTGCAGCGTTTTGCGTTTGCGTTTGTGTTTGTAAACTGCGCTCCGTTGCCTGGGATACCTTTTCACCGCTCATTAGCATAAATATACTATATATATTATTTCATTATATATACTTGCGAATGCAGATATCTTCACCCTCCGCCCTGTCCCCTCTCACTCTCACTCTTCATCCATGAACGAACAACAAGAGATTGAAGGCAATTGTTTGAGAGACTTGAAATCCATAAATGTGCAAGCATTTCTGCATCGAACAGCATACCACCCCCCCTCCCCCCCCCATTCACCATTCATTCTCATACCCAATCATCTATTTCTATGGCCATGACTAAGTAGCCGAGTAGCCAAGCAGCATTCAGGTAATATAATACAATTCTCGTGCTAACTAACTAATAATGGAGAGTATTCCTGTCTGTCTGAAGATGAGTTTCTTGGAAATGGCTTCATTGTTGGCTTGGTCGACGGACGAACGGCTTATTAGATGGGCGTTGGGCGTTAAGTAAGCCCAAGTTGTGGATAATTATAGTCTTGGTTTCCATTGCTTTTGTTAATTTATGCAGAAACACTCTATCTCTCTGTCTCTCTGTGTCTTTGTGTGTGTAGTTAATTCCAAGTAATATAATGTTAAGGATTAGATTTTGGATTTTGGTTTTCGTAGAGAGAGAGAGATACTTTGAGATTGATGATGACCTCGGACTCGAAGCTGTATTAAAATTCTAAAGCAACGGCAACGAAGACTCAATTAAAGTGATAAAATACATTTTGAGATGTGACATTTTGTGTATGTTCCGTTCAAGGCTCAACCCTTGGGAACTCTACTTTTTGTGTATGTGTGTGTGTGTTGGTGTGTGTTGGTGTACACACATGTGTCAGGCTTTCTTTCATCAAGTTGCAGGCGTGATTCGCTTTTGAGTGATGCTCATTTTGTGGGGATTTGACCCAAATATGTGATTGGGGGTGGGGCTGCGGCAGGGTCTGGCTGCCTTGACTGACACTCGGGCGTGCAACACAATGCACCATCGCCCATCACCCACCACCACAACCCCCCCTCAATATAAACACATATTGTGCAAATACATACATATATGTATAAGTTTATCGTTTTTTTGTTTTTGTTTTCTGGGTTTTTTTTTTTGGTTTTCTTGCGTTGCCAGCAAAAAATTTCAGTACTCTGACAGCAGTCAATACTGACATCGACATCGACAGCGACATCGACGGCCTTTAAGTTCGCATCGATGAGCAAGTTATAATAGTATATTCCCATTGGAATATCATTTTATTTTATTTTATTTTATTTTGTTTCGTTTCGTTTCGTTTCGCTTTTTTGTATTCCTTTTTCGTATGCTTTTTTCTCGCCAGCAGACCAGCTCAGACCCAGCCCAGGCCAGGCCCAGGCCAGCCTCAGTGTGACAGGTACAGAACTCAATTTGCCACATGAATTAACTTTGGAAAAATAGAAAAAGTTTTCCACTTACCGTCGTCGTAGTTTTATTAAATATGTGTACATACACATACACCTATACACATACGCATTTGATTTGGCCAGGTTGAAGCTGCAATAGTTGAAAGCTTTTTAATATACAAAATAACAATACTATATTGAGTTATATTATATATACATATGTTTTGGAAACGGCTTTTAGTGTCACAACAGATAAAGAACTGTTTTGTGTATTATATTTGCATTGTTATACATTCTTTTTTTTTTTGAGTCAAGTCGTCGTCGTAGATTCAATTCAAGCACAGAATGCACAAACGCACAAACTACATTGATGCCAAAACGCAAAGCGCAAAACGCAAAACGCAAAACGCTAGTAAATCCCCAGAAAATTCCCAATGGCAATGGTTATATATACATATATAAATGGTAATGCCAGGGTACATTAAGTTACCTTCGTGCTTTTTACGGCGTCAGTTCAAATGAAATGAAAATGGAAAGGAAAGAAAATAAAATGTTGGAAATTGCAAAATAAAACAATTTCTGCATAATTGTCCCCATAGGGGATCAAGTCGCTTGGCCGTGAACGGAAAACTTATACTACTTGAGTAGAGCCAACTGCACTTGATTTTCCAGCACTTGAACACTTGAAATTTAAGTTGACAATACACAAAAAACTTAAAACTTGGCCAAACACAATTTGCACAATTTCCACAATTTAAACAAAACTTCAGCAGGTTTTGTTTTTGTGGGTTAAATATGGTTTTAAACAAATAAAAAACTTAAAGGGCAAAGTTGATGCAGGGGCGGTGTGTTGGTGTTAATTAAGTTTACGTATACGTAATTCAGTTAAAAAATGTTTGAAAATATTTATTTCGCTTTAGTTTTTATAATTTTTTCTTTACCCATGCAATGGGTAAAAATGGGTATAATAGTTTTGTGCAAAAGTATGTAACAGGCAGAAGGAAGCTTCTCCGACCCCCCATAATGTATATATATTCTTGATCAGCATCAACAGCCGTCCTACAAAAGCTAGAGACTCAAGATATTGGATATGAGCTCCCCTAGTTCCTAGACATAGCAAGTTTGTTTGAAATATCCGATAACTTTTTAGGTTTCCGATATACACATGGAATCAATAACAAAAATATCTTGAATTTCGAAAACTTGAAAATGGGGATTGAAACTATCAACAAAATTATTAATATGAAATCATCAAGCATTGGTACGGTAGTACACGTATGTGTCTGTCTGGGTTAAGGGTATCTTCTAGTCGAGCTTACTCTACTTACTTGTTTATAAAAATTTTGTTGAATTTTCATGCGCAAAATGATTTTAATATATATTAATATTGATATGCATTTATTTATGTGTTTATTCGTCTGAATATATTTCATGCTGTCATTTGAAATCATTATCATAATCATCATAATCCTGGCTGTGCTGTCATTTGGCAACACCTTACATTGGCCATTGGTCACCATTAATGACACAAGTGTCATCGGCATAGCGTTGGGATAATTGCAAAAATCCATCCAATCCATTAGAGCTGTTCAAACATTGCGATTCGAATATCGAATATTAAAATCTTGCTTTGAACTGTTTTTATGTTTGAGTTGAATGAAATGTTTCAAAAGATTTTTTTTCATATTTTTGCTTTTGTTCGTAAAATTGTTATTAGTCCGAATTTCAACAAAAAAGAATAAGAATAAAAGATAACTTTTAAAAAGGATACCCAAATATGTGCATTGTATTGTTTTAGAATTCCTACGCTTTACCGTCGCATACGAAATCTGGCAAAGCGTTTGGATTCTGAAACGGTATGTGGACAAAACCAGCAACAACAACAAGAAGAACCGCAAAGTCAATTACTTAACATAATTACACTTAATCGATTGCTAAATGGCGCATTTAATTCAATTTGTAACATATTAACCTGTCATTAATTAATAATATTAAGTCTTGAATAAAACATTAATTATAATTTTGTTATGGAATGTCATTGAAGGAAACGAATCCATTAAGTTTTTATGTCTAAATATATTGTGTTGATCTCAAGTTGAGTCGAGCTATAGATTTTACTTACTTTTTGACAATCATCATAAAAATTCTTAACACAAATTATCTGTTAACATACAATAATAGTTTATGTATATAGTGTTGATCTCGAGTTGAGTGGATTAAATCGAGCTGAAACTTTGTTCAGAGCTGCTTAAGATCATTTCAGTTACTTCTTGATAATCATCATAGAAATTCTTAGCTTAAGATCTATACTAACACACAATACAAAACCAAAACCAACTGTATAATCGTACCATTTCGTTGCTGTTCCTTGCCATAACTAACTCGAGTCTTTGGTCAATTTTACAGTCAATATTTAATTGAGTGAATTTTGTTTTTGCAGAAGCTGATTATACACTTGATGATTCATTTTGGAATGAAGAAAGTCCTGTTGGTAAGTTAAGATTTTCGAACTTATAATAATAATTTTCGATTCGATTTGATTTGATTTGATTTGATTTGTTTCAGGTGAAGTGGAACGTTTACTCAAAGAGTATAGACAAAATCAGGAACTTGTGCGTCGTATCGGTGGACATTATTATCAAATAATCTATCCTGTACAGTTGCGTCATCATGAAAAAATGGGAATATCGACACGCGAAGTTAGTCCACCAAAGGTACGCAAAGATTTGCATAAGAGAAATACTAGAAAAATCGAAACAGACACAATGGTATGTTCACATTTATTTTCATTCATTCACACAGAGAGAGACACACATACTCTAAACACTCTCATTGCCTTGCAAGACCTTTTTTATTTTTTTCTTATAATTTTTAATTCAACACTATCTTTTTTGCGTTAAAAACGTAATTGGAGCCAATATGTTTACCTGTTTCACGTTCCAACTCGAAGCGAATGTAATTGAATTACATTTTGAAAGGGAAAGCAGGAAGCGAAGGTGTTGACTGAAAAACAAGTTAACTCAATGTAGCCATTATGTGTTTAGGTATTTTAATTGACAATTGACCTCAAAACACTTGAATTTCCTTAATATTTCTAGCCGGGACAACGACCACGTCCACACGATGACAGCGTTTTTAGCAAAGGCAGAACAAAGGTGAGCGAATGAAGTGAATGAAGTAATAGAAAAAAATAGTAAAGATAATAATGTCTATATATTGTCTATATATATATATATATATTGTTTTTTGTGTGTTTTTAGAAACATTTTCATCGCACTTCATTGCTTATCAAGGCATTTAATCACAAATTCAGATTGGATTTGGAATTAAATTCGTAAGTAGAATTTGCAGCTAACCTTTTCCTCTCCCCATATATATCTTATGTATTACATATTTTATTTGCTTTGCTCGTTTCTCGTGTCTTTTAAAGGCAACTACTTTCACCCAACATACAACAGAAACACTATCACGTCGGTGGATATCTAGTGGATGGCAATCGACATGTAAGTGGCACTTTCTTAACCTTGTTTATAACTGAGTCTGTGAAACTCAGTCACTGATAATAGAAACAAGCAGTAATCCAAGGTTAAGTGTAATTATGGTGTAAAAGTGGTTTTCCTGGAATATTTTATGGTGTTTCATTATGAATCAAAGGCTAAGTGCTAAGTGCAATTCTGGTGTATCTGAATATTAAGAGCGTTTTTTCTCACATTTTTATGGTTGTTCATTATGAACGTTTTTCTTTTTTTTTATCAGCTGTTGCTTTTCCAGCGAAGTAAACAACTTTATGCGCTTCCAGATGAATAAGCGATTTTACTTTATGATTATCTTGAAATTGCATTTAAATTCCCTTCTGAACGAACAGTTGAAGTTTAAGCTTAAAGTTGAAATTTTAGTTAGTTGGGCTTTCAGCACAGCTAAGTAAACATTTTTTTCGGATGGGTTGCAGTTTTTTAATGGAATTACGGGCGGTTAGGCGGATTGGAATCCATTTTCCATTTTCAGTGAAGAGTTCAGAGAGTTAGTTAACTGATGACATTTTGGCATTTTTCGTTTTTCGTGTTTCCGCAGGACATTGAACACTGTTACTATCATGGCACTGTCAAGGATTATCCGGGTGCTAGTGCTGCCTTTCATACCTGCAATGGCGTCAGCGGCGTCATACACATTGGCAACGAGACCTTTGTCATTCATCCCTTTTACGGCGGCGATTTGTCGGTAAGGTCAACAAAAATGTGATCCAACTGGTGAACAAAGCTTTGAAAGGGTTTTTCGCGTTGCAATTTCGCATTGCTTTTGCTTTTTCGCCACACACACACACAGAAACATCCTCATGTGATTTTTGAGGCACGCACCAAGGCCAACAAGGGCTGTGCAAACTCTGGCAATCTGGATTCGTGGCGTTTGTCGAGACGCACCAAACACCTGTCCGCGGGCGTTGTCGATGAGATTCATCCCAATGGGGCTGGCCGATACAAACGGGATGTGCGCGAGGCCACCAAATACATTGAGACGGCCATCATTGTGGACAAGGCCATGTTTGAGAAGCGTAATGGCAGCACGCGTGCCGAAGTCATTCACGATGCCATACAGGTGGCCAATATAGCTGATCTGGTATGTGCATACTTTTGTGTCACACACTCTGTTCGTTATTACCATTTTCGCATCTTGTTCTTGTATCTTGTATCTTGTATGTATCTTGTTCAGTATTTTCGCACACTGAACACACGCGTTTCGGTTGTGTACATTGAGACGTGGGGCAAGAATCAGGCGGCCATTGATGGCAGCAAGGACATTAGCAAGGCCATATCTAACTTTAATGACTACACTTCAAGGAATCTATTCCAAATCGAACGGGATACCACACAGCTGTTAACGTAAGTGTTATGATACCATACACACAGATACACAGATACACTCATACAAATACATTTTTTTACTATACTATTCCGCACAGCGGGGAAACATTTGCCGGAGGCGAGGCCGGCATGGCAGTGCCAGAGACCGTCTGCACACCCCGTGCCGTCGGCATCAGTGTCGATGTCAATGTGTATGAGCCGCACCTTTTGGCGGGCACAATGGCGCATATGATTGGCCATAATATTGGCATGGGACACGACGATGGCCGTAAGTACAACACGCAACAAAACAAACGACAAAATACACAAAACACACAAGCAATCAATCTGTTAAGTGTTTTTAAATCGAATTACAATTGTCGACGGTGTTTGTGTGCATTTAAATTGTTCTTGATTTAATCCGTTTTTAATTATCTTTGAAATGTGAAACAACAACATCAAGAACTACTAATTATGAATTTTTGGTGCAATTGCAATTGATTTTAATTACCTTTTATACACACAAACACACAAATTAGTTTATTACATTATTATTGCATTCATTACCTGTATATGCACAGTAAGTAGTACTGGAAGCACTTACTTACCGAGTGAAGTGTTTCTGCAAAGGCTTGTTTATCGCCACCCATAATTATATATATATATATGTATTTGTATTTGAAGAGGAACGAGAAAAGTATTCATGGTAATCGGCTTAAATTTGATTTGTCTGTTTCTCAGCTTGTCTACCTATCTATCTATCTATCTATCCATCTATCCATCAAGCAGCTTTTGTAACACTTCTGTCTGCCGACTGCCGTCTGCCGACTGCCGTCTGCCGTCATCTGTCTGCATTCATTGAATTGAACTTTGTTTCATCCATTCTCTCTTTCTCTTTACACACTTTTAACGCAGGTGAGGAATGCTTCTGTCGGGACTGGCATGGTTGCATTATGGCGCAGTCAATAGTCGGCCAGGAAAATGTGCAGCCATACAAATTCTCGGAATGCAGTAAAAAGGATTACATTGACGCATTGCGCACGGGTCACGGGCTTTGTTTGCTCAACAAGCCCAACGAGGTGAGATATTATGCTATACTATACCCTATTTTCCCTTCTCGTTCCTTCCTTCCAATCAATAATACGCAATACACAATAGAATGTGAATTCTTTGCTTTCAATGCGGCTCTGCTTGTTATGCGGGCCCTATAATTGTAATAGTTGTTGTTGCAACAAACTGCAGACACAGACACATCATCAACTCAAATGTAAACAGAAGCCGTAAGAATATTGCATTTTGCAGAAATGTGAAATTGAGTAATAAATATTATTGGATCAATCAATAAGGCAAAGCGAAATGCACGCTGGCAAGCGCTGGCAACAAGTCGTAAAATAAATTTTTCAATTGTGTTGACAAACTGCAAAACGACGACGGCTTTTGTTGTTAGGGAAGCAAAAACTATTTGAGAGAACTTTTATAAATTCATCTTTCGTTATTTATTTCTGTCACTTGCAGATCGAGTTACGCCGGAACTGTGGCAACAAAGTCATAGAGGAGGATGAGGAATGCGACTGCGGCACATTCGAAGAATGCGCCTTAGATCCCTGCTGCGATGGCATCACATGCAAGCTCAAGTCCGAGGCACAATGCGCCAGTGGCGCCTGCTGCGACCAATGCCGGGTAAGTTGAATGTGAAAAGTGGAAAATGTGATTGCTTTTGACTTTAACACAATTGTGTATGTGTTCACGCCACCATTACCACATTGCCTCATTGCCACAACGCCAGCTGCGACCCAAGGATTATGTGTGCCGCGACTCGCACAATGAATGCGATTTGCCCGAGTATTGTGATGGCGAGGTGGGCCAATGTCCCAGTGATATCTACAAGAAGAACGGTTCGCCCTGTGGCCTCAGCAAGTCGGGTATATCAGGTAACCTATCCCGTAGCCCGTACGCCCGTAATTTCCACTTAGTCACAGGAACTATAACGTTATGTATTTTGTAGGGTATTGCTTTCAGGGCTATTGTCCAACACTGACACTACAGTGCGAGGCTATTTGGGGCTATGGCGGTTTCGCTGCCGACCGTCAATGCTATGAACAGTTCAACTCAAAGGGTTCCATCAACGGACACTGCGGTCGGGATGCCAATGAGCACTATATCAAATGCGAGCCAGAGTAAGTGTTTGCTGAACTAGACTTGTGAGCTTGTGCAGCTAGTTGGTTCTAATTGTTCTTGTGAACGAGTCAAATGAATGTTTAGACTGATTAAACTTATTTTTCTACTGCTTTTAAGTTTGTAAACAAACAAATTATGTACAGAAAACCTTTTTGGTATAACCTTGAACTAAACTTGTGAACTTGTGCAGCTAGTTGGTTCTTTTTGTTCTTGTGAACGAGTCAAATGAATGTTAAGACTGGTTAAACTTATTTTTCTACTTCTTTTAAGTTTGTAAACAAACAAATTATGTACAGAAAATCTTTTTGGTATAACCTTGAACTAAACTTGTGAACTTGTGCTAGTTAGTTGGTTCCTTTTGTTCTTATTATTTTAAGTTGGTTAACAAAAAAATGTATGCAGAAAACATTTTTGGTAGAAAAACTTATGGAAATTAAATTAAATTATTTTTCGTTGTGTTTTTCATTTACACATGAATGAAAAAAGTTATTCAAACAAATAACTGAATTTTCCAGCTTATACAAAGCAAAGCATTCATACTCTAATTAAATTAAAATGCACTTTAAAATAACAATACAGAAAATACCAAACGCAACGTAAATATTGCTTTTAAACTTTTAAAAGCCAAAAAATTAGTTTTAGTAAATTAAGTATCCGCACAAAAATATTGTTTGTGTAGAGTAGCATGCAAATAAATATGTATGCAACATAGGCCACTCAAAGCATAATTTGATTTTGAGTTTCATTCGTTTCGTTTTCGTGCAACACAGGAACGTGCAGTGTGGCACGCTACAGTGCAAGGAGGGCGAACGGCAGCCAGTCAACGATGGGATCGACCAGCTCTATTCGCGTACAATTATCTCCATCAAGGGCCAGGAATACGAATGCAAGTGCGTACGGTTTGTGGGGCTTTTTGGTTGGTTGAAGGGCTGATGGGTTGAAGGGGATAAAACGAAAAACCGAATAAATGTAAAAACCAAGTGGAAAGGGCGGATTTTTGAAGCGGTTGATGCTTTTAGCCACACAAGTGTAATATACACACATGTTCGTATCTGTATGCATTTTTTTTGTGTGTGTTTTTTTTTTGTTGTTTTCTGTAGAGCAACCAGCGGTCAAGTGGGCTCTAACAGCTATCCAGAGCACGGGCTGGTCAAGGATGGAACGCCGTGTGGCGATAATTTGATTTGCCTTAACCAAACATGCGTCAGTCTCTTTCCGCATGTGGATCAAACCAAGTGCCCAACAAACAAGCAGGGTCAGGAGTGCTCAGAGCGTGGTGTAAGTTCAAAAAGTGGAATACACACACTTACACACACACATCCATTCAAAACTACCTGAAATATTTGTTAAAACTATATGATGTATATTCATATTTCGCTTTCTCGTTTTTTTTCCCCGGTTTTCTTTTTTTTTTTGCAGTTCTGCACAAACGCAAATCGCTGCTTTTGTGATATGGGCTGGGGCGGAACGGATTGTAGCACGGTTGTGCTGCTGACGACACCACTGCCAACCGAAGCATTGCCAACGCCGGAGAATACAATCAAAATGGAGAAGAAAGAAACTCCATATGGTAAGAATGGGGTGTTTTGTCGACGTTGGCGTGCGGCATAAAAATCATATATATATATTTTGAATGCCAAAAATAATAATACTGATGATGATTACGATGATAATGATGATGATGATGATAGAATTAACTTAAATTAATATTAACTAACGAACTTAGCCAATCCGGCGTTATGGATGGGGTAACGGTACTAACCACTGCCACCCAGCGAACTCACACGGTCTCTCTCGAACAGATCAAAAACAGATAACAGATAACAAACAGATAACAGATACAAGATAATTGATAATTGATTTGATTGCAATTCGATATACCATCGATATACATAATTGTTTCGATTACTCGTATGACAATGGTAATTACACCGATTTGCTAGCTCAATTTTATTTTTTTCGTTAGGCGGAACGCTCGTAAACTATACTATATACATCTCTAGTCTCAATTGAGTTGCAACAAAAATGCTCTTAGAATTTCCCAAACTACAACAATTAGATACAGTTCATATAGCGTTTCATACAACATTCAATCACAAACTCAATTCATCAAGAAATCAATTCGACAAATTCGACTTGTTCTTATACCAACACGAGTTCTACAGATCAGATCATAAAAGTCTTCAGTCCAACAATCAAATCGCTAATGTTCTGGCTTCTAAAAGCTACAAAATGATATTTATCGGTTTTTTGTTTTTCGATTTGGGTTTTTTTCAAATGCTCAGTTTCAGTATTTTCACTGAAAAGTAAAGTTTTTCAATAATTTTTAATCAATTTTATTATTCATTATATTTGCTTAACGTTTTTTTCCCCCGGGAAATCATTGAATGAGCATCGAAGATTTCAGAACATAAACAATTTGGAAAAGAAAATCGAAAGAATCCGAAAATGCAATAAAAACTAAAATGAAAATTAAAATTAAATAAAATGCAACCACCATTTCCAGGCACCTCTGACCAAAATAGGATCAGCACATTAACATTGGTCATCATTTTAACAGTTGTCGTCAAATGTGTCTTCATTAGTTTTGCAACACTGGCCGTTTGCTACAGGTAGAGTACGAAGCAAGTCAACAATCGGTGCCACCGATCATGCGCTCACATACACGCATAGTACACGCACACACATGCATATACATACATACATATATGTATGTAGTAGTAGGCCACTTTTGTGTCCCTCCTTTCTCCCAAAGTCCTTCCAATAATTGATTTTTTTTGTTTATCCCATTTGTTATGCTGCATGCTGAAAAAGCTGAAAAGGTCAAAGACAGAAAAGTTCATTTCGCGCTCACATACTTTTTTTCTTTTTTTCTTTTTATCTCTTTTTCACTCACTCAATCACCTCTTGCTCTCTCACTTCATGCCATTCTTATCGCTTTATCGCTTTCTTTTTATGCATTCATTCATTAAGCATTTGTCTGACCAATAAAAAAGAAAAAAAAGAAAAAAGTGCCATGCTGTTTTCCAACACATACTTATGTATGTGTGTGTGTGTGTGTGTGTATGTATGTATGTTTGTGTCGTGGGTTTTACTGTGTGTGTGTGTGCATGCGCTTGTTTGTATATATATATAGTATTTTACAAACATATGTACATCATACATACTATGTACTATGTACATACCTGCCATTATGTATGAGAATGTTTTCTGCAAAATTTCCTTTCATCTTTTTTTGTGATTTTTTTTTTGTTGCAAATTAAATGTTGTGCCATTTTTCGGTTGTAAGCTTTTTAAGGAGTATGAATGGCAGGTTAAATGTGCAATATATATTTTTTTATTATCTATTGATGTATGTATGTATTCATAAACTGTTATGTATGTACATACTTTAGTTGATTTCAAGTAAATTTTTTTTGTTTTTCCTGACATTTGTTTTTGGTCATATACCTAATAACATGTATGTGTGTGTGTGCGTGTGTATTTGTCTGTATGTATTATTATTAAATACTTGTTGTGTACTTATATATATATATATATACATATATATCGATATACATATATACCTGAGCGCTGGATCATGCTATGAATAATACTATCTGTGTGTGTTTATTTACCTTGTTGTTCGTATCTCAAATGCTGTGTATGTATGTATCTGTAACCTACTATATATATATGTATTCATATGTTGGACAATTTCTACATACGGTACATACACAAAACTCACAAAACTCAACACTCATAAAACCATTTACAATCACATCACAAACCATGCACACACCACAATACTATAGGCAGATAAATACTCGGTCACTTCCTGTTCCCGACATTCACACACACACACACACACACACAGAGACAGACATACATACACTACTACAGGGACATATGCATACTATAAATGTTTTCGAACCAAAAAAGAACAAAAATCTTCTTATACATACAACATGCATAGATTTCGAATAACCTTCTGAAAATGTTAACACATCAATGATAAATCTGCATAAGAATACAAGAATATATAACTAGATACTATAATACTGAAATTACATCTGTTAGGCATTTGATCAGACGATAAAAAGAGGAGGGCTTAGCTCAAAGAGTGTTCCATAGCTTTGATTACCATTGTCATAGCCTGGGTGGTGCCGAAAATAAAACCAAACCAAATGTCAAAAAAAATCAAAATTGAAATTAAATTAAATGAAATTAATATATTTATTAAAAAAGAAACAAAACACTAACCAGATTTTTTAACTGTGACCAAAGTGTTCAAATCGAGGCGCAACTAACTGTGAGAATCGTTTGATTTCGAAGTCGAACTCGTAATTGAATTCGAATCAATGCGTTTTGTGGCCAGAAGACAATATTTGTTGGTAACCCAGCAACTGCACACAATACCAAATGGCTTATGCGCACATTTTGCATAAATACGTACATACATACATATCCAAAAAGAAATATCTATGTATGTATACATTTATGATTGTCAAATTTCATACACATGATAATGTGAAAGTTGCTTTTTCTTGTGTGCTGAGCTCTAATACTCTTTTTTTTTGTTGTTATAAACAAAAAGGAAAAAAACGTACAAAATGTTTTTCGTTTGCTTGTTTTTTTTTTCGGCTGACCAACCCAACAATTCACCCAACTGCAAAACTGATATCGACGAAACCAACCAACCAACAACTTCAACATGTAAAATGAAACGAAACGAAACGAATTATCAAAAAACCTTATGTGTAAATAAAAAATGAAAATATGAAATAACAATAACTACAACTACAACAACAACAAAATACAACAAACGTAACGTATGCAAATCAAACTATAAAATATTCAATAATACCTTGAAAACAAATATTTTCAATACACCATGGCGTATGCATAATATTGTTCATATATACATATATCAACGTGTATCTATATATATGTGTATATTTGCATTGCATTACATCGAAACCAAACACCAAACACCCAAAACACCCCAAAAAACACCAAACACATTCACATTCACAATCACAATCTAACCCCATCACACACCTGAACACACAACCGCAAATACATATGGAATCAAATGGCTATAATATCTCGTATAGAGAACTACCACGGCTCAAATACAGTGTTCCTAGTCGGTGTTCTAATGTCAGTTGTAGGGTTCGTTTTTATAACATTCACCTTGATGGCATTGTGCTACAGGTCAGTTGTAGTACATAGAAACTTCTCCCTGTGTCTGAGGTTAGTTGAAAAGAAGTAATGAAAAAGCCAGCTCTAAATACAAATACAAATTACTACAACAAAAATAAAAAAAAACCAAAAAAAAAAAAACAATATGACAACAAAAAAACCAAAAAAAGCAATGCAATGCAAAAAAAAAAAAAAATTTTACAAAAGAACACTAACAAAAATCGAAAAAAAGTCAATATTTTTTTCTTTTTTATATATATATAAATATATATATATATTTTCTTTTTGTTTTGAATTTTATTCATTTTTGTTTTTCCAAATGTTGCCCTCATTATGAGTCGTAGTAGTATGCTTAGTGCATTCAAACATGCTTACATAGAGTATGATGTACATATGTACAAGCAGTTATGAGTGTATTCAATACCTGCCTGCATATGTACATCAATCGTTTGCCCCATTGTTATTTATGTTTTTCGGTTTCGGTTTTGGTTTTGGTTCGCTTGAATCCATTTAAGAATCCATTGAATTGCCAACGCACCCACTTGCACTTGTTCTTCATATCAACGTTAATGTGTACATATGTATGTGTACATCAATTATAGACATCTATGTAAATAAACTGGACATTGTCGTACATACATATGTACATCGCTTGCCACATAGTACATACATGTGTACATACTTGTATATATATTGAATTTATACTCTGGCTTATTGCTTGTTGGCTTTACATCTTTATACATCATCAAAGTTCCTCACACATGTATGTACATACGTACCAAGCCAAAGGGGCCTTACATACATCTGATGAATTCAATAGAGTACATCTATGCAAGTGGCATATGCATACATATGCATGTATGCCACTTCATACCGAGTCCTGCATGAGAGTATGAAACCTGAGTCTGTACTTTGTAGCATAAGTACATCATCATATGTATATACGCCTAATGAGTATGTACATATATATTCATCTGTAGATGTATGACACATTGCTGTAGTAACTTATAACATATGCATGTACTAATGTATGTGTATGTATGTATGTGTGTATATAGGTATGCATGAATGCATTTTGCATACATACATATGTACACACGTACACACACGCACACACACATCTCCTACATCACTTTATCTGTACAGCGGCACACTTCAAATCATCATTATTGTATTCAAATGTTGCATCTAGAAAATCACGGTTCGATTCTGATGGCGATAAGCCCAACACACACACAATCGTCAGACCTTTAATTGGAAATTCTATATTTTTTTTTGTTTTTTAAATTTTTAATATTGGTTTACTGAAACTAAAAAAATAATGAAAAAATCAAAAATACACTAAACAATAAGTTACAAAATTTGCTAACCCCGAATAGAAGCACACTTAAGCAGACATAGTAGAAAGAGATTAAAAATAGATCATCATGAAAATTATTGCACTTGACCAATCTCCCAATAAGACGAAAAGATGAAAGAATTTGGCAGTTTTTAAAATTTAGCAAGAAATTGAAAGTTCCGATAATATAATAAAAATGAAAGTCTTAGGTATAGAAATGCCCTGATCCTTACCAAAACTGATTAGAACTTAGCTCTCCATCTACTTTTGTATTGAAAAACGTAGTACTATACCAACAAAAAAAATAAATATCAAAACACAAATCTAATAGAATTCAATAATCAACATGAGATTTGCATGAATGTATGTATGTGCTGATGTGTGTACGTATCGTATGAGATGTACATACTACATACATCGGACATACTAACATTTCCAATAACTAAGAAGCAAAAGATTATTACAATTATTATTATTATTGATTGACACGAAAATAGTATCAAATGAATACAATGGGAACAATCGTAGTACACATAAAAGTACATAAATAATAACATATGCATATTTATATTTTATTTCCAACTTAAGTTTGATACATAGCCTTTTATTTAACTCTATATATCTGTATTAGTATCAATTATTTTTGATTATTGTTAATGAGTGAAAATCATAAGATTTGAACAAGGCCACGCCAACAATGAAAATGAAAATGAAAATGAAATGGAAACGAAATGAAATGAAATTGTGGCCCAGAGCGTCGCTGATCGAAGATCGCAAATCGCAGATCGCAGATCATGTTGACTATTTTCATTACTACTTTTGTTCAGTTTAGTCTTCCTAAAGTAATTAAATACCAAAAATACCAAAACCAACCACAACGATAAAAATATAATATCTTTTAATATATATATATAACTATATATAAACAACCTAACATGATCGAAATACTATATAACTAATGCATATGCCAAAGTACTTACATATATTAGCAAATGCCACATCATTGATACTCTTAGTACCAGTCATTAAATACCATACACACATCTATTTATGTTACAAAAATACTACCAACAACAACAACAGCAACAAACAATAAGATACCAAATGAAACTTTCGCACTACCAATTAACAAGGTCCTACGCCTCCGCCACGCCCCCCACGCTTACTTGCAGCCCAAAGCCAAAAGTAAAAGTAGGTTGGGAAGCAATTGCGAAATGCATTTGTTATTGCCTTCGAAATAAAATGATGGCAATTGAAAGATCTCTTTTTTGCGCTTAGGGCCCAACATAGACGAAACTGACTTTGAGTTATGGTGGTGCTTTCTGCTGAGAGAGCCAGCGATGTTCCGATGAGCCGCCATCATGAGCTAGTTGCAAATGTACAAAAAGTATTGAAACCACACACATACAAATGACACACACAGAAATCATTTTCTCTGTGTGTACTTTCGTATATGATGATACGATCGATGATACAATCCACAACACCCAACAACCCAAACAACCCACTCACCCACCCATACTTGTTGTTATGTAATGTGTTTACATATCTGTGGAATGGGCATGCTCACTTCATGCCTTCTCTTACCCTCTAACCCTTATCCCCATCATCCTCCTTACTTACTTACTCTGTCCAAAACTACTTCAATCAAACAAACAGAAACTTACAAAAATGTTTTTTGGACTTAATCATTTGCCACACTCATTCCTGCAAGCTCAACGCTAACATCGCTGTCTTTTGATGCATGTATGCATACAAGGAAGGTACATCCAACATACATACAGATATTGAAAACATATATATCTGTGTGTACTTTGAACTTTTTAGTTTTGCTTTTGATATTTTTAGTTTCTCGGTTCGATCGGTTGAGAAAATTGATGATCGATGTTACCTGAATTGACGTGCAAGAACATGCGTAATTAACAGCCAACATATGTATATACTTACACATATACATACATGTAAATATACTAACTAAATGTACACTTTCGCCTTCATCCCGTCGCCTTCATCATACGTCTTTCAACATTATTTTTGTTACTTACTTACTGTTTGTACTATTTATGTCTCTCTCATCCATGCTTGTCACTCTCTACCTTTTCCCATATCTGTCTGTGTCTATATCACTCTCTCTCTCTCTCTCTCTCTGTGTGTCTCTTTCTTCATATATATATAAATATATTATATCTCGAGCTGTCTGCCTGAAAGATGTGTAACTTATCCCATATCCCAGTTCACATTGTGTATGGGTTTATCTATATGTAAAAAAAAAAAAATATATTAATAATTACTGTCTGTATGTATGCTGTATGAATGCAGGCATGCACAATTGTATGTTTGTATGTAGATATGTTTGTTTGTATGTATGTATGCGTCAGGTCAATGAAAACTAACTAACTAATCTAAAACCCAAACCACCCACCCCAAACACCCTGTCTGCGCCTACATATTACTTATCTTCAACATACCTGCATACATAAATACTATGTATAAATGTATAAATCAGCAAAAATGCGAAAAACTACTAATTAAATGCGTCCATTTATGATTTTGACGAGTGTTCTGTTTGTTGACGTGTTTAATAAAGCCTTTTCATGAATATCAATATCAATACCTACCGTGTTTGATCAACATAAAGTTCTAATCATCTAGTTCAAATGTATTTGTTTCTTTCTGTTTTTCTGTTTTCTTGCCTAACAATGCATTTATATACATGTGTACATAATTATTGGTCTTGTTTTGTGCTCTTTTGTTTTGTTTCAAATATTATTATTTAATTGTTGAACGGCACATTCACAATGCATTCAACTTGCAAATACATACCTATGTATATATTACATACATTCCCATGCTTGCAATATTATAATAATCGATATCAAAACAAAACAAAATTTAAATCTATTGTACATTTGTACATAAATATATGTATATATGTTTATGTTTGTGTATATGGGTATGTGTATGTGTGTTTTGTCATTATTTGTATTTCAATTTGTGTAACAAAATTCTTTATGTGGCACTTTATGTTATTTTTCACAAAAAAAAAACCAAAAAAAAAAAAAATTTATATGGAAAAAAAAATACAAAAACAACTACAACAATTCTATTACGAGCATTTTATTAATCAAGAATCTCATCATAACCTTTCGTTTCCCAACAACTACAACAACAACAACAACAAACAACAACAACTACAACAATAACAACAACAACATCAACAACTACAACCAAAAAAAAAAAAAAAACCGAACCAACAAAAAAAAAAAAAAAAAAAAATCTACCAAAATCAAATCAAAATCAAATACAAAAATTCAAATCAAACAAACCAAATTTATGTGTGCAAACACCCTTTTTTCGCCTTATGTACACACACCCACATTTCTTTTGAAACTTAACTTAACGCGCGTATGTCGTATGTCGTCTGTATGCATGTATTTCCCTATGCGTGTGCGTGTGCGTGTGTGTGTGACTGTGATTGTGTGTATGTTTGTCTGTCTGTGGGTGTGTGTGTATGTTGGCACTCCTTCGCCCCAACCACCACCTATTGCCCCACCCTTTTTCATACACCACGTCTCAATCAACCAATCAACCAATCAATCAATCAACCAACCAACCAACAAATCAATCAATCAACCAATTAACAAACCAACCAACCAAATCAATCAATCAATCAACCTACGACCAAAAATCAACCAACATCGACCAACCATGCCAAATGTATCGAAATGATTTTGTATATATATACAATACATATATTTAATCCAATACAAATATAATTCTCTCCAATCGAAATATATGAATTATATATAAAATCCAAAATAAAAAAAATCATTCGCACCATTCTACTACAAAAAAACAACAACAACAACGCTGTTCAAACAATTATATGTCTACACATATATATCTATATATATTATCCTTCAATATATATACATATATGTATGTGACCTGTGTGTATACAAAAACAAAAATCTATGAATCTTAAACCTATATAAAACGCATATATAAACAAATAATCAACCAAAATAACAACAACAACAATCAAACAACGTTCTGACGTCGATATCAACATGCGAACCTACATCTACATCCGCACCATCCGTACATCACTTAGACGCAAGACAACCACGCTCAAATACGATCCACCATTCTCAAAGAAACCCATACCGAAGGGTTACGGGGGTGCGGCAACGGCGCCCAATCATCATTCCGTCGAGGAGGTATCTCTAGATGGCTCCAGCAAATTGGTGTATGCCAATCAGGCCGGATTCAGGTTAGCATTTCACAATATTCTCGTTCTCAATCTCGTTGCTTATCTCTTGATGAAATATTTCACAGGGATAAGAACCTTCATGGACGTCGCTATACGACGGGTGGTGAGGACGATCAATCACATGCAGGTTAATACAACAAACATTCACTTTTTCACCTTTTTTTCTACATATTTCATGCGCTAGAGGTCATCATATCAATATCAATATCAATATCAATATCAATACCAATACCACAATAAACAATCACACAACAAAATTCAAATATCGTATACGTAACATATTGCTATGCATAGGTATACCAAAGTAATTGACGTTCTTATAACTAGTATATACATATATATTTATATACATATACATATATCTAATGCAGTGCCTTTTGCCTTTGCCGTTCCCGTTAACGTTGCAGCTACTTACATATATATTGCTATATACTACTTACTTAAATACGTTACTCAATTTATTTGTAGTCTTAAGATAGTTGTCCCATACACAGTACTACTAAACTATATATACATATATATATATATATATAATACAAAACAGTTTTTAACAGTTTGGTTTCATTCGGAAACCGAACTTAAGGAATTTTTTCGTTTGTTCTTGGCTAGTTACATACAGAACACATAAACATATATATTTTCTTTAAATACACTCACAAAAAAACTTTAGAAAGTTTTCATTTTTATTTTGTTAAGAGCTTGTATGCCTTAGCTAACATAAACAATTTCAGTGTCCCAAAGTTTTTCGTGTCTCCTTGTTTTAAATGGTTTCAAAATAGCTGAAAGAACTCTTAAGATTGCCTAATAAGTAATACAATATATATATATATATATATACTACTATATATATATACATATTTATGTATGTACGTATTTGTTATAACTGTAAGTAGTGTATAGCTTGTTATAGTTGAGAATATACTTACAGACTTAAATGAGAGTAGGTCATCTATAATCGGCCTTACCGGAAAGGGAAGAGCAAGTAATACGGTTTATGTCGGTGTAAGAATAGTCAGTCAAAAAGTATAATTAAAATAATTTTAACGTCAAACATTTTTGTATATATGGAATAAAAATAAATAGTTTTATTCAATTTCTTTATACTTATTAAAAGATATGATAATGTTACGGATTAAAGATATATATATACATATATAATTAACTAAGCATAAGCTGGATTATATTCATGTTTGTTATTGAGTGATATGTTTTTTGCGGCACTCTTTTTACTACTACAAGCACTTCTACTACCTTCTTTAACTACTATTATTATTACTATTACAACTATAATAACTACAACTATTACTACAACTATTACTATAACTACAACTACAACTACTGCTACTTATACTGCATTTACTACTTTTACTATTACTACTTATACTACTTTTCTCTTAAACTAATATATCTACTACTACTACTTCATCTTATACGACTACTAAACTACTATTTTATCATATACTTCTACTAAATCTTATCGTACTGCTAACTCATCATATACTACTACTACTACTACTTCATCTTATACGACACTTTATACTACTTCTACTTTATCTTATACTACGGCTACTTCATCTTGTACTAAAACTACTATTACTACTACTACTACTACTTCATCTTGTACTAAAACTACTATTACTACTCCTACTACTAATAATACTTCTACTACTATTACAACTAATACCAATACCGTTACTTCTACTACTACCAACTACTACAACTTTGTATACGATGAGCTCTGCGCTCTCTCTGCTGTCTGACTCTACCACATTTGTATGTTCTTTTGCATGTACATTGGAATCGCTCGACTCGTCGACTCGACCATTACGATAACAAATTATGATTGGACGCCACAGAGAAGGGCATACTGAAGAAGCATGGCTATGGACTCGTGCATGGCGAGCAGCTAAAAGACAAGTGGTGCGATGACAGTCAGTCGGACAACCTTGAGCTAATCACACAGGATGGCACACAGACATCCACAATTGGTGGTGCGGCCGCCTCCGAAGTGGAGCGTACACTCAAATCCCTAAACGGCTATCACGAAGACATATTGGAGGCTTTGCGTAATGCGGCTTCGCATCGCAATACTGGGACTGGCAACACCCCAGTCGGCAGTGGCAGCTTGAGTGAGGAAATGTTGCGCAAGACACTTCAGGACTGCAGCAGTGGCCAGCTGGCGTACGCGGTGGAACCGTACAAGCGTTCCAGTGGCTCCAAGTCGAGTTCGCGTGAGAATATTTGCGATAGTGCTGCCGCCCATGCCATATTGTTGGATAGCAGTGGCTCGGCTTTGGGCATGTCCCTGGGCGGTGATATGAGCGGCGTACGGGGTGTGGGTGGCGGTGGCGGTGGTATTGGTGGTGGTGCTGTTGGCGTATCCGGTACCATTGGCCATGGCGGTGGCATGATGCATCATCATCGATCGCAACATCAGCTGCATCAGCCGGCTGGTATGCAACAGATGCAACAGCAGCCAACCGACGAGGATGATGCCCCATCGACTGGGCCGTTGCGTATACGTAATCTGGAGGATCTTATCCGGCAGCTGGAACACCACTCGTCGCGTCACATGAGCCCCAGTGGCTCCGAAGATATACGCATGTCGGAAACGGAGGCCGATCGTCACTATAGATTAGATAGTTCCGCCGCTTGTAGTGAGTCCTCGCAAGGGTTAGTTTCGCATTCGAATTCGTTAAATCGATCTGATTACAATTATTATTATTCCTATCATTATGATTTCGACGATGCAATTTCAAGAAACCCAAGCTCCTCCTTACTTCCCCCCCGCCTCAGGCACCTCTAAAAAAAATACTGTTAACGCCGAGTCCGATCAACCCGATATACAAGCTTATCTCATGCATAGCTCTTACATTTATTTTGCATACACACCCACACCCACACACACACACATACGCTTACAAACCCACACACCTATACATGCATACGTACCTTGTTTGAGAAATTAGTAGGATTTGCTGGTACTCGTACTCGTTTTCGTATTCGTATTCGTATTCGAACTCGTTTTCGTACTCGTATTTTGTTGGATGCTCTCAGATGTGTGTGTGTGTGTGTGCTTTGATTGCGATGAAAACTACTTAGCCAGTACCTTAACAAAATGCTTGTCTTATAACTATTATTTGTACTCGTATCACCCAGTTCAACTTATACTAACTACTAACTAACTAACTAACTACTACTACTAACTACTTCTATTTGCAAAGTAAGCAACTCTATAACCCGATAAAATGTAGCGCAATTGTTTCACACTGTTAATGGTCTAGCTTATACTACTTTATATATGGCTTTAAACGCATTCTTCACAGACATTGTTGCCACATAGAACAACAACTGGAACAACAAATGCATACCACATACACAACACCACAATACACAACAACAACAACATCAATACCAACACAAAATTCTAACATTTACCAAAAGCCAGATGATCATGTACTATGCAGCTGTTGTCCATTTGGACAGCGGCCATTTAAACCGAACATTAGCCAACGCAACTTTCTATTCGCATTTCTTGCAGGCTTCAGACTGGAATATCTTGTGTGATAAAGGTTGGTCTCACATACGTTGCCACGCCCACAAAACGCCCCCAAACAAAACACGCCCAAGCAACTCGAAAGATTTGTGTCCATTTAGTAGTAGTAAAACGAAAGTCAAATAAACTTATTTTGATTTTTGTTCGACTCTATTTTGTTTTTCTCTCTCTCACTCACTCTCTTTCTTACGCTCTCTCTCTCTGACACCTTCTTCTCTCTGTCTTATAATCGGTCTCGGTCTCGGTATTTCGGTATCTCGATTGTCCCAAAAACAAAAATCACAGTCCAAAACATTTTTTTTTGTGTTCTTTGGATTCCGATCTGTTTTGTGTTATGTGTGCCAAATGATAATGTTTGCTTTTTGATATCGCCAGCTCGAATCAGCAAGCAGCTCAATCTCAGAAAACCGCTACAATCCACCCGTCTTACAGCAGCCGTTGTCGGCCCCGCTCGGACGAGGATCCGCGCTTCGCCTATGGCGGACGTTACCGCCAGCCGGCGCCCGCTGGCCGACACACAACGCATCAGTCGCACTCTCCGCACGCATTCGGACACCATACGCACCATTCGCATGCCCATGGCCATGCCACACACGGCCCACACTCATCGCACCACTCGTCGCACACGCACCTGCAGGATGATGAGGGCATCTATGAGAGCGCTGATCATCATGAGCGCGTTGCCCTCGACACGCGACTCGATCCACAGGAGACGCCCGAGAGCGAGAGGTAAGTCATCCACCTATATATGTATATATATATTTAGTATACATATATGTATATGTATGTCACTATCACTGGCATGTGGCCAGTCAGCTTCAGATCAGCTTCTACTTAGCCGTCCAACGACCATCTTCATAATCCCACATACATACACACAAACACACAGAGATCTACAAATCTTTTGCATAGTCGTTTGGCAGATTCGTTCGTTAGCAAACCCTTAACAATATTTCTTTTCGTCGTACCACTGAATTGCTGAATGCGTTCCTTAAGATGAAAAATAAAGTTTCCTTACCAATTCTTAAGTTCTAATACAGTTTTGGTACAGTTTTGCCCAAAGTTCCAAGTAAAATTCTCATAATAGAAAAATGTCTTTCACAAAAGTTCATATTCATTTTGACCCATGTTTTCCTGTTAATAATATTGTTCCGTAAATCATTCACATGCCATTTGATCCTCCGTAACCAACTTCATTCTAAGGATCCAAGGATCTAGTTAGCAAAACTTGTCTGTGATTCGTGAAGATTTTTGAAAACATTTTCAATTTAGTTTGTATTCTCTGTCCCTAGTCATAGGGATTGAGTGAGGAAGTGAGTGAGTGAGGTTATAATGTACCTGTTTACGCTGTCCAATCCCAATCCAGCCTAAGGTCCTGAGTCCTGATGAGCCCCCCTTGTGTTCTTACCATGTACCGTTGTTCCTGTTACGATTATTATTTTCTAGTGATGACTTTATTCAAGCTCAACAACAGTTAGCCCGGTGGGCGAGTGAGGATGTGGTATCCGTCGTGGTATTGGACCAGCCGCAATCCGGCACAATGTCGGATTCCCAACAATCCAGCGGCGTCGCGCCCATATCGGGAGCTACAACGAACAACGTTATGCACCAGCATCAGCATCCGCACCAGCACCACGGCGATCATCAATCCTCCGCAGCGGCAGCAGCTGCGGCGGCGGCGGCGGCAGCCAACAACAACTCTATAATGGGTATGGCAGCCGTCCCAAATGGTATAAATGTAAGTCAGAGGGACTATTACCCCTCGCCACCCTCAACGGAGACGGAAAGCAGTGGAAGTGTTATCCAGCCAGCAGCTACACGCCGCACGTTGCAGTCACAATCGGCAGACACGGCAGCCATAAGTCAACAGCAATTGCAGCTCCATCAGCTTCAATTGCATCAGCATCAGCAGCAGCATCAGCAATATCAGCATCATCTTCAGCCGCAGCAGCAGCAGCAGCATCAGCAGCAGCATCAGCAGCAACAATCAGTCGATACCAACAGCAGCAGCAACAACAGTCAATCCGGTCAAATAATCGAGAATGGCTGTTACCCGGAATATAAACATTGACAGTTTAAACAGCTCTAACTTCTTCAAAGCCACAGCCACAACCACAGCCACGGCCACGGCACCCCCTCAGCGCCATTGCGTCACTGTTTTCCCATTTTCCAGAGGCAGCAGCAGGCAGCAAGCACTTCTCCTCCTCGAGTCATACGATTTCTCCTTAGACTCTCAATATAGTATCCATGGAGATGCTCTAACACACACACACACACACATGGACATGGAAACATGCATACATAGAATTTAAAATGAATAACCAAGATAAAACAAAAATAGTAAAAGAAACCTTAACGAAAACAAGCATACATACTCGTATATACTTACATACTTACATACTACATACATACATAACATTCTTCATTCATACTTACTGAGCGCATGCGTACATACATATAATATAGGATAAAATATGATTATGATGATGATGATGATGTATAATTAAAAAAGAAGTTAACACACAAACACACACTCTGATGTACATACAGACACACACATATACACACACACGTATAGTTCATACATATGTACATACATACATACATGCACTGAACTTATTGGATTTACATACATACGCATATGCATAAGAAACATTTTTATACCTAATAACATACAGATAAATACATACATAGTACCTCAGACGTCGATGACAACGCCTGATAAACTCAATATACACATGCATATATGAATAACATATAGTTAATGAATAAACAAAAATGAAACTAAGTGTGTAATAATTGTAAATACATGTATACATTTATGTATTATGCAACAAATTGATGTATTCAAAACCACAGCTGGGAAATATTAATCAATCAATTAAATGGTTTACCTCAATCGGAATCATTTGCAAAACCAACAAAAAAAAAAACAAAACAGTATTTTGTATAATATAAAAGAGAATTTATGTCGTTTACCATTCCCATTCTCACCATCTTAAGTATTTACTTTATTCACAAAAAATTCGAATTCGATTGGAATAAGTTTCCCTCTCTCTCTCGGTCAGACAGTGTACATATGAACATGTCGTTTCTCTCATTATTACATCTAGTATTAATAATGTTGTAGTTGCATATATATATAAATTTATACTCGTATTGCACCATGTGCCGCAAAAGTCACCCTTGTTCGGGCAAATAAAATATATATATATATATAACACTTTTTTTTTGTATAACGACTGATAGATTTTTGGGGCACAGTGCCACCCGTTCACATTGAATAAACCCCAAATGGTTAACCCTAATAATAAGCATAATGAATTTTAATATGATAAGATTCAACAAATGAAATGAATACTCACTAAAATAATAAATAAGTCACATTTGTAACGAGAACAATGAAGAAAAACCACAACAAAACAATTATAGACATACACAAAAGTTCAGATTGATTTGTGCATTAACTCGATTGATTGTCAATCACTTTAGTATAATTAATATTCACAAAAAAAGACAAAAGAAGCCAATGCCAGGCCAGATTTCTTTCGAGTCAAGTTTGTTTTCCAAAAATGTTTACACACTTAATCAGTTTCGGTAATGATCTCCAATTGGCTAGTACACTAGTTAATTAGTTAAACAATGAAAATTTATTAAAGATCATCAAATCATAAATATCTTGTAGATATCTTGGCAAATGATTGATTGTTTGAATGAATGTTGTTTGTTTGATTGTTTAATTGTTTATTTGTTTTTCTTATATCTAGTTAGTTACATGAATTGAATTTGAATTTGAATTTGAATTGATGTTGTCGGTATTAAAGCAAAATGATAGTAAAACAGATAATTAGAAAATATTACACAAAAAATTAGTTAGTAGTAGATCAAATTAGATTTAGAATCCAATGAAAGAAAAAACCGAATTGCATTCCTTTGATATTAATACAGATGAAATGAATATTTACATTTGTATGTATGTTTGACTTTATTGTCAGTTAACCTCATTTACATTCGCCGCATAATTGTTTCTTAATGTCAATTATAAGTAGATTAACCAAATCGAAATCGTAATCGATATCGAAATCGAAATCTTCCGTAAGAGTAACTTAACTCCCTATCCAGCAACCAGATAAGCTGGTAATATGGACGCAAGTGCCTTCGATGGCGTTTCTCAAAAACCATCTTTCACTCAAGCCAATGGCTATGGCTGAGTTGTTGGATTCTTATCGAAAGCAAACACTTTTACAGTAAGCACAAAATGTTGTTTAAGACTTGCATAGTTTGAGTTAGTTTCCATTACCAAAAAAACCCAAACCCAAACAAACTAACAATTTATGAAAATCAAAAGATTCCTTTGTGTATTGAGATAAAAACCAAAAAGTAAAACATACTTTGAATGAATGTCGTATTATATTCAATGTCAAAAAGTTTTATGTATTTAGATACATACTATATTTCAATAAAGTACATGTCTGTATGTATGTACTACATGTAGTTCTCTGTACCGTTGTATGCACGAAGGATTGATCGATTGAAGGATTGAGAAATATATGAAAATGGGCTTGGCATAGCCAGCCACATCGTTTAGATAATATAATAAAGTATATGAAGCAAATAACCCGACAAGTTGGTGCACTTATTAAAAAATCGAAAACGAAAAATCATTTATGTGTGTATGTTGTTAATCAATTTTGTGGATAAGCAAAAGAAATGATAAGAAAACCAACAACAACAACAAATATTCAACAAAGGCACCAAAATACATATATACGCTATGCTTCGTAACACGTATTTAACTCTATATATATGTATGTATTTGTGCATGTATATATATGAAATATGAATGTGAAAAGTAATAGTAAAAAGTAAAAAGTATCCCACAACTAACTACTAAGTAATCTTAACTAACCTCACTATACAACCCCACACACACATACTCGTATACTAAAGATGATTATATTTAAACTAGCTAAATACAGTTGCAAAACATATTTGCGCGTCTGTGTGTGTGTGTGTGTGTACAATGTAAATGAACGAACGAAATCAAATCAAACCTTCGGGAATCTATTTCATACCTACCAAAAGAAAAAAACATAACATGTACTAAAACATTATTAAAACAAAACCAAAACCAAAACCAAAAAAAAACATGTATCTAACTCATAAGTGTTCAAAAACGCAACCAAAAAAATAAGGGCATCTGAAGCGCATTCGACTCACATTGATTCAGAATAGTGTGGATGATGCCCCCCCCCTTAATATATACTGTATGTGTGTTTATGACGATTTGTGCATAACACCATAACTCATATATATATAATTATTTATATAGGATATACAAAATACAAAATCAAATAAGCAATTAGCGATGTAAGTTGAGTAAATTTCCAAATGATATTGATTGGTTTTTATTGTGAGAAGTGCAGTCGGAACTGCTAATTATGATATTATCTAAGATAGATGGATTAAAGCTATTGTTATTCACACACACATACTTACACAGGAATACACACACACAAATACACACTCACACAGTAAATAGGCTAAATACAAAATGAATTAGACAATTACAAATAAGTGTAACGGTAAACAGGAGAGATTTCTAAGCCGATTTAATGTTATCTAGAGATCAAAACTTTAATCGCAGTTGGCCAAAATGTTAACGAGCAACAGCAACAACAACAACAAAAACAACAGCAATAATAATAATAATATTCTGCAGAAAAAAAAATACAAAAAATCTAACATGAATTTATATGCAAATGAATGCTCAAACACAACACACACACACACACACTACACACATATACACATACATACACATGCAATAATACATATAGAACAATCTACTAACACTTGTGCACTACAAACCTCCCTATGCAATATACTTATGTACGTATACTTAGTCCAATAACGAAAAAAATAATATAATAAAATAACAAAAACGAAAAACAAAAAACCAAAAAAGTATTAAACACAGCCACAAACTCACATATCGCGCGTATAACAACATTATGTGCTTAACTCAAACTCAACTTCTGATGGCCCTTTTTTTTGAGATTGAATCTGAATCGAGCTGCTTCCAATATATATTCTCTGGGATTTCGCTTCTTAAGCCGAATACAAAGTTTTCAAATTCGAAATTTCCATATACGCGAAGATCAAGTAAAACTATGTGTGAGATCATTTTTAAAAGGAAAGGAATTGAGCATTTCGAAATACCCCGAAGGGTGATTGTATCTATGTGCCTCTATATGTATATGTATGACAAAACGGGGCTCCTTCAAACATATAGATGCACATAAAAAGGAAAGAGATACAAGATCCATCAGAAGTATGAATAACACACACACACACACACACACATAAACACACATGCACACATTACTAAACACTCACACCGTATGTTTGTCAAGGAAATTTAGAAAAGCAACAAAATCGGAGAGAAAGAAATACAAAACGAAAAACAAAAAAAAACGTTCATTATAATAACAAATTTTTGAAACAATTTCTAAAGAACTGTTAACTGTTAATAAAATTAAATAAACAAAAAAAAAAAACTAAAAAACCAATACAACAAAACAAATCGAAAAAGCAACTGAATTGTATTGAGCTTCACACACATGATGATGAAGACATTGATGAAATATGTACATAGATACATACATACGTGCATATGTATGAGGCTGAGGAAAATAAAAATAAATTAGTTATAAGTTGCCAATTGGATAGTATGGTCCATAATGTGGTCTAAAATAAAACTTAAGTGAACATATAAAATAAAAACTAAGCGTAATACAAACAACAAAAAACCAAAAAACCAAAAAAAAAAAAAAAAAAAATAAAACAACAGCCACAAACATTCAAAAACCAATTAAAATTTATTACAAAATAAAATATGAAAGCAAAAAAAAAAAAAACAAACGATCAAAATTAAATATATATGTATATGTTTTTATTTTTTTTTTTCAAATTCACCAGCAAAATAGCAAAATCAAACTATACACAAGCACACACACACACACACACACCTATACTATATATGATAACAATAGATAACACGAAATACTAAACGTATGTAAAAAAAAAAACGAAAAACAAACAAACCTTCATGCTAATGTATGATCATTTTGTTCTTATTTCTTCCTGATTTATTTGTGATTTTGTTCTCGAGAAATATTAACTTCATTTCATTTAAATAATTTAAATTTTTACATGCATACATTGTAATCTGTAAGTAAGTATGCGATTGCCGATGAAATGAGGGAGATGAAAAAAAGGATCTGCATGAAGGGGAGAGCATCCAAAACAGCAAACTTTTCATAAGTCCTGCGAGTACATGACACAATCTAATATAACAGCAAGTACTACACACACACACACACTCACACACACACACATGCACATTTTTTATTCGTCATTCTGTCATAATCAAATGCAAATGATGAAAAAAACGGCATTCATTTCGATTGAAACTAACACAAAAACACATACACATATATATCTCACACACACATACATTGCATAAATGTGTGTATGTATGTGAAACACACGCACACACACATCAAATAATAATCAACTTTAATTTCGCTGTCTGGTGCGACAAAAGCAACATTTTGTTGGAAAGATTTTTGATTTTAACGCAAAAAACTTTATTTCAACATTGGAAAACAGGATAAAATGATATTTGACGCGCCAGACAAAAGTTTGATTGCTTGTTTTTGGCTTGAGTTTTTAGGGTCAGAACGCAAGAACCCATCTCAGACACAGGGCTATCTATATAGAGATAAATGCAATAAGAAAAAAATATAGAAAAAAATAGCAATGAAATACTTTCATAAATTGTCCATGCTAATGCCTGACTTTGATTTACTTTCAGATACTATCGCTAAAATATCAAAGTGAGATATTTTTTCAAATGCAATTGATGGGCTGGGCTTACACTCAAAATAACTACGAGCTTGGGCAACAGCAAACGCAAGACAAAACCAAAACCAAACAAAAACCAAATATATTAAATATAATTCGTCAAATTATTGGCTTGAGCAATTTTGGCTTTGATGTGATAAGAATGAAAAAAAAGAAAGAAAAACATAAAACAAATAGAATGCTATATTTGCTACAACTTTCTTAACTAGTTTTTAATTGTCTTCATTGCTCGATTTGGAGCTAATTTTGGACAAATGTACATACATACATACATATATATATGTATATATTGTATATGTATATTTCTGTTGGAAAACCCAAGAAGAAAAACCTCGTCATAAAACGCTTTTCATAAAATAGATAATGAAAGTGAAAGAGAGAGAGAGAGATAGATATGTATATTTCTCTGATATGCACATAAATATATATATATATATATATATACACATGTATGTGTATATGTAAACATATAGTATATAAATCTTAGTTCTTTTACAAAAATTTCCAATTTGGCCATTAACAAACTATAATTTTTTTGTTGTGAAAAACTAACTGATACATATTTGGATTATTAAGACTACTTTTTAATGGGATGCCTCCTACAGATGCCTCCCTGCCATAAATCATAAGTAACTGATGAATGCCATTGATAGAATGATAAGCCTTCAGTAGAACCCATGAAGATTTTTATTGAATAAACTGACAAACGATTTATATGCTTAACACAAATATTGCATTTTCGAAATGGTTGGATTTTTGTTGGGTTAATGTACATCTTATACAATATTCTCCTAGTCTGATGCATAAACGATTCTCTAGGTGTACATTGAGTGCCGTTATGCTTACTTGTGCTTGTGTTATCGATAGTTATAAGGTTATAAATATCGAAGATGCGAGAAGTGTCCTCGCTAAACTCAACACTAGATGGCGGTTATATTTGAATTTCAAATCTAAGCAATGTTGACTAAAGATTCTAAATGGAATAAAACTGCACCAAAGCAAATAATGAAACAATTTAATCAATTTGTTATTTATTTAAAACAAACTTACTTAGCTAATGTTGAAAACAAACTTAACTGTTTGCAGAACCGTCAGAGCAACAGAGTAAGAGTAAACGAAAGATGTGAATGATTTGGTGAGAAAAAAATGCTTTTAGTTATAATTAATTTGCAGCAGGCGTTGCCACAAACAATGACCACGACGACGTCTTGGCGTTGCGTGTAGGTTCCGGTATGCCTATGACTTAATGTGTGTGTGTGTGATCTGTATGTCGTGGACAATGTCGGGGTGATGGATGGAACTGTGTGCTTGTGTGTGTGTGCGACCAGGTGCCACAGCATGTTGCAAGAAGCATCACACTACTACAGTATGATAGTTTGATGGATGCTATGCGCATGCCAGATTCAGTAACTGCAGTCAGAGCCATAGCCAAAAACCGACTTAGGCTTGTCTCAGCCAACTTGTCTGAATTTAGACGCCAAGCGTGCAACAACGAGAAACAAGTCCTCATCAACAAATTACAGTACTTACCGTCCATCGTCTTTGATAGTGATGGATGCTGCCTAACGTTCTCAATATTATAATTTAAAAGGTGTTCGATTTGAGAATATCTAATAGTGAAAGTTCTTCTTCTTGATGAACAATGAATACGTTACAGTATTTAACTAGGTAAGTTAATGACCCAAAGCAGCCCAGTCCAGCACGTGGCGTTGGCGGTGTCGTCGGTGGCTTTGTCATAAATTCAATCACTCAATAACCCCATGCTCAGAGGCATACTACTTAGAGCACTGCAAAACTGTCAGACGCGGTCAAGTGGATGAGCCGAGGGAATCAGCTTAGACATATTCTCACACCGACTTGTGTGCTTAAGTTGATTGCCTTCCTTACGCGACATACAAACACACATAGCATATACATATACATATCTATATATAATAATATATTATGCCCAATAACGTTTTTAAATTTATAGTTCATTAAGTTTCAATCGCATTCAACACATTACTTTAAGAATTCTCTGAAAACGTACTTTTTTTTTTGGCTCAAAACTGAATTTATAACAAAGTCATTGTGCATTATGGCAAGGATTGAAGAGTGTGAACGTGTGTGTTTGTGGAGGGAGGTAGGTGTGTGTGTGTATGTTTGTGCCTATGCACACACACTTGTGCCCCCTCCCACACCCACCCACACAAACACACAGAACATCCTACATACAAATATTATTTTGCAAATCAGGCATTTTTAAGCCAAGTGTGCGGAGATTGTCAAGTGGAAAAATGCTAAGTGAGAGGGAGAGCTGAGCTACACTATCGCGACTGGCTGGCCATACACGCTATACCATTAAGTTTGAGGCATTTCACATAGCATCACATCATAGTACTACATCATATGGTTATGCCATTCAGAAGAAAGTAATCGACTGCATTCATACCCACAAAAGTTGCATAAGCCTAGCCCTCGGGCATCAAATCGAGAGTAATGTTGAAAAACATTTCACACAAATTTTGCAGACAGCCACGCATAAACGTTAAGACTAACCCCATCATCAGCGTCGGTCACAAGGTCGTGAACTGAATAACGTTTTAGTCTTTTTTTTGTTTCTATAAAGCGGCTCAAAAGCTGAAATAAGGCAAAACACCCGCGGCCAGTAAACAGTACAACGCGTTGCACAGTGGTACCAAAACCCAATCTCTCTTTCCATAACAGTGCGTTGAAGATCTCATTTTAAGCTTTCTTCTTCTTGAGTGCAAATATTACCGAAGTGTATTTGCTATTTCTTGTCTCCAATCAAGCCAAATTGCCCAAATCCAAACAGTCAAACTCTGTTACGCAACATTATTGTGAATTTCAAAGTTTCTCAAACTCAAACAAAAAAAAATCGGTGTCCTTATGTGCACAAATGCAAAATACATACGCAAACAGCATACACACACACCCACGCACACACACACATACATAGACACAGTCATGGGCATACGGTACAAATTATCCGAGCATTCTTTTGTTTTCCTGTAAACGCCGTTTATTTGTACATTTCGTGTTCGCCACTGACGTTAATGTCGACACTTTTACCCATTGTTCGCGGATGTCACACTTTCTATACCCTATAACAATGGCCAGGCGCTCGCAGGCAGTATGAACATTAGAGAAAAATAGAAAACTGAAACTGTATTCCCATGAGAGAAAGACTTTATTTAATTTATATATATATATATGTAAGATCATAATGTTTGTTGCTTGTTTTTAAGGGGTATATTTTGCATTCACATTGTTGTTTTTTGCTCAACATTTTTACCTTAGAAATGTTCAGCTGAAGTGTTTAATTACTAAAGCCACTTCAAGTGTTGAACAATGCAGCAATGCAAAGCCAAGAGAATTATGAAACATTAATAATAGCTTCTATCTCGGACTGGTTAGTTGTTAAAGCACTTCATTTTACCATCCATAGTGTTTAGTTGCACTTTTTAGGTCTGAAACATCAAATTGATAAAAAAATGCTTAATGGAAAACTTGTTTCGACAGCTTATTGCTCTACTTTGGTCTGCTCAAAGGGCTGTGGGGTCAACTGCCAGCAGACAAAGTTCGAGTTTTAACCAAAATGCCGCTGATAACGAGTGAATTTAAGGCTAGTCGCATCTACGAATCATTTCGCTTACTCTCCACAACTTCAGCACCCAACACGGCAGGGAAAAGTCACAAAAGTCGACGACATGTAAACGAGACTGGCAGCCCATTCCCTTTCGATGTGGCCCGAGCCGTGCGAAAGACACGTTTACGCACTGCATCTGCGGATATGTTGAGTCGGAATATATCCAGCATACTGGAGAATCTACTGAAACGCTACGAACAATCACAGTTGCCCACACATGGTCAGGGCATGCCAACTGTGGTGCGTACCAATATACTTATACGGAGCATGGGACCTGTTTCGGAGCTGGACATGGACTACTCGATGGACTGTTACTTTCGTCAGTATTGGCGTGACAAGCGTCTTAGCTTTCAGGGACCCATCAAGTCGCTGTCGTTGAGCATCAAGATGCTGGATAAGATTTGGCGACCCGATACTTACTTCTACAATGGCAAACACTCACACATACACACCATAACCGTGCCGAACAAGCTGCTGCGACTGGATCAGGATGGTGGCATACTCTATTCAATGCGGTGCAAACGAAAATCTCACTGAAGAAACTAAAAACTAAACAAGCTTTTTAATATTTTGCAGCTTGACAATTAAGGCCACTTGTCCGATGGAACTTAAAAACTTTCCCATGGATCGTCAATCGTGTCCACTCATCATAGGCAGCTGTGCGTACTGAGAAGATCCCAGTTTCCCGAAACTTTTGGCTTTTTGTTTAACTAAAATCATCATTGCAGATGGTTATACGAATCAGCAGCTGGTGTATGAATGGCAAAATCATGATGATGCCGTCTCCTTTGTGCCTGGCATGACTCTAAATCAGTTTGATTTGATCAGCATGATGCATCGCAACTTTACATCCACACGACGCGAAGGAGATTTCTCTGTGCTGCATGTTGCATTCAATCTGAAACGACATACGGGTTACTTTCTTATACAGGTAAGAATATGAAACTCCATCTCAATCTCAATTGTTAGTTAACCGCTTTGCATTTCGCATTTGGCAGGTATATGTGCCGTGCATACTGATTGTGGTTTTGTCGTGGGTCTCCTTTTGGATACATCGCGAGGCGACCAGTGATCGAGTTGGTCTTTGTGTGACGGCTGTCTTGACTCTCTCGACCATCAGCTTGGATTCACGCACTGATCTGCCCAAGGTGAAGTATGCCACCGCCTTGGATTGGTTTCTGCTGATGAGTTTTCTGTACTGCATTGCCACGCTGCTTGAGTTTGCAGGCGTGCATTACTTTACCAAACTGGGTAGCGGTGAGATACCACGCATGGAGGAGGAGTGGGAGGATATTGGTGCCAATCTGGGCTTTACATCGGGTGAAATTGGCGATGCTGCTGAGGCCAGCGATGACAGTGAGCCAGCCAATTCGGATAGCGATGTCTTTGTCTTTGCCGACCACGACACTCTGCACTGTGAGCTTCCAATGCCAACGGAGCTGGTCAATAATGGCGCCTATCCCAAACGTAATGCATTCAGTTGTCCCATATATAATGTAAGTTTAACAACACTAACACTAACGATTGTATAACAAAGGGGTTTTTCCTTTGTCAGAACCAGCCACAGAATTCTGCACATATTTTTCCCAAGTTGCCATCGCATACCTCGACCATGGAACGCACCACACAAACGGAGCCACCCGCCGCCTCTCGGATGCGTCAGATGTGGCTCTGTCTCAAGGGCGATGTGAAGTTTCGAAGGCAACGGGAACGTGCTGCGGCTGAGGAGAAGAGCGTCCAGGGGCGCAGTGCAAGAAACTATGTGAATAGCATATCGTTGATTGATCGAGTCGCTCGGGTTGCCTTTCCCATGACCTTTGCCCTGTTCAATTTGCTGTACTGGCTGGCATATGGCATGTACAAGAAGGAGTTCTCCTGGTCCATGATAAAGGCTTAAGCTTCTTTGTCATTTACCGTTTACCATTTGAACTGTTTTATAATGGCGTTTCGCACACAAAAAGCACACATAATCATAATAATAATGCAAACTCGTTTTTATGCACATAAAAACATTTTTTTTGGCCTAGCATCAATCAAAATATATAAATAAATTGTTGATTTTAAATATAAACGTATTGTGATTTTGCTCATATTACGTATACGTAATATTACTTCAGCGTCCATCCCATTTGCTTAACCCAAAACCAGTTGAAATAAAACTGCGATTTGTTTAAAATATGTAAACCATTTAAATAACATTTCTAAGAAATATACAGTAAATGATCCAGATGATAATGTGAGTATTGTGAATAACAATGAAAAGCATTTGAAAGAACGAGAGTGAAAAATATTTGTTTGAGACCATCTCAGCTAGCTCAGTGGATCGATCCATCGTCATTATCATCATCATCATTAATTGTTCTCGTTTGTTGTTGTTGTTGTTGTTGTTGTTTTGTAGCTTAATCCTAAATGATATCGTAGGCTGAGCTGCTCAAATCAATATTTTGCCAAATGCATACCAATTCCTTGTATAACTCTTGGCTAAACTCGTACTTAATTGTTAGCTATAAGTAAATATTCAAATTACTGGGAACACATTTACTGTGATTTACCTATTTGTGAATAGCAATACTTAACTATATATGTATCTTTTGTATATATATGTATATGGTTGTAAGAGTGTATGCGTGTATGCGTATCATTCCTTTATATGTATGTCTATGTATATGTATATGTATATGTTATGTATATGTATGCATGTTATAAATTGGTCAATGTCAATATATATCATCATCATATCATCATTCAGTGGGAGGGCAGCAGGTGGTGGCCGATAGAGGTCTATGACTCATTTGGGGTAACTACTTAGGTAATTAGGTAGGTAAGTAGATCTTTTCAGCAGCAACTACTTATTCTAGTATGTAGAAGATCCAGTAGCCGAGGTTAAACGCACAAAAGCTAATGGGGAAAATCATGCGCGAATATTTGTCAATAATGTTAACATCCTTGATTTTTGGTAATGTCGCCCTAATGGCCGACGCGCTCTTCTTAATGGCGTGCATCATGCGTGGACGCGCTGAAACACCTGTCGGAAGAGGGAATACGAAGATAATGCACATCACATCGACTAATTAGATGATCGACTTGAACTTACCCCTGTGGCCACGATGTCGCAGTTGGCTGCGACCGGTGCCATAGTTGCGGGTTATGCGAAAACTAGGCGGAAACTTGGCCAAGTCCATAGTCTCGGTGCCAATGGAGCCGAGCGTCACATTGTAATTACCTTTTCGCAACGAAGGTATAGGACTCATGCGTACATCCTGCAGCTCGATAATGTCTTCTGTGGTTGAACACGTTTCGGACTTTTCCAGTTTACCTATCACAAACGAAAAATTCCAATTAAAATCCAACACAAATCACCTTACCATCAATCCATGCCTCACCTATTTTATGTTGATCACAATCCTTCAGCTTTTTGATCTTTTTCTTAGCCCGCTTGCCCCAGTATGTATAATTGACGGCGGCATATTCGAGTAGCGCCGCAAACACGAACACAAAGCACATCACCAGGTAGATATCAATGGCTTTCACATAGGAGATACGAGGCAACGAACTGCGTACTCCCGTACTGATCGTTGTCATTGTCAGCACCGTGGTGATGCCCAGCGCGACTCGGGCGCTCGTCGCCTCGTGATTAATCCAAAATGATACCCACGAAAGCATCACAATCAGTATGCTGGGCAAGTACGTCTGGAACACAAAGTATCCAATGTTGCGTTGCAATTTAAATGAGAGCGACAGTCGCTGATAGACGCCGGTGGCCAGTCGCTCTTTGCGATCATTCGTCTCATAACCAATGATCGTAAACTGTGGCAGTTCGGCATCCTCGACACCGCGTACCGGTGTTGGTTTCCAGTACATCACAACATCGCTGACGGTGTAACCATCTGCGGATATATAAGTGAAAGCAGATCGTAATATAACCATGAATAACAAACCTTTGACCTAACACAAACGGTTATCAATTACAAGTGTGTATCGTAAGCCGGAGAAGTTATCGAGTATTTGAAGCAAACTTCTACTACCTCTAGGTCTTATAGTTTCTGAGAACAATGTGACAGACAGACTGAAATGGCTGTATCAATTCGGCTGTTGATGCTGATCAAGAATATATATGCAGATGCTTCCTTCTGTCTTTTACATATTTTTGCACAAAACCATTATATCTTTTTACCCATTTCATGTATGGAGGGCATAAGAATGTAACCCATGAAAAAGAGTGAGAACGCAAGCGTACGTAGAATACATTGTCTAATCATATGAATATATGAACTTTTATGGTCTTGACAACGATTTCCATTAGTTTTAAGAACTAGCACAAAGTTGAATATCTGCTATAAACTCTTTAAGCTAATTTTAGTTTGCCCTTATAAGTATGCTATGTTTTTTTTCAACTTACAGCTCTCAATTTCGACGGTACAGTTCTGAGAGTCCAATGGATAGTAATGCAAATCCATCATGCAGGCGAGGGTCGTTGTGAAGCGCATGCCATAGGTAACGGCACCATCGCCGCCCAGACGTACCAACTTATTGCGCTCAGTGACATCATGTAGGAAGCTGCAGGAAACCCAAGAGATAAGACCATATAAACAAATATATACAGTCAAATAGTTGCTGAACCTGTTCTTATCGTTGGCAAAGAATGTATCTGGCACCCAAATCTTCTCAGCAAAGTCACCAGATAGCGTCAGCACATCGTTAACACCATCGTCCTCGGCATCGGTATCGTAATACGGTCCATAGATGTTAAAGGCCAGGCGCTCATCACGCCAATACTGATTCAAATACATTGTTATAGTATAGTCCTACGGATTGTTGAGCAAAATTGTTAAGTATAGTTTTACAGTATGGTGTTGGGAAGAAGAAGTTGGAATCTTACCATATTCACTTCGGAGATCGCATCAAAACTTGCTATAGTCAAATCCATGCCCACGTGCAGTGGCTCACCGCCAAAATTGGGCCGCAGCCGTATATCATATCCTTGCAATATTTTTGAGATCGTTTGTGTTACATTTTCTAAACGGCCAGCCAGCATTTCTTTTCGCTTGCATCTGTGAGTAAACGGAAATACATAATAGTAATAGATGAGATACATTTTGTAATCGATTTAACTCACCGAACCAATGATAGCTGGGCGCTCAACAGTAACAGCAGCAGCAAGCTGTAACAAACGCCCAGGTGCCAGGAGCTAGTCATATTTGGCAGCGTTAACAATTGCTATTCGCTAAAGTGTATGATTTTTTTTTTGTTTTTTTTTTTTTGGTGCGTATGTTTCTCAACTCGTTGGCATTGTCTGTGCTGGCGTTTCCAATTGCATTCCGAATACTGTTACTCTGGCATCGATTCAGAAGCGATACCGATACGCTTCTTCTTTTAAACACACTTCACTGCAACATTGTTACCTTTGCTGTGATAAGAAAGCAGATGTTTAAAACTTATTACACATTTAATATCACATGAGCCACTAGCCACTAGCCACGCGCCACGCGCCATGAACAACCTTAACATTTCAGATCCGCTTACTCTAACCACTTGATACGCGCCTTTCAAGTTAAGAAAGCCATAAATCTGGCACACACGCAAAATATCATGTAACACTGCAGACACTGAGACAAGATGCTACATCGTTAAATGGTAAGCGAAGAATGTGTTGGCAGGAATGGCACTATAAATTTATATGCATATACATCATACTGTCACAGGTATGGCATAATGAATACGCGAACTCGAGTACATAAATATGTGTTTCCTGATGGCGTCTCATGGCACTTTTGCTTCACGCAATTTTCTTCTCGTTAATGTGCGGCGGCCCTCATTATTGTTTTGCCTACTAGACACACATATGCATGTGTAGTATGTGTATGTACGCCTACATACATCTATGTAAAATGTGTATGTATGTAGCAAGTTTGCCTTTTGTGTGTTTGACCCATTTTTTGCTTTTCGCAAATTGCAGCTAACTGCAACTGCACAACACGAAAGAGAACATCAACTTTTAAGTATTTGAAATTTATGTATTATTAAGAAACATTTATGAAAAAAGCAAGCATTTTATATGTGCTTGTATATGCAAATGTTTACATATGTATGTATCTGTGTTGAACGTGTGCATTTAGGTTGACATTGTATGCATATATGCATATATTAACGTTGCCTTTGTTTGTATTAATTATGGTGCTTGAGGCAAAACAATTCTAACAAAAGCCTCAATCGACACACTCACCCACACACACACACACCGCACACCACACACCGCACACACACACATGCTTATTCATATAAACAAGTTGCATAAAATTGTTTTTAACAACCAAAAATCAACTGTTAAACATACAAAAAACATTAAAAACAGATAGAAAAGAACACCAACGGATGACACTGTAATACAACGTTGAAACGAATAACGAAGAACGAATGACACGGACACGGACACGGCACGGATACGGACGACCTAAAATTCGGTTTCTCATTCACTTTTTTCCGCTCGCCCTATGCCCTATGCCCAATGTTACAGTATATGTGTGTATCTGTATCGCATTGCGACGAGCGCGCCTCGTTTTCTTTTCTTTTTATATATTTTCTGTTGTTTTTGTTTCTGTTTTTGTTGTGTGCAAGCTGCGTGTGTATTTGTGACGAGCGGCGGCTACCGTGTCTAGCTAACGAATGATTACTGTCAAATGCTGTTCATCTTCGGCTGCTGGCTGTTCTCTGACTCTTGCTCTAATTGATAATGATGCTGCCGATGATGATGATAATGATGTTGATGTTGATGCTGGCAGGACGGGCAGTGCCTAAGATCTGAGCCTGCGCATACAAAAGTCGTCATCGTCGTCATCGTCGTCGTCGTCGGTGAATTTGAACTGTCACACGCTACGATTCATTCAGAGAATGCCCGAGAATGCCAATGCTCATTTAGGGTTGTCGCTGTCGTTCTTTGACTGCTGCTACTGCTGCTACTGCTACTGCTACATAGCGCCATCTGGTGTGACGAAATCTCATACACACACACACACACACACACAGAAACACCCACACGATTTGACTCATGAAAGTGAAAGCATGGCGATACTTGTATCAAGCTATTTGAGCCGACTTGTTAAGACCAGTCGGTATTTTGAGCTTGCCATTTTGTTCGTATGTTTGTTTCTGTGTGTGTGTGAGGCAATATTGGGGCAATGCGGCAATCTGCCATTTATTTTTAGATTCGCCAATTTATAAATACTTGGTCAAACGGACTTCCTTATTGAGTTAGATATTTATATGTGCATGTATATGAATTATGAGCTTAAACAAGGTTGAACAGGTATCAAAATGGTATTTTTGGTTGATATCGAGTATATATTTATTTTAAATAGGTTATTTTTAAGTGATGAAAGCAACACAATTACCGTTACAATTAGTTTACAGCACAGCTGTTGTTGTTGGCAAGCTTTTCTGGTACGGCTGTGACGTCACGCTTAATGAAGTAAATCTCATCTCTCTTTTGTTATAATAAAACATTTCCTAAAGGGTCAAAGGTAAGGAAACCTTTCTTAGAGGTATAAGTTTCCCCATTTGAATAAATCTCTCTGATATTTGTACTTAAATTTTTCTTCTGTTTCCCAATTACAATTAACGATCGTTAGCTGTGACGTCATTACACCTCCAGCATATGCCATGCAATCCTCTCTAGTCTCGTTTGTGCTTCCGATATATTTGGGCAAGCCAAATGCCATGCTATGCCACATACCAAGCAAATGTAAAAACTTTTTGTCGAAAATGCATCTCTGCATGGCTGTATGGCCTATGCTATTCAATAGGCTGGAATTTGAACGTGCAACGTGAAACTTAATTGCAAAAAGCTCCGCTGATGCCCAAAAAGATGCTCAACACAACAAAAAAAAAAAAGCAACGACAAAACGAACGAAACGAAAAGCCAACCAACCACATTGGCTTAGAGCGAGCTTTTGCCATGCCAAAACCCGTACCAACAACGCCCCAAAAAACCAACCAACAACAACAACAGCAACAACAATAGCAACAACAAGGAAGAGAAAAGCTTCAAAGCGCGCGCACAACAAGGACAGGATACCAGGCTACAGCTACAGCTACAGCATCAATTGGAGTAACATCGTTTTACGCAATCTGTCTGTTGAATGTGTGTGTGTGCGTGTGTGTTCCAATGGAGCGCAAGCTGTATCAATGTATGCGTGTATTTTGGTGCTCTCTCTATCCCATACAGTAAGCCCATTGAGGAACAATTTCATGTTGGATGTTCCTGCTGTTGTTGTTGTTGGTGTTGCTGTTGTTGCTGCTGTTGGATTTTTTTGCTCATGTTCAAATCTGAGCGCAAGCTTTTCTTTACACCCAAATCGCACACACACACATTGACAGACAGGGGCACATGGACACACACATACTCAGATAGGCATACCCATGCATGTGGGACAATCGGCTCAGCTGCTGCGAACGCCGACCACGGCTGTGAATCTCTGGTTAGTCCACATTTTTCGTAGTACGGAGCACGGAAGCAGACGTTCCAAGCATCTAGTTGACGCATAAACATCACGCTTCAACACAAAAATCCTCACACCTACCAAAAATAAAAAAAAAAAAAAAATAATATATATATTTATATATATATAAATAGATACATGGAACTGGGGGAGAAAGAACTTGGACTCAAGATAGTGCAACAAATATAGAGATACATTTCTAAATGTGACAAGAACGGATTAAATGAATCGTTCGCGTTAAGGCCTGAATGTCCTGAGCCATTCGTGCTACTACTGTAACTATAGCAACAACAATTACTACTACAGCCTCCAACAACAGCAATAACAGCACCAACAACAACAACAACAGCAACAACAACCCGTTCAGCCCCGACAACAAACATTTTATGATTGGGGTGTCCGAAGCCCGACGTTGGAACTTGGGGGCGGCTGGTGGCAGGCAACCAACTGCAGATGATTGCAAAAATACCCAAGCAAAAAGTTAGTTGATTTTGATATTGAACAACAACACAAAAGCAACAACAGTAACAGCAACAACAACAAAAATCAAATAAAATAACATAATATGTATGTATCCCATACATACATTGTGCAGTGCGTAGATGTGAGTGTAAATGCGCATGCTCTTAATAACATATATATATATATATATAATATATATATATAATATTTAAATATATAATATATATATATGTATTAAACTTATTGCGGTGGAGTGCGACCAGCAATCGTTTAATCGTGTTAAAATCTTATCAAAAAGCAATTGAAGCAAATATTTTTTTTTTTTTTTCACATTTTTTTTTGTGCGAATCCTAAATGAAAATTTATCAACAAAACGTTCTCTCTCTCGCTCTATCCATCTCTTGCTCCGTCATTCGCAATTTTACAAACTTCGTGGGCCGCAGCCGTTGTAGACATTTACAGTGGGTGTTTCCCTCAACGAAACACACACACACACATACACATTCACACACATACACATACACATACACACGCATACACTAAGTATAATTGTATCTACAGCTAAACAAGTGTGTGCAGGGCAGCATCTTCGTTAAAATACCATTACGATAATTAAGCCAAAAATTTGTGTTTAAAGTGTAAAAAAAAAATCAAAAATTTTTTTATTATATTTTTTTGTTGTTGTTATTGTGTGCAACAAAAACATACAATGTTTTAGTAGAAAAACGGTTTGGTGACACCCCCAAAAAGTATGCTATAGTCGCAGTGGCAGTCGCAACAGGCCTTTTGCAAAGGGCGAAAAATTCTTCCGCATAAACGAAGAGAGAGCAAGAGGGGAGACATGGAAACGCCGAGAACAATTGTTACTATATTGAATGTCAAAGATTAAGAATGTATTGTTATAATGATACAGTGTATGATGCTTTGTATGTGTGAGTGTGTGTGTGTGAATTAGTATACACGTACATATGTCAGGATGCTTAGGGCCAAGAGATAACAGATAACAGATACTTTTTTGGCAGAAATCTTAATCATATGAGGAGTAGAAAAAAAGTTTGAGCAAACTGTTGAAGCGAATAAATATGTAAAAGTGATCATAATCAGCATCATTATTTGCATGTATGATGATGATCATGTAGGATATTAAATATAAAGCAACAGTTAAATGTTAATGCGTATTATCAACAAAATTAGGAATTGGCAAGTTACTTGGCGAGTTAGTGGGCGAAGAGAGGAGAGCTAGGGAGTGAGATAATAACGAAGAAAAGCACAAAATTATTATTAATATCATCTTCATTATCGATTCGCAGTTCCACAATGGTTCACAACAGTTCTTACAATGGATCTCAACAATGAATAAAAATAAAACAACCTAATTAACTAACAATCGAATGAAAATTCGTGTTAGGATGTGCGTGTTTGTGTGCGTGAATAAAAACTCTCGAATCAGTCAAGCATTATAATGCTGACTAATGATTCGTGCTAATTGTTAACAACAATAGCAACAACAACAACAACAACAACGACAACGACAACAACAACAGCAATATTAACTCCAAGTAGGTTGGCAGGCATCGTATACCGATGTACATATGTATGTATGTGTCAATACATATGTATGTACATACGGTCTTGTGAATGTGACACCTACGCAACGCGAAGCGCATTAAAGTGCCAACAGAACAGAGGACACAGTAGCCAAACGCCAAACAACTCCAGCAGCAAGGAAAGCAAAGCAAAGTAGCACGTCACACGCACGCGCCAATTCCAACCCAATAAAACAAAAAGAGACAACAGTATCGGCAGCAGCAGCAGCAGCAGCAGCAGAGACCGTAACTACCGCAACCTAAGCCACAGCATCAGCCGCAGCCGCAGTCTCAGCTTCAGTCTCAGCCGCAGTCGCCGTCGCCGTCGCAGTCGCAGCCGTTAAGGGGAGCCGCAGCAGCAGCATCAGCCGTCGCACATATACGCAGCGGGCAGTGTTGCGTGCGTGCGTGTATTTGTGTGGCTGTGAGTGTGTGTATGCGTGTGGACAGCGCGCTCGTTGGCAATGTATGTGCTAGCCTTGCCGTTTTGCCCTTTGGTGTGCCTGATATGCTTTTGTAAGTATCTTATCTTCTGTCACGTAAATACTTACATATACCCCCACGCACACGTACATACGTATCTATCTATCTAAACACCTACAGGAATTTGTAAATATGTATATGTATGCAGTATGCGTACTTATCAATGAAAATTTCGTATTAGCAATAGAACATTCGAAACATTCTCTAGAGATACTCAATAGTACTAGCTAGTACTACGACAACTGATAATAATAATAATGATAATGAAGCGTCGACAAATGAACATAACGGAATATTTATGTTATCATTCTTATTTTTAATACTATTAGTAATTTATTTATATTTATAAATAGATTATAATGTGATAATTACCCATAATTTTGTTATTTGTTTTGCTTAGCTCACGTCATTATTTAGTCTTTGTTTCCTGTATGCATAACCTTCGATGACATACATATCTATATCAAGTCTTATAGTTTTGTGTATACCACCTGTTAGTTGATTGTCCCACGCACTTATCAACTCGACACGCATAGTACATACATACAAGTATAGTATTCCCACTTCTGAGAATTTCTAAGTATCAACGCATATTCTTTTTGTGTCGTTTTGTGTTGTTTTTTCCACTCTTGCACTCCCACAACTGTTCTGGGAACTCAAATAGAAAGAAGAAGATAATAACAAAATAGGTGAGCCCACATGGCCAGGTGCTTGGTTACGAAAATAGACGCAACTTAAGCAACGACGAACAAGCAAACTGCCATTGCCAATGCCAATGCCATTGCCATTGCAGCAGCTTCATAGTTTAATCCCCCCATTTTAACTGGAATAAACGCCAGATTGGATTAAGCTTCCTTGAATTTGCTTCCTTGTATTCGAACCACTTGTAGCATCATGGTAGTATAAATAGAAACTATACGTATATATAGTATAGGGAGGTTCTTGGGAAATAGACAAGTAAAAGCAAGGCGTTTTACCAGGAAATTCATTTTCTGTTTAAGGCTGCTGACAGGTTGAAGGTGAAGGTGATACAGATGAAGCTGATACAATTTAAATTTTCACACATTCAAACATTATCTGTTGTCCTGAACAGATTTTTACGAATTACGAATGAATTAGATTTACGAAAATTACATTAGTTTTTTGTAGAGCTAACCAATTTTAAATATTTTTTCCTATATTTTATATATAAAGGTGTGAAAATTGGCGATTTCACGTACGGGCTTGGTAAACAATATGATCACGACATTAACAAGCGCGGCCACGATGACGACACTCAGGGAATACCACCGAAGTGGTATCTGCAATCCCATCCATCCAACGGAGATGTTCACGAAGATGAATTAGGTGATGAAGTAATGCATAAGGAGGATGATCACGACTATATAAATGTTTCCGAGTATCCACCGCATTTGGACATTGATCATGATCATGATCATGAGCATGATCACAATCATGATCATGAACTTTTGCATGAGCATGGTCACGCTCATGATCCAGATCCCGAGCACGATCACGAGCACGGACATGATCATGATCACGATCATGGTCACGACCACATTGATGATCATTTAGATGAAGTTGACAAGATGTATGGTCACGTCTTCACCAAGGAGCCAATGATACCTCATAAGCCAAGTCAAGTCGGCACCAACTCAGGTACAACCAGCACTGGCGATATTCCAAAGTTCCGTAACGTCGGTGCCCAGGGTGGACGGGGCGATATGTATGTTGTGCGCGAATCCGATCGACAGTCGAGCACACGTGGTCGCGATGGCTTCCTCGCCGCTGCGAACAACAAACAGAAGGGCTTCCGACCATTTGCGAATCGTGTTGTTGTCCACGACGATCCCGGACAGTTAAGCCAGCCCGGCGATGGCTACAGCGGTCCGCCGTCCACTGGTTGCCATAACACATGCGAGGAGTTACAGTGGCAGTGCAGCAATTGTCAGTGCATCGAGTCCCATGGACGTTGCAACCGCGAGGTACAATGCACCGATGGTTCCGATGAGTTCGACTGCGACAACATGGATGATATGATGTCTAAGCTGCAGAAGGAGTGCGAGCAGAGTGGCCTGCATGTGATGTGCCCCAAAACTTATCGCTGCATCAACAAGGATTGGCTCTGCGATGGCGACGACGACTGCGGTGACTATTCGGATGAGACTCACTGTGGTAAGCGCACCAACTGTACGGAGGATCAGTTTGAGTGTCAGAATGGCTTCTGTATTCCACGCCAGTGGTTATGCGATGGCGAAAATGATTGCAAGGACTACTCGGATGAGGTGCACTGCAATCGTAGCAGTTGCACTGATGAGCATTTCACCTGCAACGATGGTTACTGCATCTCACAGGCCTTCCGATGTGATGGAGAACGCGATTGCGATGACAATTCCGATGAGCATAAGTGCCCGGCAGTAATTAACAGCTGCCCGGAGGGTGAGTTCAAGTGTCGTGGCGGATTGGGTGGTGCTGGCGGGCCCAGCGGCCAATGCATACTTAATCGATTCCGATGCGATGGTGACAACGACTGCGGCGACTGGAGCGATGAGGAAAACTGTCAACAGAAGCCATCCCAGTGCACATCCAACGAATACAAGTGTGCGGATGGTACATGCATTCCTAAGCGTTGGAAATGCGATAAGGAACAAGACTGCGATGGCGGCGAGGATGAGAACGATTGCGGCAATATGAATCCTGAGCACCCTGTCACTTGCGGACCCGATGAGTTCACCTGCCACAATGGTCGATGTATTTTGGTAAGTCAAAGAATATTAAACCTGGGGTATAATATATTATGCTCTTTTTATCATACTTTACAGCGTACCTGGCTCTGCGATGGTTATCCGGATTGCTCGTCGGCAGAGGATGAGGTCGACTGTCACCTGCTGTGTGACCCCGGCCAATTTCTGTGCCCGGCTAAAAAGAATATCACCAATCTAAAGTGAGTTGATTATTGCCCCTATCATACAATAATTTTTTATCGCTTTTTGATTGCTTTTGCAGGATCTGTGTTCACCAAAAGCACGTTTGTGACGGTCAAAATGACTGTCCACTCGGCGAAGATGAGGTCAATTGTCCCGTTGAACAAAAGTGCCCTGAGCCTAGGCAATGTGAACAGCTTTGCATTAAGACTGCTCGAGGACGTGACGAATGCGCTTGTCGTTTGGGATACCTTATGAATTCAAACAAACGAAAGTGAGTTATTTTATTCCTTCATCACAATATTATTAGCTTATCATCTCGTTTTTCTTTAAATAGCTGCACAGACATCGACGAATGCCAGTATTTAGCTAGTCCTGTGTGCTCACAAAAGTGCCATAATACGCTTGGGTCATTTGTTTGCTCGTGTGAAATGGGCTACATATTACGCCCGGATCTACGAACCTGCAAGGCGCTCGGAGGAGCCATGACTCTACTCGTTGCAAACCGTTGGGATATCAGGCGCGTTACGCTTAGCAATAACCGATATATGGCCGTAGTCAAGGGACTGCACAATGCCATTGCCTTAGACTTTCACTATCGAAAGGGTATGATGTTTTGGTCGGATGTCTCCACGGATGTCATCAAAATGGTTTATATTAATGGATCTCGTGTTCGCGATGTCATCAAGTGGGGCTTGGAATCACCCGGTGGTATTGCTGTCGATTGGGTGCACGATCTGTTGTTTTGGACCGACTCGGGCACCCGTCGCGTCGAGGTCGCCAACTTCCAAGGTAATTTACGCACCGTGATCGCTTCAAGTGATTTGGATAAGCCTCGTGCTATTGTCATACATCCGGGTGAAGCCTTGGCTTTCTGGAGTGACTGGGGACCAAACCCGAAAATCGAGCGCGCTCACATGGATGGTTCGCAGCGACAGGTGATTATCTCGAAGGGTGTTACCTGGCCTAATGGTCTGGCCATTGATTATCCCAACGGCAAGATCTACTGGGCCGATGCCAAGCAGCATGCCATTGAGTGCTCGAATCTGGATGGAAGTGAGCGAATTAAGGTTCTCAGCACCCATCTACCTCATCCATTTGCACTGACTATTTTCGAGGATACGATGTACTGGACTGATTGGAATACAAAGACTGTCTCAGCAGCCAATAAGATAACGGGCAAAGGTTTTCGCTCGGTGCATGAGAACTTCCACTTTCCTATGGACATTCACGCATATCATCCAGCACGGCAGCCGGAATATCAGGATCGTTGTCAAAAGGATAGACGCGGACTACGTGGCGGCTGCTCGCACTTGTGCCTTCCAAATAAAACCTCACGACGCTGTGGCTGTCCCATTGGACTGTCACTTAAGGATGATGGCAAGACGTGCAAGAGTGCTCCCGATAAGCTAGTTCTGGTTGCTCGCCGCAAGGACATACGTTTGCGACAGCTGAACTCCAAGCCAACAGGACCGAATGAGATTGATATGATTGTGCCGCTGGACAATCTTAAGCATGCTGTTGCCCTGGACTGGTGCAGCGAAACGGATTTCATATACTGGACCGATGTTGAGCGCAGTTCAATCAACAAGGCCCATCTTAATGGAAGCTATCAGCAGCGTGTTGTTCACTCGAATTTGGTATCACCCGTTGGTCTGGCCCTGGACTGGATTACCGATAAGCTCTATTGGACTGATCCATCGACAAATCGCATCGAAGTGGCAACCACAAATGGAAAAATGCGCACATTACTTGTCTGGGAGAAGTTGGACAAGCCGCGCGATATTGTGGTCAATCCCATTGGTAAGCGTTACTCAGAAGGTAAGGTTGATCCGAGATTAAAACTTTACTTTTTTCTTTATTTATTAATAGATGGTTTAATGTTTTGGTCGGATTGGGGTGAAGAGGCAATGATTGAGCGTGCCAATATGGATGGCGCCAGTCGGGTCATTATAGCATCGAAAAAGTTAATATGGCCCAACGGACTTGCCATTGATTATGACCAGCATAAGTTGTATTTTGTCGACGGCGGCACCAAAACACTGGAGAACATGAACTTTGATGGTAGCAGTCGCAAGGTTATAATCAGTAAGTACACAATTACCTCATGACTAAATGAATTGAAATTCTAAGTGCTATCTTTATTGCAGACGGACTAGGTCATCCATTTGGGCTGGATGTAAGCGGTGATCGTGTGTATTGGACAGATTGGGATACCAAATCAGCGATGAGCGCTAATAAGATAACGGGCAAGAGTGTCGCCACTGTCATCGCCAACAGCAGTGATCTTATGGACATTCGGGTCTTTCATCGTTCCCGCAGGCGTGTCTACAATGCTTGTGACAAACAAAATGGCGGCTGCTCTCACCTCTGTCTCCTGAATCCAACAAGTTTTACGTGTGCTTGCGCCGTTGGTGTGCAGCTAAAGGAAGATGGTCGCACGTGTTCCGAAGGACCGACAAAGTACATTTTGTTTGCACATCGCATTGATATCCGTCAAATATCGCTAGACTTTGATCATCTTATTGATGTGGTGTTACCTCTGCCGCCAATCTCAAATGCTGTTGCCTTAGACGTTGATCAAAAGACGGGCTACATCTTCTGGTCGGATACCATTGAGAATGTCATTATGAGCTCTAGCCCCGATGGACTGCATGTGCACAAAGTGATCGGAGAGAGCTTGGAGAATCCGGACGGACTAGTTGTTGACTCCATTGGACGTACAATTTATTGGGCCGATGCTGGCAGACACACAATTGAGGTGGCAACCCTAGAAGGACATCATCGTCACATAATTGCCTACAAGGATCTGGAATCTCCGCGTGGCCTGGCCTTAGACTACGAGGCTGGCTTACTCTTTTGGACTGACTGGGGACACTACCGCAAAATCGAGCGTTCGCACTTGGATGGCAATGAACGATCCCGCATTGTGACCGCACACCTCGGCTGGCCGAATGGTTTGTCCTTGGATCTGAGCAGTAAACGCATCTACTGGGTGGATGCACGTCTCAAGACCATTGACTCTTGCGATTACACGGGAAATCAGCGCAACCTAATAATGTCTTCCCTACACCATCCATATGCTCTGGCACTCACAAGTGACTATATCTATTGGACAGACTGGAAATCCAAGGCCCTTCATATGGCTGATCGGCGTAATACAAGCGCCAAACGTGACGTCATGACCAACATTGATGGTTTGATGGACATCAAAGTAGTTGTCAAGCATCAACTTTTAACGGAAAACGTCTGCGGCTTAAATAACGGTGGCTGCTCTCACCTCTGTCTACGTAACCCAGCGGGATTTTCCTGCCAGTGTCCCACAGGATTGAAACTGCGGGAGAATAGCACAACACAATGCCAAAACTTACCAAATGTAAGTTGAATTTCGAATCAGATTTGTGACCTCTTTTCTGTAACCAATCTCTCATTTCTTTTTTCCAGGACTACCTATTGATTGCCCTGCGAGCAGGAATTGGCATGATCTCACTTAATAGCGGTGACTACATGGACGTAGTTCTTCCCATCAATGGTGTGCACGGTGCTGTAGTACTTGACTATCATTTTCGCAAGAACTTGCTGTTCTTTGCTGACGTCAATTTGGACATTATTCGACGGGTGAACCTATTGAACTTTACGGAGAGCAAAGTGATCGTTAGCACCGAACTACTGACACCAAATGGTATTGCAGTCGACTGGATTGCCGATAATCTCTATTGGTCGGATACTGATCGCAAACTTATTGAAGTTTCGCGTATTGATGGCACCTGTCGCAAAAAGCTTATTACTGATGATTTGGGAGATCCACGTTCTCTTATCGTACATCCATCCAAAGCGTAAGTTTGAGTCTTCTATTAAAATGTTATTATAAACTAATGTATAACTTTGCATGTCGATGCAGTTACCTTTTCTGGTCAGACTGGAACTCGCCGTCGAAAATCGAACGCAGTTACCTAGATGGTTCGAACCGCACCGCCATTGTGACCTCAGGCGTTGGCTTCCCAACAGGTCTTACTATTGATTTTCCGTAAGTTTTATCTACTTATTTTTTTTGGTTTTCGGGAACTACCCTGGCACGAAGCAGATCTTAGAAAAATGGTTATAGCTATCTTTCCACTAAATTTGTGACTGCAGTTCAAAAAACGATGGGAAATATATGTGCGGGCCTTAGAGAAAAAACCGAGAGAACACAATATCTCCATCTCTCTTTAATATACACGTTTACATATTTTTGAATCATGCTATCCCTTTCTTTTTGGTCCTGAGTAGGACAAATAGCTATCTCTTTCGCACTTTCTAAAGCCAGATTGACGGTCAAAGTTTGATTCCAACTATAAGTATAAAACAATGTTGATTTCTTGCAGCAACCGACGTTTGCTATGGGCAGATGCACTCGAAGATAATATTGGCCAAGTGGATTTCAATGGTAAACGTCGACAAACCATTGTGCCCTACGCACCACATCCATTTGGTCTGACAATGGTGAGTGCGAGCTCATAGTCGCCCCAACATTTCTTTTTTCACATTTGAATACTTACAGTTTGAGAGCAATATATACTGGACCGATTGGTACAACAAGTCGGTGTACCGCTCCCAGCGAGTACCACGCATGGGCTACAGTTATCCATTCGAGGTGCGTGATGCCCTAAGCGGTGCATTGGACATTCGAGCTGTATCCCAGCAGCGCCAAGCAAAGAGCTGGAATCAATGCGCCCAGGATAATGGTGGCTGCTCCCATCTGTGCTTCTATCGAGCCGTCGATTATGTGTGCGCCTGTCCAGACCGACTGGGAAGCGATGGTCGTCATTGTTCGACTACGCCCAAGGAGTTGGTCCCAGCACGCCTCGAGAGCGATCAGCAACCCGATTACTCGGATGAACTGACTGATGACAACGCATCGACTGATAATCAGATTAAAAATAGCCAGGTCGATAATGACCTTAAGAACAAGGAAGACAACGAGCGCGAGTTCTTTGTCCTCGTTGCGCTTGGCGTTGTTATTGTCATGGTGATCATTATAATGCTAGTCATATTTAGTAAGTATCTCTATTAGAGATTCAAATCGCATGATATGCTAATATTTTCGTTTGATTGTGCAGTGCTCGCTTTTAATACAAATCGCAAGAAATCAAAGCGCAACTCTCGCGGTTCCAGCCGCTCAGTACTGACCTTCTCCAATCCTAACTACAACGTTGACGGCACACCAATGGAGCCGAAGACAAACATCTGGAAACGTTTCAAATACGACAAATCGCATGTAGGTTTTGCCATAACTGAAAATGTTTTTGCAACCCTTAAACCGTTTTTGTATTCTCCCACATTATATGAATAGGAACGCGCTGGGGTGTACGAGGAACGCAGTCTTACCACGGAAACTGCCTCGTCCAGCCTATTTGTTCCGACGCCATCGCCTATGGCATCGCCGTCTACAAAGACTATGCAACTGACAACGCTTTCGACTATCACATAAACTCAAACGAAGTTACATTAGTCAGCATCCAAAAACGCATTTCATATGATATACATACATATATATATTTATTAATAATAACATTTTGTTACAATCGGGATGACATGAGAATGATATTGATGATGATGATGAAGATGAAGACGAAGATGATGTATGTGTAGGGCTAAGAAACTGAGCTCAGCCTCAGAATCTTAAGGCAAAAAGCATATAAGTATATAGAATGAAAAAAAAACTATCTGCCTAACTGGCTGTGTAATTTTGTTGATGTTAAGTAAACAATTAGGCCTGTTAACGACATGGATTTGTATAATTTTAAATTTCTATGTTAATCAGCCAGCCAGTTATTTATGCCGTGATTATACTTGCCCACAAACAAATAGTATTTAAATGGGCATGATTCAAATATATATACATATACATATGTATATTTTTATTAACATAATATGCATATAAATATAGTATATATATACAATATATATTAAAAAACAAACAAACCTATCAAAAAAGTTGTCCAAAAAAAGAGTGTTTAACGAAAGGCCAAATTGTTTCTATCCGCATAACGAATAGAAACTCTTTGGCTCGTTCGCTCGTTCGTAACAAAAAGGAATATAAAATGGATAAACTAACAGACTAATGCTCATTATAAATGCAGCTTGTTGTGAGAGAAAGGAATGCATTTAAAACAAAAAAAATAGTTGGAGAACATGTTGTGTAAGAGGGAAACAGAACTATCGAACAAACATTATGCAATGCAGCTTGTTGTGAGAAAAAGGGATGCATTTAAAACAGAACTATCGAAAAAAAGTTAGTTTTTATTGTGTTATTACTTTTCGGTTTTTGGGTACTCAAGCTCAAACTTATTTTAAGCTAACAAGTTTTCAATGAGATTTTAGTTATAATTAAGTTGCACAAAACGAAACGAAAAATGAAACGAGCCATCCTAAATGGTTTGTTGGCATGCATAATGCCATCTCTCTCTGGCCCATGGTATTCATGTACTTTATAGTCTTATACTGAAATAATAACAAAAAACAAACAAACAAACCAAAAGATACCAAAACAAAACAAACTAGAACAAGTAATAATCGTTTTACAACTTTGAACTTTGTCAAGGATAACAAAAAAAAAAGAAGCAGCTTTTCATTTTGTGTATTTTTATACTCTGATACCGAAGTTTAGGATCATTATGTCCATCACAAAAAAATCATGCATCAAATGGCGGAGATGGTAGAAGTTGGTCTAAGTGTGTATAAAAGTGAGGAGAGATTGTAACCAAGTTGCAACTGGAGATTGTAAATGTTAATAGTACATAAGCAAGTATTATCACGTTATAAATGTGGCTTAACTCTTAATAAACAAAACAAAACAAAATACTCAAAAAGAAAATACTCGAGAAAAAAGAAAAAATTAAAAGCAAAAATCGTCTGGGCGAAAACAAATTGTAATATAATTCACAATATGTTTTTATTTTTAATGAATTGAATTGTAGATACATAAATATACTTTGATATATTAAACAAAATATATATATATATCTACAAAAATAAATTATTTATAGTTTAAGGCCTAGCATTCGCCGTTTAAGTATCCTGAATTGTAATTATTCTTTCTAGTTATTGGATTTTGCAAATCGGTTTAATCAATTCTTATATTTGTATACCCTTATTTGTGAGTGTTGGCCGACCGAATCGAATCATCGCGCAATAAAAAAAACTTCACTTCACTTCGCCCATAGCTAAAATCACACTAAACTTGACAGACAGACATTCAACTAGTACAAATGTATGTACATATACTTATAATTGTCAGTGTTGCCAACATTAAAATGAACATCAAAATGAGTAATGAGTAATGATGGAAATAAAAGCCAACTAAATCTAATATTTTAAACGAAAGATTGCCTTTACAATAACTACAAGAAATCAAAAAAACTTTAACTGATTTTAGAAAATAACTTTCGGATATTTATACTTTGCTGATGACATTTTTGTTGATTCTGCTGGCAATTATATATTTAGTAAACTCAATACAAAACCAAAACCAAAACCAAAATGAAAACGAAAACGAGAGCGAAATATATTTATTGGCGACACTAAATCGAAAACTATGAGCAAAAACCCAAATGCAAAACGAAAAAAAAAAAAACTAAAACTAAAAAAAAAAAAGAAAAAAATATATAAAAACCGGTTTTAATCTTCCATATTTCATGCATATGGAATTATTCAATACTAGCAATCGCGATTTTAATCAAATTTAGCGAGAGTGGAATTGATTGGTGTTTCGAAAATCAAAAAAACATAAAAAAAAAACACAAAAAATGTTTAAAAAATAAAACCAAAAAAAAAAATGAGAGCAAAAGCAAAACAAAACAGAACAAATTTTTCGATTTGCACAGCTTTGATTGTTAGTCATAGTAATTACTCGTTTATCTTACGTATGCGTAATATATGTATATATATATCAAAATAAGATATTAACCAACAAGTGAAGAAAAACGAAAGTTTACTTCGAGTTGATGACATTATTAACCAAAAAAAAAAACAAAAAAAGAAACAAGAACAAAAACAAAACCGAAAACAAAACAAAAACCCCGTTGCGTTGAAGCTGCACTGAAAACTAAATATGCATGTACTGAATGTACACTTATTATGAAATGATGAATGAATTGTCATCGCAACGAGATCTGTCAAACAACTGTTTTGCGTTTATATATATATATACATATAGATATATATATATATATATTTTATTGAACGATATGCAAACAAAAACATATATATGTATGTAGCAAAGAAGAACATATGATGTATGTAAATCGACGAATGTGTCAATTTGTAAAATAATTTAACCAAATCTTATCGCACATTTGGGACAGGTTGAGTGCTCAATAAACAAAAAATAAAGCATAAAATGAAGTTGATATTACTAAAAACTAAATGTGTATGTGTAAATTTGTTTCTTTATGGGTTTGACAATATAAGCGGGGGTGTGATAATCTCGAGCTAGCGGCCTTCTGGGCGGTTTGGGGAGCGTATACGTAATATTGATGCCGTTTAAGCGATACTTTTTGAAACTGTCAATGTGTGTATTAGTACCGATGTTTGTCGAAAGCATCTCTTGTCCCAGAGTTTTATCGATTGGCGATAGCATTTTATGCAAACCTTCTTTGGCCAACTTTCAATGTTTTTGAATTGGGAGTGTCAAATATTTAATAAAGATAAAATTGAAGACTTGCAATGTTAAACATTTCCATATACATGTAAATGCGGCTTTGTGGAAGTGTTATCCTTGTTCTGTGTTAATAATAAATCAAAAGAGTTCAAAACAAAGTAAGTTAAAAAACGCCAAAGTAGGTATTTAGGGCCGATAATAAAACATTTAAGTGCATGATAAATGGCAAATGGTAATTGTGACAAGTATGTGTTAAATAATAAAAATCGTAAATAAGATATGAAACTGGATTCTTAAACAATTTTCCGCTGGCCTTTTTCCCCGATTTTCCCACGCAGTCGTGGAATTGAGAGAGCCATGCGCTCTCAATAAACCCAAAAATAATGTGTGATGAGAGCCCGAAAGAGAGTTCGCTTCTCCTTCGCATTGAGCTCCTTCGTGGCTCGTTAAAGTTTAACCATGCTGTTGGCGCTCGTTCTCGGTTGTAATCAGGCATCCGTTATGAGACAATGTGCATAGTTTGGGCAGCACCGTCGCGACGTGGGAGCACAAGTCGCACAAGTCGTACCAGTCGCACCAGTCGCACAATCAAGTCCAGCAGCCACAGTCACACACATTGCAAGTCCCCGACAAGTCTCACTTCACGCATCAAACGTGCCCTGATTTAGCTTGTTCCGGTTTTGGCTACCCGTGTGTAGTCAATGGTAATGCCTAATGATACGGTTAAGAATCATCAAACAATAATATCACGTCAAGTGTTGTCTTGTCTCTCTCTGTGTGCTTTTAACTTTATATAATTCAAATATATAAATAATTTTTTTTTTTTTTTTGGTAAAAGTGCTTGCTATATATATTATAACGTCTTTTTTCGTAGTTGTTGCATTGCTGTTAACCTTGCCTATGTTTTCGATAAGTGGACTGTGTCACGTATTCTTCATGTATGTAATGCCTAAATACATGTGTTTCACTCTGTGTCTGTGTGTGTGTACACACATTTATATGTGTGTGTGTGTGTGTTGAGTGTGGGTGTGCTCATTTTGGCCTTTGGCTTATTTGCTACTTATTTATAATACATATATAGCGAGCTGTATGGCGCCCTTTACACCTAATTGTGCCAAACGACCAAAACGACGGCCAAAATGGACGAAACGACGCAAAATTAGCCATTTCAAATTATCTGCATTATCTTGAAACACGCTATCTCAAGCCTATCACACTGTGTGCATGTGCTCATTATATACAAATGTATATGTATATGTATGTATGTATGTGTATATTGGTGTCGTTTGTTCATGTCCGTTCTGCTTGTTTGAGTGTTTCCTTCCGGCTTCAACTCCAGGCACACACACACACACATACTACCATGTCATGTGTGTATGATGATACTACTTGTGTAATAATATTTGGTCGATGTTGCTGTAGTTCTCTCTCTCTCCCTCTCCCTCTCCCGCCCACTTCCACTCTTTCTCTGTAGTGTGTATTGTGCATTGATTAAACACTAAATGATCTGAAATGCATTCAAGGCAATGGAAACAATATGATCATTGTATTTTGGGTGGTAATAAGTTCAAGGCTTGTGCCATTTGTGGGCCTACGATGATGTGTGGATGATGTCAGCAATATGTTGCGCCTATTCGCCAACAAAAGCAAATGTGTGCGTGTCTCTCTGTGTATGTGTGTGTGTACTTTAATTACATGCAAGTAAATACTTATGCACACATGAATAACAGTTTAAATATTTACTTGTACTTGTTCACGTCCCATGCTTTAACGTTTTAACGTTTCCACCTACATGTATCTCAGTGTCTCTCAGCAGTGTGTGTTGTGTATGTTCTTTTTGTTGTTTTTTTTTGCTTTTGCTGTTGCTGTTGCACCTTGGTTTGGTTTTGGTTTGCAATCGTTAATGTCAAATAAAAGAAAAAGCGACGTTAATAATGCCGAGTGCCAGAGAGTTTACTCGTAGAATGCCAAAAACACAACAACATCAACAACAACAACACAAAAATTAAAATTGTGAGAGGAAGGAAGTGAGAGAGAGACAGTAAAAGAAAGAGAGAGAGAGAGCGAACGCTCGCTCGTTATGCTGTGAAATTGAGCCACTCGGGCGTTTTGCTGCAACTGCAAGGCACTAAAAAATTTGCCAGTTGCCAACCAGCCGAATGGCCGCCGCCGCCGATTGCCAACTGCCGACAGCAACGACTGGCTTTAGCGACAGCAACGACATCGACATCGACAACAGCAACGACAACGTCAGCAGTAGAAACGGCAACGGCAGCAGCAACAGCAACGCTTTTGCATTGCGAAGGCCGACGACGACGACGACAAAACATTTGATGCTGCTGGCGTTTTTGATACTTCTGTGTTCGCGTACTTGCAGAACCCTCCTCGAGTCGCGATAAACGGCAGCGCAGTGTGTGTTTGGTGTTTGGTATATCGTAGGTTTCTCATCCATACATCCGTACATCCGTACACATACTACATGCATTCGATATGTATATATATATATTAAATCACACTTGAAAATGTTGCAAATGTGACAGATTCTGTGCATTCCGTTAAACGCTTAACGCTCAACGCTGAACGCTTTGTTGTTTGTTCAGTTTTAGTTTGAATTGTGTTGATTTTGACACCGGAAATCAAATCAAATCATTTTCTTCCTTCACATTATTTATTGTTTTTTTGTGTCTTATCATTGAACATGTGTTGTGCGTGTGTAATGTGTTGTTGTTTGGGTGTTAAAAGTGTTTTTTTTGTTTGTGATTTTTCCCTTTTTTGCCATACAAAAATGTTGCTTTGTTTATGACCCAGTTCTACGCACACAGTTCAACTGTTTTGTATGTTTTTGTTTGATTGCTGCTGCACTCAACGCTTTCCGTTTTCCGTGTGTATAGAGTTGCAATCAAACGGAATGGTGGCAAACAAAAGCATTCAAACATATTCATTGAAGTGTAAATATTTTTGCGTTAGTTGCATCAACAACAACAACAACAACAAATAGTAAAAATCAAATCGCAATCGCAAACGAATACGAAACACATATAACAGAAAACTGAGTAGAAGAAGATCGTAAAGGAAACTGAGCTGTTTACCTTGCAAACTAAACCAAACTAATACAATACGAGTTAATTGGTGAGTAATTTGTTAAACATAAATCACAATTTCATTGGTGAACAGAATCAGAATCAGAATCAAAATCCTACAGCCTCTAGTCCGTGTCCGTGTTCCATTTAACCATCACTCGTATCAAGTGCAAGGAGCAAGACTTAAAAGAGGGTTAAACGAGGGTTCAAACCGTTCAAAAGTTGGCCAGAAAAAGGAAGCTTGCAAAATGTACGTGTTTCAGTTTTTAGTTTCAGTTTCGGTTTAAGTTTTCTATAAAATATTCAAGGGAAAGAAAAAGTTGAAAGTGATTTTCACAAAATACATAACAAAAATGTGCTGTGTTTGTCGTTTTGCATTTCCGAGAAATGAAGAATAAGCAAAAGTTTTTGTTTTCGGGAAAATAATTTTCTATTTTCCCAGAAACTGTTTTGATAAACAATAAAAACTTTTTTAATGCATTTGCAAACGTGCTTTTTTCCACCAGAAACTGGGCGAGAACATAAGCAATGTACTATATTGCTTGTGTAGATTGCGAGTCCTTACCAAGAATCAATTAAATATTAAAATAATCGTATTTCAAGCCAATAATGTTTTTGGTCTTAATTGCAAAACCATTTTACGTTTGCTTAGGAAAACTGAAACCTTAATTTACCTTTCTTTTGTCCAAAGCAAAAGAGAGAAAGCAATAATTACTTTTGGTTTGTTAGTCGTTTCGAATTGAATACCTAAAATCGATTTTATCATAACTATATATGTATATATACGTATTTCTTGCAGACTTTGCTTATCATCAGTTTTGTGTTTTGTTCGTTTTTTGTGTATTTGCAGCAAGCCCATCTTTGGGCCACTTCAAACTGGCACATCAATTTTGGTTTTCCTATCCGCCACCTGGCGCTGGCGGCGGTTCCTCAAGTGAGTTGCATGTGTGATTATGGAGTTGCAGCAGTATTATTCAGTATTATGATTTCTATTTTTCGTTCTTTGATTCTGATTATGATTTGATCTTTCGATCATTTTTGAGTTGGTTTCCTTTTCTTGTAAGTCGGCAAGTCTCTAAATGTACCCAGTCTCTTGCTCTGTTTACAGTTCGATTAAATATATTCTTGCGTTTGTATACGTACGTATGTATGTAACTAAGTGAACCTGAATCGTATATTCATACTAGATGTAACTACATAACTAACTAACTAACTATGCTATACTACTACTATATACCAGTATCAGTACAATTATATGTATGTATATTAATAATAATATTGATTATGTATCTACAAAATTTACCTTGGTACCTTGAGACTATAATCGTGTAGTACGAGTGCTAATTAACGGATATTGAGTGCTATATAAGTAACTCTACTTGATGGTACAACACATTATGAATTCAGTTACTCTATACTATATACATATATTAAAAGAAATTTTGTTTTTAAGTTTTCTCTTTATTTCTTTCTGATTTCATTGCAAAAAAAACGCGAAAAAGAAACGTTCGATCGATCGATCGATCCAATGGGATCTACGTATGTATGTAGCTTACAGTTCCTCTTTTTTTTCTGTTTGAAGAAAGACAAGCAGAGTTGTCATCATTTTTACTTACAACTTAAGTTATAGCTTTAGTCGAGATCAGTTAGAAAAATGTTTCAAAATAAGAATGAAGAAAAATTATTTTTATAAATATTTTTATTTTTGGTTTTAACTTTTCTGTTCTTGGTTTCTGTGGCTGCTGTGCTGCAACAAAATGTTGACAATACAAAAAGAAAATGAAAATGAAAAAAATACTTAAAATATACATACATAAAATACTAGTTAAGACCAATTGCAAAAGCAAATTGTTTTGAAACCAAATAAAATTAATCATTCACATTTTGTTGTTTCTTTCTTTCTTTTCTTTAATATTGTGTCGTTAAAACCACCTTGACACGCCCACCGACCACCGACCACCGACCACCGCCCACAACGCCACCACGCTCAGCTAATAATATTCTAGCAAGATCGTATACGTAATTCAACTTGTCACACACACACAATCACACATACACATTGCCACACACACACACATATGAACATTAAGGCCTAACGGTACATCAACATTGAACATGAATCGCAGACAGACACGCAAAACCAAAAGCATACGCATACAGTACAGCGCGTATGTATGTGCATAGCAGCAACACCAGCAGCACCAGCAGCAGCAGTAAGGGAAATTTGTATATTCAGTGTTTCCTCGACCTCGACTATTGTCCAAACACACACACACACCCACACCCACACACACACACAAACCCAAAACACACATAAACAAACACATAGATAAACATTCTGCCATTGCATATGCAGCAGGCGTTATTTATTCGAGATTTTGTTGTACACACACAAACACACACACACTCCCAAGCACACACACTCAAAAACAAACGCTGCTCATAAAACAGAAGAAAAAAGAAATAACGTAAAATTCGTCGTTTAATGCAATCGCCGCTGTTCAAATAAAACAAAACAAAAGAAATGCAAATCAACCAAAACAATAACAACAAGAAAATAACCAAAACGAATGCGAGAAAAAACGAAAAAGAAAACAAAACGAAAACAAAATAAGGCGCAAACCAAACCAAAAAAAGAAAAGAAACTTTCGTCTGCTTTGCACACGCAACACTCGTAAGGTTGCAACCGAAAAACACACACATTTTAACCACCATCAACAACAACAACAACAACACCAGCAACAGCAACATCAACAATAACAATAACATCTCAACAATAACAATATCAAGCAACAACAACAACATCAACATCATCAACCAACAACAACAACAATAACATCAACAACTGACACATCTAGAGGTAAGGAGTACGCCAGTCTCTCACTCTCACTCTCAAACTCTCTCGCTCTCGCTATCTCTCTCTCTCTCTCTCAGTCTGTCACTTTCACACTCTCTCGCTCTCTCTCTCTATCTCTCGCTCTTGCTCTGTCTGGTCTCGTAGTGTTGCCTACAAAGTTAAACGCATAGTTTATGGTTTCTATTATTATTATTATGATTATTATTGTGTTTTTCTTTTTTTAAATATATACTTATCTTAGATGGTTTCGTTGTGGTTGCAGTTGTGGTACCAGTTACCATTTACCATTTGCCATTTTCCATTTTCCAGTTTACAGTTATGTTTTGCAAAGAGTAGTAGTACATGATAATGTATGTATACTAATTATTTTCTAGTTTTAGTTCAACTAATTTAGTTTGCTCTTGCTGTTGGACATGTACTTACACACATAACTGTAAGCACATACATAAGACCATAAGTAGAGTATACAGCAACCGTGTCCACCGTGTCCACCGTATCACCGTGTCACCGTGTCACTGTGTGTAATAATAATTCTCGCTTCGCTTCGAGTGATTCCCTTTCAATGGTTATGTACATACATACGTACATATATAGACATATGTATGTATGTACTTACATTTAATACAATTATTCTACAAAGTGTATTCGCAAAACATAAAAAAAACACACAGAACACACACAAACACTCACACACCCACCCACACTCAAATCTGGTATGTACATTTGTTTGTATACAATACTGTATGTACTGTATGTGTATATGTATGTATCGAAGGTCACGCCACCCCCACATTAGCCCACTAATGACACTAGCTGAACAGTTTTTGTTTCAGTTTCCTTTCTGTTGTGTTGTTTTCTTTTCTTTGTTACACTTTTTTCCATTTTACCTATCTATCCATCTATCGAACGGTACTAGAAGCCCTATGTAGCTAACACCACGCCACACCACTTTAAAGCGGTTCGTTCAAATCAATTCAGCTGTCACTAAGCTTTTGTAGTCTGTTCCTGTTCTTGTTCTTGTTTATTTTGTCGGCTTTCGGTTTTTTGTTTTGATTAACAATAAAATACTTAAACACTTGGCAGGTGTCATAACAGAGCTTAGCTCGAGAGGAGACAAATTGAAGGGGCGGCAGTACTTTGTCATGATTTTAATATATAATTCGTTAGAAAAAAAAACACTTGAAACGTTTTTGATTTATTTAATATTTTAGCAATTTTGTACCTTGCTTTGGTAGCGCTTAACACAAATCATGTACCTTGGGGCGTATACGTAATGAAACACGAATTTGACTTTGATTTGTTAGTCAACATTTGCAGTCTGCACCTGGTCGTTGTGGTCGTATACGTAATATTATTGAGTTTCTAATGGATAATATTTGTTTATGTGACAATATGTTTAGCCCCACTACAAATTGAGTAAGCAATTGTGAATATAGATGAAAATAAGAAAGAAAGTCTCTGATCTATCTACGAGAATGTACATACATACATAAGTACAACAACCAACCAACAACAACAACAACACCACACAAACATATCAGTGTAAAGTTTGTTTGTTTTTTTTTTGCTTATTTCTAGACATAAACAAGTTAGATCAATACCATTTAGTTGTAGTTGTAGTAGTTATAAGTAGTACTAGTTACTAGTTCCTAGTAAAGTAGTATTTAGTTGAATGCGAATGTGCTTTGTGCATTTGTGCATATGTGAATTGAATTGTTTTAAGTTTGTTTTGATTTTCTTCATTAATTTCAAATAAAATCGCATGCATCGCATCGTAATACTGCAATATCCGTTTTTGATATGTAAATGTGTATATAATTTAATAACTAAGTGATTGCTTAGATTTCTATCTATATATGTATGTATATATAAATGTATATGTATGTATATTGTATAATGTATATATTGTATTGTTCTATATGGTATGCTCTGGATTAGTTTTTGGTTTATTTGGTTTTGAAGAGGTGTTTTCTTGTTTTCGAAATGCGCATGCGAAACACAACAGCCTCGATTCAATTCGATTCGATGGCGATGGCGATGAGTTTTTGGACTTAGTATTATCAATCGTTATCAATTTTGTATCTCTGTTTCTCCTTTATCTTTTTGTTTATCACAATCGAACTCCACGAACTCCACACGACAGATAGCAAAACAGCGCAAACCGACGAGGAAAAGCAACGCGATCGGCAGCGAAACGAACGTGAAGCCAAAAAGGAAGAGCAGGACGCCATTAACTATAAGGTGAGTGTGTCCGTGCTCGTGGCTTTGCCTTTCTGCCTTTCTCTGTCTCTCTCTGTCTCTCTCTCTGTCTCTCTCCCACTCTTTCTCTCTATCTATCTATATTTTATTCGCTATCTGCCTCTGCCTCCGCCTATCTATTTGTTGTATATTGTGTTTTTTTTTTGCGATTGTGTGCGTGTGCGATTGTTGTCTCGTGTTCGTTCATTTTGTGCTCGTCTTTATCTACTATATCCCGTCTCTATATCTATGTAAATGTTTATCCGTATGTGTGCGTGCGTGCGTACGTCTGTGTGTGTGTGTGTATGTGTGTGCAAGCAGACGCATCTTTAACCAAAACAAAATCCAACCAAAAAATAAAACCAAAACCAATCGAAACCAAAAAAAAGAAAAGAAAAATATCCAATTTTTAAAAATTTATGCACGCGTTTCTTCATCACAAACCAAAAAATCAAATCCAATCAAATCAAAACGAATCGAAATCAAAACGAATCGAAATCAAATCAAAACGAATCAAATGAAATCGCGAATCAGAAGTAAGCCCAATGAGATGAGAAATGTACATAAAGTACAACTCGTAATTAAGCGTAAAATAATGAGCGTACCCCGCTGACGATGAATTCATATAGTTAAAATGCACTTTGCAACAATTGCATGTAAACAGCGCGACAAGGAGAACCGTGAGGCACGTTTGCTGGATTTCGAAATACGACGCCAGCAAAAGCGTGAGGAGCAGAATCAGCAGAGGCAGCAACAGCAACAGTTACACCAGCACCAACAACAACAACAACACCAACAACAACAGCAGCAACAACAGCAGCAACAACAACAGCAGCAGCAACACCAACAACAGCAGCAGCAACATCAACAGCAGCAGCAGCAACAATCACAAAACGAAAAAAGTCCACCAACAACATCATCCCACTCACAGCAGCAGCATCAGCAGCAACAGCAGCAGCAGCAACAGCAGCAGCAGCATCAGCAGCAGCAACACCATCACCAGCAGCAACAACAACAACGGCATCAGCTGCAGCTGCAACAAAGTATTGCAACACAACAGGCCAGCTCGAGTGAACGGGTTCACACACCGCAGACGCCAAAGTTGCAAACGCCACCGGATCGCTCATTGCCGCCAGCCTTTCGCAGTCGCTCCATCGAGCGGGAAGCTCTGTACGAACGCAAACGCTTCTCAGTACCGGAGACAGTCGAATTCAAGGTTTTACATACTACTACATATTAACATTAACATTTACCCATATACATATACATACTATATATATGAACTTGGTTGGGTAATATCATATAACATATCCAATTAACACTCTTTGTTTTCCCATTTGTTTTTTCCCCCTTGGTTATGTTTTACGATGGTTTCAATGTAGGAGGCCGTAAGTACGACACCATCTCCGCAAACGCAAAACTTTACGGGAACGCCGCCGACAGCATACACGGCGGCATTGGCGGGACCGCCAGCAACAGCTGCAGCTGCAACAGCTGCCATAATACCAATACTACCGCTCGGCGTTGCAACGCTGCGCGATGATTCTACGGAGTCCGAGCAGTCCGTGACATGTGCCCAAACACAGTCGGATGCCTACCATCGCATCATGTAAGTATCAATCAATCTCAATCTTAAACTCAAAATCATAATCATTAATTTTACGATAAGTTACGATATGCAATCAAACAGCTCCAATGACACGAGCTGAAACTTATTTAAAAGTGCCAAAGCTTTCTTTTCTGACAAAGTATATGGTTATTATTTATAGACGGCGTTGTCGAAGCTCTTTCGACATTAATTAATTGTCAACTTTGTAGCAGCATTTTTAATATCTTGGTTCTCCCAGTTCCCAGTACCGAACATACGCGCAAACGCCAAAAGCGAAAGGAAAAATAAATGCAAAGAAAAATGCTCTCCGAAAGCTTTTGAATGCGCCACAATTGGGGCGTGTTTGCCATTTTTTCATGCAAAGCTTTTCCGCTTCCGTTGTCGTTTGAATGCTCTTTCAGCCAAGATACAAACCTCAAGTCGAATGTGCGGAAAAAGACAAACTGAAACTTCACTAAATACCAATAATAAAAATTTCTATTTCAAATGCTTTCAAACGTTTAACCATAAGGTTATTGAATACTTTAAACAAACAAAACTTTCAACTTAAGTTCTTTTTTTCCACGTTTTTCATGCAAAGTTAAAGAATTCCCTTTCTTTCGTTAGAAATGTTCAACAATAACAGATTAAAAAAAATCACATTATAAATTAATAATTTCCCTGCTTATTTCCCACGTCTATACGTTATTTACAAGCAAATATGAAACCATGGAAAAAGTGCACTCAAAGCTAGACATTTTAATGTTTGTTGTCCTTCTGTTGACAATCGATTCAATAACAATCAAGAATCAAGTGAGTTAACTCGTAAAAATATATATATTTATTTGGCTTACAAGTACCTTGTTCCAGTGCTATAAATGTGCATATTGCTCATACGACCTGTGTACAATTTTGTATTAGAAATGTTTAAAAGTGAATTTAATTACCATCTAATATCTTTGTTTACTCAATTCATCTCTTAACGCTGTTCATATATGCCCACATTACGTATACGACATGTGGCAGACAGCTTTTTCCCCACATTCATATGACGTATATTACGTATACGATTTGTGTAACGTTTCATTTTAAGTTTATCTCCAATTAGTGGTGTTAATTGTCTCACTTCCTGACGATTCACTCAAGTATAGCTTAAACTATTTAAGGATCTATCAATTCCATGTCATGGTGAACTTTTTGTTGAGAACTTCTCACACAGAGCGCTTGGCCAGACAATCCAAATAAGGAAACAAAACTTGAATTGCAGCTTAGGCTGTTAAACAAAAAGTGTGACCACTTGCGCTCGACACAAATTGTGTATGATGGCAACATGCTACACACACACGCACACACGCACACACGCACACACACATACATATGCAAATAGTCAAAGTGTGCGTTGAAATGTACGTGTCCAATTCTATTTCCCTTGGCAGGCCACAATTTGGACAGAACATACACAGTGTATATAGTATATATATATATATCTATGTAGTAACAAGAAGCGCAGTGTTGTGTTTGCTTGAGGTGGAATGGGCGGTGGGTGGTTGGCGGGGTGGTATGGGCTGGCGCTGCGGTTTTGTAATGGTGCGCTTGAAAACTGGAACACGTGTGTGCCACTCAAAATTCACCACAAAAACAGAGAGCCCAAAAAAACAACAAAAAACCGAGAATAAAAACAGAAAAGCTTGTTTCTGTTTGTAATACTCTCAATTGCAATTGCGCGTTCTATCGGCATGCTCTCTCTCTCTCTCTTTCTGTCTCTCTCTGTTTCGTTCTTGTTCTCGTGCTGTCTTTGTCTGCGTTCTCTGTCGTTTCTACTACTTCGTCGCTTATACGACATTTTCCTGTATTTTATTGTTGTTCTCGTTGCTGTTGTTTTTCTTCTTCTTATTGTTTTTGTTGTTGCTGTTGTTTGTATTTCTCGTTTTCTCGTCTCTGGCACAAATAGCACGTGCATTTAGCGTTTTCGTCGTCGTCGTCGCCGTCGTCGTCGTTTCGATGCCAATGCCGATGCCGAGATGCCGCCGTTATTTTTATTTTTTATATATATATACGCCTTTAGTTTTGTTAGTGTTATATATTTTTTGGATTCGCACAAATGTTTTTACCCACCCAACTGTCCAACCGTCCGTTCGTCCGTCTGTCCATTCGTCTGTCCGCCGGCTGCTCTAGACACATTTTGACTCGTGTATGTTGTGGCCATTATGCCAGGTCGGCCAAGTCTGCTTGGTGCTTGCTGCCTGCTGCTGCTTGCTGCCTGCTGCTGCCGCCTGCTGCTTCTTGCTGCTTGGTGCTGGTTTCTGCTTTATGCTTTCTGCCTCTGTCACTGCCACTGCCAGCGTATTCGCCATTTTCGCTTTGCTGTTTTCGGCTTGCGGGCCAAAATATTTTGTCTTTCGCCTGTCGACTTCATTGCGGTGTTACGTGTTTCGCGTGTCAGACGCAACGGACGGCCACGGCGCGCGGCTTAAGCGGCAAAATAAAAGAAAATAACAAAAAAAAAAACAAAAATAATAATAATAATAAAAAAAAAAAACAAAAATATATATGAAATAAATATATATAAAAAGCAAAAAGGCAATAAGAAAAACAGAAAAAAACCAAAAAATATTTATTTTAAAACATTCATAAATAATGTAGTCTAGAAATAGTGTAGAACATTTAAGTACATAACATATTATGTACAAAGTCATATGTATGTATGTTATTCAAAGAAGTGATTTCAATATATATATATATAAACACACACACACACACACTAACACACACACGCACATGGGCCTCTTTCTTCTTTTTTCACAAATCGAATAGTTTGTCAAATTTTGCCTTCTTCAACGCGCCCGTATTAAGTGCCAGCTCATAAAAGATGTGACATTGTGTGCTTTGTGTGCTTGGGCAATTCCCAAAATGTTGTTTATTTATTTACACACATGACATACATTGTATGTTGTTGTTGCTGTTGGCGTTGTTGTTGTTGGCGTTTACAGTGTGTGCATCAAGCCAAAAAAATAATTGTGTTTATAGTAGTGTGGTTGGCAATCGTTGTTGTTCTTTCTCAGTTTCTGATTCCTATCTCTTCCTATATATATACACTATATATATTGCCATTATCTGTCATCCATTGTCCCATTGTCCCATTGTTATGACACACACACACACACACAAACACTCACAGAGCGAGACAGTTAAGAGCATCCATCATTAAGTTTCCATCTTCCATCGTTGAACGCGTTGAACGCGCCGGCAGCAGCAAACGATAACATCTGTGATTATTTGACAACGTTTTTATAAGTATTATAAATGATTTTCTATATACACAAAATGTATTTTTTTCAAGTGAAACTATTAAAGTGTTTGTTTATATGACAGCGACAAGATCTGATCTGAACCCGAACACGTGTCTCAATATTCTCGTCTTTATGTTCTCGTTCCATACATAAAAATCAATGGAAGTTCTTCTTTCATTCTTTCTGATGATTTTTTTCACCAACAAACAACAAAGAAATGTCGAAAGAATTACGTATAATGTTGTGTTTTTTTTTAGTTTCGTTTCGTTTTTTTGGTGGGCTCCCTTTTCAACTGGCCGCGTTTATGACAAACACAAACACACGCACTAACACACTGACACACACACATTTGAGGCCCATTGCGCCTGTGCCGCATCTGGCGCACGTTGCACGTCGCAACATCCTTATAACACTTTGCAGCATTCTGTTATTTATATATGAGATTTTTCGTTTCGTTTCGTTTCGTTCTCTCATCCATACCAATTATGCCATATTGTAATGCCTTTTAGCCTTTTAGCCCTTTAGCCTTTAACCTTTATTATTATTTATTATTGTTTACTGTTACTGTCTACATATTATATATATGATTTCAAAGTCATTGTCAATCACATTGTCATATAGATAATGTATTCTTGCTTATTAGTTATGGCGCCAATTTGGTTATTGTTTGACTCTCTTATGTACATATAATTGAGTCTATATCGAGTTATTCATGCCATTCAGTTTTCCGCTTTTCTGTTTTTCATGAGCGTGTCATTTGATCTTTTGGTCATAGAAACATGACATGAACCGTTCGAAGGTTTTCCTATCGTTGCATGTCACACGAAACATGCGACACACACACACAAACACACCACATACACACAGAGACTTATATGATATACATACATATATGCGTGTCGCGATCAACAGGAAAATAAAAAGAAATAATTTAACTATATTTAAGTTATTCGAAAGCTTTGAAGGCAACAAACATTTTTACATCGGTTCGACATTATTATATTCTTTAAATGATTTATTTTCATATATAGAAAAAAGAAAATAGCAAAAGATTTGGTCTTCAAGACTAAACTAACTAAACTGAGTTAAGAAGCGATCCAACTATAACTGGCTTCACTATGAAGAGAGAGAGAGGGGAAAGTCGAAGAAGAAACTTTAAACTTTGAAGTTCAAACAATCACACCTGTCTTGTCTCGACTCGACTCGACTCAAGTTCGTTCATAAGTCATTGCTGTGGGTCATGGAAATCTGCAGTATACAAAATGACCAAAAAATGCGGCATATCGACCGACCGACCGACCCGCTATATATATGTATGTAGGCATTAACTTACAAATGCGGCTTACTTCTTTAGCCAACAAAAAAAAACCCCAAACTTACATATTTATAGCTAGTTTACGTACGATATGTTTGTTGTTGGCTTGTTGGCTTGTACAGATATATATATTTGGGTATTTATTTTATTATTTATATCGTTACGGCTACGGCTAAAGCTACGTGCTGCGCCTAAGCGACACTTTCCTTAAACGAACAACGAACAACAAAAACAAACAAAACACACACAAAAAGTGTCGCTTTGCGGCAAAAAAAACACAAAAAAAAAACGACAAGAAACAACAACTAAACATTCGTGACATTCACACAACATAGAACGTAGTGAACAAACGGCAACGGCAACGGCATGTGCATCACCTGAGAGACCTGAGAGAGTTGAAATACATATATACGAAATCCAAATATATATATTAATACAAGCACACCTGTGCTTAATGCCTGCCATTTTACCTTTTGCCACATACCATGGCATATAAATGGCAGCATTAAAAGCGAATTGTGCAAATATAAACATTTATCAAATATTTATATAGGTGCCTTTTATGGGGTAAGGCTGACTCTTCCGAATTTCCGAATTTCCGTATTTCCTTTGCGGCAAATTAGTGTTGAACTCAAACTCGAAACTCAAATGCAACAGAGTCGGAAATGGAAGAAGAATTCACAACATGGTTTTACCTCTGTTTCTCTGTTTCCGTTTCCCCCCAAACAACAACAACATTTCCCAACTCTTGTTGAATAATTTTTTACTTTTTCACTTTTTCAATTTTTCACTGCTGCTGCTGCACTCGTTAAACCTTTTACAGCACTGGCAGGGCCAGGCCAGGCCAACAAGAGAGATGCTCAAAAAACATATAGCATATAGCGCGACTTGAGAAGTGACGTAATAAAACATTTATACTATATATATAAGCTCATATACGATGCATTTTACTGGCAATCTGTGTGAGTGTTAGTGTATGTGAATCCTATTTTCAGCATCAACGCGAGACAAGTCAAGGCTGAGTAGTTTGGCGATAGGCGATGGGGGGGCGGGCGATGGACGGTAGGCGGTGGGCGTTTGGGCGGGCCAAAAGCGTATCTCAGCCGGTGCCAGTGTGTCCATGTCCATGTCCATGTTCATGGCAGCTGCAACGAAGTGCATAAACATCAAATTGCATTTTTGTTTTGTTCTCTGCCTTGCCTCGAATTTTGTTTTTCACTCTTTTTTCACATTCACATTGTTGTTGTAGGCCCGAACGAACGAACCGCAGAATCTGTGCAGCGGGGAGTCAGTTAGTTTCTCTCTGCTTTTCTGTTTCTTTCTGTTCTTGTTATTGGGATCAAGGGCCCGCCAGCAGCAGAGGCAGCAACGGCAGCAGCAGCAGCAGCAGCTTTTATGTAATTGCGGGTCAGTTGTTATAGTCAGCCATGCCACGCAACCAGCAGATAATGTTGTGGCCTAGACTCTTGATTTATATACCAAATGTGTCAAAGCAAGGCTGAACGGGATTTCTATATATATAAATACGTATGTATATATCTATGAACATAACAGAACAGATAATCGGCATTGATACAGTTTAAGCACTAAGCAAAATGAAAATCAATATCATATGTATTTGTTAGAAAATCTTATAAATCCCCATGACTATTTATTATAGCATACATTTGGGCGGGCTTTGCGCAACTTCCAACAGCTGCTAATTTACAAATAATTGTCTTTAATGCCCAAATTATACGGTCTACGGGGGGGAAAAAAACACAGAAAAACACACGTTAAGCTATTATTATATAGATATTATCAAGAGTGGCAGTAGTATTAGTCGACAATACTACTACCAATAATTACCATTCGAATCAGTGATTTCAGTTCAGTTTGACAGTCAGCTCAACTGTTATTCGACACACTAAAAGCGTTCACAAGTTCGTTCGACGCCAGACCGACTGACAGACAGACAGACAGACAGAGAGAAATTATAGCAGCTGTCTTGAGCATGTTAAGCTGTTAATTAGCTGCGTGAGATGCCTTAATGAATATACTTAATATATGTAGGGGTAAGGTGCCACTCACTCACACACATAAATCTTGTCTCGAACGTCTCTTGCTATTTGCATTACGTATACGTAATGTTCCCCAAACATATTCACGAACTAATCACTGATCACTAAATTCTCTGTTGAACAACTTAATGCACTTCTCTCCCGCTGGCACTTCCCCCCTCCCCAATGGCACCATATAAAATCAATAAATACGAATAATGTGAGTAATGGGTATGGTGTGTGTGTGTGTGTGGTGCCATAGTAGTAGTACTTAGTACTTAGATTTGTGTATTGTGTACTTAACACACCATACAGCTCACAGCTCAAAGCTCGTGCTGGCAACACTTTGTGTCCGTCCACCCTTCCTTCCACCCAACCCTGTCCGAAGGTCATGGCAGAAGTCACAGGTCGGTGGCGACTGGCGGTGGCGACGGTGTGTGGCGGTGGTGGCGGTGGTGGCGATGGGGGCGACGGGTAGGTAATAAAACAAATTAGGCATTGGGTCTTAGCCAAAGTCAATGCTGCGCGCCTGCCTGGGTCATAATGTTTTCGCTTAGCAGGCACAATAATTTGCATTTTTTTTCCTCTTCTCCTGGTTGTTGTTGGTGTTTTTTTTTTGTGTTGCGTGACCAGACCTGACCAGACCAGACCCAATCAGACCCGACCCGACCAGACCAGAACACCACGTGAAGTGCCATATGCTCTGGCCCTGGATACTACATTGCCTACGAGGAGGATGATGCCACAACATTTCGTTTCCAGTCACGTTTTTTGTGTTTGTTTTTTTGTTTTTGTTTGTTTTTGTGTAGTGCTGCCAAAGAATTTCGATGTTAACTCATCGCAGTGATCAAAAATGTTTTCACCAACAACAACAACAACTACTAAACCGTTTAAACTTAATCTGTGTTTAATTCAATTAGTATTTTGAGTGGGTTCGGGTGTGTACACATGTGGGTGTGTGTGTGTGTAAATCAAATGTTTGTACACGTCTCTTGTACCTTACATTGTTGTGGCGCTTAAACAGTTAAGCTGGGTTGGGTCATGAACTTTGACCCGATTACTTTTTAACGGGTGTTAACATGCTTTAACATTGTTTCATTTTCATGGGAAAGCAGCAACAATTACAAATACTGCTGCCGCCATAAAGCGGTTAATGACTTTGGCAACTGCGTTGCACCGACTACCCATATACACTGCCGCCTTGGGCATAACTATTTTCATATGCCTGTCACACATCATTCTGTTCATTGCTGTTGACTTTTTCGTATTTGCACATTTGATTGTATCACAAATACAAGCAACTTCATCAGGCTCGTAACAAACTATTCTCCCTCTCCCCCTCTCTCTCTGCCGCTCTGCCTCTCTCTCTCTCTCCCTCTCTCTCTTGAGCATCATTGAACATTTCATTCATTCAGTGTAGGCTTTTGTTTTGCATTGTTGTATACGAAAAGATACATTTATTGATTGCGTTATTTGGGGCATATTTGTGAAAAGAAAGTTGGAAAAGAAAACAAAAGCAAACTGCGTGTGTTTCTATGAGTTTGTGTGTGTGTGTGTGTGTGTGTGTGTGCTAAAGTGCTTGTGTGTATTCGGTTTTTGTTTTAGAATTGAAAGCAACATATAATTGACTGGACTTGCCTTAAAGTAGCAGCAATAGCTAAAAGCTGCTGTGAAACAAATTCAAATTGTGATTATTAGTCAAATTTAAGCAAAATCGTAGTGTTCAAATCAACAAAAACAACAAAAAGAAAACCAAGAAAAAAAAACAATGTAACATTAAATACTATAACTATTATAAGCTTAAGTCAAACAAAGACACAACAAACAAACGAATGCAACAGCCAGCCAAATCATTCAAATCTATAACAATGGAAACCGTTTAGTATTTAGTGTGGAGCAGCAAATAGATAGATAAAACAAGGCACGGCACGCTCAAACATGTCCATGGTATGCAGTCTGAATAGTGACGGCAGCCAGGCAGCCAATATCAATACGAATACGAATACAACAAATACCAATACGAATACAAATACAAATGCAAATGCAACTACAAATGTGAATTCGAACACAAATATAGCTGCCCCATCGACTACGGCTACTAACTACAACGTACAACAACAACTGCAACTGAGCATTGCCCACAATAGTATGCCCAATGCCAGCACACCGTTACTCCTCGGTCATGAGACGAATGGTATAGGTGGTGGCGTCGGCGGCGTTGGCAGCGATGTTGGCAATGCCAGCAGCAACGGCGGCGGCACAACAACAATAACCGTAATGCAGCCGCCTATTATCATTGGTACTGGCAATCGAGTGGAGCCATTAAATGCCTCAACAACTGCGAATGCGATTGGGAATGCGACTGCGATTGTGACTGTGACGCCGACTGCGATGGCGACTGTGACGCCGACTGCGACTGCGATTGCGACTACAACGACGGCGACGGCGGCGGCGACAGACACAATACTGAGCATGAATAACGGCATTTTGAATGTGTCTGGGATGGCAACTGGGTTGCCAGGTACATTGAATTTCGTAATGGGCGCCACGTCCGCAGCACAGGCGAACAGCAATAGCAACAACAACAATAATAATAACAACAATGACAACAATAACAATATGGATAATGCAAGCGATGACTCAAACCCGGTGACTATTTACAGGTAATACAGGTACAAGGAGGGGCGGGGTGGGTCGGAAAGGGAAAGCAATTAGATTTTGAAATAAGAAATAAGAAAACTCACTTAACGCACACAATAATGGAGCGAAAGTACTTTGTAAGCAGTGAAATCAATAAACGCGCATTTTAGTATAAGAGCATAAGATCATATATAATAATTATATTAACCTATATAAGAGTATACGCGAATACGAATACGTATTTATCAATTCAACATAAAACTTTCTATGCAAATCTATTTACAGGTGCCGGGCACCAATAGCGTCACTCGACTGTATGGAGGAGTTCAGTGGTACGGGCGGTCATCTTGATTTCGGTATCGAATTTCTCACTATTTTATGAACCTTATCATTTTTTCGTTCTTTTAGTTGATATACTCTTCGATTGCTTCTCTGGCTTGTTCTATCTTTCTATCTTTGACTTTTTGTTATAAATACAAACATAATCACACGCAAACAACTCTCAACCCAAACTAATAGTGCACGCTTAATGAGTTCTCTGATAACGATACAAGTCAGGTTTTTACCACCACCAACACCCCACCATTTCCCGCACATGCTACAAGCTGTTAAGAGGAAGTATTTCATCTTTTTTGGAATACTTTTCGTTTACGTTTCTAACACATATTGACAGCTGTATGCACAACTAAACTAAGATTCGTACAGAACAAACGAAGAGACGGCAAAAATATTGCTGCTGAATGTGGCTTAAGAAAATGTCTACAACTGCATTTTTGTTTGTTTTTGTTTTTGTTGCTTACTGTTTATTGCACGAGATTTACTTTGCCATAAAATAACATTTTGATGTACTAACGAGAATCCAAAAATGTTCCGTCGCATGCTTACCCATGAAAACCCCATATTTCCCTGATTGATACAAATCTCTGGACTGGTCACACTTGTCATCGCTTCAGGCCGTTCGATAAGCCTGGGCTCGAATCCGGCGTTGCCGCTGCGGCACGGCTCGACTCCCACGCCCGGATTGCGTTACAAGAATCTGGGCAAGAGCGGTCTACGCATCTCGAATGTGGGCCTGGGCACATGGCCGGTCTTCTCACCGGGCGTCAGTGATGAGCAGGCCGAGTCCATTCTCAAGCTGGCCATTGACAGCGGCATCAATCTATTTGATATTTCTGAGGCGCATTCCGAGACGGAAATTGGCAAAATCTTGCAGCGTACCGGCTGGAAACGCACCACCTATGTGATCACAACCAAGGTGTATTGGAGCACGAAGTGAGTTCTTCCCCTCTTTCCCCCCTCACTCTCTCTTACGCTCTATCTTTATTGTGTGGTACAGATCGGAGGAACGCGGTCTATCGCGTAAGCACATTATTGAATGTGTGCGAGCAAGTTTGCAGCGCTTACAATTGAATTATATCGATATTGTCATCATTCATAAGGCAGATCCCATGTGTCCCATGGAAGGTGGGTACCCCTTAAAGGATATTACCCATAAGACCATTACTTATACCGAAATATACATTATTTGCAGAAGTGGTGCGCGCCATGAGTTATGTCATCCAGCAAGGCTGGGCCATGTACTGGGGTACGGCAAGATGGTCCCAGGTCGAAATAATGGAGGCGTACACCAACTGCCGACAGTTTAATTGCATTACACCGATCGTTGAGCAGTCCGAGTACCATATGTTCTGTCGCGAGAAGTGCGAACTGTATTTGCCGGAGATGTATAACAAGATCGGCGTGGGTCTGATGGCCTGGGGACCCTTGTCGATGGCATTGAGCGATACGCAGAACGGTGACAAACTATTTTTGCCCAAGGGTTCATTCAAAACGAAGAGTTTCTCATGGACCGAGGATGAGATAAATCGCAATGTAGGTTACTTAATATTTAACTTAACTTTACTTAACTTAACTTAATTTGCTGTTTGCAGGCTGCACTTTCGCCGCAAGGTAGCTGGGGCAAGGATCGAATTGAGGAGGGCCGACGACATTGCGATCGGTTGCGGGATTTGGCCGCACTCGCCGAGAAGTTGGGCTGCAGTCCGACACAGTTATCGATTGCCTGGTCACTGAAACATGAGCCGGTTCAGTGCCTTTTGCTAGGTGCCACATCGGCCGAGCAGCTGCATCAAAGTCTGCAATCGTTGCAGGTTAGTTGAATTCAGGTTTTTTCCGTACCGTTCCGTGTTTAGGTCCGAATTGACTTTCTCTCTCTCTCTCTTAAGCTTTTGCCAAGGCTGTCGTCGAGCGTAATGTTGGAATTGGAGCGCATCTTAGAGAATAAGCCAGTGCGTCCGCCAATGATATCAACACTGGCGCTTCGGTGACAATCAGCCTGCCCGCAGGGCCCACTTAGCCTGAGCGGCGGTGGACCCTGCGGTGCCGATTCGCCCAAACATGAGGAGGAGGCGTTTATTGAGGAGGCGGATGCCAAGGAGGCTGCCAAGCAGGGTTTCTGTGTTATTCAGTGACGAAAGGAGTCCTTAGATAATGATAATAAATTCTTGAAAGTGATTAGCAGTAAAACTAGCCTAAGTAGCAATACTATGACAACAACAATAAGCAAACATGATGTGCAGCAGCAACAACAACAGCAACAACAGCAACAGCAACAACAACAGCAACAGCAGCAACAGCAACAACAACAGCGAACAGCAACTGAGTCAAATACCAAACAGCTACAATTTGATACGCTTAACAACAACAATGATGCAGTAGGTGGACAGACAGTGGATCCAGTGCCAGTGCCGGCAGCCGGGAGAGGACAAAAGCGACGTTCACTTCTCGATTTCAAATCCTTTGATTTTCACATCAAGACCCTGTACAGCGGCCTAAGATCGAGCCACAAAACCGATTCGTTCTCACAGTCGCGCTCCTCCTCGTTGTGTGGCGGCACAGCTTTATCCGTGACAGCTGCACCAGCACTAGCGCCAGCGCCGCCCGATCTCCGCATCGAGGTGGTCGATATCGAACAGGATACAGAGCAGCAGCAGGAGCAGGAGCAAGAGCTGGAGTCAATGAATCTGCTGATGGACTATTCGCGACAACAGTTCATGCCGCGTCGTGGTTCACCCCTCCACTCAACCTCTTTGTCGCCTTACTACCTATCACCCTTTATGGCATCTGGTGCTGCTGGTGGTGGAGGCAGTGGTGCTGGTGGCGGTGGTGCGACGGGAGCTGGCGGCGTGGATGACTGTGGTGCAGGCAACATACGCCGCTCCTCGACATCGGATATTGTTTCGTGCCGGCGTCGGGGCTCCTCCAGTGCCACGGCCAGTGCCAGCAATAGTCGACGGCCCAGCACATCGGATTTGTTGAGGCGAGCACGCGAGCGTCGTGGCAGCGAGGCACGTATGGGACGCAGTGTCTCGCATAGCACTATGCGGGGCAGCGGGGGTGGTGGTGGCAGCTGCATGGGTGGCAGACGCACCAGCATGGCGTTTTAAATGGTATTTGTATTTTAGTATTGACAAACAAACAAATCAGCTGACAAAATGGCGCTTATGAATTTTCACACACACACACACATGCATAGCAAGAACACAGTGAATATAAGATGTTTGTTTTTTTTTTTTGAGAGAGCAAAGCAAAAGCTAAGTAAAAACCACTTCAAGTACTTATATGCATATATTTACCACTACTTATATACATATATACTTATATATATATAATATGTAATGAGAATAAATAGCGTAAATGAAATACTAAACACACACACACATACACACACACAGATGCGTTCATACATTTACATTTCAGCTAATAAGTAGGCAACACATTTCACACACTTTGATACTATCTGTCTGCTGTCGCTTTCCAACACTATGCTCCATTTTTGATGACAATATTAGATCCTAACTACTGTTAACCTTTCTCTTTCGAACTGTATCTATCTCTATCTCTCTCTCGCCCTCGCTATCTCTTTGTATTTTGTTTGGTTTACTTTGTCAAGGCTTATCAAGGCTTTTGCTAAGTATTTGCCTTACAATTATTAGAATACACTCTCACACACACACACACACACACTCTCTCTCACACACACACAATTTTTAGATCATAAATCTTATGTGAATGCTCATATCAACTTGAAAATGAAAAATGAAAAAAACCCAAAGCAAAACTAACAAAAAAAGGCTTTTTTATTCAATTAGCTAATTAATTAAAAATAATCTTAATAAGAATGTTAAAAAATGCATCAGAAACCAAAAAAAAATATATATATATAATATATAATAAATCAATTTTAGCTAATATGAACAATGAACAATTTAAATCAAATCTTATAGACCTTCAAATATATATATACATATATATAAATATATATTATGTAGCTAAAAATCAATTTGAATCTCGAAACTCGAAGAAGTTTTTTTTTTCTAACAAACAACAACAAATGCCTTTTAATAAGAACACACACACACACACTTCGCTCAATACACACACACATAGACACACACACACAGACAATTTTGTTAAGCAAATATAATAATAATAATGAAGAACATTTTCAGTCGCAGCCTTGAAATAGTACTTATGCGAAATAAAATATATATATATATAATGTCAGTACATAAGTATATATACAACAACAAGAAGAAGAAAAAGAAAAAATATTAATAATATTAATACCTAGACATGTATGAGATAAATGATAAATGATAATTAGCCGTATATGCGCATATACAGCGTATACATAATGCATATTTACAAATACATATACATTTATATTTTATCGTTCAAGTACATAAAGTCTTTTCACATACGGACTGTGATTTCACGTAAAGTAAAATATACATATACATATAAAAATATATATATATATATATATATATGTGTATATATTTAAAAATAATTATAATTAACTTACAAGAATAAAATGTAAAACATTTAGTTTAATCAAAAACGAAAACAAAAACAAAAACACTGAACGCGATTAGGCAAAAGTTCATTTATAATAAATATATTTACATACTTCAGTATGTATTAACACACACACACACTAACACTAATACATACGTTTAAGTAACTTGCTAATTAAAATTAATGCTTAACTGAGCCCGAACAACATTTTTTTTAGGGCCGCCAGTTAACAAATTTTGGATACCAAAAAAAATCGAGGGGCATATTCTAAAATTTAGAATCTAAAACATGTAGAAAAAGAAAAAGAAAGAAAAAAAATTATTAATAAAAAAAAACTACATAACAATTAACACAATATATTCACAATTAAAATGCGTTTGCGTTTGCCTTAATAAACAAAAAAAAAAAACAAAAGCAATTTATAATCAGAGAGAAAAGAAATTAAACATAATACTAATACTTATGACAGTTGGAAAAAAAACCAAAACATTTAAAGAATTATGTAAATCATTAAGTCAAAACTTATAATAATAATAAGTAAAAGCCAAGTCAGGCCGGTTTCCTCAATCTTCAGTTGAATTACGGTTGAGCTGCCTGAGATTCTCTGAAATTCCTTCATGGAAACCTTTCATGGTGCTTGAGAAATCGTGCCTAATTAATATGCAAAAGCAAAAACAAAAGCAAAAACCAAAATCAGGCCTCAGGCCACAAAAACATAATGCAATGCAACTAATTAGTTAATTAGTTCAACAGATAACAAGAAATCGAACGAAAACGAAAAGCAAAACCTTTTTTATAAACTTAAGATATGCAAAACAACAGTTAGAACAGTAACATAGCATTTTTCTTCATATTTTATTCTTTTCTTTTCTGGTAGTTAATCCGTCCTCAGCAACGGCAGCAACAGTCAAGAATAAATAATACCCTGTACCCAAGTTTTCGTCGTAGTTTCATCAATTTACATCAGTTTACATCAGTCCTCAATATATATGCTAGAATCAATCAAATCATTACAAATAATAGTCTGTTATATGTACTTTTTCTTAATCAATTGAAGAAAAACCAATCTTTGCCTTTGTCGGGAATCAAACCAGAAATAACCGAACCGAACTAACTTTAGCTCCTCAGCCGCCACGAATGATGTGTTTCCTCTTTCGTACTACATCATTCTTAAGAACACAATCGAATGTAAAACTTATTGAACACAATATTGACTGGTAAACAGAACAGAAGAACAGATATTTAGCTTTATTCACTCGAAAGATAGTAAACTACCAATTTCTTCACATATTTCATATTAACTTGAGTTAATCACATGTTAATCAAGTGACTAACTATAACAAAAAACTATCCGAAAAGACAGATATGAGTATTAGTTAATGCACTAAGTCTTTGGGTACAGGGCTTAACATATATATAGATACATATACATATACGAGCAAGGGCAAGCAATATAAAGAAGCGATTGAAAGCGTTGGTGAAAAGCGAAAGCAATACAAGAATAACAAAAGAAAAAACACATAAAACTAGAGCAGATGCATTGTAAATGTTTTTTTTTTTTTGTTTTTTTAACTATTAACCCGTAGATAGTAATAAATAACTTTGAACCATTTATAAAAATGCCAACTGTAGCATATAACGGAAAGTATTAACACATATGCGGCATGCAACACATGCAACTCAAATTCAAATTCAAAACAATTTATAATAACAAATAAAATAAATTCAAAATACAAAATACAAAACACAAAATACAAATAAACGAACGCTAGTGAATAATCTAGACAACAAATTTTACTTTACACGCGAAAAGTGTTTAAATATTCAAGCATAACAATAATTAAGAATGTATAAAACGAAAAAACAAAAAACAAAACAAAAAGCTCAGCCAAAAAATATATATATGGTATTTTGGGCACAAATAATACATCAATTATATATATACATATATATTTCAAAGAAAAAAAGTCGAATAACGCCAACTGCAGTTAAAAATGCATAATTATCTAAAAAAAAAAGTTATTTTCTTATCGAACCTGGCAATAATAATTGTAGCAAAAGCAAATATTTGCATACGAATAATAATAATATTAATAATAATATTTCAAAAACAAAAAACATTTACAGTCATTTCAATAATAACAAATGAACATTTTACATCCCGCATATATGTATGGGATGATCAACTTTATACTAAGTATATGCACATATGTATGTATGCAATATGTACAATGAGTACGAATGCATATAAAGACGATGATGATATAAGAAGTTTGACAACAACAGAAACCAAAAACAACTTATGAAAAAAAATGAGAAAATAAACCTTTGAGAACTTTTCAGTCGGACATAATCGACTGCATAATCTCTGATACTCTGGTATTACTGGCTATAGGTAGAACTGTCAAAAAGATTTAAAGAAAATTGGAAAATCTCTACAAGTTCTTTACGATTTTGAGCGATTTCCACTGAGAGATCAGATAACGAACAGAGCCTACTCTATCAGAGTATAAGAATCTCCTTGAACACAAGTTAATTTTTTGGTTTTTTTTTTTTTTTTTTTACTATATAATAAATAATGAATAAAAATTGAAAATTCATTTTGGCTGCTAGAAACGTATAAAAATTTGCTTTCTAATAATAATAATAACAAAAAACCAAAGAAAAAAAAAAAGTAATAAACACACTGAGCAAATCGTTTACACACTTCACACTTTGAACATACTACATTTAATATTAATAATTCGAAAAATACCCGAATGTGGGTTATAACATGAAAGGCAATAACACAGCTCAAATTCTGAGAACTTATATAAAAATACAAACTCTTATCTTTCAATCAAATGTGTCTTGGCTTTATTTTCTATTCTCTTTACAAACATATGTATAGTTTTTAATTACAGGTACAGGTACAGGTGCACAAAGTGGTAAGTATCTAAAAGTGAAGAACTGAACCATACGTGATCAAAATTGCTAACTGACAAAAGCTCGCCTGTGCAGTGTAGCTCGCCATTGATGTAGGGAAATTCACGCTGCGTCTACTAGCCAGTAGATGACGCTGCTTTCCTTTTCTTTCTTTTATTTCTGTTTCTGCTTTGATAACTCGACTGCCATGGAAAGGTATGTTTACTAAGTCTTTGATACTTAAAATAAACATTGATTTATATTGGCAGAGATTAGCGACATGCTTTCCTCTTTATAACATTAGTATAGATTATGTTAATAGCCTTAAGCTCGAAATGATCTCTTGATAAGAGTCGCATTATAGTCTTAACTTCGCGTGTACTAAGTAAGTTGTTTATTTATTCCAATTAATGATCTTAAAAATATCTCAAAACTAACAAAAAAAAAAAACGATTAAATCGGCTTGAAGCTTAGAGTTTGCTCTGTTTGCTACGTTTGGCAAAGGCCATTATCTGTGCCCGATATATCGGACCATGACGCAAGGTGTCCAGATTGCTGCACTCCTCTTCCAGGGCATCGAGCACTTGTTGTCGCCAGGGCTGCAGCAGTAGACGCTTTGTGGTTCTCAACGAGACAGACGGCAACTGAGAATGCTGTTCCATGCGCGTCCAGAACTCCTGCTCATTGGACTCCAGGCCAGCGAGCATGCCATGACGCAGTGCCGTTTGAGCATCTAAACGCTCACCGAAGAGCAGCAGCTCAGACGCCTTGCTGCGACCCAAAAGCTGTGGCAATGTCCAGCTAAGACCGCCCTCAGCACACAGACCCAGCTTGGAGAAGGGCAGCCAGAACTGTGCCGTATCCGTGGCATAGATGATGTCACACAATGCGGCAATAACCACGCCCAGTCCCACACAATTGCCCTGAACCAGAGCAACCATAACCTTGCGACTCAACAGCATCCTTTTGACCAGCGACTTCATCACAAAGTTCGAGGCACGAAAGTGAATGTCCAACGCTTCATTGCCGCTCTTGCGCTGCAATTCGAGCAGATCGGTCAGGTCATTGCCGGACGTAAAGGCGGTTACACTGCCCGTCAGACCAATAATACTTATGTCTGCATCCGCATTGGCCATGTTCAGGACACTCAACAGTTCGTAGATGGTGCGGCGACGCAAGGCATTTTGAACCTCTGGCCGATTGAATTGGATGATCAAAAGTTGGCCGCGACGCGTAACCAAGATCTCCTTAAAGATCTTGAAATTGGGCGCACCAGCAGCGGCATCAGCAGCAGTAGTTCCATTCATCGCAAAGCCAACAAACAGACTGGTTCCAGTTTACTTAATTGCTGTATGCTTGGCGCCCACAACAAGAGACAACAGACACAGACAATACATACATACAGATATTTACGCATTTCGCATACATAAATATATGTATAACTGTACATATGAATATATTGCTTATCAAGAAATTTTAGCACAGAGGAGGTCGGTCGCTGAGTAAATAGTTTGTGCTGATTGTTGATCAAAGTGCAGAAGCAAAGAGCATTGAACGCCTTCTCCATCTTCCATCTCACTTCGTGTTTAACCGAGCAAATCAGAGCGAAAGAGATAGATAGAGGGAGAGAGCACTTTTACATGTAACATGTTGCAGCCACACAAAGGCAGAGACAGAGAGAGAGAGGGAAAGTGACAAGCCGGTTGCACCAGAAACGAGATGTAGGTAAAGGCGGCTTCCAGCTCTAAATAACAAGAAAAACAAGATTACAACATACTTATCTCCCAAAAAAAAAAAAAGAAATGCAAAATATTAGTGCCAATAATAATAAAAATGTTTTCCATACGCACCCTACATAGATAACATAGATTTAAAGCACAAATACAGCTCAAAATACAGTTATAAACGGGAAATGTTATATAATAACAATAAAAGAAGTAAGAGTATCTAGCCTGGTCGACTGGGAGATATCCTGAACCCTACACCTTATTTTGTCAGATTATAGAGAACCAGAAAAGTTATATACTATTACTGTTACTACATGTCAATGGATTAGAAGAGCATAAGTTGAAAATCTGAAATCTCTATCCCTTATAGTTGCTAATATACAAAAAATGGTTAAATTTATGCTGATTAAAAATATATACGTATGTTTATACTGTATGAGCTCGAAGATGCTGCCTTCTATCTCATAAATACAGTTGCACAAAACCATTAAGCATTATTTTTCTCATTTTATGGGTTCAGGGTATAAAAAAGAAAAAACATCTTCCGTGTGTCTCCTAAAACTGATAAGTTAATCTATCAGATTTAAATATATATTTTCGTAAGCATCTCAATCAATACGAATTAAATTAAAATGTTTACATTTTGACTTAAAGTCGTGCCAGATGTCATCTCTGAGAGCTGGCCAATTTAAGAGAACATGTTTTACAGATTATAATGCTTACGGTTAGGTTTAATTTAGAACAGGGAGGCTCGCTTAGCCAGCTCCTAAACACATGCCATACATAATGCATGACTAATGAGTCCAAGTGCGGCACAGCAGCACTGATTCTGTGGGTATGCACAACGAGTTTCCAGGGCAGTTATTCGTTGTCCGCGCTTAGTGCTCATCCAGGTGGGAGAACTTTTTACGCAGCTTCTCACGACGCTCTTTTTTCACATTTCGCCAGGGTTTGGGTGTTGGTCCAGCTTCGTTAACTACCAGATTTCCATCGTTGGCCAGACGCACGTGTGGAAAATTGGTGCGTCCCTTGACATGCGCCGTACTGGGCCGGGCGGTGAAGAACTGATGATCCAGCTCCTTGGATGTGCTCTTGTCAATCTGTGGACAATGTCAAAAGCATAAGAATCGGATCAAGTCCCAAGAACAAGTTCAAAAACTCACTCGCATTGCACGCTGCTGCTGTCCGGGCAGTTGGGACTCTTCAATTGGCGTGCGTTGGCGCTCTGGAAATGTGTGATACTCAGACTGATCGACTGACGGAGGGCCCAGGGCAAACAGTAGCTTGCCATTGACATAATCCTTAAGCACATAACGCGCGGATCTTGCCTGATCCGGTTGGCCATTTGAGGTCATGAAGCCACGATTATCTAAAAGAGAAAAGCAATTAGACAAATATTGGATTTTTGTAGATTTATGCACTTACAGCCATAGGCGAGCAGCAGCTCCTCGGAGAATGGTGGACGGTTTGGATCTTCGCCCTCCAGGGGCTTAGTTATCACAATGCCATACTTGTCCTCAAGGATGTGGCGCGGTATGCGTTCGCAAAGCAAATTCACAGCAGGCACATGATCACGCATCTGATCAATGGGCAGAATGCCGTTAAGCAACATGTCCGCCTTGGTGAGCACAAAACTGGGCATCACCAAGCCTGGGCAATCGCACAACAGTATGTCGTCCTCCAGGTAAAGCGTCTGAAAGCGTTTTGTCTTACCGGGCGTCGCCGATACCGAAACCTTCTTAACCGTCATTAACGAGTTAATTGTGCTGCTCTTGCCCACATTTGGATAGCCGACCATGCCGATGGTTACATGCTGGGCAGTGTGCCTTGGTCCCATATAGATGTGTCTCAGGAAATCAATCAATTCCGTCCGCGACAACAAATGTGCACTATTTTTGTCGCCAGGCAGACGGGGCAGGTTAACCTCTTCGTTCGGAGTTGACTTGGGTTGCAGCTTGCTTTCGATGGCATCCAGTGTGTGCTCAACGGTATTTAGCGACTGTTGGATATCTTCGACGGCGTTGCGCAGCTGCTGAAGCTCCAGTGCCGACGATGGCAACTCAGCCGCCTGCTTGGCCAGCTCTGCTTCTCGCTTGAGCTCCTCCTCCACGAGCGTGGCTGAGTAAAAGGCTGTTCGAATGCCTTCACAGTCGAAATATTGTGCCCAGTGCTGCCGTTGTTCCAGTGTCAGCAAATCTGATTTGTTTACCAAAATAATGTTCATTTTGTTGCTGTCCACCTCTTTGACGTACCGCTCTAGATCGACACTTCGAAAGAGCAGCGGATTACGTGCATCTACAATTTGGACAACGACATCCGAGCGCTCGACAACGCGCCACAGTTGCCGCCAGAACTCCAAATTCTTCTCGTATGGTGTCATGAGAATCTCCTCGTTTTCTTGCAGCAGCGCCAGGTCACGACGCCAATTAAGAAAAGACTCATTCTCGGCACGCTCCAAAGCCTCGGCACTAGTTTCCTTAGTCCATTTGGGGCGACGTGGTATTTTCAGCTGATCCAGATGTTCCGCATGCTTTTGGTGCATTGTCTGCTCCTGTGTCTTACTAAGCAGACCGACGCGCTGCCTTGGATTCACGAATGTTATGTTGAGCTTCTCTGCCTGAAATTCGGTGCCCGCCAACTCTGCAGTGCGCAGAAATGCATTAAACGACGACTCCTCCGTTACTGAGGACAGGTTTAAACGGCCCCAGTCATAGCCATCCTGCAGTTCTGTGGTGTGCAGCTAATTGTTTATACATTAGATAGATGAGCTGAAGAGTTGTTAATGTTGTAACAAAGAACTACGCACCATTGTATCGTTGTCCACCTTGCGACGCGGTGTGTGTCCAAATCGATCTTTGATCAATGTGCGGCCCAAATTGGAGCCCGGCTTGTTCTTTTTGCCCATTTTGGCAAAAGATCTTAAATTTTAGAAATGTATATTAACTTGAAATCAAAACACGTGCAAGACCTGCAAACTCAACTTCTATAATATATCGGAATTTGTCTCCTAGCTGCTCTCGGTACTTTTTGCCGATAACTGAAAAATAAGAAAATACATTATAAATACTAGATTATTGTAAGTAAACTATCGATATTGTAACTGGGTCAAACTGAAATATCGGTTATTTAAATACAAAACGTTGATAAAACAAGTTTCGTTTTTCAATAATTATGGTTTGCAATATAATGCTCATACGATATTTAGTTAAGTAGCTTACAATCTTGAGAATATAACTTTTAAGAACTTTAATTTTTGGTATGGCATCGCAGTTTGTTCAAAGTTTACACAGTATTCAAAAAAATTATACCTACATAAAAATACACTTAAACTAGGGCATACGCGCGTGTACATACATATATATATCCAAATAAAATCAATTATATGGCCAGCGACAGTTTAAGAAGTGTACAAACACAAATAATTATCATTAATTCAGTAATCTTCATCATGCCAAACAATTGGCCAAACGGCATTTCGTGCACAATTGCCGCCCAATGCCTTGCAGAATGTATTGAATGTGCTTGATTTGCTAAATCCAAGAATCTCACGCTCCTCATAAATGCGATAGGTGAACGTGCTCTCGTACGTTCCCACAAAGTGCCGGGCATAGGCACAGATGAGCTGATCGACAATGGCCACACCGCCATCCTTCAGCTGATGTCGCTGGACATTCGATTCCGGAGTAAAGTGCACAAAACGAAATCTGTAGAACAACTCCTTCAGCTCGAGCAGCTCATACGGCGTCGCATCGCTGGCCACAAATACGCTGCTCAAATTGAATGCCCGCAGTAACTGCTTGATTTGTTGTGCTGCCGCTTTCAGCGTAGGCGTCGTCGATTCTCGCGATCTCACAAAGTCGCCGCGTCGCAAATGGGCGCACAAGTAGTCGCCGCCACGTGCATCGCGTTTAGGTCGCTCAAGCTCCCACATGGCTGGTCGCTGTACGCCCGCCGTGGAGTCCGTGGTGCCCAGTGCGGTAAGTCTGAAGTCAGCGGCCACCTGGCTAAGGGATTTGGCAAAGCGCATGGAGCGACGCGCCTGCCAAAAGTGCTCATCGCCCCAGTTGTCATGGAGCACGGTTTCAGCGCTGAGTATTGCATAGACTCGCATATCGTCTACATCTTCCACGCCCGCCGTATCCTCGTCAATGGCCTCGCGTAGCATGCGCTCCAGCAGGCCAGCGCTGCCCTGGAAGCGTACACAATGATAGCGACCGTAACTGAGTAGACGCTGCTGCAGCAGTGGGCCACCGCTGATGGAGTTCTCGTTGCAGGCCTCAATGCGATGACCATGGGAGTCTTGGGAGTCGGGCGTTATGCGTTCGTACTTGTCTCGAAAAACGCCCTGTTCTAGCATAATCTCATAGTGTGTCAGTCTGAACGCTTGGTGGACATGTACGTAGGGCGGCGCCGGCATACCAAATCTTCGGTACTCCGCAACAAACTCGTCGTAGTCCAGAACTGGCGCATAGCGCCTCAGGCTGGCCAGATCAAAGAAGCTGCGCCACATTAGATCGCTTTGTCCGAGGCCCTGTGAGTGCCAGTGATAGAGCCGTGGCCATGGTGGCAGCACCAGACGCACATTTCGGAAGCGTTTGCGTCGTCGCAGGCGACGAACAAACACAGCCATGCGGATGTAGACATCGCGTCGCAGATTGAAGCCCTCGGAGATGTTGACGTCGTACAGAATATAGACCGTGCCGCGCAGCGGAAGTATAGATGGTGGGCAAGTGTTTTTAGCTGGTATTCGCCAAAAGAGACGTCGCTGGCTGATGCTGTTGTTCGTCATATTTGTGCTTTTTGCTATCGTTGTGTTGTGTGGTGCTTGGCCAGATGCTGTTGCTGCGTATGCAACGGCGACCAAGAGCAGCAGCAGCTGTAGTAGCTGTGACCACTGCACTGGCCACCATCTTGGCATTATAAGCCTTTTAACACACACAAAAGAAGGCGCTGGCTCAATGAAAAACCAAATCTTTGATTGTTGATCTTCTATCGATGGCGATGTATATATACATATGTTAATTTGATAACACTATGCAAAGGTGGTGGTTGTTCGATTAAACACTACAATTAATACCAAAGATACTATCGCATACAAGAAACTCGGTTTCAAAATGATTGTTTATTTATCAATGTGTCAAAGCGGCACACGTGCTGATATTTTAAATAGTTTCAAATGGCAACTTTGTGTGCGGCGTAGAAAGCAAAAACATATTAAGAGAATTAAGAAATAAATTACCATAATGAGCACACAAAAGCTGGAATACGATGCCGCTTTGGGTGGACGCACAGCGCTGCCCACTCATCTGTCCACATATCACTATGCTGCAGGGGCGTTACAGGAGGTCAAGTCGTTGATAGCGGAAGCCCAGCTGCCGGCCAACAGTAAGCTGATCTTTCAAACGCTGCCTAAGCACATGCGCCGTCGCGCCATGTCACATCATCCCAAGCGTTTGCCGCGCAAGTATCGTGCTGCCCACAAGTCTCAAATGGGCAAAGCCGGCAATCAGCCCGTGAACAGCAAACGTCCATCGCGGAAATATCGTCGCCGCCCAAAGAATCTAATGCGTGAATATGTGCGCCGTCAGCGCAAGCACATCTGGCTTGAGACTCACATATGGCATGCCAAGCGCTTCTTCATGATCGATCGCTGGGGTTACCGGTTGCCCTATGCCAGCTGCGACAAAACCTACCGTGCCTGCTATCGCGCCAGTGCCGAGCACTGTCTGCTGCAGGACATTTCCTTCTACAACTGCGTGCAATTGAAGGGAAACCTTGAACTATTGAAGCCTGGTCTATTACGTCTGACCAATCCACAGTGTGGCCTGACCATCACGGCCAACACATATCTAAGCGGACGCCGTGAGGGCAGCGTGCAACTCTTTGCCGATAGACAGTTTCCATTGGGTGCTCTGCAATTTGTCACTTTCATGTGGCGTCCTCCACAAAACGAAGAGAAGCCTGAAGCTTGCCGCACTCTGTGGCTATGGCTGCATCCGTCTGCCGCTGAGGCAACCATTACAGAGCTTATAAATGTGTTCCAACTTAAGTCAACAAAACAGCAAATGCATGTTCTACCACCAGATCCAGCCAACGGTCAGGAACTGCGTTTTTGGACACAAACCAAAGCATTTGAGCGTCATAGGAGCTACGTTAATGAAAGTGATAAAGTGGAATTGCTCGTACTGAAGCAGGAATTTAATCGTTTTCGTCTCACCGGACCGCATGCTCAACGCATACTTTCTGCCAGTCTGCGCCCTCACAGTCCACACGAATACTTTGAGTCCGCGATGCAGCTGAGCTCGCCCAGCGAACTTCTCTCCAATCTAATAATGGGCGTTAATATAGTCGACCCCCGGCTGCAACGACCCAAGAAACGCACCAAGGCAGCGAAAACAGCTGCAGTCAAAGCTGGCATCCTTAATTTCAATGAGCTGCTGCTGTCGCAGCCACCGGACCTACCTGTAAGTGATCTATGGGATCCAGAGGTACGTGATCGTGTCGGTAAGGAGATGCTATCGACTCATCAGTACGATCAGTTGCGACAGCAGCATGCTGTTGTGCCTGGCGAGCCGTGTGCCTTTGAGAATGAGCTGCAACCATTGCCAATAATACTGATTCAGCGTCCAGGATCACAGCACTCGAACTATAAACGTTTGGGCTACGGCTCTGGCTGGGATGTGATAGCGCCAGCCCATTATGGCATGGCCCTCTGGCTGACGTTGATTATGTGGGGCGCCCGGCCGGGTGGACTACGCGAATTCGAATCAGTTGCCAGAGAGATGTGTATGGAACACCATTTGCCAGATACTGTTGCAGGTGAGTCGAAATATTTTCCCTTTTACAATTGTTGAAACCTTAATGTCTTGCAGGCCGGGTTCAGGCAGTCCAGGCTGCAACCGAGCGTCGAGCGAGCTATTTCCGTTTGCCGCCAAACAAACGCAGCAATTACCGCAAGCTGGCTGTGGTCTCTCCATTTGTCACACCCTGGCAGCAACTGGTGCGTGATTGGCAGTCAAAGGAAGTTGCCGAGTCGCCACCCGGCTTCTTTGTGATGAGGCAACGTTTGATATTGCATCGCTTAGTTGAGGCAATGTGCAATCGTATACATAAGATGCCACATCCTCCTATGCCCGATAATTGCCTCGTCCAAATTCAACTGCGCTTGGAATCACGCGGCCAGCTGCACGACAACGCACTGATCTGCCTGCCCACACACAGTGACTTGTACCATCGTTGTCGACAACTGAAGCGCGAGGATCGTGCGCCTGTGCACACCGAACCACCGCAGCCGGATCTGAACGAACCGCTACGCAAGGAGCTGCGTAACAGCCACAAGTGCCTGCTGAAACGTCTGCGTGGACGACGTGTGCGCGAAAAGCGACGGTTGCAGGAGACAAGCACACGTCGAGTGGTCATACGGCCAGCCAAGACGGCTGCACTGGTACGCGATCATTTGGCTGAGATGTGTCGCCTCTGGCTGCCACCAGATCCAGCCGAAACGGCCAACAGTGTGCGTCGTCAATGCAGCCGCGAGGTCATTGGCTATATGACTAGCGGCGGCTTTAGCTTTGTCGAGGCGACTGTCTGTGGCGTGGGCTACATAACGGCAGGTGGTTTTCAACAGCTCCTACAAATCCGGAATAGCCACACTAGTCTGTCCAGCAATCAGGATTCACTGCCGCCGTTGTGTCTAGTGCGTGATGTCGATAGCCGTGTCTATCGATTCGCAACCTTTAAGATCAATATGAACGTATCGCAAGCAGTCTAACTGTAACAGTTATGGTCAGTCTTGATCTCGATCTTAAAAGAACTAACAAGCACAAGGCACCAAATAAAAAATAAAATTGTATTACTTGTCAAACGAAGGATTCACCTGAAATAAATGTGATCTAAATGATAAAATGGTTTACCGCCCGCCCTTAATTGAAACAGCTTTTAGGTTTGTTGTACATATTTAATACTAATTTTATTCAATTTAAAATTACTTGTATGCCATTTGGTTTCTTTTTTTTTTTTACGTTTTTGATGTTATTCTTTTGCTTCGTTTTACCATCAAATTTTTAGCGATCGTTACATAATTTCTCATATGTATGGTATGGATGTGTATAAATGTATGTGTGTGTGTATATGGGTGTGTCAAAGTGTGTGTGTGTAATGATGTTGCACTCAAAACGTCGTCGTTTGCCGATGCCGAGCCATCTTGTAAGGGTGTTTTAGTTTTCAGTGTATTCATGTTTAACGAAATGTTTTTGCGCTTGCAAATAATTTTGATAGTATCTAAAATGCGACAATGATTTAAAAATTTGATTACAACATGTTTTGGGTCGTAACTCCGCGTATCAATCATTTTGTTTTTGTTTTTGTCATTATGTTATATTTCGTATTTTCGTATTATATGTAATTATGGTATTTATTTAATTGTAATGGTTATGGGAAAATGTATATTAAATGCTTGTAAATTTCGCTTTATGCCTCTTTTGTTTTTGTATTACATATATATATATATATATATATATATTATTTTTTTTTAATTTGTATATATATATTTATATGTATGTATTGGTTTTTTTTTTTATTTACCGAAATTGCCTATATATACTTACATATATATATTTCAGAATGTTTTTGTTTTTGGTTTTTTTGATCGTTCTGTTGACGTGTTGTGTATCATATTGTTGTTGTTGTTGTTGCTTGTGCGTTAAGTTTGCCATTAACTACAATATATATACTATATAGATATAGATGTATATGTAGTTGCTGGTTGTTTGTGCGGATATCTCAAGAAGTGATCTTCTCATGCTACAGATACAGATACAGATACAGATACATAATTCCATTATGTCTAGACGCGTTCTCTTTTTGTAAATTTCACTTATAATTATACAACTTAGTTGAAACATTCAATAATTTATGTTATGTTGTAGTTATTAAAAATACATAAAATATGATCTTATGTTAAACTAAATATTTGTTGTTTTGTTTTGTTTTGTTTAAGAAAAAACAATTAGATATACGCATATATGTATATATATATATTTATGTATATATATATATATAAGTTCATTTTGTATTTTGGTATGATTTATGTCAGCTCTCTCTCATTCATTCATTCTCTGTTGCATGTGTAATGTAATGCATGCATTGTAATGTTGTGATAGATGCACACATAATATATATCGATTACTAAAAGCCTACACAATTACAATTCTTAACTGAATTTGATTCGCCATTTTGGATGCTTAACTTTACTATGTATGTGTGAGTGAGATAGAGAATACTATTTGGGTTTGCTTTCGTTCGTTTGGAGAATGAGAGATTCTGTATGTCAGTATGTCTGTATTAACTACTTACGGCTTTTGCATTGCCAATCTTAACTACACATTAAATTTGATTTAAATACGAGATTTTGTTGTTTCTTCTTCTTGTTGTTTTGTTGTCGAGTATAATACTTTAGTATGAATTGATTTTGCGTGTGTATTGAAAGTTGAATATCGATTTTGATTGCTTTGATCACGTATCGCGCAATGTACTATTCGAAACTGATGTACACAGATGATGTACATACACTTCATTCTTTATCTAAGCATATGTATTAATATATATATATAGATATATATATTTTTGTATGTATGAGCAGTACAAGAGGCGGCAGTGTATACAGTGTATATATGTATATGTATTGCCAAACAGAAAACACATGCTCACACACATTTTAGCCACACACACTATAAAAGTGTATGTGTGCTTGTGTGAGTGCACAAAAAACTGATTTTCTCTCTTTTCTAATCGATAGATTATCATTATTTGTGTTTTTTTGTTTTGAGCCATTTTCAATTAAACTTTATCAACTTGATCAACTTGATTTTGTTGTTTTAAGTAGTTGTGATTTTGGTTTTGGTTTTGTTTTCCATTTTTCGTTTTCTTCGTGGCGACAGCAAAGAATCGTGTTTTGCCGACGTTTGGAATTCGCGAGACTTGCATATAAAAGTTTGAAATACTTTGAATTTGGTGGGTTAGTATACATATATTTATAGATATACGTAGCATATCTTTAAAAATGGTTCTTAACTTTGTAATTGTAAACGTTGTTTTTTCATTCGAGTGTGTTTTTGTTTTTGGGTTGGGTTTTGGATTGGTTTCACATCTCCTCTAAATGCGTTCCATTGGTTTTTCAAGGGGGGGGAATTAAGAAGTGTTCTGGCGAACCACATACAACACCATCTCGTTTTTTTTTTTTGTTTTTGTTTGTATTTGTATATTGCAACTATTACATACATATAGTTAAATTATTGTAATAACTATTAAGTTTCTGTTTCTCATTTAACATCACTACTAATAATCAAAAAATGGACATTTATAAACGATTATCTATATATATACATATATATATGTATATATGTATACACACACATACACATTAGTATATATATATAAGTATTAAAAATGTTTTTTTTGTTTTTCGCTTTTTTTCTTCATCTTTTGTTTTTGTTTTTGGCTCCCAACGGCATTTACCCGCAATATGATGTTGATTTCTTTTCTTTTTTGTGTCTTGTTTTTTTTTTTTATCTTACTGCTTTGCAATGGGCCTTGAAATTGATTGGACGCATATTAGCCAATTAATTTGTTTTTGCGCAATTTTATTTAAATAGCAAAGCATTCAACAAAATTATATCGAAAAATAATAATGATAATAATAAAAGTAAATAACAATATAAACAATATTCATCACAGTTGTATGTGTTGTAGCTTGTCTGCGATTGGTAGCAAATCGAAAAATCGAAATATCGAAAAACCCCACACTAAAAGTGTGTTCTCAATGAATTCATGATCTTTTCTAATCTCCAATTCAATCCAATTCATGGCAAGTCGCGAGATTGCTCGAAAATCGTTGCATACTTCGCGGCGCGTGTTGCCATTTTAGCTGTACCGTTATTTATTGAGTGAGTACTCAACTGTACCGTTATGTTTTTGTTTGTGGGAGAGTACTCGTGCACTCGACTGCAACCGACTGATCGAAAAGTAAACAACCTTTTGTTTTTGGTGTATATTTTTTTTGTTGGCTTAATTGTTACATGATTTTTGTTTTAATTTTGTAATTGAATTGCAGCGGACATTTTGGGGGGAAAAAAAATACGAAAAAAATATATGTATATATATATATATTGTATATTAAAGTAAAAGTTTTTAGTAACAAACACAATACAGGCATAAATAAGAAGAACAAAATTATTTATATATATATATAGAAATATACATTTTACATAAATTAATTAACGTACTATGTGCTGAAATTGTAATCGTAAAAATATTATTATTATGATTATTTTTAATATTAATTTTAAAATCATAAACAAACAAAAATATATGTTGCATCCGAAATGCAACACTAAAAACTATGACTTAGTTCTTAAGTTGTAAAGTGTAAGCGATTGCAGCTCACGTCTCACAAATCGAAATTCTATATTAAGGAAAACAGACAAGAAAAAAAAAAAAAAAAATTTAAAACAAAAAAGCAACAAGCGGTTCGATAAACGTTCTCAGACGCCATCTTATTTTTCTCAACAATTTGTTTAGTTTTTGGTAAATTTAATATATCATCTTGGTTTTTCTTTGTCGTAGTTGATGGCTTACCATTTTGGTAACCATCTCAATATACTTTCTAAAGTTTGGCTTATGCTTTTTGTTCAAAAACCAATACCATTGCAAATGGTCCGATGATTATGTTAATTTTTTTTTTCTTTTCTTTTGGGGATTTGGTATTTGCTCCCTTTTTAATACAATTCGTACTTTTGTTGCTGGTTTTTTTTTGCTTCGTGGTTTGGTTTACTATTTTCGCTTTTTGAACTTAGTTAACCTATTCGCACGCGTTACTAAAAACAAAAAGTTATATATATATATATATATATATTTATATATATATTATGCAATTAGAAACTAACTTTAAACTTGTTTTCTTTGCGATTCGGTTCGCTATAAATGTTTGTTTTCATTACTTTTTGTTTTGGTGCATTTTTTTTAACCTCATTTTTTTGTTTTTTTACTTTTGTTTTTGTTTGGTTTTTTCTGCATTTAGCTGCATCGGTGGAACACCTTACTCCAAGCGTGCCTTGTAGGTGGTCTTCCAGATCTCGGCAAGTGTCACGGCGCTGTGGAAACGATGGAAAATGCACAGAGGCAGTGTAATGCGCTGAATGATGGACCAGGGTACAAAGCCATAGAACTCCAATTGCACCTGTATACGAGTATGAAGAGTATGGAAAGATGAAAAACATATACACATTAGTAAACTGCCATGTCGTAAGGGTATTCACAATAACACCATGCAACTACAGAGAAAACCATTAAAAAATAAGCACTAGTAGAACTTGTAGAAAAGTATTTAATTACTAAGTAAATTTATTAAAGCTCTGAAATATTTACAAAGTACAATACATGTAGAACCCAGTTTCTCATGTTTCCGTTTTAAGGAAATTTTTTAGCAAAAGCAAAAACAAAAGATAACATGCAGTTAAGAGTGTTTATCTATCAAATTGAACTTGAAACATGAGAAATCGAGCGAGTAACAAACAAACGAACGAGTAGAACGAACATAACGAATAGAACGAACGAGAGCGTTAATCGTCTTACTTAACTCAGTCTCGCTTACGTACATATCTACTTACAGGATTGGCGAATACTTTTTGAGCTTCAAATGTGTAGATGGCAAACATGGCCACATTGCAAATAAGTAGGAAGGTGACAATCTGGCGTCCGGGCTTGCTGCGATCATGCTCCGGCAAGTGGACGCGACGGCGCGATACATCGGCAATGAACAGAAGTTGCAAGATGACCTGGAATACAGCAACGCCGCCGGTGGTCGTCACCAACAGGCTGGGCTCACTCTCCAATACCTTGAGGCTGCCGGCAATGATGCTAAACACGGAATAGGTAAACAATCCAAAGGCCGAGATGCGCAGCAAAATGTCATTCAAGTTCGATTGTTCCTCACAGCGGAATTTCAAGTTCTTGACCCTGTTCATTGAGAATTGAGAGAAGTTGAGAGAGGTTTTTGTTAGGAATGTTGGAATAGTTGGAGCAGGAAAGAGTTTCCGTGTTTTTTTCCAAAAAGGAAGACGCACCTGATAAACCCGACAATGATGGCTAATATGGCAAAGGCCATGAGAATGCAGTGACTGGCATCGGCCAGATAAATGGCCAACAGCGAGAACTGCTGATGACGCACCAAGACGAAGAAGAGTATCAAGCAAATGAGCGCGCCAACCAACAGCAACAGACCAAAGAACAATCCCTTCGAGGAGCCAACGCAGTCGACGCGACCGGAACGTGCCTGCTGCGCCATGGCAACGGCTCGACGGGAGAGCATCACCTCGAGCCTATGCTCCAGATCCTCATCGTTTAGCCGGCCCGGATAGCGACCGATATGCTTCCACATGACATACAAAACCACCGCGCCAATCAACGAATACTCAATGATAAACGGATACAGATACGGCGCCGAATCATATACGATGCTGCCCATAATGTCAATGCGGCCACAGGCGGTGGAGTTGAGTGTGCCAATGTTGGAAGACAGTGCTGCCGGATATATGTTGTCCAGGCTCTCCAGATTCTCAAAGGCAACGAGACCGTTTGACTCATCGTGCGATAGATCCGAATAGGTTTGGAAGCTATTCTCCATGCCGGGACCGAACAGGTTGTTCATTATGTTCACAGCGCTCTCGGTGCTGCTCACTGGCGTATTGGCGCTAACACTGGTGCTGGGCGTGGATGAGGCCAAATTGTTGAAGAATGAGGAGATGCCGGATGTTGCTTGGTCAATCGCTGAATTGCCCTCGGCAGCAGCGGGCAATGTTGCCGCGGACACATCGACGGGCGTCTGGCTCGGTGCAACGCTCGACAAGATGCGTTGCAGTCCATTGAAGGGCGTTGTTTCACTGGTTGTGCTGATGTCAGCGGTGGCTGCGGCGGCCGACGTTCCAGCGCTATTAAATGGAATGCTTGTGGTTGATGTGGTGCTGGTGGTTGTGCTGGTAGAGCTGCTGCTGCTGCTACCGGTAGTGCTTGTGGCAGCGGTCGTGCTAGTGATAAACTTCTTCAGCTTGCGGGCCATAGTAGTGCTGTGCCATTGATAGCTGGGCGTTGTGTACGGAGCCCGTGTGGTGGTCGTGGTGCTGGTGGTGGTGGTGCTAGTAGTGCTACTAATGCCACCCATGCCCAAACTCTTCGATATACCATCGACAGTGTTGCGCACCAGCTTCGACAGCACATTGTCGCTCTTGTACACATTCTTGGGCAGCACATCCTCGCCGTCCAACACCTCGAACTCGGCGTTGGGTCCCACCTGGGTGCGTAGCACGGTGCCGGCATGACGCAGTGCATGCTGCCTGATCGAGTGGCCAATGGACGATGCATCCGGATCGGCTTCACGCTTCTGATGATAGATCGTTATCTCGAGCAAGGACTCCTTGACCAGGGTGCGTATCCAGACACAGATATTGGTTGCGACCACATGCATCAAACCGAAACGGGCAATCACCTTGAAGCGGTGTATGTTGAGCTGTATGTAAAAGAAAGGGACAGAGACAGCCGAACCAAAAGAAACAGAAACAGAAAGAGAAAGAGAGAAGATGGGAAAAAACGGCAGGGCGCAAGCGCAATCTTGAGTACGGTTAGGAATTAGGCAATTACAGTTATGTCTATGTATATATGTATATATGTGTATGTGTGTATGTATATTTACAATACAAGAAAAAAAGGCTAACTTCGAAGCTTTGACGAAGTTTCAATACTCTTGCAATTCCATTGAAACAAAGGCAAAGGAAAGAGTACAAGTAAATGGTAAAAGTTTTCACTCCCAAAATAGCCCTTATACATATATATAAGTAGTATAAGCTAAAAATATATATTTTATAAAATACATATATTACACACTCACACACACACAGACACACAGACATACACACATCTATAAATATATATGGAAATACATATATATATAAAGATATGTTTGTTGTGTGAGTGTGTGTTATGAGCGCAGGGTAGTAGAGTAGTAGAGAGTAGAGTAGAGTAGTAGAGTGGTAGAGTAGTAGAGTAGAGTAGTAGTAGTAGAGTAGAGAGTAGAAAATGAGTTGTATATCGTACCTGAAATGGTGGCCTAGTCTGCGATCGCGAATGGGGCGGAGTTGTGGGGGGAGTTATGTACACAAAAATGGTTCATTAAAAAAACTAAGTACTTTGAGCAATTTCGAAATTTGTTAAACAAAATGAATATGATGATGATGATGATGATGGATATGGATATGATTTGAGATGATGATGATGAATACGTGAAGTTGGAATGATAAATGCGTTGATGAATATGCGTGTACGTACGTGTTTGTGATCATGTGAATAATGTGGCACTTAACTAAGCTAATTAACTGAGTATTTTGTTGTTTTTTTTTTGTTTTTTTTGCTAATCACCGGAATGAGCAATTCGACTTCAGGCCGAAATGGGATAATGTGAATGTGAAGAGAACGAACATTCATAATCATAATTGGATTGGATTAACTTGCTGTATACTGTATATACTGTATGCTGTATGACGAATAATGTTGCACTGTTGTTGAATGAAGCAAAGCGAAATGAAACGGGTGAAACATATGATAATAATGTTGATTGACAAACGTAACGTAACGAAACGAAACGTAATGAAAGCGAATGAATGCGCGAATCAATGATAATCAATGATGAACTCAACTCAATTCAATTCAATTCAATTTAATTCAATTCAACTCAACTACTAACTGCCAATTGACGCGCCAATTCAAACGAGCGATACAGGTGAAAAGATAGTGAGAGTAAAACAGAGAAAGTGATAGTGAGAGAGAGATAGAGAGTAGGGGATAGAGAGAATAAGGAACCGAACCGAGCCTAGACTGTCTGGATATGTGTTTTCGTACTCCACTCTTCCAGCACTGTTAACGAATCTTAAACTTAAAACTAACCTCAATTACGAGTAGACCGTTTCGAAGGAGAACTGGGACTTTGTAAGGTGTTCTTTTCTTTTTCAGTGTATGTGTGTGTGTGTGTGTGTTTACTCATGATACAATAGTTGTAGTAGTAGTAGTAGTATTAGATTATAGTAGTATGTAGTATATTGTATTTAGTATTTAAGTAGTTAGTTGGCTTACAGTGTTTATATTTATTTATATATTAAGTTTAAAATATAGAGAGTTGAGAGTTAAACTGTGCCCAGAATGCGGACAAAATTGACTTACCCGGGCATTCATGAATATAAAGTACATCTGCATAAAGGTGAAGATCATCTGCAGCAATGGGTTAACGCCAATCAGTATATGATGGCAGGGCGAATCAAACGGTATCTCAAAGAACGAACCAAACTCAAGGCCAATATAGATCATTGCACCAAGTCCAAATGCTATACAAAATCAATCAACAAACACACATAGTACACCCGCACACACACCCAATTGAGAAAATCAAATCGAATAGAAAAGAAAAAGGTATAAAATCCAATTAGTTTAATATATGAACAACACTTATGCCAAAGTAGAATTCGAATGCTTTACCGATGGCACCAACGCGCAGAAAGAAGCTTCCGTGTGTGAGATCGCTATGCGTGGTCTTCCGCTTGCGTACGTTCTTCGGGGTGACGGCAACCTCAGCATCAACGGGTGCTTCCTGTGCATAGAAATGAGATCCGAGCACATTGTTCAGTATTATTCATGCATTTGGCACAGAGTGTGTGTGTGTGGAAATGTTGGAAATGAGAACACAATTCATATGATCATCCTAATTGATGTGACCTTATCGCTGGGCCACATCACATCACATCATCGTCACATAGTTATTAACAATGAACTGTTAATCTACCCCATTTTACACATTTTGTTTGTTTTTTTGTTGGTGGTGAAACCCTGCCCTCAATATCGCAGTCATTGTGCATGATTATTAGTGCGTTCATCACATTGAAGAACTTTCTTTGTCGTGTGTTCACCTACCTGATATGTGGCGCTTTTACCAGGTTTGCCAGAGTCCTTAGAGCCCTTCGCATCCTTCGAATCGGCTGGATCTGCATTCTTAGGTTTCTTCGATTTCTTTTCCTTGGGTTGGGGTTTCGGCTTGCTGCCACCATTGCCGCCATTGCAGCAAGAGCTCTCTGTGACGAGTGGAAGGGGAAAACAGTTACTTTCTTCTCTTCCTTTTCTATGTGATGGCTATGCTTACCCTGCAGCAGGAAACAAAAGACGTACAACAGGAACAGGATGCTGGCGCCATATAGATAGGTGAAGAACGTTTCATAGTAGAGTACCGGTAGTCGGTGTGTGGTCACATCGCTAATCACGTATGCAATGCACACGACAATCAATAGAATCGCATAGACCAGACTAGTCACAATAAACAACGATGTCCTGTGAAATCGCAATATTCAAAAATTATTTTATTTCCATATACTATATTTTCAGATCATTTCCTACAAAGAGTGCATATATATTGTTGTGTGTGTTCGTGTGTGTGTGTATTTATTTTACAATTTGCATGACCCAGTCCTAAATAGATATGTGTGTGTATTAGTGTAAGTGGGTGTGTGTTAGTGTCATTTACCTAGTTTCTAGTAAGTAGTTCATTAATTGGTGTACTTGAAAAATTCATTCACTATGCTCATGTCGGTGTTTGGGTGTGAGTGTGTGTCTATTTCTTGCCCCCGTAACTAAGTGTGTGTGTGTGGGTGAGTGTTTTTCATGCATTACTTGACTTCTCAAGTGCATATGTATGTATGTATGTTACAGCCCCGCCTTCTCCTTCACATGCATAGCACATAATTAGCTACCATCATCATCGTCAAGTGTTCAATATTCGATACCAATCAACGTCTATTAGCATCAGAGTTTGCACAGTGCACAGTGCACAGTGCACAGTGTTGCACAAATCAGGTCACAAGCACTTTTAAATTTCACACGAACGAGAGAGAAAAAAATCTAGCCACGACTTAGGCTCAGGCTCGGGCTCACTGTGCATTATGATTTTTTCGTATTGCGAATTGCGTTCAACGCATTTGCATTATTTGACCCAGTTTAAAAAACATTTACATAGTACATTAAACATCGCTTTTCAAACACACAAGTACTTGAGAGTTTCCACCCACTCAAAGCACACACTAAGTATTCAAAGCGCACTCATTTGCATACATATGTACATGTGTACATGTATGTGTGCTAGATAACAGTATGTATATGCATATTACGAGAATACTTAAACTGTCTGATAAGAATGCGAATCAGTTTTCATTTTTTCGTTCTGAAAGTTGCCTAAAAAACATAACCTAAGTGTTTGTGTATTTTTTTTTTGAGGGGGGAAAGAGGTAACATAAGTTAGAAGGATTGCAATTTAGCGGATTGTATTGTATTGTATTGTTTTTTGATTGTAGTATCATTGTATATTACCATAGCTCGATTGGTCCCGTTATTGGATTGGTTTGATATGTGCCCTGCACCGTTATTTTCGCTGGCATAAAACTGTGCTTATTTGGATTTGGCTTGAACGTGTAGCAAACCCTATAAGTTGACAATCAACAATTGACAAGTTTTTTTGTTTGTTTTTCTTCAGTTAACAGATACAGATACAGATAAATGGCTATAAAATGGGTATATTGCGATACGCGGAGGATACAAACATATATATTTTTGTGTGTTTTCTAGGATATGGGACCTTGGAGTTTCCATTTTGAGATGTGTTCTGTGTGTGCGTGTGTGCGTGTGTATCTAGTTGGTCACTACATATAGCCAAGCTTACTTACGATCCATACATGCGAGTATATACAATGTGTGTGAGTGTGTGTGTGTATCTAGGTGTTATAAGTAGGTAATTTATTTACATTCAATGTGTGATTTGTAAGTTACAAAAACCCAATTTGAGGCAAGTTATTGATATGATTAGAAAAATAAACCAAGTGTTAGTATTTTCTAAGTCAGAGCTTCGACTGAATATATCTAGGTGAAAAAGAAGTGATGAAACTACACTGATTTTACAGTGTTGAATCTTATCTTATCAACGTTTCAGTTATGGATGGTAACGAATAGGTAGGAGCGAATCTGAAAGAGCTGCAGGGTTAATGGTCAGCAGAAATGCATTCTACTCTCTCTTTTCAATGTTTTCAATAAGGCTGCCCCCGTTAACTATCGATAGCCCCAAGGCACTGCTACAACAAGATGCTGGGGAATGGTATATTTTTCGCCAAAGAAAGGAGACGCACCACCGGCTCATTGAGATGGCCGGTAGGTGGCGTTGCATGTTGACCACTCCTTGTCGATAGCTGGCGCTAACAAATGTTAAGATACACAACAGTTATTCTATGTATGTGCGTGAGATTGTGCGTGACTGAGGCAGTTTCTTGGTAATTTTTGAGCGGCCTTGAGAAGCATTATAATATGGCCCACCCGGCACACCCAGACCCCACAACTTTTCCCAGCATCCGCAACAGCCCCTACCACTTAGAACCACTCTCTTGAGAAGTTATCTCTCTCTCTCTCTCTCACTCTCTCACTGTGTGTGTGTTTCACTCTCTTTTGAGATTTTGTGTATGAAAAAGATTTTCCCCAGGAAGCGCACCTTTGCAACGGCTGTGGCATGACATTCTTCAGCTCCATTTCCTTGTTGGCCGCGTTGTTTTTCTCGGCGCTGTCGGTGCTGCCAGCGGTGTGGGAACGCGACACCGGTAGCGTTGCCATATTGTCGCCGCCCTCAACATCGACGGTGGCGACCTTCACTTCACCGCCGCCCATTGTCTCCGTTTCCGTATCGGTCTCCGTTGTGCTGGCTGATGATCCTTTAATGCTTCTTGTAGTTAATATCGATACCGATATCGATTTCGATTTTGATTTCGATCACAGTAACGGTAACGGTTTCTTTCTTTGTTTGTTTGTCTATGATTTAGTTTGAGTTTATCACAAGTACACTTGGTACACTTATTCGTTGTTCGTGTTGTTTGGCTGTGGCATCAGATATTAATGAAACAATTTGCAGTTTGGTGTCGCACAAAAGTATGCAACAAATCTTTTGTTGTTTTGTGTTTCTCTCGCGCTTTCTATGTCTGTTTAGTGTGTGGGTGTGTGTGCGAATGCGTATGCGATTGTCTATGTTTGTTTGACTGCTCTCTGACATTTTGTGGAACGCATTTGAAATGCATTTGGCAAATGAGGCGTGGCCATAATGCGCGAGCTTAAGCCGCACTTGAGGCGTTCTGTTCTGTTCGGTTTGGTTCGGTTCGGCTTGGCTTGGATTGTTGTTGTTACTGTTTTGGAATGCGTCCCGGACGACCTAGTGACCTCTCTTCTACGCAGCAAGTAAACAACAACAGCCCAGCCTCTGCAAATTCAACCCTCTCTCTCTCTCACACACACACACTGAGGCTGGCATTTCTGTTGCGAGAGGGGAAATAACTGCGTGAGATGAATACAGCACTAGGAAAAGGCTCTCACTCACTCTCTCTCTCGCTCTCTTTGAGTGTGTGTATGTGTATGCGTTGCACAGTTATGTGCTTATGTACAAATACGTATGTATACACATTGCATACAGTTATATTTAAGCTCCCTGGAGCTATAACTGTAGCCAGCTTGGGAGCTGAGGCTTGAGCTCTTCAAATACTTGAGAGTAAATTTGCGCACTCGCTCCCACTGCTTGGCGCTTGGTGCTTGGCGCTATGGGCGCCGTCAAGTTTACTTGACTAAATGAGCACGTACACGAACACGGACACGGACACATATGTGTGTGTGTGTGGGTGTGTGTGTAGATTGCTGCCCGGTGCTAACAAAACCAGGATAGACATTCAATGGCAAAATTATAAGCGCGCGCCCAACGCATCTCAAATATATATATATTTTTTTTTTGCTTTTTGCACTACTCAAAACTGCAAATTGTTTCAATAAAAAACGTTAACAAAACAGTTTTTTTTTCCACTTTTCAATATCAATATCACAGATAGTACTTGAGCTGTCTTATTAACTCTAATTGGCTGGTGTTCAGCACTCTTTCTTGTTTGTAGCACTTTTTTATCATGTTCATCATATATATGTATGTATTTGTCACTTGTTTTAAACAAAGTTGCACTCCAAAAACTCCAAAAGAAAATGCACAAAAAATAAGCTATTAATAGCCATTAATATAGGTGTATATGCACTACTGTGTGTGTATGTGTAAGCTGATATGGTCCAGACTTATTACTGATTTTGTGTGGCTTTCAACACTGACTTGCGAACGCTGTATACAACACGTCCAATGGCCTGTACTATCCAACTACAACTGAAAAGGCTCGTCTCGGTCCCGAAGTCCCGTTGTTCTGTGTTCTGTATGCTGTATGCTATATGCTGTATGCTGTATGCTGTATGCTGTGTTCTATGTTCTGGTGTGTTCTTTGGTTTATGCAGCAGCCGAATGCTGTGCGCCGAATCTGCTGCGAACTTTTCCTCTTCTCATATGACATGTTTCGCTATCATTCCATCCTTGTCGCACTCTCCCGCTCTCCATCTTTCACATTCACTTGCGTTCTCATCTCACCCTCGCATAGGATGCATAGTGTGTGCGCTCTCTCGCTCTCTCTCTCTCTCTCTGGATGCTGGTACTGTGTTGCAGGGCATGTTGAATGTATAGGGGAAAACGGCGCGTCGTATACCAGAAAGTAGGACACATTGTATGTGCGCTTTGTGATTCCTGATGACTTTTGCATCGCTGTCCCTTTCCCTTTTTCCGCAATGCACATTATTTGCATAAAGCGCAATGTTCTTTTCTTTTTTTTTTTAGCTCTATCTCTTTTCTTTTCTTTTACACATGTATGTACATATTTACTGTCATATTATGTTTTTCGTTTTTTTTTTTCGTTTTGATTGGAATGTTAATGCCTTGTTTGGCTGTGATTACAGTAAAACCTGGACCTGCCCCTCGCAAGTCGACCATTGAATTCCACTTTGCTTGTTGGCTTGTTGACAAAGCTCAAAATCGTTTTAGTTCCGTTTACATTTCGGATTTGTGACATCGACGGCAAGTGGTTGGGTTGTCTCTGGCTTAATGTATATGGTACAAGGAGTGGTTCAGTGGTTCACTGGCTAAAAACTCGGACCCTTTGGTAGTAGTAAGCCCTATAATCTAAGCCATGCTTTCAGTTTCGGTTAGAACAGAAAGAGTATATCATTTAGCTAGATTTAACTAGAGTTAGCTAACAATAGACGCAACATTCAGTCTTTGAACAATGCATTAAGAAAATGGGTCACTTGAGCTGGGAATGCAAAAACATATTTCGATTCCCACGTTGCCGGATCTAAGCAGCCAGCAGCCAACAGTCAACAGCCAGCAGCTAGCAGCCAGCAACCAGTGACCGGGTGACCGGGGGTGAGTGCGCCACCCGGCAGGGTGATTGTGCAATTTAATAGTGCAGCCCACAACACATTGAAGGCAGCCCAAAGCCCAAAGCCGCAGCAGTCGAATCACAAAATCAAAGGAAACACACAAAAAAAAGGGCGAGCTGTCAGTTAACTGAAAGCAACAGCCTAAAACTCCATTACCCACGTTTGTCACGGGCGTAACTTTTGTGTGTGTGTGTGTTTGTCAGTGTGTTTTGTGAGTGTGTGCCAACCCTAGAAGACGTGAAAAGTAAGCACAGTGGGCTGTGTTTGATCGTAACTTAATTAAAAGTTTATCAAACATTGCACCAAATTTGTTTAATAAGTAGAGAAGAATTTTCCAAATATTTGAAAACACAAAATCTTGCATGGAGTAAAAAAAGTGCCTCAATCATGTACAAATAGTCTTCATCCAAGAGAAAAAATGCTAAATTGCGAAGCTCTTCTCGAAATTCAATTGATATTCTTGAATTAATTGCATTTTCTGAATTTTCCCTTTCTTGATCACCATTATTAACCGATATCTATAGTCATCTAGTCAGCTAGTCATTATGCAGTAGTTCAGCTATGATTTCTAGTTGATTTTGCCCTATTATTTTATTATATTTTCTACTTCTTTAATTAGAATTTGATTCATCTCTTTTAATCATCTCTGTTTCACATCATTAACAAGTAATTCTGCTAATTTAATGCTAAATGTTTTTGCATTTGCATTGAATTCATTGCATTTGCCTCAGTGTGCGCTGCCGCATCGCATTTACGATAAACAAAGCAGCGACGTCGACGTCAACGTCGGCGTCAGTTGTGCCAATGAATACCGTAAGTTTCTGGCGTTTCTGGCTTTTGTGTGTGTTTTGCGTAGTTTTGTTTTGCGCACGTTTCACAACAACCAACATCGCATTCTGTTTTGCTTGCCCATTCGTCGTCGACTCGAAGCCGGCAAAGCACTACCGACCTAGCCTGTTCGCTGCATTCGCATTCGGTCCTATCCATTCGGTTCGAGTATCAATAAACCGAGTCATTTGACTGCAGGGTGTGCCGTGAAGTTCCGTCCCGTCCGTCCGTCTGTCTGTCTGTCCTGCAGGAAGGGGTTGCATTTGGCCAAAGACTGAAAGGGATTTACGTCGTGTCGTGTCGCGTTGCGAGTTGCCCGTTGCCAGTTGCGAGTTGCGAGTTACGAGTTGCCAACAACTGCGTCGCAGTGCACACTGAATGACATGCTGACTGAAGTGGATGGGGGGGAAGAGGAAAGTTGGAAAAGAGGGAAAAATATATAAAAAAAAAACCACCAAAGACCACATTTAGACCAAGAGCCGCACCCAGAGGCAACTAAAAGTATAAGCCGATAAAGATGGGGCGCAGTTGGCAGTTGGCAAAGACGTAAAAACCGCTAAACAAACAGAGGTTAAATATTGCAATAGATTTAATGAGCAAAAAATGGAAGTTCTCATATTACAAGGGGTCAAGAAATGCGTCCGTTGCCAGACAACCGTTTCAGGTTTAAACCAACTGTACTATGTCTTTAAATGAGAGATGTTTCAATTGCTAAACCATTTTTAACTTTTATCATAATTAAACGGCAGTTATTTTTATGCTGACACTGACAATATGTTGGGCCTATCAACAGGAGGCAAGGGCAGAATCTGATGGCGTTATTATTTATAGCCTCTGTTTGTTTTCACAACCCCATTAACAAAGTGCCTGGGCCTGAGCCAGCTATTAATGCCTATTAGGAGTTTGTAGTTAGTGCTATTTATAAAGGAAGTGAGAGCCTTGGGTTAACTGAACGAAGGTGGCAATCAGTATAACCTTGTGTGCACTCATCTAAACATGCCTCGCATTTTCCAACAGAGTTGAGCAAACGGAAATAGGCATTGTCAATTAATGCGAAGTTAGTGCAAGGTTAGGTCAATAAATTGATGCCAATATTAGAGAAAGAAAGACACAGAGAGAGAGAGAGAGAGAGAGAGAAAAAGGTGTGTAATAGTAGCTAAATTATGATCGATTTAATGCAATCGATACTTAGGTAGGGGACAAAATGAACAACACTTAAAGAATGACCGAGTACTCAATAGTATTTGAGTAGTATTGAGTTGATGGCCCTACAAGTTGTTGGAACAAGTCTTACTTCCTTTACGCTATCAAGCAACTTTTTGTTTCGACTTGTCGCGAGTTATTTTTCTATTGTATGTCTTGTGAATGAATGAATGAATGAATGAATGTAAGTCATTCGTACAATGACACCTAAGACATTCAGAGACTGCGACAGTAACACACAGCTACAGAGTTACATAAGAAAAGGGGGAATGGGCCAACGGGCCAAAAGCCAGCAGCCAGCAGCCAACAGTTAGTAAGTATAGTTGCAGTTGACAGTCCGTAGTGGGCCAAAGATTATGGCATGCTTGACTGCCAGACTGTTTTCCCAGTCCAGGTTGCGTTGGGTTCCGTTGTGTTCCGTTGGGTTGGGGTAGGGTTTGGGAAAAAGGGTAGCTCCGGCTGGCTGCTTGCCTACTCTGCACTGCACTGCACTACACTTGTCAAGTTGCGAATTTTGTTTTGCAACTTCTTCAACTTACATGCTTGCCGCTTGCCGCTCACCGCTTGCCACGTCATTGTATAACTGATTTTATTTGCCTTCTTCTTTTTGTTGTGTTTTTGAGTGAGTTTTGCTGCCGAAATGCTAACTATTTTGTTATATGTCGAGGGGAATTGGGAGTGGCAGGCCGGGCGCAGTTGGGGCTGTGTTGGCGCAGATGCATGCTGCTGCTTAACAATGCCGACATAATCGGAAATGTGTGGCAATGTGCCTGTTGGCCTGTTGTGTGGCACACTAGTTCATTGACATTATAATCTGTCGGCTTGCCAAACGAACCCAACCCAAATGGAAATCCCGACAATTTAACAACAATAATACAAATAACGAAAAGGAACAGCAAACAAAAAGATAAACAAAAAAAAAGATGATATTTGGTAACTCGTATTAGCCGACTTCTAATACATAGTACACTAAAGAGTCATTGAGAGTTTGTGGTATGCAACATAATTCCACAAACGGAGGGATAGAGATTGTTAGAGGTTGTTAGCCAGTATTAGTTGTTGTGCTTTTGTTCTAAAGTTCTACGCTAACACAATGCAGTGAAATACTCAACAACAACAAGTAGGAGTGAGTGTGTTTTTGTGGGGACAAAGGAAATCTAAAAGATATTTTTTGATATAGATTTGATAGAGAGAACCGGGTTAAGATAATATGTTAGGATTGTTATAGTAGTAGTTATCGTATATATCGAAAACTAATGGATTTTCGAAATGAGTATACCAAATCTGACCTTTTCTGTGGGTGCGTCAGAACCAGAGGATGATTACCGCTGCAAAGGTTTCTTGCGTATTAGTTTTAATGAGAAGAAGATTTTTACATGGCTTATAGCTATGATATCTATGGATAACTTAAGTGTTAAGCAATGTCGACGACGATCCTGTTGAAACTTCTACACACTCTATATAATCAAATGATATCATACGAACAAGTACAGGTACAGACAGGTACAGTTCAGGGATGGCAGGTTCTCATATAGTACTAGTAGTATTGCTCATGTTGATCAGATGATTGAAAACATAACGTGTGTGTATACAATACAATGCGTTGGTTTTGGGGGGTATTATTGACTATATGAAGTAAGTAAGTATTGGTTGGTATACAAAACAACACATAAAACGAAACACAAATTTGGTGGCAGGTCAACACTGGGTGGTGGGTTGTACTATATGCATGTTTTCGATATGATTATGATTATGATTATGAGAATGGAAGACGCTTACTTGGCATTTTTTGGTCGTCGCGCATCGATCGGAAAGTCATCATCGAAATCCAAATTGAAATCCTCGCCCAGATCATGGGGCACTAGCGGAGTGCGCTGATGGGCGGGACTCGTGTGATATCCATCGCCTTGTAGCTGTATTTTTCATTGGAGGAGTTGTTTATTAAGAAGATTTATTTGATTAGTTCGGTATTATTATTGATGTAATATGATATGTAAGAGCACAACAATAAATTGGAATTTTTATATACAGCAATATTATATACAATAGAGTTGAAACAAAGATATATTATTGTGTTTGAGAAAGTTTGATAGTTAAATTGCATGCACATTGAAAGGAAAACAATTGAATATCAATTCCAATTTATTGCCAGAAATATATATGAAAAGAAAATATGTTTTATTTTTTTTTATTGATAAATATTTTGAATATTTTATTATATAACTCAAAGTAAAGGGCGAATCGTTCCGTTACTCGTGCAAGGATTTCTTTTTCATTTTTTTTAGGTCATATTTGAATGATGTTTTAAGAGTGCGTCACATTTTGAAGTTTGATGTAGATGTAGATTACATCGAGTTGTTAATCAATCAATCAATCAACCAATCAATCGGTCATTTAATCAATCATCAATATCATCACATGGTCAACTGAACTCTTCTATAATTGGAAAGCTCAAACAATAACGGATTAATGTAAACATCATACAGAACTAAAAGGCAATCGATCAATATAACATTTAGTATATATAAATATATATATATAGACATGGATTAATATTTATTTAATGTGTGAGAGCTCATATGCAATATTTACAAGCATTTTCATTCTTGATCAGATAATGTATATAGTATTTATGTGAATGTTTAATGTTTAATGTTGAATGTTGTTATTGTCGTTGGTGTTGATTGAAATTGTTGTGAGTTTTTGTGATGAGTTTTTTCCTTTGTACATTCATATTATGTATGCGTATGTGTGTGTTATGTATGTAATGTGTACGCTCTTATTGCATATGAATCTTTTGAATCCTTGATACGAGTATAGAATCCAACAGCCCCTACCTTGACCACAGTGCCGACCTGATTCGACTCGGATGCTGACTGTCGATTGTCCAGCAAATTGGCACGCTCCATATTCTCCAGCTGCAGTGTTTCCCTTGGCTGATCCAGTAGACGTTCTCGCATCTCATGTAGATAGGGGCAACGCTGCATTCCTTCTCTCCGCTCCGCTTCACTCAATCAGTTTTCGTAACTTTTTGCTTGCTTTCTGTTTTATATCTTTTTGATTTGATTTTATTGTTTGTTGCTGTCTATTTGTCAAATATTTGATTTGAATAGCTAGCTTCTTGGTATATGGTATGGAATACTAAAGACAATCCCTAATATTAAAGTAAATGGTATTTGATTCTTGGCAGAGAGACATATACATATACATATATGAAATATAAAGTTTCGTTAGGAGGTAATTTCTACTTTTTCAGATAAATCAGTCATTCGGTTTGCAGCAGCAGTTTTAAATATTAAGACTTTTAGTTAGCAAATTGGTCGTTCTGTAATGAGAAATTTGATCACAAACAAGAAAATGTATATTAGAATTATGAATTTTTATAAGTTTCCTTCCTACACACTTACTACAAGTCTCTTCAAGTATCTTTGGCATTGAATTGGGCAAAGCGCTCAACAAGTGGAAATATGAAAAGTGATTTGGTTTATTTTTGGAATTGGCAACACAACGCTTGCTCCGGACATCTGGCCAGCTGTCTGTCTAAAGATATTTACTGGATATTGTTTATAGCGGAATCTACTCGATTTCAACAACAGAAATTCCTTCAAATCTTGACAGATTGATGAGGGTCATACACTGAATTGGATAAAAATAAGTTAAGTACCGCATCGATACTCACAGGGTTAAGTCTCTGACACTCTGTATAAAGATTATAGTTTTATGATCATGTCTGGGCATATACATATATATATATATATATATTCGGAATATGCTGTAAATCACGTATCAAATAATTGGTTCCTCTCGTTGGTCAGGACAAACTAGTACATATTTATAGCATACACTTTATAAGGCGCAATTTGTTATAATGAGTTGCTCCACTTTTCAGTTTTTTTCGCCTTGCTTTGCTTTGCTTTGCTGGCTGCTAGCCAAAAGCTTGAACACCCAACCGAACACGCCCCCAATTCTCATTCATGCATTGGAGACGCATGTGGCACACTGGCATATCCGGAGAGCAAGTGCATCCAGCAATGCCTAGCTGCACATTCTATTAACCAAGTGTTTGTTTTGGTTTTGGTTTTGCTTTTGGTTTTGGTCGTGGCGCGAGGTCGTGTGCCATTTTTTTGCTTAGCCATTTTTCATGCCCGGCCAACATTATGTGCGAATGCGTAAAACAAAATAAACAAAAAATCGAAAAACGGCGATCGAATTAATTTATGGGAAATTTCTATATAAAATTATTGTGATTAGTAAAACTTTGAAACCAGAATAACACCATGAAAAAGTCGCCTTTTTCGTCGTTTGGCAGATTGGCAACATTAACACCAACACACACAGAGTTTTGGACAAAGCTTGACAGCTTGCCACTAATGCCATTAACATTTGATGGCTAACAACTTGGTGGCCAGACATGGCAGAAACAGCTAACAGCTAACCCAAGCGGGCCAAGCAGCAGTCATTTATGGTCTTAATGCAGAATCGAGTTGAGCTTTGAACTAGCGCAAAACTAGCGTACAACCGTTAATTGCAATGTGTTTGGCTTTTTTCGCTTTCCGCTTGTTTTGCAACTGGCTGCAACATTGGGTAACAACCAACCACCTGAGATCACCCCCTGTGCCACATTCATATATAGATGTATGTACGTGGCATGAAAGTGTTACAAGATGATGCCACATGATGCAGCCACACATACAAATGCACACAAATGTGTTTACATTACATCTCATAAACATATCGGGGGTCTAGCCTCTAGCTCGTCTTTGGGGTTGGGGGAGTTCATTGAACAACATCTTCACTGGCAGATCATTGGATCCACATCATTATTATTATTACTCATTATGGTTGCAGTTGAACGTTGTTGTTGTTGTTGCTGTTGCTGTTGTTGTTGTTGCTGTTGCTGTTGCTATTGTTATATGCTTTGTATTTATGACAGTTGCACAAAAGTCTCCGATGACAGATTAGAAACGAACGAAACGAACCGAACCAAACCAAACCAAACAGACAGACAAACCGCACCCACATCCATCGCAAAAGTTGCGGATCGGCGCCGGATCAGTTTAGTTTAGTTTAGTTTCGTTTTTTTTTGTTGGTTTTTTGATTTTTGTTTTTGTTACATTTTGTATGTGGTGTAGCTGCAGATCTATGAGACGAACAGACGATGAGACGAGGCCCACATTGAGAACCGGAAATGCAATTGTATTGCTGCAAAACGTAACGAATACCAAATTGGGATTCGGATTGGGTGGTTCAGAGTGGAAATGGAAATAGAAATGAAAATGAAAATATGCATGAGAATCATAAGCTCAACAATTATCCAGCAGATGGACACATTTTGCTTTTGCTTTTGCTGACAGCACCAAAAACAAACAAAACTGACACGAACCTAAGCACCCTGTAGAAAGTGATTAAAAAATTAATTAAAATACCAGAACTTAGAAAGAAAAAAAACTGAAAAATCTTCTGACTTGTTTTTCACACAAAAAGTAGCATTTCCTTGTTTTTATAAGAAACTACATATGATCTATATGAGAACCCATTACAAACTGTATACCAATTCATGACTAGTGAAGATTGTGGTTCAGATAATAAAGCTTTTAGATTATAAACCATATTCAAATATTCCCCGTGCATACATTTACAGGGTATTAAAACCAAAACATGGGAAAATGGGATGACCTTATAAGCCGTAGCAAAAACAAAACCAGAACCAAAAAAAAACAGAAAAAAAAAAACAGAAGCAGCATAAAGAAAATACTAGCAACAATTCTCAATGCATTGCTGTCAATGATCCACAGCTGGCGCTGGCTCTGGCTCTGGCACTGCCGCTGACATTTGAGTTTGACGCTGTGGGTGGATGATGGGTTGCTTTGTTGCGTCTGTGTGTGTGTGTGTTTGTCTGTGTGTGTAGAGCATTAGACATTCTCATTTTCATTGCTCTTGCGTTGCGTTGCGTTCCTTTGGTCAGCCTCGAGTGTGGGTCTGTCAATGGGTCTGTGGTCTGTCGGTTGGGCCACCCTGAGCCACCCCTTTTTGGGCTGCAATTTGATGGTATATTGTGCTAGGTATGCGCCGTGTGGGCGAGGTCGCCGCCTCATTAGCCCCCGATATACATATGTATGCAGATATTAGTATGTTTTTATGTCTGTACTCATACATATACATATTTTTTTTCAGATGTAGTGCGCGAGCCACATGCAAAGCAACCACCCACAAGAGAGGGTCAGCGGAAAACACACCACCAACTGGAAACACTTTCAACCCTCCTTGCATGTCAAGAATGCATTGACAGAATGCTTCAAAAAAACAGAAAACATAAAAACAAACCCAACATAAAGCATAAAACATAAAAGTCTTATGAACGAAAACATAAATCGGGCAAAAGCTAAAAGTGATCCCAAGCATATATGAAACATTTTGAATACATTTCATGTTTGAGCTAATCGATTTGAATACGAATCATATTCAAAATGTATCTATTACAATACACAATAAGAAGAGGAAAAATCTTTAAAGCAAATTGCCGCTATTAATATATTAGAATGTTACTGATCTGTTCTGGTAGATCAAGTTTTCTTCTTCTTCTTCTTCTTCGTCTGAGTCTGCTTCACCTTGCACCTTTCCCCATTGCCCGTTCCCCGTTTAACTGACCCAGTTCTGTGGGCCATGTACCTTAACGTAACGTAACAAACATTTGTTAGTCGCATGCGGTTTACGATTTCATTTTCATTTTTTCTTGCAATTACCCGCTAACATTTGCCACTACAAAATAACATTTGCCGCTTGATGTTGTCGCTTAGTGTTGTTGTTGTTGTTGTTGCTGTTTTGTGGCACTTCTATGGGTTTATAGCCAGGCCAGGCCAATAGCGAAGGTGTCAGCAAGAAATGAAAAGCAAAGCAAAAGAAACAAAACGCATATAAAGCGGACATTCCAATGTCTTTCTAATGGAAGACCAAGAAATGTGAAAACAAGTACAAATGAATACTACACACATACATATGTACATGCATAGATATGTGCACATACGTGTACGTATGTGGGTAACAAATGTAACTCGAGAAGGTTGCCCAAAACTTTTGATTGCTTTATTTTTTTTTTTTGGTGAAAATTGGATTTTATGTCGCTAATTAGTTTAAGAAAAACATAGAAATGTTTCAATAGAGAGTCGCGTGTCTAAGCAAATATTATTGTTATTATGTTTTACTTACTTGATTTTTTGGGGTTTTCTGTGTTTTGTTTCGTGTTTCACATGCTCTTTCTGATTCTGATTCTGATTCTGATTGTTCGTTTGGCTATAGTTGCGTATTTATTTTGGTTTCACACGTTTCGCATGTCACGATTTCGTCGTCCTGCTTCCTTCTTTCGCCGAGGAAGAGGAGTATGATGTGTGTTCGCTTGTGTTTTCGGGGGGAGTCTGTTGGTGTTGGTGCGCGGGGAGGGCGGCTTGGCTTGGCTTGGTGATTTGGTTTATTTTGGGGGGCGATTGTTGCGCGCGCTTTTGTTTTTGTTGTTGTCCTCGGTTTGACTGCCTTTGCCAAAAATTTGTTGCGTTTGCCGGAAACGGATGAAACGTATGAAACGGGGGACGGACAGTCACACAGACAAAATGGACGACGACGCGCACACACACACAATCACACACACTGTCGCTGTCCGTTCAGTTTGGTTAGGTTTATATTATTTATGTTTCAGTTGTTTCAGTTGCAGTTGTTGTTGGTATTAGAAGCTAACAGCTTTTAGCAAAAATATAGTTGAACTCTAAAACACTTTTGTGGGTTTGGCAGCGAAAAAAAAAGTAAAACAAAAATATTATGGCCTGCAATTATAGCCAGCAAAACGCAACGACAGCAACAATGCCACCAACAACAACAACAACAACAGCAATAATAGCTACAAGTATTTGTTGTTTGGGTTGTTGTTTTTTTTTTGCTAATTTCTAATTGCAACTCAAGCGAGTTGACTTGACGCTAAATCAAATTTCGATTCTAATTGCGAATTTCATTAAGTTTTTTTAGTTGTTTCTATTGTGATGTTGTTGTTGTTGTTGCTGTTGCTGTTTTTGCTTGTGTTGTGTTGTTTTCAATGTGTGTTTTGTTGTTTGCTGGCACCGTATTGACTCTTCCATCACTCGTAACAGTTCGTTTATGACTGAGCTCGAACGCAACTAACAACTCAAAACGTAGAACGCATACAAAGCGCTGCCAACGTGAACAACGTTGCGTCGCAGCAGCAGCGCCATCGGCAGCAACAACGACCAACAGCAACAGCAACAACAGTAGTCGGCCGGCGACAGCAGCGTCGCAACGCGTCGTTAAGTTTTTTTGTTTATCGTAAACTTTTACGGTATTCGCGAATGTTTGCTTGCTTCTGTTGCTGTTGTTGCTACTACATCTAGTACTACTGTTGGCAATTTCGCTGTCTGCTGCACACGACATTCGTATCAGACAAAAAGGGAATGATAATAGAAGAACAAAATGATGATGATGATGACGATAGCGATGGCGATGATGATTAACTGAATAACTGAATAACGGTTGGGATTGGGACTGTCTGAAATAGGCGGATGAGAATGCCGATGAATTCTAAGTGTGACAGTTTGCATAATTAAACAACTAACGTTTAATTATAGGGCACATACTAATTTACTGTAATAAACTTAAGCACAATAATAAAGTTTTACAAATTGTTTTTAGTTTGTGAAAAAAATTATGAATATTTAAAGAATATCATAAACATTGATAATACTTTTTGAATAATAAATCAAAATATCAGTGTGAAAATATATATTGTATTAAGGATTTAAGTGGGATTAAGAGAAGTGTGGCAAACTCATGGAAATGGTTAAGGAGAAAAAAAAAATGGTATCAGCATCTAAGACCGATGCCATATAGCAATGTTCGTCTGTCTGTATGAACACGTCGATCTCAACGATTTGGGACTTAAGGTCGCCTGTACGTCGTGCAGCACAAGTTTATTTGGAAATAAAGATAACTATTCCAGCTTTCGATATACAATAAAACGTTGATCTGAGAAAATTGGGACTTAAGCTCTTCTATACCTTATGCAATACAAGTTTTTTCAAATTATCGATAACTTTCCGGTCTTCGATATTCACATGCAATCGATATCAACAAATTATTGAATATAAACAAAATAATAAAAATCTTTAAAATTTTCATTAAAAACATTTTAGAATCGCCAGCGAGATAGAAGATTGGTGAATTGGGCTTAGATCTAGGGTTCAGGATATTTCCTAGTTGATTAGGGACTTCTTACATATTTTTGTTATTTATTTTTTTGTTTTTACTTATACCCCTGCATATCTTCTCCTCGTTTCAACTATAATTAGCATTAATATTTATTGTAAAAACTTTATTCAGCTATTTCCTAGCGATAAATATATTAAAATTTCTTTGACAACTTAGCAAGGATACAAGGATTGATACAAGTATTATAACATAACATAATAATAGTATAGTGAGAAAATGAAAATACTATTTTTCAACCAAGTCGGGAAGTCGGGAAGGATGCTTGACTACGTTTTGTGATACAGGTTTATCTTAAGAGGATTACTTGAGCTACTTAATAATCACTTGATATGAGCTGTTTCTAGAAGTTAGTTGGCTCCATTGATAAACCTGAATTAGGATTGTGGACCTGCTCAAGGATAAGATTTCGATTGTTTTGTTTCGAGTGTGTTTATGTACAAATCTTAAGCATATACTCTCCAGTATATATATACATATGTATATGCTGAAGTTGGCTTATAAGGACAGGATAAGTGTTTTGTAGAGGTGCGCGCGACATGGGACATGCGACATGGCTGACAAGGATGCAGCCAGAGCATAGAGAGGAGGATTCCACAGATTCAAAGCGAGCGAGCGAGCGAATTGTTGCTGCTGTTGCTCGTTCTGACTGTGACTGGGTCTGTGGCAGTGGCTGTGGCTGGTCTGTGACTCTGGCTGGGATTGTGGAGTGGATTGTGGCGCATGCGCGAAAAATGCTGGCAAAGGACATTCACCTTTTGGTGATTTTTAGTTTGCCGCCAAACAGGGTGCATTTTGGGTGTAAACTTGCCTTTTGTATCTAATTGCAATGTGGCGCGCCCAACAGTTATTATCGCCATTGCATTTTGTAGGTAGGTGGTGGGGGGCGTGGTGCGTGACGCATGTTGCATGTTGCATTGTGCGTGGGCGTAGGCATATTTATGTGTATAGGCGTATATGTGCAGGACATATCGAGACAATAGACAATAGTGTGAAGAGTGTTTGCATTGGTCAAGCTGGTAAGATGTTGTTTGGAGGTGTTGGGAAAGCTCAAATGAATTGGTAATTGGATTAAACAGCCGGAACAGGGCCCATGGCATGGCCAGGACTGAGTCAGGCAGGCCCCTGGATAAACACAGTGGAACCCCTAGAAAGCAAACACTTTTGTTGTACTATTTGTAATCAACTGAACAAAAGAACGAACAGGAAAAAAATACACAAAAAAAAAAAACCGAAAAAAAGGAAGCCAGAAATGCTAACCTAGTTTTCGGTCTGCTCAGTTGGCCAGGGCGTGGTTCAAATCCCGGGTAACGAGTTGCTATATATATATATATATATATATGGATATATATATGATATTTATACATACATCGGGCAGAGACCCTGGCTGAACAGCATCCACAAAAGTTGCAGCATAAATCAGGGGCACTGTGCACAGCATCCACACCACAGAGAGATAGATAGAGAGAGAGAGAGATAGATGGTAAGAGCGAGAGACAATAATAAAAAAGAGATGAAGATAGGTGCTGAAAGAAAGAGATAGAGATATGCAAGTGGAGGAGTGCAAGAGTGAGAATGCGAATCAAATCCGAAATACAGTAGCTGCAAAAAGTATTATTACATGCCAATTTCGTGCCCATTTCGGTTAACAGTCCCGGGCTTTTAAGGCTCTCTCTCACTCTTGTGCTCGCTCTCGCTCTCTTTCTCCCTGTGTATTGTGCGTATCAACCCTTAGCCGGTGTTACACAGATACATGCCCATTTGAAGATAGAATTGCGAGCGCATCACCTTTTTTTTACCATTTCGCATCTTATTTGGCTAATTTTCGTAGCTCCTTTATGTACTAGCTGCTAGCTGCTCCCATTTCGCAGATTATATATATATATACATATGTATTCATATACGGAGAGCGGCTAATCAGCGACAACTTGAACCGGAACGAAATAAAAGAAATAAAAGACTTCATGTTTTTTTCATAGTAATCGAAATTGTCTTTATTATTATTAATTTTATTACTGCATTATGGGGGGAACAGGGAAGTTGAGGTTTGATTACACACACACACGACTGGATTTTCTCTATATATATGTATGTATGTATGTATATGTATATGTATATGGTAGCTTAGGGCTTTCGTGGAAATTAATTGTATTATTATTTTTATTTTTATGTAGCCATTTAAGTTTTTTGCTCATTGCTTTCTATTATTATTATTTGCTATGTTTTTTATCTATTTTTTCACTTGTTGAAATTGCAAAAAAAAAGATTTATTGGGTTTGGCTTTATCGGATTTTTCTTTGGCTACTGGAATAGGAGTTTTCAATACACCTTTATTTTGGTATTATATTGTTTTTATTTGTTTTTTATTAATTTGTTTTCAAGTTGAGTTCGAATTCGTTTCGTAACTAGTAACTAGTTGAATAAATTCTAATATTACTTTTGCTTTTGTAAATATCATATCAATTTTGATTCGTCGATTTCGATTATATGATTTTCATATTGTTATTATAAATATATTCAGTTAATATGCTTTTGAGCAGTGTCCAAGTCGGTGTCGAGTAAATACATGTTAGAAAATGCATACAAAGTTACAGTTAGACTAATTAAAAATGTAGTTTGAATATAAAATTGAGATAACTAAGTTATACATTTATAATAAATATTATTATTTCTTTCTTATGTTGTGTTTTCGTTTTATCGTTTGATCGGCAATAATAACTTTGAATATAGTACAATAAATACCTACGCAAGTATGCTTTCAAAAAATTACAAAAATTTCGAAAAACTCAAAGTTAGTGTATATACTATAGTGTATATTGTATAGTGTATGTATAAAGCAATTCGAACTTAGGCTAAGTAAAAACTCTTTGGCATTGGAAAATATACATATTTATGTATGTACGAGCATAGTAGTACTATAATGATAATAAAAACTTATGTATAACATTTAGTTGCATACATGTATACATACATTCAAATCTTACTTTAGACTATATACCTTTATGGTAGACAAAAAAAAAATTTCTTCGTTTATTTTTCTTAAAAAGTGTTTTTTTTTTTTCATTTTGTCTGGTTTCGTGTTTATCTTAAGTATATTAAAAATACATAGTTTGTTGCTTTAATTGTGCGTCTTTGATGTGATTCTCACTTTTTTTTTCATCATTTCCTTCTTATGATTTGTCATTCTAACGTTTGAGCTTACCTAATACTGAATATAGTTAATACAAACTTGTTTTTTAGTCTTAGCTAAGTATTTTTTGGGTGTATGGTATTTGGTATTTGGTTTAATGTTAATGTTAATGTTAATGAATAGGGAAGATTGTAACAAGCATAAATAAATTATCACAAGAACTTATTGATTAAGAGGGGGGGAGGCGGGGTCAATAAACGAAACTTTTAACAAGTAAGTACTCGTATTATTAATGCCTACTATAAAATAGTTGTTTTTGATTCAAAAAACATGCAATATAACAACCCAAACCCAAACAAAGTTGTATTAATATCAATAACGATACGATTAATAAACGGGGAATCTCAACAATAAAGGGGGAATATCGCATATAATCAAGAATGTTGCACTTAGTATTATGTATGTATGTATGTATGTATGTATGTATATATTTTATGTATGTATATAGTTTGATATTAACTTAATTGTAGATGTTGTTGTATGCGTCTGAAACATTAAACATTCATGCGTTTATACCAACATTTATCAAGTTTCTTTCTATATCATATGCTACTACTATGTAGTCAAATAGTATATGTATATATATATTTTTAATACTTTTCATGGTTGTTTGACTTTATCGCTCGCATTTTGGTGGGGTTTATGTTGTTGTTGTTGTTGTTTTCATGTATATATTTTTAATAATATGAAAGTATGCAGATGTATTTTGGTTTTTCACTTACTTATTTTCGAATATGCAGCAACATCTAAGATAATACTAGTATTATATGTTTTACTGTTGTTTATGTATGTAGAACGTATACAAAGTTTTGTCAACTTTGTCAACTATATATGGTGTATATACGGTATAGTATCATAGGTTACCAGGTTGTACGCCTAACGTTTGCTTTACGTTTCACAAACAGCGCCTCTCTCGGCGCTCCTCAGTTAAGTGTGTTGGTCGTTAAGGTTCAAAAATTTGAGTATCGTTTCAGTCAACATAAGAAAAGTGTAGTACAAAACGAAATGATTTTTTGTCAATTTACTCTCTGCAATCTCTAATGATCTGTTTTGGAACTTGTTTGTTTTATGTATGTATGTATTTCCTATAACTATTTTTCCCGTTTCCTTTTTCTGAGGCATTTGCCTATAAACCTTATTTTTTTGCTTTAATATATATATTACTTATGATATTCTGAACATGAACAACATGAAACTAACATCTGGCTATACGAATATGAATGTTGTGTACTTATTAATCTTATAAACGTTTCCAATTCTAAATTCATACATACTACATTCATACAAGTTGACATTGCGTTCGAAGTGTTTGGAGCTTTCGTTATATGTTAAGTCTTTTTGCAATCATATATCGTGGTTGTATGTATGTAAGTTGTGGAGATTGGCTTTAATGTAACCTAGCTCAGTATTTGATTGAAATATCATTGCCATTTCCAACTAGCGGATATGTTTTTTGCTCTTTAACGTTTTGTTGTTTTGGTTTTGCACCCGCCGAAAGTCAAAGAGTAGATCATGAAGGTGGTTCTTTAAATGGTTTGTGGTGGTTCTTGGGTGGTTTAAGTCGGTTTCTAAAAGTTCTGGTTATATTTTGTTCGATTTGGTTTTTTGGTTTGTCTCTATGATTGGTGGGTGATAGTGGTGTTGGTGCGGATGTTGAAGGTGTTGGTATTGATGGTTTAAGGTGTGGTGTTGATGGTGCTCGCGTGCTAAACAAAGCTGAGCTCATGGCCGCTTAAGGCGTCAATGAACTCAAAGTGCGCGTAAACTCATTCACCATTTATGACATATACCGGACAGAAGGCCTTCTCAGTGTTGAGGCTATGCGGCGACAGGGTCCTGCCGTGTTGGGCCCTTTCTAGTCGGCTGGCTGCACTGCCGCCGCCCTCAACATCCTCGTCCGTTTGTACCGATGCAGCTGCGGCTGTGCCCGTGGGATCATTCGCTGTCTGAGTATCGATGCAAGTTCCAGTGCAAGTGCGAGTGCCAGTGCCAGTGCCAGTGCCAGTGTTAGTGCCATTTATGGCGCTGCCGCCGCTATCAACCTCCTCAACGGTTTCGAGTTCGCCACCGGCTAGAGTTGTGGAACAGTAGCAGTAGGATAGATTTGTCTTGAGATCCTCGCAGAATTGTTGCTGCTGCGCAATACTTTGAATGCGCGAGCGGGCGAATTCTCACATATACGTCGGCTTTAGCTTGTATGCCCGCTTCCAGATCTCGCACAGGCAGACGGTCGAGTGGAATCGATAGAATATGGCCAGTGGCATCGATACATGTGTGATGATAGTCCACGCCCACAGTCCATAGAAGTTAAGCTGTATGGGATGCGATTCGGCACGCGATTTCTCCAGCGTACTTATGGCCCACATGGCCAGATTAACCACCAGCATGAATGTGACAATCTCTCGGCCGGGCTTCTTGCGTAAATGCTCCGGAGTTGAGGCCTGTCGGCGACTAGCATCCAGTATGAACATGGTCTGGCAGGCAGTCTGGACGATGGAGGCCAGAGCATTGATCGGGACCAGCATATCATCGCTGCGTAGTGTAAAGTGTCCGGCAATAACCGTGAAGATGTTGTACAAAAACGAGCCCGTCTGTGCTCCCACCAGCAGGATGTCGTCCAGGGAAAAGCTGCGATAGGCATCGTACTGCAGAACCCGGACCTGTATCATGCCCACCAGCGTTGCTATTGTCGCCGTACCATAGATGAGCAGCTCACAGATGGTCACCTCGGTAACGGCCAGGGCTACAAACTCCGGTCTTGAGATCAACACAAAGAATATGATAAGCGAGATGATGGTCAGCACCAGAATCAGTATGCCCACAAACAGACCCTTGTGAGCACGAGCACAGTCTACCGAGTAATGATGTGGCGAACGTTTCATCGGGGAGGCAATCATGTCCGGTCGCTGTTGAGTTTGGCTCTGTGGCCGGGAAATGCTGCGCCACATGACATACAAAATGGCAGCACAGATCAGCGAGTACTCAATGGTGCAGGGAAACAGAAAGGGTGAGGCGTCCTGCACCAGAGTGCCAATGATGTTGGTACGCCGGCATTCGAAGATCTGATAGGGACCCTTCAATCCACGTGGCACACGCAGATGGGCAGTCGGATCGTGATGGATAACTGCATGTCCCCGGGAATGTCCTGGTATGCGATGCGAGATGCGCAATGTTCGGTTCTCCGGGTTGTAGAATGTAAGTATCTCGTGCTTTGTTTCCTGGATTAATACGTTCAGCCAGACGGCCAGGTTCGTTCCAATCATATGCATCAGACCAAAGCGTGCAATGATCTTATAGCGATAGACCTTGATCTGTTCGTTATTCAGAAAGATGAAATACATCTGGATGAAGATGAAGGCCATCCGGGTGGCTGGCGTCAAAGCAAGCAGCACATTGTGACACTTGGTGTCCGGATTTAGCTCAAAGTACTGGCCAAACTCCAAGCCCGAATAAATCATGCTGCCAATACCAAAAGCTAGAACAAGAATCAGATAAATGAATTCAATATAAGCCAACCCCGTTTTGATCCTTGCTATCGTTCACTTACCCACAGCGCCCATGCGTAGATAGAAGCTACCATAATGATGCTGCCTACCCAGAGGTGACAATAACGATGGACGTCGCATAGGCGGCGGTGGAATGCGACGATGTGTTGACGTACTATCCGTATCCGATTCATCCAAACTATCTGATGCACTAACCTTGGCCGTCGACTTGATGGGTGATTGAGCTGCAAAATGAAAGAAAAATATTAATAATCAGAGTTATTGGATTATTACTTTAATACTTCACTTACCCATTGGCACTGGCAGCTTTGGACGTCCCCAGAGCAGTGTGGCGTACATAAAGAGCAAAAAGATCATGCTGCCAATATACAAGTACAAATAGTACACCTGAAAAATTGGTATAAAAAACAAAATCTGGAATTACAATGGGCCTTAAAGTGCCTAAAAATATATATTTGCAGTTTGCCAATTCCATCGATCTTAACTGCCCCGAAAAGATTCAGCTAGATAGGTCAAAATTCTGATCGCAATTCTGGTCAAGATCAGAGATAAAGTATGGCTTTTGGGGGAACCCTTGTACTCACCTCATAGAACGATGGCGGTATATAGGTGGAAATAACTTCCGCCATGGGAAATGCAATGCCCATTACAACCAAAAGTTTTCCATAAAGAGCGGAAAAAAGTGTGGCCAGAGCATCGCCGCTACAAAAGTACAAATTTCATTACAAACTAATCCATTTGGATTTTAAGTTAATACTCACGCCTTGATGCGCGGCATTGGCGGATAGACAAATGATGGGCGATGAGTTCGCTTGATGGCCGGCATAACCGGATAGTTGGTCAACTGATGCGAGTGATACATGAGAGCCATCTGGTTGTCGCCATGACTGAGCTGATTTGGGGAGCTGCTGCTGCCCACCGAGGATGGTGTGCCGGAGCTGTCATCGCCATTGGTGCCATTGTCATCATCGCCGTCGCCATCGCCGCCACCAAGTATGATACCACTGGGTCCAGCGCTCTCCACACTATCCTTTGTTGGCAATCTGGACTCATCGATGGTCACATGATGCTGCGAACCGGAACGTGCCGAGTGGCGACCCGGCGAAACTGCAGCTGTCACATGTCCAGCCTCGCCTGGTGTGGCCAGCAGGGAGCTGCTCATCAGCACTGGTGCAGCCACGGGTATGGCACGTCGTCCATAGCTGGGCGAGCGTCCATCTGAGTCCACAGCCGATGTTGATGGTGAATAGCTGCTGGGCACTGTGGGCGTCGGCACGCGCACACTGTGTGTATGATGATTCTGATGGTGTGGATGCTGGAACTGATGCGGCAAATGGTAATGATGATGACTGGTCGTGAAATGGGCACGTGGCTGACTGCTAACCACACTGGATGGAGGTGTGGAGACGGCAACGGCCACAGAAACAGGAATCGGAACTGGAACTGGAGCTTGCTCGGACTTCTGCTCATCCTGGAAGCTGAGCGTGGCCAACGGTTTCTCTGTCGCTGTGCTGCTAATGCTGCTGCTGCTGGAATGTGAGTTCGATCGAGAAGACATGGAATGGCTATGAGATTAGTATTGGATTGGACTGGACTGGATTGGATTGGATTGGATAGCAGTCGTTGTGCAGTCACAACTCTGAGCGACGTCGATTCACTGATTGCTCAGCCAGTTGCTAGACTTGTATGAGCCCCAGTTGGATTGTTTTTTTTTTCATCCATCTCTTCCTCTCTCTTACTGCTCTTTTGTGATTTTGGGCGCAGTTGGCGCAGATTCTGCAGACACCCATGTGGCGGCAACAACAGTGGTTTAATTAAATAATGGACCCACTGTTGCCATGAGGTTGCATATATTATATAGACATATGAATCAGTGTGTGTCACTATATGATTTATACATATATATACATTCACATTGCCAGACACTTCCGTCGAGGCGATAACCTCGACATCAACATCATTTAAGCACAAAAGAGCCGGAACCAGTAAGAATTCAAAGTTTACCCATTTAATATTTACACTCACTGTCAATGGTCATATTGGATGAGCATATTACTTCAATCTTCAATCTCAAGGCTAATAAATCAGATCTTTGGCTAGCCCCCAACTGAACTGTGTCATTGTCATTGTCATCCGATGCAGACCAGCTGCTTTCAACCGGTGTTTTACATACATGTATGTACGTACATATGTATGTAGATGAACTGAACACATATTCTAAATTGCGCTTAATAACAGAAAGCCCCCTTCAAAACAGAATACAGAAAAAAAAACCTGGCTGCCCACGATGGCAATTGAAACTAATCGTTCTTTAGCACAATCCCAATCTAAATACTTATATGCAGATACATGTACGTATATGGATAAATGATGAAGCTGCTCTCTTTGTTAACTCACTGAACAGAAATGCGATATTTTAGTATTTAGGTTTATTGCACAATGCACAACACGAACTAACACTGTAATACGGCACAATGCAGCTAACTGGTAAAGTGAAGTAACGTAAAGTGAAAAAATCATATTAATATTAAATGTTTTGCTAACCTACACACATGATACTTTGTATGGATGAACCCGAATCCGAATCCGAAACCGAAACAGCCTGGCACTCAAACAAAATCATTTGAGGTTATTCACACGTTTTCTTTTGTACCCATTGCTGCATTCATTCATTTGCATTCACATTTCCATTCGCACATTCATACTTGTGATCACTTGTGAATGCAATGAAATGGATTTAGTAACGGATTTTGATTTAGATTTGAATGTTGATTTCAAGATTGCTGGATTGTGATTGTGTATGAGTTTTTGTGCGTTGGAGTGTTTGGTGGTATGCCACTTGAAAGTATTGTGGACCACTTGAATGAACCACTCATCCTTATGGTGCAGTTCAGGTACTTGTATTAAGGGTATGCCGGGTATGCCGCTTGGCAAATTTGCAACAAGTGTGTCAGAGCTTATAAATAACCTTGACATAGGTCGACACGCTGACGCTCCGATGTGGTTGCAAAAACCAAAACCTCTGATGCACTTCAAGTCGACAAGACTCAGTGAGTTAACCTGACTATCAGACTGCCTGGTGGTTGACTGGTTGGCTGGCTGGCTGACAGGTTGCCGTTGCCCCAGCCGTTGCCGTTGCCTTTGCTTGTTGCTTGTTGTTGTGGTTACTGTGGATCAAGCACTCAAGCGCTCTTGTAATCACATTTCTAAAAGCGTGCTGCATACTTTATGGCGTGTTGCTTTGGGGTTGTTAACCTGCCCTCAACTCAACGTAACTGAACGCAGCACAACTCAACTAGACGCGACTCGCCTCGACTCGACTGTTGCATTAATGTATACAACAGAAGGCCGAAAGCCGCCTGTGTGTGACAGGTTGGGAAGTGTGGGAGGCAGGACTCACAGTAAATGTTGTCAAATGCTTTGGCGTTCTATACAGGAAGTCAGCAAAGCAAAATGCAACCAAAGGCAATTCAGCTCGTTTAATACATCATTCTGTGGTTAGACCTGAAAGAGTGCTGTCAAAATAGGCAAAACTATACCTAAAACCTCTTTGACAAATGGTTTTATTTTTAAGTTTTTTGTTGGGTAATTACTTTGCGGGAAACCACACAATGGATATCACTTTTTTTAAGGAACATAACTTGGCTTTTGTTGATTGTTTTTGTTATTATGTGCACATGACGCAACTGATTTTGAGACAAGGCACGCGTTGGCTTGGAAATGACTATTATGAACCGCGGACTGGCGGGAAAACAACAACAACATAACAAAACCGCGCAATGAAGTCGTTGAATGGACGACCTGTCATCTCCTGGACTAGCAGCTGTCATTTCCCTTATCCTCATTCTCATCCTCAACCTGCTTCAACTTATTTGTGCTTGGACATACAACTGCATACTTTCAATTGACCTATTTTGCGTTAGCTGAGCTGGTCGGAGCTGTCAATCTGAGGGCGTGGCAGTGTGGCCGGACGTCGCGACGTCAATTGGACGTCAGGTGCCATCCAGGCGGAGGACAACAACCTGCAGCTGCAACTGGCATCTACGGCAACAACATCTCGTGCTTTGTTCCACAATTCGTTCGTGGCAAGCCAATCAACTTGGTTACTTGGCTACTGCAGCTGACACAGAGCCAACAAAAACAACAAATGCCCACGGGTAATGTGCAATGGGCAATGGGCAATGAGGGGGGGTTGGCGGTGGAAATGTCGCATACGCCATGTGAGCTTGAATGGGTGCGCAACTTGTCAGGGTGTTGCACTGGAAACGTGATGTTTAATTAATGCAAAGTGTAAGAGCAACGTTGCCAAAGCGAGTCGGTTGTGCATCGAGGCGAAATATGTTTGGGACGGGTATAATGGGTATAGAGGGACGGAGCGAGGGAGGCACATTAGCAGTAGGCGTCAGACGAGTGCCCTGGGCAACATACAGCATACAGCATGGTACGGCAGCAAGATGCAACATGCGGCAAGCCGTCAAGTGCACGAGCTAAACAGTTTTACCCGACTATTAAAAGCATCTAATGGAGCCAGACAACACTAACCTGATAAACATGAAGAACATGCGAGAGAGGGAGACGGAGAGTGAGAGTGAGACAGAGAGAGAAAGGGAGATAGCCATGGCAATGCTTATGTAATTAACAAAAGTGTACTTTCCCCCCTGCACTAAGCTAGTACTGTGTTGCTGGAGAGTGTTCGCCCATCCTAATGCAACCGAAGCAGGACGAAAATTAAACAATAACGAACAACGAAATACCGTTGACTTACTTAGATACCAGATAGAGATATGTGTATAAGTATGTATGGCTCTGGCAAGCTCTCGAGACAACAAACATCGAGAGTTCCTCCACTAATGCAGCACAAAATATCAAATTTAATATTTTAATGGGCCATGCCAACGAACGCAGCACTAATTAATGCTGGCTTTTAACGGTACATCGGCTAATGGCTAAACTGATTGAATATTAAATATCACAAAATGCACAAGAAGATCTTTAACCTTAGTTATTTGCTAATTAAAAATGGGAGATAATGGGAAAACTGCACAAACCTCAATAGATTTCTTGTTAAGGTTAAAGTTCTTGGAAAAAAAATGACCGGACCTAAATAAGGGGATATTCTGCTTACCTGACCGGTTCCTTAGCCGCAGCTGGAATGATGGCAGCGGCCGCTGCAGCTGACTCTGCCAATTTCGGAGGACTGCTGACCAGCGGTGGACTGCAGACGCGTGGTGGTGTTGTTATCCTTGGTGGACTGTGCATCTGACGCGGTGGACTCTTGGCCAGATCAGGCGGAGTGCTGCGCATCAGTGGTGGCGATGGCATTGCCGGTGCACCCTCACCAACGGGCGGGCTCTGGACGCGCTCGGCGCTCCGTTGCGACGATGACTTCAATGATGGTGCTGGGCTCTTAGCCGAGATCGAAATGGAGGCTTGCGATTTAAGTGATGCTTGGGACTGAAGCGATGCCTGGGACTTGAGTGATGTTTGCGACTTGAGCGAAGCCTGTGGCGACAGCACCGCAGCAGCGTTGATGGCTGTGGCAGAGGCAATCGATCCGGTTCGGGAACCGGCACGTGATCCAGCCCTGGATCCAGTGCGTGAGCCATGCTGAGAGCCAGTGCGAGACCGCTGGCTGCCGCTGCGACTACGAGTGTCCGGTTTGGGTGAGGCGGAAGCCACCGCATTGCCAGCTGCCATGGCTGCAATGGCGCCAGTGGTAGACATGATGCCACCACTGGCAATGCTAGCTGCTCTGGGCGAGCTAATGCTATCGGCTGGATCATCATCGTCGGCTTCATCGTCGCCTACATTAAGAGAAAGCTCGTCGGTTTCGACCTTGGTTAGCTCCTCCTCATCGACGTCGGCATCCTCTACTGGTGGTAGATCCTCTAGTCCGGCCGGCGGCGGTGGTATGAAGCCACGTCCCAGACTATCTTCATCTAGCTCTGCAAAGTGCTCCGGCGGCGGAGCAATGATCGAAGATGCCGAGTAACCATTACTGGGTGGTGTTGTAATCGTTGTCGACTCATCCTCATTGTCTAATGATCTGCTGTCCTCCTCGGCAGCCAACTGCTGACCACCGCTCATTGGCAGCGGTTCCAGCTCTGGTTCGGGCTCCCTTTGCTCAGGCTCGTGCTGCTTTGGTTTCTGCCTAGATACGGATTGTGCTGAGTTTGGCTGTGACTCATCCTCGCTCTCGGATGAGGGTGTCATTGGAGCCACCTTGCCAACATGCTGTGCCAATGGTGACATCATGTGGCCCATTTTCATCATTGGCTTTGGGGGCGGCGATGGTGATGGGGATGGCGATGTTGATGGTGACTTGGTCAATGGAGGAGTGACGCTTCCCTGCACATACGATAGGTTTGAGGGCAATGGTGGCAGTGGTGGCGGTGGTGACGATTTGTCTTCATCCTCATCATCGTCATTATCATCATCATCCTCATCGTTATCGTCGGCATCGTCCTGTTGCATTGGCAAAACAGGTGGAGGTGGTACAACGACCGCCTCGTCAGCATCGTCCGTCTCCTCGCCATCATCGTCATTGTCGGTTCGCAGCCCTGCATCATCCCTGGGCGACAATGGTGGCGGCGGTATTAGCTCCAGCTCGAGCACTGAACTGGAACTAGGCGAGCCGGGTGGCGAGCTGCCCTCCATGCTGAGCTGCTGTTGCGGCGGCGGTGTAGGTGTTGGTGGCATATCCTCCGTCTCCGTCAGCGTTGGTAATGGTTGGCCAAGCATACTTGGCGGTGGTGGTGGTGCCACCAGCAGCAGCATCTCCTCGCTCAGTGATACTGTGGGCAGCGGTGGAGGAAGGGGCAGCGGTGGCGGTAGCACCTGCACACCCGACCCCGATGCGAGAGCAGCATCCAAATTTGTATTGCTGTTATCCACATCCTCGATGTCCGAATCGATGCCCTGGGCAAAGTCCATATAGAAATTGTCCCGTGAATCGCTGGAGCCGCGTCGCAATTTCAGCGAAAGCGACAGATCCGGCGAGCTATCCATCCTATACCCCTTTAACTCTTTTGTTTGCTCTTATTACGTCTCGGTTTCCTCTATCTATCTCTTTCCTCTTTCTGGCTGTATATCGCTCACTCTTTTGTGTTTGTGTATATCTGTCTTGCTCCGTAAGGGTCACTGAAATTCCTTTACGCGAATTTGTTTTCGTTTGTCCGTTTTGGTCCTTTATATCTTTGGGTTTTGTTATTGTTTCTGCTTTTCGAAAGTTTTCACTTTATGGCGCTTACACACATTTTGTGTATCCTGTGTATCCCTAGAAATGCACAAAGGCTACAGCAACCAACACACATACACACACACACACACACATGTATACACGCATGTACGCATACCGAAAAAGTCATCAACAGCCTCCCTCTTTGTGTATGTGTGTGGTTGTGTGTGTATGTTTGTGCGTGGGTGGACGCAACGGGGCGAGTTGGTGTGGGGCGTGGCAAATTGCATTTACTGCGAATTTCGCTTATTTTACGCAACAAATCCTTTGTATGTGTGCGCGTACGGGAAAGTGCGTAATATTAAAAACAAGAGCAACCACCGAAAGAACAAACAAAACACCCCAAGCAGCAATATTTCGCTATTGTTGTTGATGTTTGTTGTTTTGTTTGCTTGTCGGTTTTCGCTTGTTTGTTGCGCAGTTGTTGTTGACTTACTGACCAAATGCACACACACACAAGTTCACCAAGCCCACACACACACAAATACACGCACAGCGCTAAACACAGATGCTGTGTACCGTTAGGCGGCAATTGCGGCTTTTAAATGCTAACGGACCGAACAACTTTATATACAACACATTCTTCATTCTGCCGAAGAAGACGAACTGTCCCTCTAAGGAATCACCGTTAAAAGCTGTGTACTTGGCGTTTGTCTCTGTGTGTGTATGGGTTTTTGTAGGGCAGGGACTGGAATTGCTTGTAAGACATTTGTTTTTGCACAGAAAAAAAATAACAAACAAAAAATCTTGGGATTTGGGGAGTTGGTTTTGCTATTTACCATTAACTGTAATTAAGTTTTCATTTTTTTCGGTTAGTTTATGTCTTAGTTGTAGTTATAGTTTGTATTGTAGTATTGCAATTAACGTTGCCGATACTGTTACACATTTACGTTTCGGTTCGTTTCGCAACGGTGCGGTTCGGTTTGTTTCGGCTCCGGACTTTTTGAGGGCACACGGAGTGCGCGCCTGACGCTGGGATATTTTTTGGATTCCTGCTTCGGCGGCACTTAATACTAGAATGAATCGGCAGTACGAGACAAAGCTGCGCCATTGCCGTTGTCATCAGCAAAAAACACAGGGTCGCAGCCTCTCAGCCCAGCACCAGAGTCAGAGCCGGACCCGGAGGCAGAGAGCGCCTGACAATTGAGAGTAGCGACAGAGAGCGAGAGAGAGTGTGAGCCAGCGAGTGAGTATGAGAGCAGCTGTGTACGATGGTTGTTGGCCAAACTTCTAATGAATGAAAATATATTTATACATTATGTATGGTAGTACGTCGACAGGCTTCACACATTTGCGACCACTGTACGTCTCTCTACCTTTAGGAGGGAGTGTGTGAAAAGCGGCACTGCGTAGTGTCGCTTCAATTGAGAGCATGCGATGCATGGCAAGTGAGCAACTCATCGACAACACTTGCAATTTGGTCATATCGGATCTGCGCACGCTTCTATGTCCGTGCCAAATGTGTAGGAATTCGCACTGTTTTGGGGGAGGAGAGTTGCCAGGCACCGTATGAGTTTGGAGCTTGGGTCGTGGCAACAAAAGCACTGATTAGAGCATACGTAGAACATATATTTTATTTAATTATCACTTAAATTCTTTCAAAATGAATTTTCGACATTTTTTTTATTTTACATTGAATATGACGATTTAAGCATAGTTATCGCACTGCGCGCCAAATACATATCGAATATATCGATATTTGTTGTTATATTTTGATATTTTGTTGCTTTCTCAATTGTAATATATATCGTGTGTGCGTATATACTTGCAAAATATTTGTTGCTTTTGTGAATATTGAGATATTTTTATATTGCATAAATATCGTTAAAAAGTTATCGTTAAGTGCTTAATTGAAAATAATTTATTTTAAAAAAATACTAACTATCGCAACTAGTATCCAGGCTATCGACCTGCCGCCACATTTCGATTGTCGATTAGCTTGCAACACTTCTAGACACTGACAGTACAACACAGAAATTAGATGAAAGTAAAATCAATTAAAAATTCTTAAGTGCATTAAATTCAATCAATGTTTGGGAGCCGCTACATCAGGTGCAATCGAGAAGAACCACAATGAGCTCGCGCAGAACGGGCACCGGACCCACGCTCAATTTCAAAGCGGTGCTACTCGGAGAAGGTGAGTAAACTAACATTCGCAATTCGCTGACATGTTATTGTTGTGGTCGTCTTTGTTTTTGGTTTGCAATGAATTGCGCACTTGCAGGTTGTGTGGGCAAAACATCGCTGGTGCTGCGTTATATGGAAGACAAGTTCAACACACAGCACCTCAGCACATTGCAGGCGTCTTTCGTGACCAAAAAAGTAACGCTGCCAGATGAGAGACGCGCACAGCTTAATATATGGGATACTGCCGGGCAGGAACGCTTCCATGCACTGGGCCCCATCTACTATCGTGGATCAGATGGGGCACTGCTAGTGTACGACATCACCGATCAGGACTCATTTCAAAAAGTCAAGTCGTGGGTACGTGAACTTAAGCAGATGCGTGGCAGCGAAATTGCCCTTGTCATTGTAGGCAACAAGACTGATCTTGAGGAGCAGCGTGCCATTAGCTATGAGACGGCACTGCGTTATGCGCAGACAGTGGGCGCACAGTATGTGGAAACATCCGCCAAGGAGAACGAGGGCGTTCACGAACTGTTCGAGCTGCTTACCCAACTGATGGTCGAGCATCATGGCAACAAGCAGCAGAACGATACCAATGCACTACGCCTGCAAGGCTCCGGATTGGCGCCCAATGCTGGCATCAGCATCTCTGATGACACAGAGGCGGATAACGACAACGATCCCTCTTCCACAGCACATCGCTCATGCTGTGGCATCTAGGCTGCACAGCAGTCGTCTATTGTGATAATACATATGTACTAGTAGATCTATAACCAATGTGTATTTGTATATAATACCTGTATTTATATATCATCCATACCATGTCCACACTATGTGCAATACTTTGTTGGCATGTATGCGATTCTGTTATCAGTTAACCGGTTTAATTTGCGACTCCCAAAAAAACCAACCCTTTTAATTTCGCACTATTTGTTCCTTTGGGTATTCTTTTTGTTTTGTGCACTTTTTCGAATCACTCGTCTTAGTGTTGTACCTTTGGCAATAGTTTATTAAAGTTTTGTATGCGTCAGTCAAATAACTTGTGATTTTTTTTTTTTTTTGGGTTCTTGATGATTAGAGAAAGTAAAGTAAGCAAGATAAAACTTATTAGTTTTTTGTGGACAACGACGTAACAGTGAACGACGTAAGGCGACGCGACACACTTAAAAAAACATAGGAAACAATTTTATTTTCAGTGATACTTCAAAAAGTTGTTTATCTTATTATACCAGTATATATAAATTTGTATAGCTTAAGTTCTTATACACTAATATTACATAAGCACGTACATAAACTTAACTAACATAAATTGCATACCATTACATATAATAAACTAAATTCAAAAATGAAAAATGTATGTACTTGATCGTAGTTAGTTTGTAATTCTTAACGATTGGAAAAACTATTTTTAAGGAGCTTCCATGTCAAGAAGTCAATCCAGTACTTTGAAGACGGATTTGTGTTCCAGGCAGTTCAGTAAACAAGCAATTTAAGTGAGTACAAAATAACGTTTTGATATCGTCGCTCCATTTCGCTATCAGTGGCACTTCACACAACTATAAAAATATTCATCAGCAATCAGTTGGGCCCACTCACCCTCAAGTCAAGGCACATAGAACACGGCCGCGCCTGCGATTGGCCAAAAGTGTGAGTACATTTTCACATTGACATACGAATCAATAATGCTTAATCGTCAACACGTTCACAGGTCTACCTGTACACTATTTCTCCCAACGGGCATAAGTGAAAATATAACGACAGCAGCGCCGGCAGCGATAAGGCCAAACACAACTAAGCCGAAACTACGGACAGGTGAATGAAGGTGCACTGACAACGGCTTGTAATCGCCACAAATCAATTTGAGTGGCGACAGAGAGAGGGAGAGAGAAAGAGAGAGAGAGAGAGAGGAAGAACGCACACACTTGTGCCTTGGTTCTCATTATTTAACAGACATATGTCAATTGCCGGTGACCATTCAAACTGGCTGGTTTAGCCAACTAACTGGGTCGTAGAGAATAGAATGCGGTGGCAATCGCGACGACCGATAACATTGCTGCTACTATTGTTTATCGGCCTGATCCTTATCGGTGCCTACACACTGATAAGCTCACCACTGCTTAATCAATATGGCATACTACGACAGTATATAGAGAATAAGCCGGTGGATCGGCCGGCTGCAACGCGTAGTATTCTACTATGGAGCAGCTTCTTTACGAACGAGCGCTGGTCGCTGCCGTTTGATACGCTGGGACCACAGCAATTCCGTGACGATCTTCACTGTCCCGTCTATCAGTGTGAGCTGAGCAATCGCCATGACTATCTGCCCAGTCTGGAGCTCTATGATGCCATCGTCTTTCATGTGGCAGAACCATTTCCGCTACTGCCAACATTACCTTCGCACCGTAGCCCCCATCAGGCGTATGTTTTCGCCTTGATGGAGCCACCGAGTGAGACAAAGCATATCCTGAGCGATGAGCGCAACTTCTACAATTTGACGATGAGCTATCGCCTGGACTCAGACATTGTGTGGACATATTCCCAATTGTTGGATGCGGAAACTGGAGCAGTTGTCGCGCCCAACCCTAATCCTTACTGGCGTCAACCGCCAGCTCTGGGCAGCTGGAATGATAGCACAGTTTGGAATCTCTGGCAAACAAAAAAGCGAATGGTCGCCTGGTTTGTTTCGCACTGCCCGACGCTATCGCAGCGGGAACAGCTGGCTGCTGGACTGCAGAAACACATCGATGTGGACATCTATGGCAAATGTGGGACACTAGAGTAAGTATCGAAAAAAGTTGTTCCAAACAAATGTAATCTCATCATCAATCTGTGCTTGCAGGTGCACACCTTACGGCAATCCGCGTTGCAATCAAATGCTGGATACGGATTACATGTTCTATTTGGCCTTCGAGAATGCGCTGTGTGTGGACTATGTCACCGAGAAGCTTTACAGTGCACTGCGTCGAAATATTATTCCTGTGGTTTACGGCGGAGCCAACTATACGCGCTTCATGCCTCCGCATTCGTACATTGATGCGGAACGCTTTGAGAGCGTCGAGCAGTTGGCGCAACATTTGAGATTTGTTGCCAGCAGTGTGGAGGAATACATGAGCTATTTCTGGTGGCGTCAACACTATAAACTGGGCAACAACTCACCATTCTGTAAACTGTGTGAACAACTCCATAGTTCCAGTTGGACTCACAAGACCCAGTCGTATGATGATATCGAGGATTGGTGGTTCAACAGTTGTCGCTTTGAGTCCCACATTCGCTTCGCATCCGCAAAGGAAAGCAATAGCAACGGCATGACACTGAAAGGGACGCAACCATAGCACGTGCCATGGGTGCAAGCGAGTTGGTAGCTGTATAACCAAAGTAAATCGAATGTTTGTCAGGCACTGATTAGAATATAATTGTAGTTTGCACTAAGTAATTCTCGACGGGCCACTTCTAACACGCCCAATACACAAAGCTCTCGCCAGTTCATTATAGTTCATAATAATTATAGTTTTTTATTTTTTCCCTCTGTACTTACTTATCACGTCTCGCTTCTACAATGTACCTTATCAATATTTAAACATAAACAAAGCCTTTCTAAATATGTACATACACACTTATGTTTATTGTACAAATTTGAATGTACCTATTGTAGTTCTTTTGGGGTTGTCTTAAGTTCTGACTAATGACTTATTTTTACCTGACTTTCCATGTATTCTTATCATTGCTTACTCAGTGATAGTACTATACTTAAGTAAAGAATGTCACAATATTTATTCTCTTACTCTAAATACCCGTGAGTTTAGATACCAAATCTAACATTAAAAACTTATCAATAAAATTTGATTTTTTTTTTATATGTATTATATGATAGTGGATTTTTTATGATGAGTCATTAATTATAAATGAGAAAGTTGTTGAAAGGTTTTACTAATATGGCGTAATCATTATACATAGAGGTCCCATCTACATAGTATATTTTAATTTAGTATGATTTCGAAATAGTCTAGAACTGATCTTTAGGGATAAGAAAATGGAACTCGTGTTTTGTGGTATGCTTTCTCTGTGGTGAAATGAATATTTTGAAACGTAAGGAACGTAAGCATGAAAATTGCAATCGCGATTTGTTCTCGACTTTGTTGTACAGGAACTGTGTTGAATTCTTTTTGCAAATATCCAATTAGAACGGCGAATACAAAATCCATTTTGATTCCAACTGTTACTTCTAGTCAGGGCTACATTCAGGGACTCATGCTCATATGAAACGAAACAAAAACGAAAAATAGCTCACGAATCACGCGCAAGCGCCAGCATAAATGTCAAATGTCAGAACTGATAAAATTGACAACAATGACAGCAGTTGTTTGTTTTTTGGCACCACAGCTGCAACCCTCGCCTTAAGCTCTTGCGCTCTCGTGCTCTCGCGCTTTCGCTCTCTTTCGTTGAGAGCAAGAAAAGTTTATTGCGTGTTGTTGTTGTTGAAATGAGCTTACGGCTGGCAGCTTTCTGGCAAAGCACCGGCCTGTGGGAAGGCTCCTCCAAAGGACAAAGAGGCAACAAGGCAACAAGGCGGCAAGCGAACGACGTCAGCTGTGTGTGTGCACGTGCTCTTGTGTATGTATATGTGTGAAAAGTTTTTTGTGCGCGCTATTTGCGCAGCTTTTTGCGTTAAGCTTTTGAAGGATACCGCTGCGTTTGGCAAAAAAGCACTTTCTATGAATTTTCGTGGCATTTTCAGTCATTCTGTGCTAGATTTCCCGATAGTTCAAATCAGAGGTAACCAAGACAAAATAGAAAAAAGACAAAAAAACAAAAAAGCATTCTTTTAAGAGTTATTAATAAAATTGACCGAAAACACTGAACAATAAACAAAACGCAAATAATAATTATTTGTTTCCTTAAACTCGAAAGCAGACACATTCGCAATAATTTTTTTGAATTGTTCTTTAAAAGTGCAAAAGAGTGAGACGTAAGTTGCATAATTTTCAAAACGAAACTGAAACACGAAAACGAGTCGAAAACGAGTGAAACAAGAAAACGAACAAAAAGTGAAAAGCCAAGCAAGATACATGCACGCTGCCTTCAGCTTGGTTACTAGAATTTTCCTTGGTTTCCTCTTTCATCTCTCTTTTATAATATTGTGAATGTGTAAAGAGTGTAAGAAAAACTTTCGTGGCAATAACAATGTTGATATGAAAGACAAACTATTTTTTTCATAAAGTGTTAGCAAAAAAAAAGGGAAAAAGAGGAAAAAAACGTGTACATTATTTGTGTGAATGTATGATGTGTGAAATGGTGTGTCTTTCTGTGTGTGTGTGGGTGTATTGTGGGTGATATATGCGTAGGCGCGTTATACTCTTGGCAGTAAGTAGTGTGCACGCAACACATCGCTCTCTGCTCGCTCCTCCAGCAACGTCGCACATATCTTTACCCATAGCCTTACTCTCTGAGTGCGTCTCAAAATCATCGATTTTTCCGAGCGATAACAAAAGCGAAAACAGCACCAAAAACAACAACAACAACAAGTACGAGAAGCAAAAGCAAAAAAAAAAAAAAAAGGTACTACTGGCCCCCATTTTCATAGATGTTTTTCCATTTATTTGTATACTCTTATGTTTTTTTTTTGTTGTTTCGCCCACTGTATCAACTATTATAATGTTGCAAGCACCTCGTTTTTTGTGTTCCGTATTTCGTAAGGTCTTTTTTTTAAGCCATTGCCTTCGTTGGTGTCTCAACCCTAAGAACGAACGTTTAAAATCAGCCAATACCCTTGAAGCTTACACTTGAAAAAAGTGTTGTTGTTAGTTTTTTAGCCATCATTATTTCAAGATCAATAATCTGTAGAAATGTTGTTGCATCTGGGATTGAAAGAGATATATTTGGCATTGAGTGCTTTTCTCCTCTCTCTATCAAGTAACATGTTTGCTCCAATCTAATGCCATTTTATTTCCGACATCGGGAAACGTAAAAGCTCTTTTTTTTTTTTGCCAAAATGACAATGGTTCGCCTTGGGAACATTTTCATATAGGAAATGCAATTCTGATAAAACACATCTGATTTCCTCTCTGTCTCTTAATTAAAGATTGCTGATAATTTGTGTTGCATAGTGCAGGGCGCCGCAAGGGTGCTGCGACGAAGCTTTTGTAACCTTGCGTTTGATTTCCTTTTTTTTCGCCTAGTGTAAATAAAGCTGTCATTGTTGCTGTTACAGTTATTGTCGTTATTGTTGTTGTTGTTCCTGTTGTTGCTGTTGCTTTTCATGTGATTGTTGTACCTGCTGTGGTGAGTTGTGGTGGTGGTGTGGTACAAAAAAAAAAAGCTTTACCAAGTGGCAAGTTCATGTGTAGGTACACAATTGTGTCAATCGGAGAGTGTATGAGTGTGTGTGTATGCTTGTTCGTTTCTATTTGTGTGTGTGTGTGTGCGATTAAAAGTTTTTCAATGCAACACTCGCAGTTGAATGCAACATTCCAAACGAAGTCAATGTAATAAATTCTGGGAAAACGTATCAAAAAAAGTGCCAGGAAAAGCGTCGAAAGGTTTTCGTTGAGTATTTCGGCAAATATTCTGGACATTGCGAGGGGTCAACGAAGCGGCGGTGAGTGCGTTCGTATCTCGTATCCAAACCCATTGCCAAATAGTGACATTCCCATTACTCATCCAATGCTAATGCATAGTTTTTTTATAAGCACAGTCACATATGTACATACATACATACAATACACACAAAACATACATATACATATACTAAAGGGTAGCTTTTGTTAAACTTTTTGCTTTGAATAAAAAATACTCAATAGCCTATGTGTGATGCGTTTTAGTAATTGATTTAGTAATAGCATCCGTAGCTTACATAATGCCCGCGTCCGCCTCCCGCCCTTCTAGACCAATAGTTAGATCTACAAACACACACGTACATTCATTTGTGTGTACGTGTGTGCATATGTTGTATGAACATAATATTCAATATGGTATGTTTGTATGAATGGGTTGGTGCATCTGTGTATGTGTGGTATATTTGCAGACCGATCTCGATGTCTCCGCAATTAGATAATGCTTAAGTTACCAAAAGGTTTAAAAAAGAAAAAGAAGAAGTCGAAAAAGGACCAAGATCTCTTCACCGAAGAGGAGCTCGAGCAGTACAAGCGTGATCTCAAAGCCAAACGGGAGGCGGCCGCCAACAAATCAGACGCTGGCGAATCGGACGCAGCATCAGACGTCGAGGGTGCAGCAACAACATCCGGCTACAGCCAGCCATCAAATTCGGCGGCCACATCCGCATCAAACTTTGCTTCGGATTATCAGCAACACTCTCAACATCAACATCAACATCAACAGAATCAGCAGCAGCAACCCGCTGATACCGGCGACGAAGAATGGGCCAAGTTTAAGGCACTAACCTCTGGCGTCGATACAATCTTACACAAGACACAGGACGAGCTCGATCGCATCAAGAAGGAGTCGTTTTACCAGCGTCTGCCCTCGGCAGCCGAAAAGAAGAAGCAGGAAGACGAGGAGGCCGCTCGCCGCGAGGCAGAACGCCTTGAGCGCGAACGCCAGCTAGCTGCCGAACGGGAGGCGAATCGGGACAAGCTAGCGGAGGCCGTTGTTGAGCTATCAGATTCCGACGAAGAGCAACAGGACGACGTTAATGACATATTCGCCACTGACTACATTGAGGCAATCACAAGCGGTGAGATACAATTAGGCATCGTACCCGATTCACCTGTGCTCGATCTAGACGACGGACCCGATCCCTTTGATACCGCCTATGCGGAGAAGGTAATTGTTGGTGCTGATAAGTCCAAGGGCAACAAAAAGCTCGTTAGCCTCGGTGCTGCCGTAGAAGTACTCTCGGGTCGCGTTGATCGCGACCACGCCCTCGCTTTAGCTAATCCCAAGCGGAAGTTACGCAAGGGCATCCAGAATCTATTGCTTAGTGAAAGCGTTGATCAGGGCGATACAGAGGCTGATCTCTTAACTGCTGAACCTCAGCACAATCTTCTTGACGACCTCGTAGATGACGTGCCCGAGTGTGTAGGACCTATTGACCTAAGTGTATCGCTGCATTTGCATTTGATCAAGCCCCAAAAGGTTGAAGAGGACGAAGAAGAGGGGGACATACTTGGCTCCCTCAATCCAGATCTAGCCGAATTTGATGCGCTCAAAGACGAGGAGGACGACGAGTTTGCAGAACTAGCGGCCGAATCTTTAACCAAAAAGGAGGACATAACCGTAGTCAGTCAGGTTGTATTACCTCCAGCAGAGGTACTTGCTGAAGCCGCTGCCGAAGCCAGTTGGGCAGAGTTTGAAGCAGAGCCCGAAGAGGATACATCAGGTGAGTATTGAAAGCTGTTGAATTACCAAGCTTTAAATACAATATCACAAATCTGATTACTCTCAAACCACTATATTTATAAAGTGTTTTTCAATGTTTCAATTACCAAGCTGATAGAGCTTGAAGGAGAAACACACCGTTTTGCGCATTTTTATTAATATTTGAATGATTTTCTTTGCAGGTAAACCAAAGCGTCCGCCACCACCGGCGCGTCCAGCGTTTGGGCCGCACATTGTGCCCGGCGCAATATACGTTAGCGACGACGAGGAGGAAAATCTAGACGACGATCCGTTCAATACAAACTACGCAGAGCAAGTGATTAGAAAGACTACCGTTCTCGAGCAGGACGACGATTTCGACCCACGTGCCGACGAAGACTTTGCTGTTGGTTCGACATTACAAGCGCCAGGTCGTGATCTCTTGGCTGGCAGTGCCACCGATCTAAGCAAGGTTGTGCCAGCTCCACTAGCGCCCACACTAAGCGTCGATCAGCAAGAGGATCCCCAGGACATTGATCCCTTTGATACATCGGCAATCAACGCACTTGTGCAACCCAAGGCCACTGAATTGCGCTTCTTGGAGCGCGAGCTGCTCAACGAAGCTGGTTCGAGTCTCAAGCACTCACTTAGCGATCCGGACTTTGACCCCCGTGCCGGCCAGGAGGAGGCGCAGGTTATCGCCGCGCCGGTGCTCATAACTCAGATCTCAGTACCCGAAGACGACTTTGATTGTGCACGTCGCAAATCGTCGCTGAGCTTAAATATACAGGCAAAAAGCGTAGGCTTTGTAGTGCCGTCACAAGACTTGCTGGCCGCTGGTAATGACGGTTGCCTGGGTGCCAACAAGAAGCCATTAACGCCCTACTACGCGCCCACCGGTCAATCCATAGCTGAGCGCGAGTCGGAGGATCCGTTCGACACGTCATATGTGCCCGAGGCGAAGCTCAGTAACATTGAGTTGAAGCACATTGAAGCTGATCTTATTACGGAACGAACACTAAAGCATAGTCTATCCGATCCCGACTTTAATCCACGTGCACCGCCCACACCTGTGCCTGCCGAGGTGCTGCTAGCTGTCGAGGAGAACATCAACATAAAGGTATTGACGCCTGCCCAGGAGCGCAGACACTTGCCCAGCAACGCGCAACAGGACGAAGATCAGGATCCCTTTGACACATCGATTGCTGCCAATATACAGCCCGGTCAGACGGAGCTGAGGCTGTTAGAGAACGAGCTGCTGCCAGAGAGTGCCAAGCAGCAAAACCCCAGGGCCCTACTCGATACCCAGAGTGACGCACAGGAGCTGGGACTGGGCGATAAAGTGCTGACGCCGTCGCTGCCAAATCGCACAACACAACAGCTGCTGGAGCACCAACAAGTGGACATAGATCCGTTTGACACATCTATAGCGGAAAACCTTGCGCCCGGCGAAACTGAAATCAAACTGCTCGAAAGCGAGCTAATTGAGCGATAATCACACAGTTCTTAAATCAACACAGTATCAAACACAACACATACAGAAAATATGGCGAATCCTTTCTTAATGGACGACGATCTGGATAGCGGCGATGCTGCCGTCAATCCGTTTTTAGTGCAAACTGACTCAGAGCCAGGCGAATCGGAAAATCCATTTGGTGAAGCGGCCTCTAATCCTTTTGCTTTTGGCGGCGATGAGCTGGAAACAGAGCCAGAGCCAGCTGCTGCGGACATCGATGCAGCGATGAGCTTCTTTGGAACAACCATAGAGGCGGAGGACGATGCGCTAAGTCTCAAGTCCGCCGCCGAGGAGGATGATGAAGGCAAAAAGCACGCAGAAGCGCAACCACCCCCAAGACCACAGCCGCCGCAAAGCACACAAGAGCTAATCAATACGGTCTCTAGTCAGCTGGACGAGACCAGCTCGGAACTGTTGGGTCGCATACCCGACACCCGTTCGCCCAGTCCCGTCTCAATGCGGGATCTGCACTCGCCCAGCCCCACGCCCGACTCCGGTCTGGCCGATCTGCTTGACGTAGATGTCTCGGATAGTGGCTCCAGTGCTCACACCCAGGCAATCGAGGCGGATCTAATGAGCGGCAGCGTAGTTGCTCCCTCACCGCTCGACAATCCATTTGGTGTGCCCACAGCGGTGCCAAATTTGCAAGGTGTAGCACCAATTGCGTCGCCGGCCAAGCAGCAGCCACCACGGCCGCCACCGCCACGTCCAGCAGCGCCACCACGTCCAACTCCGCCGGCACACATGATGCAGGGACATGGACAACAACAGCCAACTCCAACTCCGGCGCCACCGCAGCGTCCACCTCCGCCAGCTGCAGCAGTGCAACCAGCTGCCGATGCGGATGATCTCCTTGATATGTTTGGGAGCAGCAGCAAGCCGCCAAAGCCACCACCGCCCAAGACAAAAGAGGACATACTTAGCCTGTTCGAGCAACCATCGGTGGCTGTGGTCGCTGCCCAACCGGATTTGCTCAACGATGATCTGCCGGAGTCAAATTCACGGGACGAGCCCATCTTTAGCTCGCTGCTGATACGGCCTGATGATAGCACTCATGACATTACCTCACAACCGCAGGCAGCAACTGTGGCGCACATTGCGGCACCAGTAGAAACGACGCAAAGGCAGCGGGCTCCCACACCAGATATTGAGATTACTACAGTAGAGGATTTGCCACGCTCCGACGATGAGGATGAGCCGGAACCTCCGAAAGTTGTACAGCCGGAGCCAGTGCAAGAGCCAACTGCAATCAATGAGGAAGCTGAACTTGATGCTGAGCTAGTTAAACAGCCTGATCCGGAACCAGAGCCTGAGCCTGAACCGGAACCAGAGGAACAGATTGTGATTGAGTCGGATCACAGCCCACCCACAGAGTCGGCAGCTACCACACAAGCGATACCAGAGTCCCTCACAGAGCTGGTCAACGATGAGCCCGAGCAGATGGATACTGGATTGGACTTCCCAGGGCTAACCAGCGGTCAGTTGTCCGCCAATCCGTTTGCCAGCCCAGAGGAGGAGGAGGAGCCAAACTTTGCTCCCGCACCAATTGTAAGCAACATCTTTGCCCTTGATGAACCCGAAGCGGATGTGGCGCCACCTGTGGTGCAACCACGCGCAGCACCACCGGTACCACCACCAGCTGCTAGCTATGTAAGCAACATATTTGCAGCCGAACCAGATGAGTTTGATGCATTTTCGGCCAAATTTGACTCGGTTAAGAAGGACAACATAAGTATACTGGACGGTTTTGGTGGTGGTTCGGGTGCCATAACACCCTCCGGCGGAGATGGTAAGACAGGTTTTCCCAAAAAATCGTTAAGCCAAATTAATCTTCATTTATTTGTACAGCTTGGGGAGACAGTGCATTTGGTTCAGCGACGACTACAGCCAATGCATTTGGAGAGGTAAACTCGGTGGATGATGGTTTCGGCAATGAGGATGACGACTTCTATGCTATGCAGGCGCCGGTGCGTGCCGATTCCGTGGAGTCTGTGGATAAGGAATTCAGCGTGGTCATTCGGCCTAGGGCGGAGGGCGCATCTGGGGTGGCACCGCAGTTGGCTCCACCACCGCCACCGGCTCGAACAGCAGTCCAAGCGTCAACCACGTCGCCGCCAGCACCGACAGTAAATCCATTTGAAGATGATGTTAGCGGGTTTCCGGCACCACCGGCTGCAGCTACAGAGGGTAGCATCAAGCGCACAGATTCGCAAGAGACGCCACAGACGCCACTTTATGACGAGGATGTGTCCCAGCCACTAGAGGAGTTCCCACGACTCAACTATGTCGGCCCCGGCTGGGAAATGCAACTGCGTCAGCCCAACAAAAAGAAGATAACCGGACAGCGCTTCTGGAAGAAAATCTTTGTGCGCCTGGTAGTGCAGAACGATGTACCAGTGGTACAGCTACTAAACCAAGCTGGCGACAAGCAACCGTTCCAGGAGCTGCCGCTGCAGCCCTCCTACTCGGTGTCAGAGATCGGTGCCCAGCAGTACGATCAATTTGGCAAGATCTTCACCATGAAACTGCAGTATATATTTTACAAGGAGCGGCCCGGTGTACGACCTGGCCAGGTGACCAAGGCGGAGCGCATCACCAACAAGCTGACCAAGTTTGCACAATATGCCATCGCTGGCGACTACGAGGGCGTCAAGGAGTTTGGCAGCGATCTCAAAAAGCTCGGTTTGCCCGTAGAGCATGCACCCCAGTCATCGCAGCTCTTCAAGATTGGTTCGATGTGCTACGAGGATATGAAACAGTTTTCCGTTTGCATCGAGGAGGCGCTTTTCAAGCTGCCGGCTTTGCGCGAACGCGCCCTAACCTACAAAATGGAGGAAGTGCAGGTGACGGCCGTGGACGAGATTACCGTAGAGCAGGACTATGAGGGCAAGATACTCAAGCAGATCGCTCGCGTGCGTCTTTTTTTTTTGGCCTTCCTAACGGGCATGCCAACCATCGAGCTGGGCGTCAACGATATGTGGCGCCAGGGTAAGGAGGTTGTCGGACGTCACGACATCATACCTGTGGCCACCGAGGAATGGATTCGTCTGGAGGCCGTCGAATTCCACAGTGTTGTCAATCAGCAGGAGTATGAGCGCACTCGCACAATCAAGTAGGTTCTAATTATTATTTAATTTTGATGCGAAGACAATGAAGGAGGTACTATATGTTCAGGATACTGACCTAGTTTGGTCTACGGAAATAATGAATTTTTTAAATTCGGCAGGTTTCAGCCACCAGATGCCAACTACATTGAGCTGCTGCGCTTCCGTGTGCGTCCGCCCAAGAACCGAGAGCTTCCGCTACAGCTAAAGGCCACCTGGTGTGTCACAGGCAACAAGGTGGAGCTACGTGCCGATATACTCGTGCCTGGCTTTACGTCACGTAAATTGGGTCAGATACCGTGCGAGGATGTCTCCGTTCGTTTTCCCATACCAGAGTGCTGGATCTATTTGTTCCGCGTAGAAAAACACTTTAGGTAAGCTTTGTCCAGGCAACTATCTAGTTGTGGAAATGTTAACTTACACTTTGGTTTTCGAAGATATGGTTCCGTAAAGTCAGCACATCGACGCACTGGCAAGATCAAAGGCATTGAGCGAATTTTGGGCGCTGTGGATACACTGCAGGAATCCCTTATTGAGGTTACCTCCGGTCAGGCCAAGTACGAGCATCATCATCGCGCCATTGTATGGCGCTGTCCGCGTCTGCCCAAGGAAGGACAGGGTAAGCGGTCATTATTTCAATTCCCTTGAATTATATGTAATCGGCTAAATCGGGTCTTTCAGGCGCTTATACAACACATCAGTTGGTTTGCCGCATGGCACTGACATCGTACGACCAAATACCGAGCGAATTGGCGCCATACGCATTCGTGGAATTCACAATGCCCGCCACGCAGGTCTCGCATACCACCGTGCGCTCCGTGAGCGTGCAGGACTCTGATGCCGATGAGCCGCCCGAGAAGTATGTCCGTTATTTGGCACGGCACGAGTACAAGTAAGTATCAACAACAACAGCGTACTCCAAGCTAAACAGTTAATCTAATCAATACCTTCTATCTTCTCGCTTTCAGGGTTGGCATCGAGACCACGCACGGCGAGTCCACGAATGCGTATCTGGCGGCAACTCGACCCATTCGCGAGGAACCCGCCGCTGCAACCGCAGCGAGCAAACCGACTGCCTCGCCAGTGCCACCCAGCGATACCGATTCCGACTCCAACTAAGCACCAATCAAACTGAACAGTATCAAACATCCACAACCACTAACACTACATCTGGTACATATTTTGCTTATTTTCCGTGTTCTCATCGTAGATACAATATTGGTTTAGAACGCTTGCAGTGCACTTTCATTCCTGATTTAATGGCGAGTGCACTGTGAGCAGTCTGAATCTTAGGTAATGATTAGTTGACAATAAATACAGGAACAGCAACACATGAAGAACGCTAGAAACAATATTATATGGATAATAATGGATGGTCAAACAAATGCAAAAGGTAATGACAAACGCAAGAAAGTCAAGTTATGAGAGAGACCCACAGCTGTATTGGAGTTATGCTGAGTCTTTGGCAAATGGAAACTAACCATTATAATTACCTAATCATCTCTATTAACTAAATATGTTAATCAAGCGACCAAAGGAAGTGTGCGATAAGTCAAACCATACATATGCATAGAAAAAAAGGGTTATGGTACATGCATCACCGCAAAAACATACAAACATATATAAACAAACACAATACATACATATATACATACATATATATAAAGAAAGTTTATAGGCATTACTTATTAACAGATGTTACATACATATTTATATACCATTAAGCAAGTGACAAGACATAAGAAATGAAATGACAAGCAATTTCGCAAAACATCGTTCAACTACGATTAAAGATACATACATATATATATATATATATAATGATGAAACGATGATGAAATTTAAAAATTAACAAAACATCACTAAACATCAAAAATCTACTACTAGCTAACTAAACTAATCTAGGAAACCAAACGTAGACCTGCTCGCACCGGCCATCCGAACTGGAAAGCTCAACTCCAAGCAATGATGAGGTGTCTGCAAAAAAAGAGGCGACAGTCTAACGCACACACACACACACACTCATACACACACACACCAGACACGCGCATACCTACACTCATTTAAAGCTGCGTTCGATTTCATGTGTACCGGTCAACGGAAGAATAATATTATATTAGTTGAATTGTTGCCATTGAAGGGTATGAAGAATATTACGTATACGCAGCACAAGTTCCCAACACTAAGCGGATGATAGTATTAAATGGCGCAGGATCATCATTGAAACTCGGCTCGCAAAAGTGAAAACTACACAAGTGAACGGAAACTGTAACTGTAAAACTATCCATAGCATACTTAATATCAAAGCAAAACAAAACAAAACACAAAAATAAACTAAGCTTTATGAAATAATTGATTTCAACTTATAAACAAATTCAATTTAAATTTAACTTCAAGCAAAACGGAAATGCATATTCAAATGTTATTGTTGTGAATTAAAACTATATACATAAAAGCAAATATATATAAATATATATATATATATATATATATTCAAATCAACAACCTTAAAATATCCTAAATGGAAATATAGTAAATGCATCTTTGTTGAATCAAGCAAACTACATACTGACATTAGATGAATTGAAAATGAAAGCAAACAAAAAATGATATGAAAAACATAAATAAATCTATACATATACATACAGAATATATATATATATACATACTTGCATATTAATATATTTAATTGAGTTTAATAGCTAAAAATGCAGAATAGAATTGTTAATTTAGTGGTAAACGAATATAAAGCACATAGTAATACTTGTGCGCTCTGTACTCGTCTTTCGTCTTTCAAGTTTCAAGTTTGCCCCAATTTAGTTAATATCCTCCTCTCACTCAGACACATACTACATAAAGCATTTCATTGCTTAAAGATGAAATGAATGAAACAGCTGAAACCGAAATGAAAACAAAAAATAACTATTTTCAAATGATTCTCAATGGACGTATTTAATCATGCTAAATAAAATAAATGTATACAATATTATACAATATATATATTTAAATAAATGCCCCGTATATGTATATTGTGAACCCCTAGGAATTATGAGCAAAAGTTTCTCATTTATTATGTTCTATGTGTTACTTAATTTACATACGTTAAATATTATAAATACACTGATAACTATAGTATGTACCATCAAGCAAAATGAAGTGCAATAAATTCAAGACCCAAAAAAAGCAAAAAGCAAAGAGCAAATACCCTTCCCCCATCCCCCATCCACCAAAACCCCCAATTCCAACCCATGAGAGACAACTTTCACATGTTATATATTAAATATACATATACATACATATACATATACATATACACATACATAAATGGTATTATATAAATTCAATGTAATGAATATTATTATTATGAAACAGAATCGACGCAAAACGCATTATGATGGAATATTAACTAGTCAAATGAGAAAAATAAATATTGAACCACAACATTTACTCAACAATGTGTTCTTCTTCTTCTTCTTCGTGTTCTTGTTCTTGTTCTTCATGTTCTTTGTTTTATGCAGTTTCTTTCTCTTTCTCTGAAGCTCATTTATCATGTGGGCTGGCTTTAAGCCAACATCTAGCCCAGCATCTACAACTGGGCTGTAATCAGTGCACATGTGCACAACAGCTTTACCACTCGAAATCCTCGTAAAATATATTGTGCTCAACTTTTGGACCAAACATCTCAAGAGGTTGACCCCACAGACACGGAACGTAGTCTGTTCTTGCTCTTCACTTCTGGCACAACTTTAATTTGGCCCAATAGAGCTTGTGTGACGTGCTTGTGCAGTTTGTTTGCGTCTCTTTCTTACTCGCTATCTCCGTTTCTTTCTCTTTGAATGCTTATGATTTATGTACGAGCATTGTTTATTCGCTGCAGGCATTTGATTTTTTGACTATTAGCTAAATGAACAACAAGGCGTATACGTAATATTTTGCTTATTAGTAAGGAAAAAGGCTTAAAAAGAGGCAGATACAGAGAGAGAGATAGAGGGAGACAGCTTCCACAAACACTTTTATTTGGTTTAAAAGGCAGCGACAGCTTTCGTTGAATCTTTTTCTGTTGATATATATTTGAGTTTGCTTTCATTGCTGCCACTTAAATAATTCAATGGAATTTAGCTCGAGTTGGGTTCGGGCAAGTACGTGATGAAAATTGGCTGTCAGACAACTGGCGGCCAGCGTCAAAAGTTACTTTGTTGCAATGCTTGCCCACTAAATTGCAAAGAGACAGAGTGAGAGAGGGAGAAATTTAGGTTAGTTTTTTTTCAGAGCTGGCTGGCATAAGTGAGTTAGCCAATGCCTTGAGGCTCGACAAAACAAAAAAAAAATTCAGAACTGTTGATGGATCCTTAGCTTGGAGCTACGTTTGCCATATCAGAGCAGCTTTGAGTACACTTCGCTGTATGTTTTTTTTCCTCCCCCCGCTGTCATAATGGACTTTTGAGTCAACTAGTATATGTGTGTGTGAGTGTGTTTGTATGGGATTTCAATCTGTCTACGTGAAACGTGAGCATATGAGTCACGGAGTCACGAATGAATCAATAAATGATTGAAACAATAAATGACACAAGCTGCTGCCAAACAAAATGAATTTGTTTACACATATGAGATTTTGGACATCTTTCCATATATTAATACTTAATAATCGTCTACCAAAGATGGATTGACACATGCTCGAAGGCACACTCAATTAGATTGGGAAAACGCAAACTTATTTGTTCTTAACCTAAACAAAACATATATATATAGATCAACTAAAAGAAAACTCTTTAAACCTTATGTTTTTTGTGGATACATTTTTGGTCAGCAATTTAAATTGCACTTTTATTGCCTTGAAACGTTGCCAATTGCATTTCGTTTCGTTTTTTTGGTAACGGAAGCGCCAATCATAAGCTGGCAGAAAAACAACAAGACTACAAAAAATAATAATAACGTAAATAGCTGCAGTCCCGTTGTTTTTATCAGTTGGCAACGAACTAAAACTAATTACTGACTGGCAAGCCAGCAAAAATAAATTCCAAAGCGCATTAAATTTGAATCAATCATGCAGCTTCCTCTATGGACATTGTCAACATTTGTGAATCAGCGGCAAATTCATGATGGTGGTTGTACACACACACACACACATACACACAATGGGGCCGAATTTTATGCAGTGATTGGCAACAAAGTTGCAACAACAACAACCACAACATGATGCGATCCGCTGATTTTTATGGCTGCCATAACAATGCCAAGTGTTTGCTTTCCGGCCCCCCAACTTACCTGCGCCTGCTGCTGGTTCATAAAAATTCCAAATTCGCAGCTGAAACACATAAAATGGCCAAATGGCCAAGGGGAGAGAGGGGAGAGGCGGTGGCGTCTGTGTGGTGTTGTTGACCCCTCCTTTGACTTGGCCAGATGTGTGTTGCATAATTATATGCAATATACCATACCAGAAACATGACAAGAAAACGTTTTCAACCAAACAAACATGTGTCTTCCCCATCAACAGCCCCTTCCCCCACTCTTTTGATCTGGGGGGTGGGTGGACTGACTGCGTTTGACGCCTTCGAGGGTCATGCCAAATGCAAATGATGCGTCCGACGACGTCTTTCTGCACTATTCGCTTTGTTATCCCTTACAATTTGTTGTTGTCTTCGCAACCTAGCACATGTTCTTAGCCAAGACACACACCCATACACTACTAACACTATCAGTAACACCCACACTCATATGCAAAATACATGCACAGGGCTGCATAATTTGTTGGATTCTTTCGTGAACGGCTAAAAAGGGTCTTGGTTCTTGGGTCTTGGGTCTGTCGTCTGCGTTTGCGTTTGCGAGGCATCTTCTGTGCAATATCAAACGAATTAGCATAGAAAACTGCAAATTTGAATTATGGCCAGCAGCAGCAGCTGTTTCAGCTCGCAGACTCACTCCCCCAACCTCCCGTCTCTCACCACCTCCCTGCCACCATCACTATACCGCTTGTAGTGCATGTACATGTGTTGGCCCAATCAAAATACAAAAAAAAAAAAAACGAGGGGAAAAACGAAAAATACAAAACCCTAAAAATGTCGAACCATTGCAGACTTGCCAAAAACGATTCGTTTGTACTCTTTTATTATGCATATGTGATGAAATTGAAACAAGATATTGCCAGAGATATACATACATACATATAAACAAGTATTTGAATAATTAATGCAGCATAGTTGAATATTTTACTAACGATGTTAAGAGTTCTTTCTGCTTGCAAGACTTTCCCAGAGAAAGACAGCTTCAACTACTGCCAAGGCAATCCATTAGTAAGTGATTGAATTAAGTTAAGTTAGAGACAATAATCAAAATATTTAAAACTTATTAATTGCTAGTTTGTTTTTGAGTTTTGAGTTTAAGCACATTGCCATGCCAAGTATAAGCTCTTAAAATCGTTCCAAAGACTTGTTATACCAAACAGCTTGGCCATATTGTGTATACCCTTGGCCCATGTATACCCATTTTAGCCATTTGCATTTGTGCAAATATAACTGGAAATGCACATAAACTACTATATTCATGTATAGTGTGGTGGTATAGATGTAAAATTGAATTGTGATATGACCAAGTAAGCATAATTTATATAATATGTAGTAGCTATAAAGACAGTATTATACCCATACATACTTATCTCTCTGTGTCTGTGTGTGTGTGTACTCATCGAATTCGTCTAGCCGTGTGCGTCTAATGCGCCTAATAGATCCCGTAGCTGTGTTTGTCTTCCAAGTTTTCGTTTGTGAGGGTGGTGAGGAGGAGGGGGAGGTAGGTTTGCCACTTGTTAGTCGGCGTTTTTAGTCATTGCTCTTTCGTTCGTTCGTTGCTCAAATACGTAATCAGTGAAATTTTCATGCGCATTTTTCTTCTTTTATTTTCTTCGGTGGGTAAACAAATGTCGCTTTGAGCTGAGCTGAGCTGAGAGGAGCTGAGAGGAGTTGAGCTGCGCTGACTCTGTGTGACGCTTAACTTGAAATACGTTCCTCAATTTCCATAAACACGTGTGCAAATAACACGTGTGCTTCCCCTAGCACTGACAAACAACAGTTAGGGGCATGTTTGGTATGGGGGCGCTGGTGGTGGGTGAGGAAACGGAGGGCAGACAAAGTTGAGAGAAGCTGGTTGAGTTTGTCCTTAACATTAGCTAACTATTGCTGGCATTTGATTGAAGGCGTCGTCCCTATGTCGGGATCGGGATCCGGGGGGAAACACGGTTTTTCGTATTTGAGTTTCAGCACTGTAAAATGCGCCTCAAATTGATTTTTATTTATATTTCAAAAGAAAACTTTTCGCCAGCTGTTAAACTCTTGCTTTTTGCTTTTATTTTTGTTTTTTCGATTGTTTTGTGTTTTGTTTTTGGTATTCTTTCATTCTACAGCTGCGACAAAATTGCTTTAAGCCACCCGCACCTTACCTTACTCTTGGATTCAGCCAGCAACTCACCTAATGGAATTTCCATTAAGCTATTAAATATAAATCGAACTGCATGTGTCGCAATGTTTGTCTTTAAAACGAGGCTAAAACTTTATCATTTGAATATTATCATACCTGGATTATGTATGAGTTTTTCCGTTCAAGGTGAAGAGATCATTTTCTATTCACAAAACATTTTGTGCACTTTTCTTCTGGATATTAAATACTATGTCTACAAATATTGATGTTGGTTTGTTTGCTTTCGGCGTCAGCTCACATTACTTGTGGTCTAAACACACACACACACAATCAATCTCTCTGAGAGATCAGACGAGATTTATTATGCAATATAACATGGGCGTAGGCGGGGTTTTCGATGGTGAATGATTTGAGTTGAGTTGAAAGGGGGATCATATCTGACTATGACCATGGCCGTTGGTAAACCGAGCATCAAATACGTAAGCAGTTATTTGCTGAGGCTTCCATTTGGGCTGGCGAACCGGTTAAGATTCATTCAGCTAACAGTCGCTGGCATGGAACGTTGGCAGAATTGCATTGCGGTTGTCACCGGCGCCAGTTCGGGCATAGGAGCTGTACTTACCCGCCAACTGGTGGCGGCGGGTGTCACTGTTGTTGGCCTGGCACGTCGACTGGATCGACTGGAGCAGCTGCGTCAGCTTTTAACCGATACCCAACGCGATCGGCTGCATATCAGGGAATGCGATGTGACCAGTGTGGAGTCGGTGAACGAGGCCTTTGACTGGATCGACAGGGAGCTGGGCGGCACTGACATATTGATCAACAATGCGGGCAAGCTGTCCGGCGGCCAGTTGATCACTCTGTCCTTGGATGTGGTGCAGCAGGTGCTGCAGACAAATGTGATGGGCGTTGTCTATTGCACTCAACGCGCCTTCCAATCGATGCGTCAACGAGCAACGGCTGGACATGTGATTCTACTCAATAGTATTGTGGGTCACTATCTGTTCAATCCGCTGCCCGGCTGCCTGCAGGAGCTGAACATGTATCCGGCCACGAAGCATGCCGTGACCGCCATGACCGAGCTGTTTCGCCAGGAGTTTCGTGACCTAAAGACCCATATCAAGGTTACGGTAAGTAGAAATTGGTTTGTGATTGTGATCCGATGTTTAACTTAATCAAAACAAAACGTTGTAGAGCATTAGTCCGGGCCTGGTGGATACAGATATGGTGCCGCAGGCATACAAACGGTTGCCCATGCTGCAGCCAGAGGATGTGGCAAGTGCCATTATGTATGCTCTGGCCACACCGCCACATGTCCAGGTGCACGAGCTGACCATCAAGCCCATGGGTGAACCATTTTAATAAGTTTTTCTATATATTTTTGTTGAGCATGCGATATATTCAAATAGAATATGTGTTTAACGATTTGTTTTTTATTGTAACCCGCGAATAATCTTTTGAATACCATATACAATAACAATCATAAATAATAATTTGCTTACTTACGTGTCTGCATACAAATGAGCTGAGTGATGATGATGATGGCAAATACGTCATGCTCGTAATTGAATATGCGAAAATGGCAATGGCATATGTGTAACTATTTGTGAAGAGTAGAAAAGTAGAGTTGGGGGGCACGGGCACGGGCACGGGCACTGGCACTGGCACAGAACTTATAAATTCCACAAAATATTAATAAAATGACCAAACACCAAAAGTGTCTTAATGAACAAGTGAATATATGTAGCTGGCGAACTGCGCGACACTTGGTTAATTATTCAGCTGTGTAAAATGGGTGTGAAGCCGCCAGCAACAACTATTAAATATTCAATTGCTTTCAAAAAGCTTTGGGCAATGTTTGGCTGGGGGATTCTCAATATAAGCAAGACTCTGTCGCAAATGAGATTCAGTTGCGCAATTGCTCCAGTCAGTGTTGCACAAAGAGTTATCAAACTCAGCTGAAAACAAAACAAAACTCAAACCCAAAACCCATTCAAAGAGAAAACAAGAAAAATAGTCATGGAACGTTGGGCAAATTGTGTGGCTGTTGTTACTGGGGCTAGTTCGGGCATTGGTGCCGCTGTGGCCAAGGATCTGGTACGTGCTGGTCTCACTGTGGTCGGCCTGGCACGTCGCGTGGATAGAATCGAGGGGCTTAAAGAGCAGCTGCCCGAGGAGCTGCACTCCAAACTGCATGCCCGCAAATGTGATGTGGGCGTCGAGGAGTCGGTGGCAACTGCCTTTGATTGGATCGAGGAGCATGTGGGCGGCGTCGATATATTGGTGAACAATGCTGGCTTACTCTATGCCGGCCAGCTGTTGACCATGCCGCTGGACCAGCTGCAACATGTGCTGCAGGTGAATCTAATGGGTGTGGTCTATTGCACCCAACGCGCTTTTCGCTCCATGCAGCAACGGCAGGTGGCTGGTCATGTGGTGCTCATCAACAGCCTCACCGGTCACCATGTCATACATCCGCCCAGCGAGGCGATTCAGTGTCTCAACATGTATCCGGCCTCCAAGCATGGCATCACCGCCCTCCTGGAGACAATCCGCCAGGAGCTAAACGGTCTACATACCCATATTAAGGTCACGGTAAGTCACGGTGATGCGTGATGAGTTGGTGATGCCGACTTAACTTGATCAATCTTGCAGAGCATTAGTCCCGGTGTCACCAATACCGAGATCTTGCCCGGTGACTACAATAATCTGCCCATGCTGCAACCGGAGGACATATCGGCTGGCATTATGTACGCCCTGGGCACACCACCACATGTCCAGGTGCACCAGCTGACCATCAAGCCCATCGGCGAGCCCTTCTAAGCATACATTTTGTGACCAGTTGATTGGGTCTGGCTTTAGTCAATACCATACAAAGCTACCCAAAGCTACCCATGCGCATCTGCTTTACAACCAAACAACCAAAAATGTTCTTTATTTGAAAAAATATATAAGTTTGATGGCAAGCTGGGCGAGCTGTGGTTATGGCTGTGCCAGTGTGCCAGTGTGGTGGTGGTGGTGGTGGTGGAGGGGACTGTCTTCCGGTATCCTGCTAGCTAGGTATGCCGAAATACGAAAATAAGTTAACATTAGCTTGACATGCCGATGTCGATGCTGATGCCGTTGCCGATGCCAGCCACCAGTCGATGCAGTCGACCCAAAACTACACCGGGAACAGGTGCCCAACCGTACACCCATCCGTACCTTCCGTACCTACCGTACCCATCCGTTCTCATCTCGTCTCTCTTACCATTTTTCTCCTTTGCCGGCGTCTGTCAATATTGAAAGCGTGCGCATTTGACATAAAATGTAATATAGTCACACACACACACACACCACACACACACACACACCACACACACACGCACACCTAAGCGCTGAAACTGACAAAGATGCAATACATATACATATACATACACATACATATATGGAGGCAGCAGTCTCCGGCAGTTTTATGCAAAATGGCTTCTTCGGTCTGAGATGCTCGATGCCCGAAAAACAAAAAAAATTATATATATTTATATATATGTAATATAGAGATTGTTTACCTTTTACTTGCTATTATTATTATTATTTAATTTTATTTTAATTTATAACAAAAAATACCTTAAGCAAGTTTCATTTAATTATCACTTGAGTCAAACTTTTTTAGCAGTGTATTTTTGAATTTTATACACATGGTTGCAACCAAATCTAGCTGCGGCATCACCGGCAGTGCCCCTTCCCAGAAAGTGCGACAGAGCGTCTAAGCCCAGAAAACTTTTATGACTTTACCCGTGGAACAGCGGCGGCAGCAATATTAGTAATGATAATGCTGATGGTAACGGGCAACTGCTGCTGCCGCTGCTGCTGCTGCTGCTGCTGCTGCATTTTCTCAGTTAGTGTATTTTGGCATCACTTGCGTCACGCCAAGTTGTCAATGTTGCATATAAACACGGCGTTGTCAATGTTATTGTTGTTGTTGCTGTTGATGTTGTTGCTGTTGGTGCTGTGCGTGTTTAGTATTGCTGGTTGTTGTTGGCTGCCAGAAGCAGGAGCAGTTGCAGATCCCTTACGCCGGCAGCTCGTTTGCATGTCTGTTTCCCAGTGGCAGCAGCTCAGTTGTCTGCCTTTTGCCTTTTGCCTTTCTCGCTGAAATAGCTAATAATGTCGCGCATTCATTTTGGGGGCCCTGCAGCGACACATTGCAACAGACACAGACACAGACACGGACATAGTCACAGACACATACACATACACAGGCCGCGCCAGTTCTTCACTGTCGACTGTCAGTTTTTTTCTTATATTTTTTTTCTTTCAGATTTTTTCTACTTTTTCTCCACTATAACTTCTGTCTGCTCTTTAAACAAAGTCACGCCATTTGATGTTGTTGTTGTTAGTTGACTTTTTAAATGTTGCAATCGCTTTGACCTTCAGCCGGCAGCGGGTATCGCATTTCCATTCAACACCTTAGAGTTTCAGCAACTGCAACTGCAACTCGAGTTGTTGTCAACAGATGCCAGATGACAGTTGCCCCATTGCAATGGCTGGCACTTCCGTTTATATTCCATTTCCGCTTCCTCTGCGTCACTCTCCGGCTTCGAGAGTCTGTTGCCGTTGCCCCGATTGACCGGCTACCGCCTGCAACCTCTTTAAGACGAAACAAAAAATGTATACAATTTAAATATTATACATAATCTTATTCCCAATCTTCTCAACTCAAATCTTCAATCAGCAATAACTGTAATTTTGCTTTAAAGTAACCAAAACGGCCGCCGCCGTCGCCGTCAACCGAGAGCCAGACAAATATCTAATAAGCTCTTACCGCTAGAAATTTAGTCAATTTTGTGTGTTGCATACTTTTAAGCGCGCCAGCTAAAAATTTGCATTGAAATTGGGCGAGCTGTCGCCGTTTGCTCTGATTACGCTAATCAGCCTGCGTTGAGCTGTCGTACCGTTAATTTGGTGGCATCTCCCCTCTCTCTCTTTTTCTTGCCACCCTCCCTTCTATCGTTCCACCATCGCTTCGCTTCGTTGTTTTTTTGTTGTCTTTCAGCTATAACCGCCCTTGGCAGGGGCATAAGGTTATGTGCAGGGGAGCGTAACCTGATTGATTTGCGGCGACATTTTGTGGGTCGGCTCTGTCTAATTAGCATAACGCTGACAGCTTTTAATAAGTTGCTGGCAGCAGCAACGGCAACGGCAGCGGCTGCGGCTGTGGCAGGTGTTGCAAATGCGTAGAAGAAGCAACTTGAGTGCATTTGTTGGCCCAATGCGAGGCAGCGATTCATGTAGTTGCTTTTAATTAAAACTTCAATTGAAGGCGACGCACAGTGGGACCATTTGCATAGTTAATGCCGTCACAATATACAAGTAAGAAGACTCTAAATCGAGTAAGTTGTTTCATATCTTCTTAACTGATTTTAATAAGATTTTCATTGTTTTGTTAATGATTTTGCAAGACTTTTTATTCTTACCGGTTTCATGTGTATATCGGAAAGCGAAAAAGTTATCGATAATTGAAAACACACTTGTACTGTCTAGGGAGTAGAAGAGCTTATATCCAAAATATGGAGTCTCCAGCTTATATAGTTTCTTTATAAACCATTATACCCATTTCAAGGGTTAGGATATACAAATATATTAATAAATAATGTATATGTTAAGAAATATGTTTTTTGGCTAAAAGTTCCACTGTTTGCGCGCTGAGTGACACGAGATATTGTGCCGCTTTCAGCTGAATTCTGTAAATCTAATTAAATAGTCTCCAAAGCATTCTGCAGCGATAGACTGTGTTGACGAAAAGCCTTTAATATGCTTGAAATGCTTCAGAGATATTCATATTCAAAGGGCAATACATCGCGTTTAGCTAGATTTGAGTTGAGTTAGATTGAAAAAAAGCTCTCTGATATGGGTCACGTTTGATCTACTGTGTAAGCGATATCTGCATGCTGGAACTATCGCTGGAACATCGCTGGAACAACGGTGCCGTGCATTTGCCGTGTAATCGGAGTGACAGGGTGCTACATTGGGTCGACACTTGCTGCGTGCTGCGTGCTGCGTGCCGTGGACTGTATGGCAGGCGCTTAACTTACACAATTTCCGCACTGCTTTCTCTCGTTTTTCCGCTTCCTGCTGCACTTTGCTGCAATGCGTCGCATCGCGTCCCGTTGCGTCCCGTCGCGTCGCATCGCGTCGTGATATGCTTCGATGCTATGCGATGTGACGTTGCGTTTTCTTCTTGTTCTTGCTCGCTGTTCTTCTTCTTCTTCTTGTGTTGCGCCGCCCTCGTGCCAACTAATTATAAAGTTGGAAACGGAAACATTTACAAAACATTTAGCGAAAAATGCACATTTACGAAAAACGTGTGCGGACTCTGTAATAGGCGGCAGGCAGAAGCAGGGAGAAGCAAGGACTCACCGCCAATGCCCAGATTCGCCTAACAAAATCAAAAGGTCCCAGGTCCCCCCCAACCCTCTCCACCCCACCCGCACCATACTCACAGACACACAGAGCCAGGGAATGGACATGGACACGTTAAATGGCCAGCCGGGCATGCAAATGCCGTCGTCGTCGCAAACCGCAAAACGAACAGCGAGAGCAAATGTCAGATGCACGTCTTGCCACACCCTGCCTGCCTCCCTCCCTCCCCCGCCGTCCCACCCTCTATGCACAGCCAACAAACTAGAGTGTATGCTACTCTTCCCGCCTAATAATACATAGCTACATATACATACATATACATATATGTATGTGTGCGTGTGCGGTTTGGAAGACGAAACCGGGCACAACTTCATATTAGGCCGCCGCAGCAGCAGCCAGGAGATAATAAATGTCAAGCTTGGAGAGACGTGGACATTGTGGCTTATGGGCTTGAAAGTTTTTTTTTATTCCCCCATCCCTCTTCTCCCAACATTTTTATTTATTTTTTAACTTATGCATTGCTGAATACGTAATCTTGGCATATGTTCTATCTCGCTTTTACAATTTTCTTTGTTCTTCTCTCTCCCTTTCTCGCTTGTTCTTGTGACGCTCTCTTCTGCATTTCATAACTCTCCGTGGAGAGCTTTCACGGTCCGAACACGTACACACTACGTTCAGACGGACGGAGGGACGGTCGGAACGGGTCGGACGGACGTTTCGGGCAGGAAATTGCGACATTTTGTTGAATTGAGGAACAGATGATCATAAAACAAGCTAATTGGGAGTTTTCCAAATGTACTACAGTTGACAAATGCAAACTCAAGAAAAAACAAGAACAAAAAATAAATATAAAATATGTAAGGGTAAATATTTATTTTTGTTACGATATTGCTTTAAAACTTTAAAGTATAGATGTTGCTTGTATCTTGCTGTTGCCTTTTGATATGTAATGATTTAGTTGATATAATTGCGATGATCCTCAATGTAAGATGGTTGTTTGTGTAAGTTTTCCAATAACCAAAATGGGTTTGGGTACTGAATAAAGTTGTTATTTGTGTTGTTTGAGTTGCGCTGTAAAGAAGAAAAGTTGTATATGTAAATTGTTTGCTTTCTTGTAGATCGATTGCTTACCCTATAAATGTTTTTGTTGTCTAAAATTGATTGTAGCTTACCAGTTAACGCCTTTTGCTGTGTCAAAATGTAGTAGTTTAACTGACATCGTCGTTATGATCCGGAAGCTAGTGAAGTTGACTGCGATAATCATGAGTCATTCTGCGAGAGATGGGTGGTCGGCGATTTAACTCATCAAATGATACAAATACCGTAATCCCCGAGTTTTGTGCACTCCTGACACTGATGAAAGACTCCGTGGACTCTCTTCGTGAGGGAGGCTCGACGGGTTGCGGCACATGTGGCACGGGTGCCTGAACACTACCACGGGTTGGTTGCCAGTTTGATGCAGGCACTTGAGCTTGTGGGAACGTTCCTAAATCGTTACTCGCCGACTGCGTGTTCGACGAAGCCATCATCAAATCTTGTGGCAGGGGTCCTGGACAAGTTTTTCTACGCGCAGGAGCCCGTTTTTTCGGTGCTTTAATGCGATCTGGCACCTGGGTGGTGTTTGTGCTGAAGGCAAATGTCATTGGAGCAATTGGTGCAGTAAGATTTGCTTTTTGAGCAGCCGTCTTCCTCGGCGCACGGGGCTTCCTCGGCTTTGGCGTCTTGGCCGGCCGCTCTTCGGGAGTCTTTTTTGGCTTGCGGGGCTTTGGCGGAGGCCTTGGCGCATCCGGATTTTTACGGGGACGGCCGCGACCTCTTTTTACTACCGGTGGTGGATCTCCAGCTTGAGCCAATTTTGTGGGATCAATGCTCGCCGGATTTGACACTGCGGCTTGCGCCAAAGCCGAATTGACCTGGGGTGCTTCACCAGCTTTTTTCCACGGCCCACGAGGCTTCGTCGGTGGTTTTGGGGTTTTGGGCGCACCACCTTCGGTATCACCTGTGGCAGTGTTTTTCTTCGGTCCCCGAGGTGTACGCGCTGTGGCGGCCGGCTTGGCAGCCGGTGTGGTAGGCGCTTTGGCAGCCGGTTTGGCAGACTGTTTGACAGACCGTGGTGTCTTGGGGCCTGGACCGTTATTTTGCCAATAACTGGGCGCTGAAGAAGGACCCGATGCAGGCTTGGGAGTTTCCAAAGCAGCGGCCTTTCGAATCGCCTCTTGAGCAGCTTTACTTATTGCTTTTGCACGAGCCTCTACCTTTTTCCAGATTGCTGGATTTCTCGTTAGGTACATTCGCTGTGTTCCAGAGCTGCAACTGCTGCTACTTCCGCTCCTGCTACAGCTGCGACTGCGATCTTTCGGCGGATCTTTCTTCTCCGCTGGTGTAGTTACTGTGGGCTTTGGATCTGCTCCCAAAGCAACTGGATCACGTTGTAGATTGGATACCACTGTTTTATTAAATTTGGTGTCAGTATTGTTGCTGCGTGCTAGTTTTTTAGGTTTTGCACCTCTACCGCTATCACTGTCGCTATTACTGCTGCTGCCACTGACGCTGCGACTGCTTGTGGCGGTGACGTAGCTGCCGCTGCCGCTGGAGGTGGTACTGCTGCTGGTGTAGCTGCTATCACTTTTCCTGCGACACATTGCAATCACTGATTCCCTTGCAATCGCTGGTGTAGGAGTTTGGTTGCCTACCGGATTGCTGGATGAGGCTAATTTAGAGCTACTAGCTTTTTTGGTGCCACCACGTTTCTTCGCAGGCTTCTTTGTGGAGGATGAAGCTGGAGCACGCGCCTGGGCGTTCAGATTAGAGCGATCTAGCTGTGGGACTTGGGGTACCTGAGGTTCCGTATTCCTCGGTATCCAGCCGCTCGCAGGCAGTGGTGTGTTTTCGGCCGGCTGAGGCTGACGTTGGCCTGATTGAACTGATTTTCGCGCACTGTGGGTCGACTGATTGGGCCGAGCGCTCGGCTGATGTGTATATTGCCCAAGTTGATTTGAGTTCTTAGCCCCTTTTTGCGAATGTTTCTGATTGGAGAGACCACCAGACTGTTGCGCTTTCTGGGCCATCTGAGAAGGTCGACTACCTGATGGTTGCGATTCTGATTTCGATTCCGATTGCAAATAATAGTATAACTGCGATTGTGGATGCGGGATCAGATTTGGGTCGCGATTGATCCACTGTGAATATTGGCGCTCATGTTCCTGTAGTTGCGAACGCTTCGCTGCAGCCGCTATTTGGGTTCGCTTGGAAGTCGGGAGCGTTTGTTCGGGCGCCTGATTGGGTCGTTTCGTAGCAGGGAGCTTAGGCTCGGGCTGTTGGTGCGCTCTTTTTGCAGCAGGAAGCGTTGGCTCGGGCTGCTTCTGGGCCCGTTTAGCTCCAGGAAGCGTTTGTTCGGCTGATTGTTGTGCTCTTTTGGCTGCAGAAAGCGTTTGTTCGGCCGATTGTAGGACTCTTCTCGTAGCTGGCAGCGTTTGTTCGGAAGGTTGTGACGCTCTATTGGCAGCGGAAAGCATTTGTTCGGGTGCTTGTTTAGGTCGTTTCGTAGCGGGGAGCGCTTGATCGGGCGCTTGTTGCGCTCTTTTTGCAGCGGAGAGTGTTTGTTCGGGCGCTTGTGGGGCGCTTTTGGCCGCGGGGAGCATTGGCTCGGGCTGCTTTTGGACCCGTTTAGCTGCAGGAAGCGTTTTTTCGGCCACTTGTGCGCATCGTTGTGTAGTAGGGAGCGTTTGTTCGGCCGATTGTAGGACTCTCTTCGTAGCTGGGAGCGTTTGTATGGTCGCTTGTGAGACGCTTTTGCCAGCGGGGAGCGGTTGATCGGGCGCTTGTTGCGCTCTTTTTGGAGCAGGGAGCGTTGGCTCGAGCTGCTTCTGGGCCCGTTTAGCTGCAGGAAGCGTTTTTTCGGACGCCTGTGAGGCTGTATTGGCAGCGGGAAGCGTTTGATCGGGCGCTTGCTTAGGTCGTTTCGTAGCTGGGATCTTGGGCTCGGGCTGTAGTTGTGCTCTTTTTGCAGCGGGGAGCGTTTGATCGGGTGCTTGTGACGCTCTTTTTGCAGCGGAGAGCCTTTGTTCGGGCGCTTGTGAGACGCTTTTGGCCATGGGGAGCGTTGGTTTGGACTGCTTTTGATCCCGTTTAGCTGCAGGATGCGTTTGTTCGACCACTTGTGGGCATCGTTGTGTAGTAGGGAGCGTTTGTTCCGCCGATTGTAGGACTCTCTTCGTAGCTGGGAGCGTTTGTATGGGCGCTTGTGAGGCGCTTTTGCCAGCGGGGAGCGGTTGATCGGGCGCTTGTTGCGCTCTTTTTGAAGCAGGGAGCGTTGGCTCGAGCTGCTTCTGGGCCCGTTTAGCTGCAGGAAGCGTTTGTTCGGCCGATTGTAGGACTCTTTTCGTAGCTGGAAGCGTTTGTTCGGGCGCTTGTTTAGGTCGTTTCGTTGCGGGGATCTTTGGCTCGGGCTGTTGTTGCACTCTTTTTGCAGCGGGGAGCCCTTGGTCCGACGCTTGTGAGGCGCTTTTGCCTGCGGAGAGCGTTGGCTCGGGATGCTTTTGAACCCGTTTGGCTGCAGGAAGCGTTTGTTCGGCCGATTGTTGCGATCTTTTGGGTGCAGGAAGCGTTTGTTCGGGCGCTTGTGAGGCTGTATTGGCAGCGGGAAACGTTTGATAGGGTGCTGGTTTAGGTCGTTCCGTAGTAGGGAGCTTTGGCTCGGGCTGTTGCTGCGCTCTTTTTCCAGCGGAGAGCGTTTGCACGGGCGCTTGTGAGGTTCTTTTTGAGCGCTTATTTTTTTTTTTGGGTGTCATGATTTCTTTTAATCAATCTTTTGTGTTTCTTTTTTAAATTTTCAGATTATTGACGATTGAGAACTTATACGTTCTGCTGCTGCTTTTCGGTAACGTTCAGTAGATTTATCGAGCAAGTGTTGTAAAGAGCTTATTTATGTGTTGTTTTTAGATGCCAAGCCTTGCTCAATTGGAACAACTGGGTACTAGTTCAACGTTCTGTAAAATAAAAAAGCCAATTGAAATACAAATAATTATATATTAAATATTTATTTAACTAGAGTTCTTAGTTCCGCGATGTTCTATTTGATACCTCTATTTCGATTATTTGCTTAGTGGTTCTATTTAGGTGCTCATCTCTTTAATTATACAATTATGTATAACCATATTACTTTTATGTTTAAATGTATGTTTAAATGCATTTACGTAGTAAAGTATGATCTTACAGCTGCGATAACCATTCCCAAATCCATTTTCATTGAAAAGCTGTGTTTAATCGACTAAGACTTGCACTAAGAATAAAATACAAATGCACATTTATATGCGCATACGTAACAGCCTTTCGGACTTGAGGGTGAATCGCAAAAGCATTTGCAAAGAAACTTCAATTCAATTTACATTCAGATAGAGATGTGCAATAGTTGAAACGCTTTAAAGGAACACCAATATAATGAAGGAATTTTCACATAGCATGAAACGTGGAAGTATTCTATCGGTGTAAACATTACAAAAATTTATAATTATATTAATTTTTAGTGTATGAACTAAGTAGATTTTTCTGTTTAAGCCACACAATCAGAATGTTTTCGATACGATATGATACGATAGTTGCATTTCAGAAATATCATTTTTATGCCATATCTATTGCGATACTTTTTGCTCGAACTGCTCGAGTGAATCGTTGACAATCCAAAGACATTAAATTCTCCAATGGATGCGTATGAGAGTGTACATATATGTTATGCAATAAATACTATCGTTTTATAATAATCGAATGGCGATTGTGGGCAACTGACTGACTATTCACAATTCGTTTGACCTGTCCCCGAACCTCCAACTCTACTCTACTCCAACCTTAAATGGCACGGAAGGAGGGCCCCAACCCAATCCCAATCCCATGGTGGATAGTGGAGCTTGCTAACAGTGGGAAGCAGTTATCAAATGGAACACATCTACTGTAGTAGATGGTAAATGCTGGTGCTCTGTTCGTGCTCTGTTCTGGTGGCGACATCAAAGGCGAGAGCATCGCACTGAGAGACTAATAAAAATGGCAACGAAATTATGCAATTAGTGGCGTAATATGAAGCACTTTACGGGCATTGTGGGCGTTCTCGTTAATAACAGTTTTACCCCAAAGTTGTTGTTGTTCTTGTTCTAGTTGTTGTTGTTGTTGATGTTCCTCTTGTGTTTGCAGATAGGAAGGGGGCATGAATGTGTGTGTGTGTGTGTGGGGTTGAACAAAGTGGTTGGTATACTTCAATGGCTAACAGAAAAGTTGTTGTCTGCCATCCATGACGATGACGATGACGATGACGATGACGATGACGTTGAGAACTAGAACCAGAATGAGATGACAATGATGTGAATGTGGATGGCCATAGGGGCGTGGGGCGTGGCGATAGCTTTTCTGAGCTGATCGAATTTATTGCTTTTGTTTGTGCAAGTATTTGAAACAGAGCTTAGCTACCAAGCAGATTAAGCTGACTGAGAAGGGAACACCAACAAAGTGTGTTCCTTAACTACATCAACTAATAATCTATGTAAATCTATGTACCATGTACATGGCTATATATAGTCATAAATAATCAGACTACAAAGCAAGTTGCTTTTATGGCCACTTTTCATTTTTCGCTCTTATAACCTTGCAAGGGATTTTTTGTCAAAATTTCTAATTTCATTCGCAGCAATGGATAGGTTTTGTTCTAATTGAAATGTAATAGGTAGAGTTTTTGGGTTACTGCAAGTGTAGTATAAATGTATAAATCAGATATCTTATATCATATAGTATTTTTACATTTTAGTTGCAGTTGCAGTTGTTGCCCCCGTGACATGCATCCTTAAGCCAAAAAGGCGGCGCCGAAAGCCAAGGAAATGTGAACATAGCCGTTATGTGCTTTGTCTTAGAGTCTTGTGTAGGCTAACGTCTGTAAAATATGTGTATAGGTTAGGTAGGTGTTTAAGTGTGGGTGCTTAAACACACTTATATACACATACACACATATATACTAATAGCATGTATGAAAAATATATGTGCATGTGTATATGTATATGGATGGGTAGAGCTGCTAACCTTGGCGCCGCTTTCTCTTGCATATCGCTTTGCATGGCACTAGCTGAGCCCGAGCAGCGGAAAATGGCAGCGGAAAATGGCTGCGTTGCAAAGGTGGCTGTTTCTGTGTGTGTGTGTGTGTGAGTCTGGCAGTAGCTGCCATAGTCAAAACATTGCAGCACGACGACCATCAAAGACACACATAAGTACAGCTAGTTGGTGTGTGTCTGTGTGTGTGTGTGTGTGTGTGGCATATAAATACTTGTGCGGTGAGCAAGATAATACACAGTCACAATTTATTTTTGAATTTTAACATTTTTATTTTAAAGAAATCGTAAAAATTTGAGATTTTTCTTTTTCTGTTCACTTTGACCGACCTAACCTAACTTTTGACTTAAGTGAACTTCTTTTTCTATAGTTGAAAAATATCTTTATAATATTTGGACTTTTTGGATCGCTTAGCACCGGGGAGTGTTTGTTCGAATGATTGTTTAAAGCGCTTACCTTGTGACGTGGTTTCCTTTATGTCACAAAAAAAAAAACAAAATCAAAAAAACTTTTTAAATTTTTACTTTTTCTTAAATTTTTTTTTTTAGATCTTCACTCGCCGAAAACTTTTTTCAGAATGAGCTTGTTAAATGTGAAACGTGACTTTAGTTTTTTGGCAAGCAGCACCAGGAATGATTTTTCGATAAGTTCATTTATCGAGCAAGTGTTGTAAAACGTTGTTGGAGTTAATTTACAATGCCGATTTGGATTTGAAGCCTTGCTCAATAGTAACAACTGGGAAAGAACATTTAGTTTCTTTGATCGATTAAGATGAAAATGCCAAATATAAATAAATATGAGATAAACATTATATGATTTTCTTATAAACTATTTATTTACTTAACTTGAGTTCTTAGTTTCAAGTTGAGTTATACTTAGTTGTCCCTTTAATTACATAACTTGATGAAGAACAATATCATCTTAAGAATGAAATCTTTAATTGAAGACATCAAAAGTTAACTTGCAATGAACCAAATATTTTGTATGTGCCTTTTTGGGGCTTGGGAAGTTTCTTGCTGTGCACAATTTATTCGCTGTTGGCGAAAAAATGTCATAACATGAAGAGTGATATTCCACGCTCCAATTACGAGCAGCCGTGCTTGTGCTCAAAAAAAGAAAAATGTGCAACGTGACGGCCGGCAGAGGGTTTTGGGCCAACCTAACCAGGCAACCAGCCAACCAGCCAACGAGCCAACTGAGGCAACCACTAGCGCACGCTCTGGCTGTGGCATTGCTCAGCTCAGCTCAGCTCAACTAAACTCAACTCAGTTGGCCCTGCTGCTGCTCAGGCTGAACTCACGGCTAGTCTGGGGCTTAGCTACGCTTCAGTCTCTGCCTCGCTCGGTCCGCTTAGTTTTGTTGCAGTTTGTGCATGCATTTGCGCTTATGTAACCAATGTCATCGTTATTTTTAACTTAATTTACATGCTTAACTAAAGTTGTCAGGAAATTATGTTGACGCATGCAGCATTCAATTATGTTGCATACAAGAGGGACCGGAGTCTGTGGCACGGTAGCATCGTGCCACCACGCAACATGCCAACGACAGCAACATGTGCTGCCATGTGGACTAGTACCAAGTGTCGGGGGAGTTGCCTATGCACACACACGCATACTATGCTACAGACATGTTCACACCATTATGCGTCGGTACAACATGGCGTATGAATTCATCATTTGTCATGTGCACATCACATTATCATTTTTGTTGGCATGTCAATTACATGGCTGCACTACAAAATACTCCAAATACATTCGCATAAATGAGTACATGTGTAATTACAGGTGTTAATCGAGTTTACATAAAACTCGCAAACATACATTGAGCTCGAATGACATTTAAGTTGATTGATTACAATTGTGAACCTATGATTAAGCAGCTAACCGATCGCAAGCTATAATTATATATGACTATGTTAACTGTGATAACAGATGAAATCTCTCGCTTTTGTTTCACTTTTGGTATTCTGTAAGTGAAAGCTGCGACGATATTTTTGTCGTTGCCAGTTTTACTGACGACTTAAAAGTGTTATTCCAAGCTTTAATCGAAAACTACAACACTGCAGCCATAAAATCGGAATGAATGTAAGGCGAAAAGAATGAATGATATTTTGATCATATTGCAAAAAATTGCATGCAATTAGTTGCATGATTATTTCTCTGATGTTGAACGTCGATAAGCAATCATCGTCGTCCGAAAGTCTGTCACAGACTACCAAATTGGCGTCGTCCGAAATTCCATCTCAAACATATCCACGCTGTAAATAACTTCAAGCCCTTACCAACATACGTATGTATTCGTCTGTCTTTCTTTTACTGAGATTCATTTTAAAGCTTATCTCAAGAGTGCGTTGCTTCAATGTATTTAGGGGTTTTTTTTTTGCGTAAATTTGGTCTTTATTATTTATTTTATTTTATTTAATTTTTTATTCTTTTTTTTTTTGGAAGTGATGAATTCAGGGCGACAATTAAATTTAATAGCAACGCAATTAACTCTTAATTTATATTTTCGCATCGTTTTTGCTAATGCTCTTTGCACGCTTTTTTTCGCCTTTCTTTCTTTGGCTGTGAAGAGAAATTCTCTCCGTCTTGCCTTCTCTCTATTTCTGATTTGCGCGTGTTTTTGGAACGTCGTAAATGCTGAAAAAGCAAAGTCGAGTAAACTCGACTAAAAGATACGCTTAACCCTTGAACATACAGACGGACAGACGGTCGGGCTGACAGACATAGACATATGTATATGTACTACCGGACCAATGCTTGATGACTTCATATCTCCGGTGTTCCTAAACCGATTTTACAAAAATTTCATATATTTTCAGTATTTTGTTAATTGTTTCAATCCTCATTTCCGAATTGTTGAAGATCAAGATTTTGTTGTTATCGATTGCATGCTTGTATCGTTAACCTAAAAAGATATCGAAAACATGAAACAAACTTGCTATGCCTAGGGATTAGGAGAGTCTCTGAAGTCTCTAGCTTTTGTAGTTTCTGAAATCGACGCGTTTATACATACGGACGGACAGACGGATAGCTATAGCTATATCGACTCGACTGTTGATGCTGATCAAGAATATATATACTTTATGGGGTCGGAGAAGCTTCCTTCTGCCTGTTACATACTTTTTCACGAAACTATTATACCCTTCTTTACCAATTTAATGGGTTAAGGGTAAAAAAAAAATGTGTAGGCTGCGACAGAGGTCATTTTATTAATTAACCAACAGGCAAAAAGTTGCTTTGAATTTTTGTCCAACTCCGAGTCCGACTCCGACTCCGACTCCGAGTCCTCGGGTTGACCCAACGCGTTGACCAAAATGTGCGGCAAATTGCGTGAATTATTACAGCTGTCCCTCTCTCTCGCCCTCTCTCTCTCTCTCTCATTCTGTGTAGGTGTCGACCAAACAGGAGCTGCTAAATTAAAATAAAATGCTCGCAATTTTATGCCCCCAACACACAAGCACACACACAGAGAGAGAGAGAGAGAGAGAGTATAAGAATTCACCTTCCAACCATTCCAGTCTGCCCTTTTGACCCTTTGAATTACTTCATTAAATTTGCATATTAGGTGAGGATTTGGTTGACCCTTTCCGCATGTTTGTCTCTCTTTTCTTTGGGTTTTTGGGTCCAAACCATTCCATTCCATGTTTCGCCCTAGCATAAGTTCGCATTTGTGTTGGGGACACGGCACAAGAGTCCAACCATTACTGTTGGATTGATAAAGTAGGTAAACAACGATAAACGCACATTTATAAATAATTTGCAAATTATGGTCAAGTGATTTTTTCTATTTTATTAATTGAAAACTTTATTGTATTGATTACTTTCAGTTTCAGCCGCCCTGCCCAATAGTATTGATATATCGTCAAAAAGTCTGTCTCTTGTGTGATAAAGGCTAAACTTCTTGAAGTTGGCCTTAGGGCAAAAAGTTAGCAACAGTAATTGTGACGTCAGTGTGAATGTACTTTAACCTTCAGTATCGGAAGCCAATTGTAATGCAATTATCAAATATATTTTCATTACCAAATTGATGCCAAAAAAAGAAAGCCAATACCAAATTTTCTTTATTTCTTTTAATTACATTTTTATGATTGTTTGTGTAAAATTGTTGTTTCCGGTCGTGCGTGTAGCTATTTTAAGTACTTTCATAATGCGTACACGCTTCTCCGCCTTCTTTTCCTTCCCAGCTGGCTTATATTCTTTCATTTCATCATTTTCGGCTTCTCAGTTACAGTTACACGACTGCTGCTGTTACGTTTTTGCGCTTGGTCCCCGCGCCCCTTGGCAACGGGCCCACAACCTTATCCTTCTTAGTTGACTTGGCTTTCGGGGCGATCGGCGGCCTAGGTTCGACTTCGGGCATCGAGGCTGCAAAGAAAATTTAGAGGAAATTCACATGCGATTATTAATTTTGATCTTATTTCCACACAGTTTGATTTTATGAAACTTACTCTTCTTGCCTTCATTAGGCTTTTTCTACTTTTCGAGAGCCTTTCGATTAGACATTTGTATATGTCATATTTCGATAACGATTACCATTTTGAGCAAGCCTTGCAGAGAGTTGCCAATTGGTGTCAGAAGCTCAGAATTAATCGATTGTATTCTTCGATTAGTCTATAATTTTTAAAATTATGTTCTATTTTTCTCTACCACTCGACCTTTACCTTTGCAAATCCCTCTTAACTGACCCGCGCTGACCCCCAATGGTACTTTTTCCTAGGAGCGCTTAATAGGGAGTAGCTAACACTTTTGCATCTCCCCCCCGCAGCTGGTTAGTGTTCTCGTGGTTAACGCCACAAATGGCTAGACTATCGCCATCATCATCATCATCATTTATCCATCATCATAATGATGACAACAATGATGATGATGATGATGGCACTATTATGATCATCACCTCGATGTCGAGTCGTTTCTATTGTCATCATGGCGAATCCCCGTAGCCCGTGGAGTAAGGCAGACATCGTTATTGCCGCTGTTGCCGCAGTTGCCGCAGTTGCCGCTGTTGCTGCTGCCTGATGCTATAAATTAGAAAGTGTCAGGTTCGTTACGTAAATTACCTGGCCATAAAAAAAACAGCGAGAGAAAAAAGCGGCGTCGTCGTCGTCGTTGTTGTTGTCGTTGGCGGCAGCGGCGGCAGTGACTGGAACACCACCTGAGGCAATCCCCAAGAATGGCGGTGGGGCGGGGGCGGGGTCGTCTTCCACGCTATTCGCTTGGGCAGGGCAGTATCTTTTTATTTTGCGCTTCGCGCGCGCCGAAAGGGCGAAAAGATTTGTCAAGGATATTTACGGCATGGGGCATGGCCATGTGGAGGTGTGGAGGTGGCGACAAAAGCGCCTAGTTTTTGCTTTGCATGCGACACCAACAACCAACAACAACAATAACGGAGAGATAGAAAGAGACAGAGAGAGAGAGTGAGAGCGAGCGAAAGGCAGAGATCTAACAAACACAACACAAATAAATAAAGATGCTGACCCAGAAATAAAAATGAGATTAAGTGTGATTAACACGCTGTCGAGCTGAGATACCGCCATCTTCTATAACATGTTTATGTGTGTGTGTGTGTGTGTGTGTGTTTGGTCGAGTATTTTGCGTTATTTGCCTCGCACTCAACTTGAGACCGAAGGCCGTAAGACTTGTTTTTTCCTTTCTGTTTTATGCCCTTGCCAAAAGCTTATTCGATTTGGTAGCAAGGCGAAAAATAATTTCAGTACTGAAAAGTTGACAAAGGGTATTTAATATTCGGCCAGCCTAGCAAAGTTTCTTTTTTTTTGCCTTTGTTCTATCTTGTATCTGTTGTTGAACTGAACTTTCGTTTTTCGTTTTCGTTTTTCCGTTTTTTTTCGTTTTGTTTTCGCGGATTTTCTAAAGTTCTCTTTCGATCTCGTTTAACGCCCGGACCTTCGACCTTCGTCCCTTCGGTCGCACGCTATTGTCCTTGGTTTGGGGAAATTTATTTGGTTACAACTTGATTTGCATAAAAGAACATTTACTTTTTAATTAGGTGTAAAATTTATGCACTTCACTTTCGCTTCGGCTGTTGTTGTGTTAATTTCATTTTTTTTTCCCTCTTTCTCTCTCGGGTGGTTTTTTTTTTGTTGTCGTTGAAGTTGTTGCGGTCCTTTAAGTGGGTGGTAAGTGGTCAGTGATGCGGGAGGGACCCTGAACTGAGGATGTTTGTTAGCATGTTTTTGATTCAAAAAAGAAAAAAAAAATAATATTCCTTGTAGCAAAATGTGTTTTAGGCATTAGAGTATTAGTATCTAATATATTATTGATAATACTTGATGAAATCAGAAAGTTAATCTTTTTTGAATCTTTTTGCATTTTCAACTTATACTTAACATTGATTTCGACTTAAGCTAACTTATAATAAGAAGACTTGAAAGACTTTTCTTTTTAAGGAGAAGTAAGTCAGCTCGAGACATGATTTTAAATGTTTGTACTATAAACTAACTTGTGACTGACTCCAACTCCAACCCATTCAACCTATCCCAAGAAGCCAATCGCACAAAAAAATGCTGACAAATGTACATACACACACACACACATCACATGTACATATGTATGTAGCTGTGACGTCAGTCAGTAAGTGACTTTTTTTTTTGTTGCTGTCTGTAAGTTGCCCGAGCCCGAGTTGAGGATAACGAGTGGCCCACAAGCCGCATCACGTCCAAGTTACACATTTGCCTCTCTCAACACGTTGCTTGTTACTTCACTACTCTACACCCGTCCCCTCCCGTCTCTCCCACACACACAAACACACATATATATACACTTGTATATTCCCCTCAAGCTTTCGCATTTATAGCGTTGTCGGTATGTGAAAATACTTTCGTGTTGACGCTGACGCTGGCGGGTAGTTAATCGGTCGCTTGCAATGCTGCCCCCCCTTCCCCACACTCCACACACACACACACACACACAGCAATACACTGTGGGCGACGCCAGGTGTGATAAGGAATTTTCAGATTTCTTTTGCAAAACAGGGTCATTCAATTGGTGCTTGGTGCCAAGCGAAGAGAGAAAGTTAACAAAAGAAAAAAAAATATATTTATTATTAAATCAATATTAAAACTATTCAAAAACTAAAAACTATAAACATTATAAACTGTTTTACATATATAATCACCTGGATCACCCTGTTTCGGTATTGCGAATGCGTTTTGGGGTTTTTATTTTTGCGCCTTTATTGAAGAAAGTTTTGTTGCTACTTTTGTGTTTTGTTTGCACATTTCTGCGCCAACAACTGTCAATCTTTTTCTTTTCTTTTGCTGTTGCTGTTGCTGCCACTGTGGTGGCTGATGAAGCCTGTCTCTGAATGCTTCGTCTCTTCTTGTCCATCGTCTTCTTCTTCTGCTTCTTCTTCTACTTGGTTTCTTGGTGTCCGCCGTCTCGCCGACTCGCCGACTCGTATTCAGCTCATGTGTGTTTTGATACACATATTGAATCGTTTTGTGTTTTGTGTTTTGTGCTGTGCCACACAGTCAGCAAAGGGCCTCCATGTACGTGTGTATGCTACACACACATACACACACACACAATTTCAAGGTGTATGTGTATGTGTGTGTGGGTGTAGCTAAGGGGGTGGTGCTCGGCATAAGTGGCTGTATAAAAAGAAGTCGACATTTATTTGCGAGCATGTTGTAAATTGTAAATTACATTCCTAATCTTTGTAAGGCGCCATACACACACACATACATACTGTCACACACACACACACATACACACAGACACACAAAATAAACATACTCAAATGGGGCGATACACTAACTACACTTTAAGGCCGCTCCAGTCGGTCCAAAGGCACAGCTCTCTCTCTCTTTCTCTTTCTCCCCTTTTGCCGGTTCCCCAATGACGCACACAGACAAACTCAGACTGACAGCTAAGCTGGGACACTGAAGACATAGAGAGAGAGAGAGAGGGGGCGAGGGAGTGGGAGAGGGAGAGAGTGAAAGAAAGAGCACGTCACGCACTTTTGCTCATTTGTGTTTTAAATTTCATTTGAGACAGCAACAGCAACAACAACAACAAATACGAGTAAAGTAATTTTTAAGTAAAGAAAGTTACAATTTCGGTTGCCAAGTTGAGGCAAACGACTTCCTTACTTGCCACACTTTGGGGACTCTGCTGCATTGTGTCTTTTATGTGCTTTTGCCGTGATTTGTGTCTGTCTATCTCTCTCACTCAGTCAGTGTGTGTGTGTGTTAGTGTGTGTGTGTCGCTTAAAAATCTGCGTCAGTGACAATGTCACGTTTTGTGTTAATTTAATTACAAGAAACCATTTGTAAATATCACGACGTGATTTGCAAGGCACGCATGTCGCTACCTCATCCCCCATTCCCCAATCCCCACTCCACCCCACAGAGACCCCTTCTACCACCACACCTCTAAAACAAATACTTACGCTGTGTGTGTGTGTGTGTTTGTTTTCCTGATATAATACACAACACAATGATATACAATTTTCAGGCGCTTTCATTTGCATTTGCAATTCATACGCAAGCAAATTGTCTGTTTTTTCATTTGCCCCTTTTCCCCTACCCCCATCACCCCCTCCACCCCCCTCTCTCGAACTCATATAAACAGCGTAGAGGTGCGCTACAACCGTTACTGTCGTCGCAGCATCGTCATCGTTGCCATCGTTCTGGCACAAAAATGTCCCGTTTCGACACAGCGAAACACAATAAACATGTTGGCAACATGTTGCCCAGCGCTGATTCTGTGCAAACAGCGCAACATGTTGCCAAGGTCCGCACACAGCAACATGTTGCTGCTGAATCTGTTAGCCGGCAAATGCCGACCGACATCAAAATGCTGCCCATTTGCCTCTGGTTTCTTGTGGGTTTTTTTGTTTGTTCGTGTTTCTGTTGTTTTTGTCCAACATTCGCGCATTCAAATAAAATCCACAGTTGTTCCGTCGTTCTGTCCTTCATTCGTTCCGTCGTTCAGTACAGCAATTGATGGTCAATTATTTGCAATGCAGATAAGCCGCTTAATATCCCAATTTAATTATTGTCTGTTAACATATTTTCAAACGGAAGCGAGAACTAAAAATGGATTCAATGCTTTTCAATGTTAATCCCTTACCCCCCAATCAGTAGCAGCAGCCATTGCCAGCAGCCATTGCCACAGCCATTGCCACAGCCCAGTTTCAGCAAATTACAATTAACAGTCAATAAGTTCAACGGGCCATACAACACAATTTGCACTGATGGGAATTAAAGGCTTAAGCGCATACTAAGCAAGCCGATAAGCCGATACATAGTAAGTGGATGACAGAGAGAGAGAGAGAGAGGGAGAGACAGTGAGAGCGAGAGAGAGAATGAATTTGGAGGATTATTAACAGTAATTATCAGTTATTACACATTTCCAAAATGCAAAAATAAATTATTCAATAATTTTATTGTGAAAAGATACATTTGTATCTTTTTTGTATTATTTTCGTTGGTTTGGTTTTGGTTTTTCCCCAGTAATCAGTTACCAGCGCATTACACAGCAGCAGAGCCAACAACATCGTAGAAGAAGAAGACACCATTCAGGATGTGAATTAAACTGAGTTTTGCTTTTCGACGATTACTTTTTCGTGGCAGCTCAAGCAAAAAGCGGCAGTCATTAAAAGTTGCAACAAGAAACTACTTGGAGTGCACTCTGGGTCGCCTCGCCTATTACTTGTCCTAATGGCGTGCAATTTCAGCTTGCCCCCGCCCCATTCCCATTCCCATTCCCATACCCATTCCCATGCCTGCCACCTTGCCACACTCACGTATGCCACAGGGTCAGGTGCAACAGCATCAGCTAACAGGCAGTCAGGTGGTTTTTGTGGTAGTTACAAGTTGATGATGCTGCTGCTCTCGGGGGCACGGGACACGGGCCACGGGCCAGGTGGCCGGGGGGAGGCCGGGGGCCGGGGGCCAGGGGAGCTCTTCTCTTACAGTTGTTGCGCACTTAAATTAAACACCCGACAGCACTTTGGGCAATTCATTTCATTTTGGCTCTGGCCAAACAACAACGCCAACAACAACAACAACAACAACAGGAACAGAAAACTAGCAAACAACACACAAAACAGAAAAATCTTCAAATGTAACATCGTGACAGCTCCATTCCCGAAAGCTGTTTGCCGTTTGCCGTTTGCCTCTTGCTGTTTGCCACCAAACAAAGAAATGACCAACAGAAGCACACACACACACACATACACACACTCAGTCAAGAGAGAGCGAGAGAGAGAGAGAGAGAGAGAGAGAGTGCGACTCTAGAGATCTATTACCAGAAGTGCTACTTTTAATACGACTCGTATGAGGTGGAAGCTTATAACAAAACATGCTAACTAAAATGATTGAAGAACATTTACATTAGCGGAAAGTAATTTCTTAAATGAATTGCTTAGTAATTATTGGTTAATATTCTATATGAGAGACTTTTCAATCAATCATATTGAAAATCTATTACTTTTCTCGTTACTACTTCGCTTTGTACTTGAGAAAGGTATTGTATTGGGTATATGACGTCATCTGAATAGGAATATGACAACGCTTACATAAATCGGGACTCGAACTTACTTCTATATGCCCTGTTACTTATTATATACCTTTTCCTATTCTCCCTATTCTAATCTAACAATTAGTTTTTAGCTGGATTCATTTGTCTCTCTCTCTCTCTGAGAAAAAAACATGATTTTTTGTATTACAAGTAAAAAGATGAAGTTGTGCTTGTTAAATGATTGCTGCTCATTATGCGCTAGTTGCTAGCTGATGTGTTGCAAGTGTTGCAACTTCAACTAATGTGCCACTGTGTCGAGGTCATTTGTGTGACAATTCCGTCGTCGTTTTATCACCACACATGGGACAAGGCCCAAAGGTGTAACGTCATGTTACTTCCCCCCCTCAAAAAAAAAAGGGTGTACCGTATTAGCTACTAACGACTGTTTGTGTGTGTGTGCTAGTATGTGTGTGTGCGAGTATGTGTGTGTGTGTGTGTGATAGCCCCCAAAACTATTGATTTTCTTGGTTTTCGTAATCAAAAGTTTTGTTCCCACGGCGCGTTTACACTGATTTCCTTCGCACAAACAAACACGCTCAAACACACACACACATATGGGTGTGTGTGTGTGCACATACGCTGCTTAACTGGCTGCAGCTTGCTAGGACGACGACGATGAGGAGACGTTGGAGGATAATAAATTTTTGTGTGTTACCAACACTCTGACAAATTAATTAAAATGATTGGCCTGCTCGGCGGGCTGGCTGGTTGGCTGGTTGGTTGCCTGGCTGACTCCAGTCCTGGACCTAGAGCCACAGCCCCACAGGAGCTCACCCCCGCTCTCTCTCTCCCTCTCTTTCACACACGCACAACTGCCACGTTATGTAGATAATCGAGTTTGTCTCTCTGTGTGCGAGTGTGAGTGTTTGGCGAAGGAGGGTTAGGGTAAGGCGAAAGGGGGGCCGGGGCAGGGCGGTTGATGTTGAATTTTCACATGCGCTTGCAACGAGGGTATGCCGCGATGCTGGCGACGTGTCGCTCGCAATTAGCAAAGTAAGCTTAATGTGGTTTCACTTGAATTACTTACGAGTGTCGCTGCGGTGCACCGAGAACGAAAGAGACAGCGAGAACGAAAGAGAGATAGAGAGAGATAGAGAGAGATGGAGATAGAGTGTAGCAACTGCTCATCAATTGCAAGTGGCAAGTGGCAAGCGATGCAAAGCCAAATTCAAGTTCATTTCGTTAACACAAAATTTTCCCAACTGCAACGAACGCAATTACCACCAACAACCATCCAGTCAGCAATAATCAGAAAACTCAAAGCTAAGTATGTATATCGTATGGTATATATATAAATACATACATATATATGTATATAGTACTTTTCTGAATCAAATCTTTAATGGCGATGTGTCGTGCAAGCGTTTCGAGCACAAACCAAATACGATGATATTTGGAGAGATAAAATAAATCGTAAAATATTATAAGCTGACCTAAAGAGATTCTCTCTTTGTCTTTAAACAAACAATAGCTCAGTAAAGTAGCATTAAAAAGGTTTTTTTCCTTTTTCATTGTCAATTATAGTGTCAATTATAGATAGTTTATAATTATTAGATATCGATAGCTTTAAAAACTTTTTTAACCTTATCCAATCAATCCTAAATCCCATCTATTCAAAATATATATCATATTCGACAATAAATGGAAATGAATCGTTTGGTATAGTTTGTTTTTCCCCCCTTTTTTTGGGGGGAAGGAATTTGTGTATGCCACGAAATGTCGTGCTCGATCAATTTTCGATCTGAGTCGCAATGGACATTAAAATGCAAATTGCTGGAAAGTGCAAAAAACAGGCAACTTCAGAGAAAAAGTTAAGGCAACTTCAACCGAACAGCGATATGGATATGCAAAGCAAGGCCAAGCGCGATGGCGATGGCGATGGCGATGGCAATGGCGATTGCGATGGCCTTAACGATTACGCTGTTCGCTGTTATTAAAAAGAGAGTGTGGAGAGAGCGAGAATACCAAGGCAAAGTTGCGTGTCCAAATTGCAAACGTGATAAACTGGGGGAACGCAACCAGACCCAGAGTCCGGACCCAGACGCAGACGCAACCTTAAAGAAACAACATGAATCACAAGAAAAAAAAAAAGAAAATGAAATAAAGAGAGAGAGAGAAAAGAAATGTCCCTGCCCTTGTCCGCCAGCCATTGTGTTGTTGTTGTTGCATGCATAATGAGCGAGCAAGCATAATCGTGACAGCCAAGCAGAGAGAGAGTCAGAGAGACGCAAAAGAGGGGAGGGGGAGAGGAAGACCCAAGTGCACTTGGGCGACAATTAGAAAAGTTTGCTTTCTTTTTCTGTTTTTTTTTTTTTTTCATTTTCATTTTCAGCATGACTGACTGTCTGACTAAGTGTCTCTCTGTCTCGCTGTCTGTCTGTCTGTCTGTCTGTCTGTCTGTTTGGCTGGATGACTGGATGAGTGTAAAGAGAGACAAATGAATGTAATTGTGTGTGTCACTTTCGTTTTTCATTCTTTTTCTCATTTTTTTGTTTTTTCATCCTGGTATTGCAACGCTTAATGCCAGCAACAACAGCAATCAGTGCATTCGCACAACTTACACACAGGGTCAGAGAGTGAGAGAGACGGGAAGAGTCAGAGAGCGAGAGAGAGAGAGACAGTAAAGTATGCATTGGTGTTGGCAAATTGATGAAGCTTTCAAAAGCTCATCCTACCAGATGCAAAATGTGTGCTGTCACACCAAACAAAAGCCATAATTTATAATGGTTTTATGGGGCGCTCCCTCTCAAATTGATATAAAGGTCAAGAGAGTGTGTGGCACGTGCTCGGTTATTGAGGACGTCTTTTTCGTCCATTTCAACACTGGCCAAAAAGCCACGTTTGCTCTGCTTAATTCTGCCTGAAGGAACACACACACATGGAGAGAGATAGCTGTCAGTCTAGTTTCTGCCACGCATCCGACATTCATTACTAAGAGAACCTAAGAGAACCTGTGTACGGAGAACCGAACCTAGGTTAGGTTAGGAGCCTAGCTATACGTGTTGTGTTCCTATTCACAGCTCCTTCGTGTTCCGCAACCCAACTTGTTTTTACATAAATTTGTTAATCTTCATCCTTTTTTATCCCTCTACACACTTGTGTTGTGTCCCAGTTTGTCCATCGTCAGGAACACTTCATCATTTCCACAGTATTCCATTTATTAATCGTATTGAGTCTGTAAGCCGATTTGTGGCACTATTGCCGCTTTTGTTCCTTATTGCTCATTAAACAAATGTACATACACACACACTCGCACACACACTCTCGCACACACACACTCCCACAGAGAAAAACAGATGGCGTAATCAACTCATAATCAGTTGTAATAAGTGCGGTTTTTTGGTGGGGGGAGGGAAAAGTATTTTGCCGTACTTTCATTTGCTTAAAAGTGATTATCACCGCAAAAGTAAACCTCAAATTTATGCAATTGCAATGGAATATTGTGTTGTTGTTGTTGTTGTTATTACTATAAGTACCTGTAACAATATGTCTAAAGCCAAAATATTTGTTGGCATTTGCAATTAACTAATTGTCGTTGAACTAGTTTAAACGAGACTTATTTGAAGAGTTTTCGTATATGACAATTAAAGATTAAAGAGGAATCCAACAACATATCCTTTAACTTGGTCTACATGCAAGACATCATTGGGTGCTACTATGGTAACTGTCTAATGTGAAATGTGAAATGTGAACACATTCACATTCGTCGTCGTAGCCAGTGCAAAGCGAAATTTTATTTAAATTGAAAAGGCTTCTCAGTGGTAGTTGGGAGGAAATGTGTTTGTGTGTGTGAAATGGAGCTGAGTGTTTTGAGGGGTTTCAAAGTGGTTTTGGTGGCCACCAAAAACAGCATCAACATCAGCAGCAGAAGCAGCACCAGAAGCAGAAGCAGGAGCAGTAACGACAGCAGCATCGCATTTGGGTTAATCTGAATCCGAGACGAGGTTGTAAAAGTCATTCAGTCAGGAAGCAATAAAATGATTTTACGCCAATGCCATGAAAATGCTGAATTTGAATAAAGGTTTGTGGCGCTCTCTCTCTCGCTCTCTCTCTCTCTCTTTCACCCATCACCAACACCATCATCATCATCCACATCCACATTCACATCCACATCATCATTGTTGGCCATCGATGGCGTCTTGGCGGTGGTTCTTTTGCTCATACACCAATCTCGTTGCTGTTCCACAAATTTTTGCTGATGCAGCAGCGGCCAACGTGAGGCAGCCTGGCGACAGCTGCAGGACTCTTGTGCCAATTATGCGTGTCTGAGTATGTGTGTGTGTGTGTGTGTTTTGTGTGCGCGCATTTACGCAAAACGAGCTTGGCTAATGCACAACGCATATTGAAGCAATTTGACTTGAAATGCTTATCCATTCTATTGCACAAGAATGCGTGCCTGTGTGTATGTGTGTGTGTGTTTGCCCGTATATGTGTATGTGTGTGTGTGTGTGCTAACATATGTATGTGTGTGTGTGTGTGTATACGTCCTGCCATTTACAGCATCAACTTTCGGCTCCAAAGCAAAGAAAATGGCCCAACTGCCCTTACGTGCCCAACCTGCCCCCTCTTCCTCTCTTTCCCCCCCGTACGTAAAATACTCGTAGTCATACTCAAACCCCATTCTTTCTTCCTCTTGGTTGGCTACCCCGCACCGACCCTTCCTCCCTCGCCACCACTACTCTGATGCTGTTACTGACTGTGCTTCTGGTTTTTGGTTCGGGTTCTGGTTCTGGTCTGCATTTCCGTCCGGCACTTTGCATTGCTCTCTCGTTGCTCGGTCTGCCATTGTTGTCAATTGCATTGCAATGGCCATGGCCATTGCCCGATTGAGGCACATTGAGATGTTTCTTTACCACCCACACCCACACCTACACCCACACCTACACCCACACCATTCCGCCCACAATCAACGCATAATGTCTTCGTTCCATCCTCATCGACATCTACTACTTCTGCGTCATCTTCTTCTATGTTTCTTTCGCTTACGTCCGGAGGTGCTCTTAATATAATCCCAGAGCACAGTTTCCTTCCAATGGATCCTTGGCGCATCTATCTCATTGCAGGTAGTAAGCAGCTAGCAGCTAGACATTTCAGTTATTTCAATCGAGATGCAAACAGATTTGCCAGCCTCAATTCCATAACTCAGCTCAATCTTCTCTATGTTGATGTCCTCATACTACCTTCATACCGTCATACCTTTATACCGTCATACCATCATTCCTTCATGTATCATGGTATCTAACTAGTTATCGTTTACTTTGGGAGCTTGCTTTGGTAAAGCTCTCATCCAATATTCATATTCGATGCTAATGCATTACCAATTATTCAACATAATTGTGCGCTAATCAGTTAAGTAATCCAATTACTAACCCAAGGGCTTACCCCCTTCCCCTTTTCTGTCCCGCTCATAAGTAATGTATTTGCCGCCGGTGCTTTGCTGTTTTTTGTATATTATTTTTTTTGTGTTTCTTTTCTTTTCGCTCCTTTTTTTTTTTTTGCTTTTGCCTGTCCTTTGTTTGAATCCCGCAGCGCGGCATCGCAAAGCGCTCCCATGAGACTCGAGTGGAGCGCAGAGTTCGGACGCAACCAGACAAAAGCACCGGATTCCACTTTCTAGTTCCACTTGGCCAAGGCTTCGAGTATATGTATATGCATATACATAGTTTGAGTTGTAGTTGTGTGAGTCCGGGTCCGGGTGCGGGTCCGTTGCTGGAGTTGCCTTTATGCCCCATCTGGCTGGCTGACTTTGATTATGCAAAGTGTTTGTTGCTGTTGCTGGGTTGGGTTAGCTTTGGCAGGTTGCAAGTGGCAGTGTGGCAGCCACCACTAAATCTAATAGGGATTTGCGCTTTTATGTTAACTGTATACCTAGTGATAAGCACGCCAGTTTGACCCTCTGAAACAACAACTCTAATATCTACTTGAATTTACTGATCTATTCAATGGCTATCAATTCGAAGAGAGTTTATTAACATCCGAATATTATATTGAGGCTTTATTTGTTTCAATCTTAAGCTCACAAGTACAAATTGTTTTCATGTTTTAGCTAATTGTAAATGTGTAGTTGTGTCATTGAACGAATGACTGAGCTGGTGTATTGGTTATATCGTTTACAATCGTTATCAATCGCTTAAAGGCCAAAGTTGTTACTGATAACGGGAACGCTTAATCTGTTTCTTAGTGAGTACCTTATCAGCTTTTTTGTCGGCAGTTTCATCCTCCTTTGGCTCGCTATCCGTTTTCTTCTTGCGCAAAGTCGGAACTGGAGTTGGTGCTCTATTAAATATTTTGGCCTTTTTGGGCATAGTTCCCTCCATGGGTTCGCTCTCCGGTTCTTGGGGACGCTTCTTCGACTTTGTCTTTAGAACTGGCTCAGCAGACTTTTTTGACTTATCCACCCCAGTTGGACTATTATTGGGTTCACTCTTCGGTTTCTGGGCACGCTTTGGCGACTTTACCTTTAAAGTTGAATGAGAAATCGATTTTGGATCAGCGCTGGTTCTGTCTTTGTAGGCTTATCAGCCTCTTTTGCACCTACCTTGGGTTCGCTCTCCGGTTCGTTGGGATGTTTCTTCGACTTCAGCTTTGCTGGCTCCTCAGTCGGTGGTGCATCACCAGACTGCTCTTTCTTCGGCTTCTTTAACTTTTTAGGTTTGACCGCGTCATTTGGATCGGATTCGTTCTCCGGTTCTTGGGAACGCTTCTTCGAATTGACTTTTGCTGGCTCCAAAGTCTGTGCTGAATCGTTTTCTTGACTCTTTTTGCGTTGGTCAACATGGGTTTTCTTGGACTCTTGCTGTTGCATAGGATCTGTGAGAGCTGCAAAATATAAAAAAAATACTTGCTGTACCGCGTGTCATTTCTGACTTTGATTTGCTAACCTTTTTTTATTATTCATATACACGCACGAAACGTGGTATGTACGATTATTTATTGAGCTACTTTTCTAATGATAATACAAGACAATACTTAATTGTGGTTTACAAAACTTACTTTTCATATTCGGCTTGACGAAGGCTGTGTGAAAGCGCACTTTAGAATTACTTTGCAAGCGAGTGTTTGGCCTTGACGCAGTCACAGGTTTCGCGGTGTTGTCACGATTTACCTTAGCTTCGTTTACCCGATTATTTGTGGAAGCATTCTCCTCGTTTTTGTTTTCCTTCTTGGCTGAAGGCTTAATTTTCTTATCCTTCTTTTTCGTTTCAAACTTATTCATTTTCTTTATTGTTTTAGCTCAATAAGTTTGATGCTGACACGTCAAAAACTGAACCGGAAAAGAGCTTCTATAACTTGACGTTCATCTATGACGAGAAATATAATTCAGCAATGTTTTCGATAACTTTCACCGATTTGAGTACACATTCAACAAAGTAGAGAGTTGCCAGTAAGGGCCCTTTATCGAAATATGGTAACACTGTTTTTGCGAAAGCGACTACTCGCTGGAACTAGACTGACGTGACCGCCGCCATGTTGAAACAACGTTGGATTTCTTCTCTATCCTCTTTTTTCTTTACCGATTACACTTCAGTGTTGGTTAAGGAAATACATTTTTGCCTAATGGTGTTAAGCAGCTGTTCAAGAAGTTCATCATAATACGTGATCGCCGAAAGTTAATGATGAAATAAAACATTGTTTCTTGTTGGCTTCCAATAGCTTTCCATGTGTGACTGCCAAAGTTATTGCGGCATATGCGATGTGGATGTAAAGTAAGGTAAGAGGAGTATATTTTCGTCTCTTAGATTTGCTCAAAGCAAGCCAAGCAAGAATATTACTTTGACGCCTCTATTTTGAATCATATCATGGATGGATGGAGATGCAGATATATGGAGATGCAAATGGATTAGCGCAGTGAAGAGAAAGTAAGGTAGAAAGCAAATAATTTTGAAGCCAAAAATGTATAGCTGAATAAGTAAAACATTTAAAGATTGCTTTAATAAACTCAAGTGTTCTGATCTAGAATTGCATATATTGTTCAAGGCTGATGATGATGTCATTTTGCTATTTCTGGTGGTCGAACTAAATAACATTAATGTAGTTTACCTTCCAATTCGAAAGACACCAGCTGAGAAGAGAATATTGAAAAGACAACATTTTCTTTGACAAATTCCTGTAAAAGATTTCGTATGCGGTTTGTATTTACCTGCAGAGTTATCGTTTCTTCTTTACTTTTTTGTTGTTGTTGTTTTTGTGAAGAGGCTTTTAAATGAAAATATTTGTTCTATTTTTAAATTTGATTTCGGTTTACATTGGAGCTCGCATTTGGGGCTCGCTTCTGTGGTTTTACAAGCTTTGCAATTTGCATAGATCTGTGCTTCATTTACAATATATTCCCAAACAACCTTCTCCTTTACCACCCAACACACATACACACACACTGAGAAGTAGACAGAGACAGAGAGAGAGAGAGAGAGAGAATGGAAGATGTTGGCAGCAAGCAGTCTAATGTAATTTGCCTTTTACATCGTTTTTCAGTTTCCGTTTCCGGTTTGCATTTCGTCGTTTCGACCATTTCGTTTCGTTTCGTTTCGTTTTTCGATTTGCCTGCATTGTGGCCAAAACTTTATTGAAATTGTTCCTTTTCATTTATCGCTTATGCGTTTTCTGGCTTAACAAAGCAACAGACATAACCAAATTGAAGCCATACAACATAGACTCTGTCCCTCTCCAACCCTCCACCCATTACAATTTTTATATTTGTTTAGCTTTTGTAGTGGAGATTTCTTATCATATATCCCGTACATACATATACATACAATGTACCTTTGTGGCAACAACAACAACGGGTCCAAGTCGAAGGCAGACAAACGATTTCGTCGATAAGCATAACACAATTTATGTTTGGTTATATTCATTTCTACACAGTTCCAAAGGCCAATTAATAAAAACCAATAATTCAATAGGTAAAAATAATGGCCAAATATTCGGTACAAAGAATAACAAGGAAACAAAATTTGATTTGAACACAATACCTGGTATTAGATTATTCGATTACATTTCTCTCCTTTTTTTTTTCGTATATAATCCGGTTAAAGCTTCCTCTTCCCTGGCTAAGGTCCCTTTATTTTGTGGGGAAGGTGGAAGGGAAAATTTAATGTAGACAAAGTGCCGATTGGCTTAGAAGGGGAATGTCGTTCAAATGCAATAATTTACATGCAAATGCCGTTAACTATAGACCTACACACAAATACACACACACACATACGTTAGTAAATTAAAAACATTGAGGGTGAAGGATGGGCGGTGGTCGGTGGGCGGGGCAATACGCATATGGATATGCAAAAGTGTGTTTCGTAATGTGAGATGAAACTGAAGCTGGTTGAAGTTAGAAAATGAGCTCGTCACAGCTGTTATAGGAAGAACACACACACATAGACACACTGTATATGTATGTGTGTGTGCAACATCACCCTGTGTAGTTGTCTGCATTGACAAATTGTGAACATGACAGCTCGCTGACTCTTACAGCCGCCGCCGCGGATGTGGCAAGGACATTTTGATGGGATACATTTTTGGTCGTTTTCGACACACTCACACACACACACACACACGCGCACACACACACAAAAACGAAAACGAAAATCCTTTTGACATTGTATTTAGAAAACGCATTTGTCGCCAACGGAAATTGGCACAGAGCACAATAATAAAGCCCGCACAGGAGGAGGGCGCAAACAAGCGCGAAACCAACAAACGAACCAACGAACGAACCGAACCAAAACCAAACCAAACCGACAGCCAAAGGAGAAAAATTTGCAAAGCGTCTGTCACTTGAGCTCAAGGATAACCGATAACAGGATACACAGGAATAGCATAAGCAAAAGCAACTTCAGCTAGAATATGACACAAAAATTTAATTTAAGATTCGCTAAAAAAGGGAAAAGAAGAAAGAAATTCAACTAGTATTGCCTATTGCTGTATAATAAGTTCGATGGCATCTAATGAAGTGCTTCTTGTTGTTGTTGGTTGGCTCTTCGTTGGTTGGTTCAGCCGCTGACTCAGGGGAGGCAATAACAATTGACATAATACCACCAAAGAATAGAAGCAAAAGCGGCGCAAGCCAATCATAAACCTAATAAGAAAGTGCACAGAATCAATTCCATACTCTATCTTCTTTAGGGTTGAGTGTGATAACAAAATAGTTTGTCAGTTTGTAAATGAAAAAATCAAAAAATTATTTCATTAAATGCATTTTATTTATATTTTTGTTACCATAAGTTAGTTACTTACTTTCCTTATTCGATTCGTTTTAGGGTATTTGGTAGTCTGATTTGTTGCTGCGACTTGTTGATACTTCATAGACGTTGTCTGCACTCTATTACCAGGTAGACGACGCCCCGCTGTCCCCGGTCTCCCGCCAAAGAGTAAAGTAGATGAGAGCCACAAATGGCTGCTGCTGCCACCGATGGCTGCCGATGGCTGGTGACATTGACACGGCCGCTGTTGCAACATCACGCGTCGCATCTCATCGCGTCTTTTCGCATCTGTAGGCAATTTTAAAGGCGTCCTTATGCTTGAAAATGTGTAAATCAGTGTGGCAAGAAACTGCCTGCAACTGCAACCAATAGAAGAAGAAGTTGCCATGCAATCAAGGAGCATTGCATTATGCAGGATTAGATGTCATCATTAAATAAATGAGTAAGATGTTGATCAATATTCGTGTTGAGTTATAATTTGTTCTAATTGAATATATAATCGGCCATGTGCAGTCAGTTATAATTATTGCTTTCAGATTGCTAGATATAATATTACGTATACGTAATATATGAATTTGGTTGAGCCAAGTGCAGCGGAAAGGCATCAGTTGCGGACGGGCGAGGGGGCAAGAGGTTTGTGTCGCCCGACTAATGTGTGACCATGACGATCAATCAATGCGACAATTCGTCAGTCGGTCAGTCAACCAACTAGCCAGTCAATCAATCAATCAATCAATAATGAACGGCCAGCCAAACCCAATCCAACCAGCCATGTGTATGTGCTTGTGTGTTTCGGTGTGTGTGTGTGTGTGTTCAGTGTGATGTGATGTGGTGTCCGGCAGTTGGTGGTTGGTTGGTGGGGCCCAGACCAACGGGGGCCATTTTCGGGCAGCAAACAATTCGTGCAACAATCAATAACGGCACTGAGCAGTGAGCAGTGAGCCGTATGTGATTTGGTTTTGCTCTGCTCTCCTGCTCCTACTTCTGCTTCTGCTTCTGGTCCTGTGCTGTGGCGTTGCTGCAAATCCGCTGTTTTGTCTACGATAATCTCAATATTTGAAGTCGCTCTTAAAGCTTTCATCAGAGTGTGTGTGTGTGTGTCCTTAAATCCTGCACTGAAAGCATAGCAAATCCTGTGGCCTGTTGGCTTGACGTAAAGTTATTTTAACTTTAACTTTTCGTCTCCTTCTTCAACTCGTCCGTCCTCCTGCCGATTCCTGGTTCGTTTTATCTTTTAGTTACTGTCTCGGTTTCTCGTTCAAGGTATTAAAAAACTTTTCAAATTTTTGCGAGCCCAAGAAAGTGCAGGTTGCTGTTGCCTCTTTATTGCGTTAAAAATTTTCGCTTTCACAGAAGTCTTTCTACGATTCCAACACACACAAATACACACACACACATACGCCTCTGGGGACTATCGGCAGCTGCCACGCCCTACGCAAGCGACTCCCTCCCCTAGAGCACTGTAATTGATTTATGTGCGCGAACGTGCGTGGAACGGCTGCTTACACTTTACACTGTACACTTTACACTGTACACTGTACACTTTAAGCCCCATTCCAGAACAACTCCATCGAGTCACAGTTTTGCTACGCTTTAGTCTATGTTGAAGCATAACAAAAGAGAGAGAAAGGAGAAGGAGAAGTAGACGAAAAAAAAGACATTACAAGTACTCTAATCTAGATTATTCTTCAACAAGAAATCTATATATATTTCTAATCTATATACATATATATTATTTAGTTATTTAAACTTACTTTATCTCTATCTATTTCAGGTTCACACTTCTTTCCCTTCCAACTATTGATGTTAAGGTCAAAAGTTCCTTCGATATAAACATAAAATTGGAAGGTTTTAGTTTATTCGTATGTATCTACTGTTATCTAACACTAAATTCTTTCTTATTTTACCGAATTCGTCTTAAAGTTTTCTTTTTCTTGGTTTTCCGAGAAGGGAGCCGAACTTCGTTTGTGATAAAAAACAAAAAAACTGCAAACTCTTCAAATCAACATCATCAATCATGATTTACTTTTCACTGAGATGTTCGAAATGTAGTCCAAATGTCCAAATAAATGACAAAGTTGGTTTCAACAACAGACCCCTCGACCGTGCCATGGTAAGCAGTTTGAGTATTCTGATGCTCTCTGCCTTTCATAATATACTCTACATATATTTATATAGATTTGGATATCTTATGGAGTTTGGTCTGAAGAAAACTATCTATCAAAATTGATATTGACAAATGCAGAAAGATGTGGCCCGATTAAAATTGCCGCAGTAAAATAAATTTGCAGCTCATCAGCCTCTGTCTTTTTGGATATGGCCTGTCAGAATGCCAGGCAAACAGTTTTTGCCTTAACGTCGGACTTCTCCTTTGCAATATAGGACCAAAAAAGAAAAGTGCTTTTCTCAGCAGCAGCAGCAGCAGCAACAGCAGATGCAGCAACAGCCATAAAACTGACCAACAACCAGCACCTGCTGGACCAACAGCAGCAATAGCAGCAAGAGAAACAAGAGAAGCAAGAGATTGAGCTTGAGTTGAGTAGGAATAAAAATTTATGAAGTGGTCATTCATCAGAAGAAGGCAAGAAGAACAAGCTGTTGCTGCTGTTGCTGCTATTTCTGCTGTTGCTAACTTTGCTATCTCTGAGTTGTAAGTCTATTGGCCGTTTTAACTTTAAGCAGCTATAAAAAAAACAGCAACACCAAAAACAACAACAACAGCAGGAAGAACAAGAACAAGAAGAAACATCAACAATCCCAAGAGCAGTAACAATACCAATAACTGGCACACACTTCTTTTGGTTTGCTTCTTTTCTGTTATTTTTCTCATTTGCTGTTGCTGTTGTCTTTGGCTCTGGCTCTGCCTGCCTGCCTGCCTGCCGTTTATTTTGCAGTTGCTGTTGATTTACTGCCGCCGTTGCCGACGCCATTGTTGTTGTTGTTGTTGGGGAACAGTCGGTGCTGTTGCTTTTTCAAAATTTACAAATTTCATTTATAATGGAATTTTCTTATCAAAATCCACTAATGTTTTTATATACACTGTTTTTTTTTATAGAGCTGCCAAAGGGATATGTAACCGGTTACATTTTTCATCATAACCAACCTGGAAATTGTATTGCAGGTTAATCTTAAGTTCCAATAAGAGAAAACAGAGTATCTGACAGTGCAGTCCCGGATTACCCTCAGCTGCACTATTCCCCACTTGTTTTCATTTCCATTACAAAACACACACGCTTTGAGCCGGGAATGTAAACTTTTAAACAAAATAGTTAGGGTGATAGAATCGATTCCCATGCAGATAATACCTATATTGAATTAGCCTGAAACATATCACATAATATGAATTATTCCTTTATTTACTGCGTATTTTCATATTTACACTGGGCCACCACACTCTGCTTGACTTGAGTAAATTGCGCAATTAGTTTATGTGAATTTCAATTATTAGTTCCTTTTTTGGGCAACTCTTTTTTTCAGACGACTTGCACGAATTGCAGATACCCTGTAGAAAATCATATGGCATAACCTTAACTAAACACACAAAATACCCCGAAATAGTACCTCAATTCTTGCCTGTGTAAATATATATATATGAAAAAAAAGTTACCAAGGGAGCCTCCAAACGAAATTTATGACAACAATTTTTATACAAAACGTATGTTTTGTCATCTGACCATTCATTGTCCTTTCGCGTAGCCACTGTCATTGTCCGTCCGTCCGTCCTTCTGTCTGTCTGTCCATACGTTTGTGTCACTGCAGCAGCAGCCTTTACCAACATCCATGTAACTTTTTGTTTGAATTGTTTTTTTCTGTTATTCTGTGTTATTTTTTACATTTTGCTACAAATGTTTTCCGCAACTTTTGGTGCATTTTATTATTTTACTTTATTTTTTTATACATACATATATATATATATATATATATATATATAGAGTTTTTTGATAGTTGTCTTTTTTATGAATAGTAAAAAGCGTAAAGAGTCGAAAAAATCGAGCTGTCATCATACATAAAAAGGACTTCTATGTATGTGTGTGAATGTATTTGTCCGGAACTACTAGTTACTAGAACACAGAAAATTGGGAAGCTCTATTCCCCATTCAGCATTTGTTTCATTTCCATCCCACTACTTCGACTACTGTTACTAGCCAAATCGGATGAGTGCCAGTGCATCCGTGTAAATGCATTTTGTTGCCTTTAACACTTTTAATACGAATTTATTTGTTTCTGTCTCTGATTCCTTAACTGTTTGTGACCGTGTGTCTGTGTCGATTGTGCCAAATCACAGCAAATCAAATGTTTTGACTACTTTTGGATTATGCGAGTGCCAACATAAATGACTTACATATATATACAGTTGCCGTTCCCTCACTGGATACTCTTGCTGGTATTGTTGTTGGCGCGAATATTTTGTTCGCTTCATTGATTTAATGGGAAAAGTTTTTGTTTGGGTCCACAGTCTGTTTATCTGCCAGTTTTTCCCCCTCCCCACCATTTATGTAATATCCCTACAAAAGAATGGCATTGTTACATTTATCATCAGCTCTGCAAAGTGAACTATCTCAATCTTTAACATAAACATATTCGATATTACTGCTTTAATATCGCATAAATAGTTTTTAGAACAAAAACTCGGAAGAAAGGGTGTACAAACTTCGACAGGTCAAAGACATATTTTTTACTTTTTCTTTTTCTTTCGTTTTTCTTTTCTCTGTTTTTGGCTTTTTTTTCCCTCACAAATTGACGCTCATAAATTGACTGGGTGGTGGTCAATGTTTCAATGGTTGGCATAAATACATATATGTATATATATCTATATCTTTGTTAGTTTTTTCTTTTTATTGTTGTTGTTATTCTTATTGATGACCATTCCATATGTCTGTCAAAGCTGTTTATAGTAATTTTCAATAGTTTTAAGGTGTTTATGTGAGGAGAAAAATATGTTTCGCTTGCCCTCGCTCATGTTTCTCTTGCCCTCGCTCATATTTCGTTTGATAATGGCACAAAAGATATATCGAATAGATGGATACATTAGCTATGGGTCATGTTATGTGACACGACACTTTTTAGTTTTATCTGTTAGCTATTATTATCTGAACTTTATCTTAATGCCAATTGTTCGTAGGGCTATAATCTCTTCTTCTTGCAACAAGATAGATAGGAAGCCATGTTGCTGCCCCACTTCTTTGTGGTTGTGTGCAACGTCAACATGGTCGCTGCTTGTCCTTGTCCTGCAATTAAGTCTGAAACACAATGACAGTCTGTTGGCAAACTGTTGACATCCATGTCAGGCCAAGATGTTGATGACGCACAGTGGGACAAAACGCCTTTACTCCTGAACTTACCAAAGTGATTCAAAGTGATTTCGTTATTTAAATGGTGACAGCATAGAGTTAAGTCTAAACTCAAATGCAAATGCAGATGTCTTCAAAAATGGTTTCGAGCACACTGTGCAACAAAGTCGACTTGACTTGCCTTGTCTTGATGTAAGTTGACTTGTGGTCCGTTGCAAGTTGTAGCTTGCAGCATAAGACGGTTGCCGAAGTCGCAGTTGGTGTTGCAGTTGCAATATTCTCACTAGTTGATCGGACTGTCGATATTGTCTATCTTAGGTTCGTGCTTTTTTTTGCCCAAACAAACACTCACTCATATAGACACACACACATATAGACACACCCACACACACACCTCTTGTATCTTAGAGACGCAAAAGCTGACGGCATGACGGAAATTTTGCCAATTAAAGTTTGTTTTAATGAAGCAACTTACTTAGTTACCTACTTATTGTTGCACGTAATGCAAATGGAGCCAACGTCAACTGTCTACGCTTCTTTGGTATTCCCTTCCCATTCCTGCCCCCCTCTTTAGTTTGTACAGCAACGTGGCAGCGACGTCGTCGTCGTCATTCAAGTTTTTGGGGCAAACAACAAACATTCTACATCCTTGTGCCAACATCTCAGTTTACTAGCCAATTTACATTGAAAGTTGCAACTGCAACGCTTCATGTGCTACACACACACACACTATACATGTGTGTGTGTACACAGAATGTTCTTTAATTGAAACTCTATTCATTTAATGATGCTAAATTATACAGCTCTTGTTATACTTACGTCTTTCGCTTGATGCCAAAACAAACATTGGGATAATAAAAAAAACAGAATTAATCCCTGTATGCGATTACAAATGGATCAGTTTTTAGAATGGATCACATTAAATATGATAATATTCTCTGCTTCTTCTTGTTTCCTAGTTTCACCCTCGCCATTTTCAGCTGGAATCCTGTTGCACAGAGAAAGAGAGAGAAACGGAGAGAGCGAGAGAGGGGGAGAGAGAGGGGACAACATAGAGTTCGTGTCGCAGACAAGCGGCTCTCCTGCTGCATTGGGCTTGCCACAGGTGTACGCCACCCACACACACACACACACACACACTTGTCCCACCTGCTATATACATACATTTCTATACTTGCCACAACTTTCCCTTGCCATCTACATATATATATGTGTGTGTGTGTGTGTGTGTGTTTGCGAGCCTAATTAAAATTCCGCATTGCATTTTAATGCCGTTGATGAGAATACGTGCTCAAGACAGCGGAAATTTCCATTTAATTAAAATTTTCTAAAAATAAAAAAAAACTATATATGTATACATAGATGTGGAAAAAAAGTAGACAGTAGACAAAATAACTACAACATAGCTGAAAATTGCAAAGAGCGTTATTGTTGGGGATGGAGTCTTTAGGGGGGGTGTTTCAGTTCCTAAAAAACAGAGAGAGACTTCATAAGTTAAATTTCGCTTGTCATTTATTTATATTTAGTTGTTGTTGCTTTGAATACAATATTTTTGTTCTTCATTTTATTTTTTTTTTTTGTTTTTATCGTTAATAATAATAATAATATTTTCTCATTTCCCATTTATTGTGTTTGGTTTAAGTGTTTTTGTAGTAGTTGTTGTTGCTGTTGTTGTTCTTGTTGTTGGTTTTTTTCCTGTTTCATGTTCTCTACATTTATAGTATTGAATAATTGGAAGTGTGTTCAATGTGTTGCTTTGATTACATCCATAAATCGAGGGGGGAATTAATAACACACACACACAGACACTAACACACACAAAGCTTCATTCACATATAGATATAGATATCGTTCTAACTTTAGTTATTTTTTAAATCTTATTTTCTGTATTTTGCATTTGCATTTGGCAAATTTGTATTCTTAAGTTCGATTTTTGATTTTCAGTTTTTGGCATTTCATATTTTCATTCTCTGGCATAACTTTAACATATAAATGCATATGTATATGTATGTATGTATGTATGCAGATTGTGCCTTTGCTATTGTTTTTAGCCGGATTTGATTTAAACACAAGAACTGCTTGCTTAAGTGCGGGGAGCAACAACAACCAAACCGAAACCCAAACCGAACCTGAACCCGAACCGAAATGAAATGAAAGGAAAAAAATGCGAATATAAATGGGTTGCTTACACCCATAATTGTCGTATTTGTTTTGTGGGTTAGGTTCGGTTATGTTAGGTGAGGTGAGATGAGGGGATGGGATGTGGGATGTGGGGAACGGGGCGGGATGTGGGTTGTGTACGGAACTGGACTATGCATAAATGGGGCAAAAATTTTCTTATGATTTGATTTGTTTGTTTGCTTCTTTGTGTGTGTGTGTGTGCGGGTGTGTGTGTGTGTCTCTTCTTGCTTACGTATATTTTTGCTAGAACTTCTTTAGCTTTATATATATATATATCTTTATATATATGTATGTGTGTATGTGAATGTATTTGCATTTGTTAAGAGTTGTTCTTGTTGTTGTTTTTGTCATTATTTAAATTGTTGCACTTTTGCCATAAATTGTTTTTGGGTTTGTTTGTTTGTTTGTTCATCGGTTTTTGTTTGCTTTACTTAGTTTTGCGCACTTTGCTGCTGGCTATAAAGTAATTGTTATACTACTACACATACACATTACGCATACGCATACGCATACGCATATGTGTGTGAATATGTTTTGTCATCTTATAGATAAAATGCCTTCAATTATAGCTAAATTCTTGACTAAATCTATAAATATTTACTATATTATTATTATTATTATTATTTAAAAAAAAAAAAAACATTATTTATTTATTATTTATTGTTTAAAGGTTAAATTATAAATACAATATTTAACTATGAGAAAAAAATTGTTTTTTTTATGCATTTTACAAATGAAACTCTTTGAGTTTTTCTTTCTTTCTTTTCTTTCTTGTTTTTTAGTTTTTCTTGCATGCAGCTTGCGCTTAATTAATTTTAATTTATTATTATTTGTTAAGTTAATATGTTTGCCATTTGCCATTTTTGCCAGCTCAATTTTCGCAATTTAATGCTACTTTTTTTGAGTTTTAAGATTTCTTAATTTCTTTCTTATTTCATTGCTATTTACTTAGTATTTCTTACTTACCGCGCTGCTTAAAAAAAATGTGTTTTTCTTTAACTCTAAGTTGCTTTGACTCCAAAAAAAAGACAGATACTGATTACAGTTATGTGTGTGTGTGCATGTGTATGTGTGAGTGAGTGTGTGTGGTGTGTGTATATATGTTAATATTGCCATACAATTATTTAAATGTAACTGACATTTTTACTTTGATTTCTGCTGCCGACATTTATATATAGCTATTTTTAGCATTTTTTATTTTAATATAAGTATTTTTTTCTTTCTTTCTCGTATCATTACACTAAAAACTGATTTTTTCATATATTGTATTATTTATTTGTTTTGATTTTGGTTTTTGCGCTGAGCTTTCATCATTTTGTTTTTTCAACTTTTTTATTTACATTGAATAGTTTTTTGATTTTTGGATTCTCTCCTCTACTTTAAATTGTCATAACTAAACGAACGTTGAACGTATCATGTTGATTATCACTAACCTAGTTTTTTTTTTTTTTGGTTTTCTGTGTGTGTTTGTTTGCTAATATACTTGTTTGTTTTTGTTGTAGTTGGTAGTTTGGGGTCTTTTGGTTCATAAATTAAATGCATTTTGGGCCACATTGAAAACAGAAAACAGGATAAAAGGATTTTGGCATTTGCACTGATTGAAAAAGTTTCTGTTTTTCGGTTTAGCTCCGGCCAAATGAATTGAATGCCACATGAAATGAAAAAAATTTGTATGTGAAATATGATTCGAGAGTTCGCGGATCAACAGACTGAAGTGACACTTTAAGGTCGAACGAGTCATGCGACACCGAGTTGAGTTGAATCGAGTAAGCGCTGAATGCATCGCTAAAGAGATTATTGAAATGAACATGTTTGATGACATCTAGTACATCTATGACCCTTTCGTGTGCATTATCCCATTAATGAGTGTCATTCAGAACAGTTAAGAACCTCTAAATATTGCGATTGCTATTGCGATTGCGATTACGATTACAAGTGCAATTGAATACATTTAAAGCGTGGAGCTTTCAGCTGGCTTGAGTGGTTTAACAGACGCTCAAATGGTTTGTATTGAGCACCACGCCCGCTGCCATATAGCCCCCAATAGCCCCATTGTTGTTGTTGCCACGATGTGCCGCCGCCGCCGCTGCCGCCGCCTGATGATGGTTGTGGTTGTGAGTGTGATTGTGACTGTGGCTGTGATTGTGATTGCTGTTCGCTGGCGAGGCAGAGACGGCAACAACAGAGACATTGCTAGCACCGGGAACGGGACCGGGACCGGGACCGACAACTGCTGCATCGCCATTCTCGACGACAAGACCAGCAATGCCCACAATGGGACTGCGACTGGCCGACTTGGCCATTGTCAATGGTACACCGCCGATTGGCGTTGTTGCCGCTGTGGTAGTGGTGGTGCCAGTGCTCAAGCTGGTGCCACTTATATGAGCACTGATGCCGCTGGGCACGCTTGACATGGTGGTGACAGGTGCTGCTGCTCCGCCTCCTGCCGCCGATGATGATGACGATGCTCCGGCTGCTGCAGCAGCTGCGGCATTCGCCGCATTGCGTGCGTGTTCCTCGTTGGGTATAGAGAAGTGACGATAGGAAATGTATTCCGGTGGCATTGTCGCCTGTCGCTTGGCGTTCTCAATGCGCTGTTTCTTGAGCTTCACATAGCTGAGCACAGATATCATGACGATGAACACGATTATGCCCAGACAACAGCCCACAATGAGGCCCAGTCGACGAGTCAGTATGGAGTGTATAAAACCGTTGCTGGACAGACCGTTCTCGTCGGTAATGAGGCTGGGCGTCGAGTCGAGCGTTTGAACATCCGTGCATGCCGATATGTGCGAATTCTTCAGCACCTCGTTCAGCACTTTGTCGGTCACAATGCTGTTCTCAATCAGTGCCGCCTGCTGCTGCTCGAGCTCATCGTCAGCAACGTTCAGATGCTGATACGGCGAATAGGTGTCCGGCAGCGATGGCAAGGCGATATCTCTGCCATCTCCCGATGGCACTCCGAGGGACAGTAAGTCGTCCCGCGTCTCATTGTAGTGGAGCCTTTGAAGCGCATTGGCCAAAGGCTCCGAGAGCCAATTACCGGTGCCGATGACGCAGATGTGATAGCGCGTGTTCGGGCTCAATTTCGTTAGCTTTGTCGAGCTGGCCGTGCCGTTAAGCCGCTTGCCGTGTATCTGTGGAATAAATTAAACAAGTTTTTTCAACTTTCTTTTCTCTTTTTCTTTCTTTCTTTTTTTTCGCCTCCCCCCAACCAATCTCGGCAAACTTTATCAACATCATTGTCATGTTGCTGTATTTAAATGATTTTTCACTTTGACTATCCTAACTTTAATTTTAACCGAAGGGCGCGATGATATTTCATAATGAAATCATAATTTGTTATCTTTTTTAAGGTGAAATAGGTTTCTACAAACTGTTTCGTTATATATAGAAGGAATTAACTATAACCTATTTGGTAGAAATATATGAATAGACCCTTTATTACAAAATCTGATGCTTGAATTAAACTTGGTTTCAACACACAGTCACCAAAAGATTATCAAAGATCGAACAACGCCATGTTCAACTGTCCTTCACGTGCTCTTTCATGAAATCCTCTCCTCGCGTTTATTAAAAGGAAATTAAGAGCCGTCGGGACCAAATTGCCAAAAGGGGTAAGGGACATTTCGGGGGCAACGTCATTGAGTATTTACTATCAAATTACTTTCAAATTTGGCGTTCAGTGTTCGTACCTGTCTGTGTATTTTTTTTCTGGGCCACTTACCTCATCCGCGGCAGCAAACTGGGCGAGACGTTCTCTTTCTCTTTCACGCTCCTGTTCTCGTTCTCGTTCTCGCTCTATATTTCGCGGCCTGTCATAGCCACGGTCCCTTTCCCGTTCCTTTTCGCGTTCCCGTTCACGATGATGGTTATCCAGGCCTTTGGTTGTCGTGTCGTCGCGGTCGGCTGGGCCGGGAATGAGTCCATCGCTGGTGGCATGGTAAACAATTTCGAAACCGGTGAGACCCAAATGGTCGCGACTCTGCCAGGAAACGACCACCGAATACGGCTGTATGTCCTGTATGGCCATTTTGGGTATTAATGGGGCGTCACAAAATTGCTGCGGCTCCATGCGGCCAAACACCTTGCCACGCAGCTCCGTTGGGTGTTCGCACCTGAGATAATTAATGTTGTCGCCCCCCGTTGGCGATAGTGACCATTTGCGATGATCCCGCAGCCATTCCCACAGCTTTTGTGCATCACAACTGCAATGCAGTGGATTTTCTGTGTGTGTGTGGAAGATGAAATGCAAATGAATCAGAATTCACCAGTCAGAATAAGCACACGAAATTAGCTCGCGGAGGGTTCATTAACTTACCATCGAGTTTCAACTGTCGCAGATTTGTCTCCAGTGGTTTAAGTGGCTCCAGCGGCACCAGCTCAAAGTAGTTCTTGCGCAAATCAAGCAACTGCAATTTGCGCAGATAGCGGAAGGCATCGTTTGAGAGTGCTGTCATGCGATTACCCATCAGTAGAAGCTCAACGAGTCCGTGCAGATTCCTGAATGTCTTCTTCGAGATGCGATCCAGTTGATTGAAGCTCAAGTCTAGGGTTTGGAGTTGGGCCAACTCGGCGCTAAACTCATCTAGATCCTTGAGTGTGTTATGGGATATGTTGAGCACTCGAAGCAATTTCAGACCCTGAAGACGTTCCTTGGGCAGCAGCTCCAGCTCATTGACGCCGATGTCCAGGGTGAGCAGATTGGTTAGCGACTTGAAGGCACCGGGCGAGATACGCGTGATGCGATTGTTGACCAAATGCAAATGTTGCAGTGCCTGGAAGGCCTCAAAGTCCTTGGATGTGAGTATGGAGAGGTTCGTCTGACAGATGTACAGTTCCTTAAGATACAAATAACGTTCTTCCTTTACCGTATAGATCTTATTGATAGGATTTCCAGTCAAATTCAGCCAGGACAACCGCGGTATGGACACATCCGACAGAGCCGAGCTGGGTATCTGCAGGAAACGATTGCTGGACAAATCAACTCGCTGCAGGTTAATTGAATGACGCAGAAAGTTAGCCGGCAGTGAGAGTAACAGATTGCCACTGAGATCCACATTGTCCAGCTGCGTCAGATTGACCGCATTGAAGCCACTGAGAGAGCTAATCTTATTGTCCTTTAGGATCAGTTGTCTCAAATTCAAAGTGCCGCTCAGCTTGAAGAAATCAATGGAGTTCAGCTGATTTCTTGCCAGATCCAGGGTCTCCAGGGTGCTCAGGTTGTAGAGTGCAATGTGTGGGAACTCGACGAGATTATTCCTACACAGTCGCAACTCCTTGAACACATTCAATCCACTGAAGATATTGCGGTTCATCTCGGCTAGCTGATTGTCACATAGATCGATGCGCACCAGATTGGTGTTCTTGGCAAAGAGCTGGTCGGGAATGCTGTTTAGGCTACAATTGGCCATCGAGAGGTGCTGCAGGGAGCGCAGTTTATCGAACATGCCCGACATTATCCCAACACCAAGTGCACCCCCAACGCCCACATGACTGAAGTTATTGTGAGACAGATGAAGACGTCGCAAACTGGGCACATCCAGTTTTTGTATATCTGCCGGATTGAGACGATTGCGTTCCAGATTGAGTTCATTCAGATTCTGCATGGACTTGAATGTATGTTGCTCCAGTTTACGCAGCGAAGTGTTCCTCAAATTCAGGGTGCTCAACGGCAGCTCATCCATAAAGATGTCACGGGTGAGCTGCACCAGCGGATTGTGCGAGAGATCCAACATTTTCAGCTGCTTCAATCGACTAAAGGCATAGCCCTCAATTGCTTCTATATGATTGTTGGCCAGGCTCAGCTCCTCCAAGCTAACCAACATGGCGAAATAGTCGCGTCTCAACTGTCGCAGCTGATTGCCGCTCAGGTCAAGGAACTTGAGCAGTCCCAAGCTGGCAAAGGTGTCTTTCTCAATCTCCCGTATGTGATTGTTGCTCAAATAGAGTCGGCCCAATTGCGGCGTATCCACGAACAGGGAGCGATCGATTCTCACCAGCTGATTGTCCCGCAGCCACATGATCTGAATGCGTTGCTGCTGGCGAAAGGTGCGTTGATGGATCTTGTGCAAGTAGTTCGCCTCCAGTTGAATGGAAAGCAGTGAAGAGTTCTGCTCTGGAAATATATCCTCGAGCACGGTCAGCTGATTGTCCTGCAGATTAATATGCTGCATATTGGCCAAGGTGTGAAATGCGCCCGGCTCAATATCCTCAATGTTATTCTTCTGTATGTGCAGCTCCTGCAATGCCGGCAACGGCTCAAAAACACCCTTACGCACTCGCCGGATACGATTGTTGTGTAGACGCACCTCGCGCAACTGATCCAGCTTGCGGAACATGCCAATCTCCAAGTCCTGAATTTCGTTGTTGTCCAGCGACAGCGACGAGAGCTTTGTGCACTTATCAAACAGGGTCACAGGTACCAGCGGTATGAAGTTGGAGCGCAAATACAGATGATCCAGATTGGTCAGGGTACTAAACACATTGGGATCTATATGCGCAATGCCATTCGACTCCAGATAGATTACATCCACATTGGTCGAGTTGGTGAATGCATCTGCCGGTAGCTCCAGTATATTGTTTTCCGATAGGAATACCTCGCGCAATTGTGGCAGATTGGAAAAGACACCACTGATCGCATGTATGTGATTGTGGCTCAGATCAACGGTCTGCAGGCGCTTGTTCTTATCAAAAACCTTGGGATCCAGTGTGATGATGCGATTGTGTGACATATCCAGCGACATTAGCTCCTTGAGACTCTTGAATGCCTCGGCCTGCACAATTTCGATTTGATTGGCATAGAACGAAAGCGTCTTCAGCTGGGGAAAGGCCCGAAAGCAATCGTGCACAATCTCCCCAAACTGATTCGAGCTCAGATCAAGCAGGATTAGGGACGGTAACTGCAGGGCGGCTGCTGCTGCTGCCGCCGCTGAGGCATTATTCGTGGCCAGTTGTATGTCACCGTAGAATGTGGATATCTTGTTGTTGGATAGGCGCAGTATGCGCAGATGATCCAGTTTACGCAAAGCCATCATCGGAAATGTGCGCAAACCATTCTCGGAGACATCAATCTCCTGCATGCAATCCTCCAAGCCGGCGAACCCATGCTCCGGTATCGACTGCAAACGATTGCCCTTAATGTTCAGCTTGGAAACGCGCAAGCCGTAGAAACTATAATCCTCCATGCGCACAATCTCATTGTAGTCAAAGTCCAATGCGGTAAGCTTTTGCATTGCGCTAAGTGCTCGGGACGGCAGCTTTGGTTAAGAAAACAATAACAAATGGTAATCGATTAATATCGTTGCATGTTAATAAATCTTTTATCAAAGGGATAAGAAAACAAACTATCGATTACAAAAATTAAATACTTATTCGATTGTTGGATCGTAAAGCTACGTTTGAACACAATCAGAAGAAAGCAATGCAATTATTTGCTTTTTCCGATAGCCATCCAATACGAACGCAACCATGTTGTCAACACTAAAAGAACAGCTGCTTGGTTTATTGTATGTTTGTGCTTAAGCTGTTATTTTGTGCAAAAATAAATTATTATAATATTGCCGGACATAATTGTTTGCATTTTATTGCTTTCATGTTGCTCGACTTCTGTTTACATTTCTGTGCAAATATTAACAGTGCCAGTTACTAAACAGTATCAACAAAAACATTTAACACAAACGCAGACACACACACACACACATACAGACTTAAGTAAGTGCGATTTATTGCTTACACTTTTCAAGTAAAACTTTTGCGACTGTCTTGCTGTTATCTTTGGAAAGTAAAACACCCGTTATGTTCATGTTTTTTATTAGTTCTTGTTGGGCAATTATAGTTCATGTATGTGTATTTATGTTTAAAGGAGTAAAGTATATATTCAAGTGAATGGAAATTTGCTAACATCTATACAATTATATATTGTTAGTGTATATTGTTAGTGGTAAGCATTAGTTTTAGTACGAATTTTTCCTTGGTGAGGAGAAGCGACGACGCATTGGATAACGCAACAAGTTCTTATCGAAGGCTGTGACTGATATGGTTTTGCCATCGATCCTCCCACCATCCATATTCTTGCGAGCCCTCTGACAGTCCTTGGCATTCTCGAACTGTATGAAAGCGAAGCCACGGCCGTACCGGTTTAGCCCATTGCCACGGTAGCGTTCAATGGGAAAGTCAACATTTGACAACGGTCCATAGTGGCTAAAAATTTCGATTACGTCCATCTTTGTCACTTGGCGAGTCAGGCCCCTAATGTGCAGACGTACAGTGTTCCTGGGATCCGGACTATGGAGCCGGTAGCGTCCGAAAGAGTGCGACGATCTAGAACGTGAACGGCGTCGGTTTTCGAAAGTGATCCGTATCTTAGGGCGCGACGACATTGATCGCCTATCACGCCGTTCTTGCACATCAACCGCGTGCGATGAGGGACGCAATTTTTTAAGCTCCGAGAACGAACATTCTACCGTGCGTGTATCTTGATCACTTTTAGGTTTTGTATGTGGCTTAGACGCAATTGGACTGCGGCCAGTATTTGGTGAATCCTTAGAAACGGTCACTGCGCGCAATAACATTTCGCGGTGCACCTTGTCTTTATAACGTCTGGATGAATTAATCTCTGTAACTCTGTCACGTGAAGTTGAGCGGCTTGATGATCGTTTCTTCTTGTACTTGTCGGTTGTATGTTGCTTCTCGGAACGTTGTGCATCTTTGTCCTTATCCTTGGCTATTGGTGTTGAGTGAGCAAATGTTGTATCCGGCTTAGATATAACAATGGGAATCACAGCGGAACGCAATGGAGCGGGGCCCTGAGACCCTGAACGCATTGGTGAGTGCTCTCCTCTGAAACGTGATGTGGATGAACACGGCTTCTTATCTCTCTCTTTGGGTTTGGGTTCTTCAAGTTTGGGCTTTGTGCTCGTGGTTCCAAATGTTTTTTTAGTGTCGTGCTTGGTGTTAGATTCTTTGTTCCACTTGACGGGAGTTATTGGTTTCTTCTCTTTCACCTCTGATGCTGGCCTGCTTTTGTAAGTCTTCAAATCCAATATCGATTTTACGGTGCGGCTTTGAACAGGAGACCAAATGGGAATTCCCGACAAATCTGATGTAGATTCCCTTTTTTTGGCATGCACATGCGTTTGCGGCAGATCTGCTGCAACATGCTTCTTCTTTTTGGGCAAAGCAACTGGCGATGGTCTGGATTTGGAACGTCTAGTTGATTTATAGTAACGCTTACGACGACGACGGCGACGACGCGGTCCATCATCCTCCGATGTGGACGACGTTGTAGAAGAATTTCCACTATCAGTATCACTGCTCTCGCTGCTGCTGTTGTTGGTGCTGCTGCTGGCACTATCACTTTCAGAATCCGATATGGAGACCTTCCTCTTTCTCAAATTTTCCTTTGGTGGCTCGGTCTCCTTCTTACACTTTTTGGGCGGCACTTCATAACGTTTTGGCATGATCACTTCGCGTTGCTTTCTTACTTTCCGAAAAAAATGAACAAATAAAACTTATCGAAAAACCTTTTTCAAACAATTTTCAATAAGAAAATGAGATTTTTTTATTTTCTCTTACAATAGGAAAGCGACTTTCCGAAATTTTCTATTGAATGAGCTATTGAAATTGTCATTCGTCTATTCTAAAGCAAAGCAACTATGATTTTCATATATATCACTTATATGACATTAACTGAGTTGTCAAGATTTTGTCGAGACTCGTTACGATTTCAATAGAGAACAGTTCTTATCATATCTTATCTTAACACAATATAACTTTCTTCACTTGGTATTTATTGCAGATAAATTAAAAAGGATTTTCCCACCTTGCTTAAAATCTAAGATAGGAACGGAGAAAGGATAAGAAGGATACGACATATCGAAACATTTTTAAATGCATTTTACACATTGCATGAGAATTTAAAATTGAATCGCAGCAGGAGTATAATGAAATTCACACGGAAATCGACGAATTCCCCCCTTTCGGACTGTTTGGCTTTTTAATTGCATTGAATTACAAAATTTCCGCTACGACAGCGCTGCCAAGTCAAAGCCAATGGCCAATGGGCAATGGGCAATGGGCAATGGGCAGGTGACTGCACAAAGTGTGTGGATGCCATGGACTGAACTGGACTGAACTGGACTGGACGGGACAGGGCCGAAGTGGTCCGACGGACGACATTCAGAATGAAGGAGTCTGTGCCATGTGACATGGCCAAGCGAATTACGGCCTTTTAATTAATGTACTGACATGGAAATTTATGGCAGTCGATTTTAATTTATTGAACATTTGCGACGCCGTTTGGTCCGCTCGCTCGCTCGCTCGCTCTTTTGGCTTGGCGCCTTCGAAAGCGCCCCAGAAAATTTATGTTCAAGTCAAGCGAGCAGAGACAGAGAAAGAGCCACCACCAGAGTCAGAGTCAGAGTCAGAGCCAGAACCAGAGCCGGAGATGGAAACAGAAGAGGTGTACATAACTGATACGAGTAAAGGAGCAGTCAGGCAGTCAGGCAGGCAGGCAACAAAAGCTGAACAAAGAAATGGCTGCCATAAAATGATATTTATTTTTATTGTCGCAACATTATGAAATATTTACGAGCGCTTTGAATTTGAAGTAAGCGAACAAAGGGAAAAAATAATATATATATATAAAAATGAATATAATAAAAACGGAAACAAAAACTGCAGCAATCGCGAAAAATCCGAACAGTAGTATACCCTTTTGCCCAGAAATGCTTACCTATCAGAATTTAATAATTAATTAAAAAAAAAAAAAAAACATTTCAATTGCAACTATTATTTATATTTGTCGTCTACGCTTCGGTGGATTTACTCTCCTGACTATCCCCTTAACCACGCATTATTTTATTGTGACGGCATTTGCTATCTTGAGCGCGGGTCAACTGGAGCTCTGGCCGGTGTCGATTATGGCAGTTCATCCGCAGGGCATCGCAGCTGCTTAGCCAAAGATGGCGTCCGGTCTTAGTACACCAACAACTGTTGGGCTTCCGATTGGTGCACTTCGGGTCATGGCATCTTTGTTTTGGTGATCGTCGTGGTCGTGGTCTTGGTTTTGGTCTTGGTCCGACGGGGCGTTTCGCACAACGATCGGTACCAAGTCCCTTAACATTTGCGCAGTGGCTCATGCTCACCGCCCTGAGTGGAGCCTTACCCTGATTCCTGAGAGCACAGTTACGTTCACGCAGATGGCACGGCCGCTGCTTGGTGCACAGGTTCGTCCTGGCATCCCTAGTGCACACTCGCTGCTTGCTATGCACATCTTGGGGGCCGCAACGACCCTTGCATGGTCTTGGTCTCGGACTGACTGCCTCGGAGGCGGCAACCAGGACAACGAGCAGCAGACAGCAAATGGTAAGTTTCAACATGTTTCGGGACAAGTTATCAGTTGCTAAGTAAACTAGCTGATGATTTCCAGATTGATCGGACTGCCATATTTATAGGACGGGAAAATAGTTCAACCTTATTGTATTGTCACATTCAACACAACCATGTCACATTCTTCTCATTTCACATGGCCTGGATTTGTGGCATATGTTTCTTTCTGTTATCGATTGCTGTTGTGCAATTTTTTTAATGGCAAAGCGACTTGACAATCGAATAAATTGTTTACACGAACGCAAGTGTTTTATGCATAATGAAATTATAGTACTTATGTTGAGGGATTAATAACTTAGCTACAAAACAAATAAATGGGTCTTTTTACTCTAGTCGCGTAAGAAGAACTCGGCAAGATACCTTTGTCCCTTGACCCTTAACACATACGGTACATACGGTCGTACGGCCGTACCAATAGTTGATAACTCATCAACTTCAATTCAATTGTTCTGCCTAGGACTTAGAAGAGCTTATATCTAGAGTGTCTCTAGCTTTTGTGGTTTCTGAGATCCACTTCAGAGATTTCATTTCATGGGTTAAGTGTAAAAAGATAGATCAGAGTACAAAAAGTCAAAGACATAGCAATATTCAATTGCAAACTCTTTCCTATCACTAGAAATAAACTAAAATTAAATGCAAATCCATCAAAAATATCAAACTGTTATTGTCATCTGGTTAATTATGTTCTTCTCTTTACATATTTCCTTAAGTCAATAGCCTTTTGGAGCAAAACAAAACAAAAACCAAACAAATGCGGCGCATGTCAGCAATGAATGGGAGGCAACAATGCAAGCAACTGCTGTTGTTTTTTGGGGGGGTTGTCATTGTCTTGGTAAGCTATAAGAACGACGAACGTAGCACTTACAAGCTGACAACAACTTGCACAATCACGGCCCACATATCAACATGCAATTGGCAACGTTAATAGGTAAGAGAGTTGGACATAGCCCTAAGAGACTTTCAGTTGGGCTTTCACTGATTCATTTCCATTTTACAGTCACTGTGGTCACAACGCTGGCGCTGGTGCTGGTGGTGGTGCCATCAACTTATGCATCGCCGGAACCGTGCCGACTGCCAGCCGTGTGTGGAACACGCAGTCCTCGCGTGTGTGCCCGTGATGCCAACGGCATGTGTCGTCGCTTTAACAACATTTGCGAGATGCTCGATATAAATCGCCGGGATGTGAGCAGCAGCAGAAAGCAGACCTGGACACATACACCGGCGCGTGATTGCCTTCGGGTGAATGGTGTGGGCGTAAGGCATACATTCTGGTGCCATCGGGACTGTCCCAGACGTCCGGTTACCTGTAAACGCACTTCGCCCGGCCGTGAGATTTGTGTGCGCTCACGCAGACATCGGGTTTGCAAGATTGTAGCCAATCGTTGCCAGCTGCTCAACAACAATTGTCATTCTTGGCCGCGCAACAGTAAGTCTAAGAACTCTACAAGTCTCTCCATTTTAATTCTTCAACACCTTGTTCATCATTTTATGCAGATTGGGTGCAGACGAACAGGCTTCACTGTGGCCAAATGCAGCTGGGTGATAAACCGCACGACTGCAAACCGCTGCATACAACTAGGAAACCCGAGGTGACCATTAGGCCAATTCGTCCCACGCCAGAACCATTAACCACCACGCCACTGCCGCCAACAACGACAACACCTATATCAACGCCTACAACTCGCGCAGCATCAACTTCCAGCTAAGAGACAAGCTCAAACTTAAACTTGTTTACTTTTCAATAAATTTCAATAATCAACCCGTAAGCAGTAGTGGGGTACTCTTTAATTGCGGGGAGTAACATTTTGTTTGAATGCGAAACCCCTCGGGGAATGTGCCACGCCCATGACGCATGTTTCCAGCTGGATGCCTTTTGCCAGTTGTGCGTCGGGCAACGGATGACGGGCGACGTGCGCTGTGCGCTTGGCGAAAATTATTTTATTGAACACAATTGTTTTTGGCTTTGGATCGTTTGTTATTTCGCGGCGGCAAATTACTTTTTATGGCTGCCGAAGCTTCGCTTGTCGGGTTTTACGTTAACGGCAAATGCTCTTGGCAATGTTGCCATGGCTGCCACTGTTGCCACTGTTGCCACTGCTGCTACTGCTGCTACTGTTGCTGTGGCGGCTGTTTTCCAAACTTAATGGCTTAGAAAGCCATTTGCATTTTTTTCGGTTGCCCAACTTTGTTCAACATTATTGGCGCCGTATGTTGGCGCCGCTAATTAGCTTTAGCTGCTGCACCAACCAACACCAGCAGCACCATTCTCCTCCATCCACCAACAAATAAATATTTTCAAGCGCCTATATCTTTTTTGATTAAAGTTGTAGAAATGCAAAAGAATAATATATATATATTACATTGTACACTGTATTAAGTACATTGTATACAATACATGCATTTCACATTTGTGACAACTTATCATACAAGGAGGGGGCGGAAAAAAGTTTGTTGAGAAAACCGCATTAAGTAGCTATCAAACTTTAGCAAAGTTTGGCACCGCTTACTTATTTTACCGCCACAGCCCAAGAGTATGCAACGATTTTTGTGAAATGCAAATTTTGCCAAGCAGATGCAACTGGCCTGCATATTACAAATATGTTAAATTGCAATGCATACTTTTGTGAGCACTTCATAATTAAATATTGCATTGAAAATAAATACGTATACGAAATATCGTGAATTGCTGCCGCAACTGATTTTGTTTTCAAGGAAAAATCTATTTGAACCTGTTTATTTCGTTTCATTTTGGTTCGTTTCGTTTGATGTGCGCAACGTGCTTAACGTAATGCCAAAATAATGGTAATTTTGTTTACTAGCAAAACGGAAATATGTCGAAAAACAAGGTACTAAGGAATTTTAATAGTCCTTGCTGCTTTTGCTGCTGTTGCCTTTTGTATGTCGCGTTTGTTCAGCAGTTAGCAAACGATCGTCACACCGTTATTTTAAACGTGGGAGGGGTGGGATGGGGGGAGGAGCACTGACATTGCAACTGGCACTTTCCTGACACTAAGCATACTGCAACAGCGAAAGGCAAAGAACGAAAGGCAACATCAGCATCAGCAGCAGCAGCGGCAGCAGCAGCAGCAGTAAAATTGTTGTGAAGTGCAATAAATTTGCATGCAATTATTTTGGTGTCTGACGCCTTTGCTGTTGTCGTTGCTGTTGTCGTTGCTGTTGGCTGGTTGGCTGTTGCCTTTGCCCTACATTTTCCTCATATTTTACTCACTTTGTTGAAAGTAACAAGCGGGGGGTGGAGAGAGGCGCGGAGATGTCACTTTAAGGCGACACTCTCCACCTCCTCCTTATTAAAGCCTTTCCTTTCCTTTTTTTTGTGCACGTATTGCAAGTGAAAGGGGTCGCATATGACGTATACGTAATATGATTTGTTGGCCGCTTACCTGCGTTAATTTGCCATTGACAATGCTCAGAGACTCGAGGCTGCCACGCACATTACGCAAACTATTCTCCTTGAGCGCCTCGAGGTGCGAGTGCGAGAACTGCAAATGACGGATGTGCACGCCCGGCTGGATGACATCCTGGGAGAGCGACGTGACCGAACGATCGAAGTCATAAATGGAGAGCGAGTGTATCGGAGCCGAGATGCGTTCCAGTGTTGACCTCAGCGACAGAGCCGTTGTGCCCGGACACTCCAGAAATAGGCCTGCGGACCATATAAGCAAACAATATGCAAAATCAGCTTTGCTACTTTCGTACGACAACAAGTTCAATTCATGCATTTCAATTAGTTATCTAATCTCTGTCCCCAAACAGACTCTTAGGCACTGACCCCAACTGACCAACAACAACAGCTATTGTAATCTGTATTATATTCTAAGCAGCCAATCGTTATTACTTGTAGTTAATAGTGATCCAAATTCCACTGGGGGGCGGTTGCAAACAAAATGGTCTAGAATTAACTTAGCTCGAGCAGACGATGCAGGCATTCAATCAGTTAGTGGCATAAATGTTGCTAGTTGTATTAACTTGTGAATAAGTGAATGCATTTAAGTAGCAAGTCAATAAGCTAACAAATAACTGATCCAAAAGCACATTAAAGCTTTTCAAACTTTTATTAGCAAAAGCTTGCACAAGAAAACTAAAACTAATTAATAAAAAAGCTTAATGTATAAGTTTATTACTAGGAAAGCTCATGAAAGCTGCCTGACAAACAGCTTTTACTAGCAAAAGCTTGCACAAGGAATCTTTACCAAAAAAAATGGAATAAGTTAACAAGCTTGATGTTAAAGTTTATTACTATGGAAGCTCATAACAATCTTATGAAAGCTTTCTGACAAACAGGATGGAACAGCTTAATAAGCTTGATGTAAAAGTTTATTATCAGTAAAGCTCGTGAAAGCTTATGAAAGCTCATACAAGCTTAATGATAGACTGTATAACCTGGTAAATTATTACTTAAAAATGGACTTTTGCTAATATATAATCAAATTAATCAAAAATGGACGAAATATTCTAGGTATTTGTTTGCGTGTTCCTCAGTCACAATCGATTACTATTTTCAAACCACTGTATGCTGTGTATTGAAAAGCAGTCTTAAATGCGCCCAATCTCTCTCCCTCTTTCTTTCCCTCTCACTCTGTCTCTCTGTCTGGTGTCAAAGTAAACAATCTTGGCATGCAGAGCATGTGTTGGCGTTTAAATAGTGGTCAAAATGCACACACACACACACACACACATACACACACACAATCAGACAAACAAACACACAGACATCTAAAGACAGACTAAAAGGATACAGAGTCAGATCTGGCACGAACTAAACTGAACTGTGTGGAAGGTTGCTTTTGGGGTTTGCCGTGATTTGTTATTGTGCTTGTCTACACGTTGTTGTTGTTGTCAGTGTTGTTGTTGTTGTTGGATGCAATAAAAGTGCTCGGCTCGGCTTTGATGCGTTTAATTAGTACGGTTCGTTGCTTGCTCGCCCATTTGCACTTACCATCCTCGAACTTGTAGCATGGACAGGCGGAGCTATCATCGAAGCTGGGACACTCAATGCCCGCTGCAACACCACCGCTACCAGGGGCAGCAGCAGCACCACCATTTGCAACAGCTGCGGCGCTGGCGCCGCTGTTCAAATCATAGTGTTCCCTTGCATTGCTCTTGCCACTGCTGTGGCCGATAATGCCGCTGCCGACGCTGACGCTGACGCTGTTGTGGCCATTGCTCAACGAACGGACGTTGCGTTGAGCAATTGTTGCTGTTGCTGTTAAAGGTGTTGCTGCTGTTGCTGTTGCTAGTGCTACTGTCGTTGTTGTCGCTGCCAGCGTCAACCACAGAACAATCGAAAGACAGCTACGTTGATATTTCCTCATAAACTTTTGTTGTTGTTGTTGGTGTTGCTGCTGATGTTGCTGATGCTGCACTCTGGCAACATTATTGCAATTTCGACGACGATGACGACGGCGACGATGCTGTTCTGGGTCTCGTCCAAATTCGTGTTTGTGTTCATGTTCTTTGGCTGCCGCAACGGCGACTGCCTCTCCATTTGTCCCCGTTGCCATTTGCTTTATTTGATGTCCTTGTTCCTGACGTTGTTGATGTTGACGCTGATTATGCTGCAGCTCCTGCTTTTCCAGCTTTTCCTGCTGATGCTGATGCTGATGCCGCTGCATGTTTTGACGTTTTGTTCGTTGTTTTTGTGGTTGCTCTCCAACCTCACCGCCTGTCACTGTCCACAACGTGTCTCGTGTGCACCTCTGCTGATAATTGTTGTTAGCGTTGCTTTCGTTGATGTTGCTGCTGCTGTTGTTGTTGCTGTTGTTGTTGTTGGCGTTGAGACCGTTTGTTGATTTCGTGCATTTCGCTAATAACTTTGTAAGCATTGCTGTTGCAGTTGCTGTTGCTGTTACCGCTATCGTTGCCACAGTGTTTGGTTTGCTGCCGTTGCACATTTTCGATTTCGTTTTACACTCTCTCTCTCTCTCTCTCGCTCTTCTCTCTCTCTGCCACAATAGATTTCTCACTCAATAGTCTTAATCAGCGTGACTGCATTTATATTAAATGTTTTTGTTATTGCAATGACATAACTCGCGCGCGTTTCCCACGCGTTTTTTTCGCGCGATTTTAAGCGCACGCCATCTGCAAATAAAAGAAATTGAAAAGAGGAAGTTAATTTTTAATGAAAATTTCATTTCAATTTTGAATCTAACATAAAAATGCAACTATTTACTATTGACTCAGTATCTAAAACTAATCACAGCTGCATCATGAGCTCATCTTCTTGGCATAATCATATTTCTCACTCTCATTCTCTCTCTCTCTCTCTCTCATAGAGCCACAAGTGGTAGTGAATTGGTATTGGGATTATACATATTCATTGGCATATAAATGCAATTTATGCAGTTGAAATTAGTTTTGAATCAAATTCCGCTCAATGAGTTTTGAATGCTTCACTTACCGACTGACTGACTGACTGACTAACTGACTGAATGACTGACTGACTGAATGACTGACTGAATGACTGAATGACTGACTAACTGAATGATTGAATGACTAACTGACTGAATGACCGACTGTTTGAATGAACGTTTCTTGTAAGTTGGACATTTTTTTGAGATTTTTTGCGATTTTTCCGATTTTTTTGGTTTTTTTTTGGTTTAACAGCATTTTGTCATTTGCGCGCACTTCCTTTTTGGTGGTCGCCATTTTGCCCTGCCACTCAACCACAGCCATTCAGCAGTTTTCCTTTCCGTTGACTCTCCCCAACCAACCCCCCCGCAACCCTCAACGCCAGTTCAGCATTATTATGAATTATTTTTTTTCTTTTTTTTTCATTTTGTGCAATTCCCACACACACACACACAGGGACTTTTTTCTTCAGTTTTTGCTTTCCATTTAATGTTTTATTTTTTTTTTGTGGCTTTTTTTTTTGTTGTTATTTTCAATTTTAATGCCATCCGCCCCAAAGGAATTTGTGTCAAGTGCGTGAATTTTGCGGGTATTTAGTCTCGAGCGCCTAATTTACTGCCATTCTAGAGAGGCAGCCTGGAACGAGGGCGGTGAGGCGGGGAGGCGTGTCGGTCACGTTGCCATGCCTTATATTGTTATTATTTTATTACTCTTGCGTTAACCACTCTCTCTCTCTCGCTTTCTCTCTCTTTGCTTGTTTTCTAATTAATGCGATTTCTTTTCGTGTTTTTTTTTTATTTTTATTGTTGCTTGCTTTTGGCCAACATTCGCATTCAATTCCTGCGCCATTAAACGCAATTAAAATTATGGCAGCTAATGCCGTCGAAAGCTGGCTAGGTTAAGCCCCCCCAGCACCACCCCCCCCCCCCCCTCAGGCAACAAGCCTTCTGGCCTGGCTAGTTGGCGCCGCTGACGTCGCCTTAGCCGGAAATTTCGTTTCGTTGCAATAAAATACTAACGGGGGGGGAAAAAAAATGTGCGAAAGGAACGAACAGAATGAAAAGAAGAAGAAAAAAATAGTAACTGCAACAACGAACCGAATATTAATTATTCCATATTTCCGGTAGTCGCTGCTAAAATGCCAGAAAATGCACATATATAGAACACGCCAGTAACAAAAAGAAAAGTGCAAACAAAAAAAAAAAAGAAAAAGAAAAATATTTGATTTTAGCTGGTCTCAACTGAACAGCTAAAAGCTGGCCAAAGTCCAGGCCACCAAATAGATTTATTTTTGTTTGTTTGGGGTTTTTTTTTTTTTTTTGGTTTGTTTCACTCAAAACAAGCGTAGCCAAAAATCGACTAAATTAAAGTGAACTAAATTCTTGGACGAAAGAGAAAAATGATTAAATTTCTACCTGCCAAAAACATTAAAGAATTTTCCTTATGAACCGAACCGAACCGCATAACGGAAATTCATACTAGAGAGAAATTTCAACGTTTTAAAAAAACATTTGATTGCCGGCACGCAACATTTTTGCTTTTATCGTTGATGAAAAAACTTAACGTTCCCTTTCACTCATATCGAGTATTGAGTGTATAAAATATTGTACATTTTCAAGGCTAAAACAATTCACTTTAATTGTTTGAACGCCATCAATAAGAAAATAAGAATGAACATCAATCTCCGCCAAACGAAAAGTTTTTCCAAACACCTGATCGCAATTGTTTAGTTAAGAATATAACAAAAAATATGTTGAATGACAAGTAAGAAGGCTTTAGTCGAGTAAGGAGATACATGGAGACTGGGAGATACCCTGAACCCTAGACCTTACACATACGGTCTGCACTACCTGCACTACAGCTACCAATGATTGATGCTTGATGGTACAACTTCAATCATTAATATCAATTTTTTCAAGTGTTGCACATTCAAGACTTGATTGTTATCGATAACATATGTAAATGGCAAAACGAATAAGTTATCGATTGGTTTTAAGGTCTTTAAGATCATACAGATAGTCTATACTTTCAATCCCCATTTTCAAGTTTTCCCCATTCAAGACTTGATTGTTATCGATTACATGTGTAAAAAAAAAAAACCGGAAAAGCTATCGATAGATCTTAAAGTCTCTAGGATCAACACTCCCATCTAGATAGACAGATGAGCCAAAGAACATGGTCAACTCAGCTGTTGAAACTGATCAAGAATATATATATTGTCTATGTGGTCGAAGATGCTTTCTTCTACTTTTACTCACTCCGTGTGTTCAAGGTATAATAAAGTACCTATAACCTTGTGGAAATGATGATTGTTTAGTAATTAAAGTTGATCATTAATAAAACTTTTAGTACAGTAAAACAGAAAAAAGCACCTGCAGGCTGCTCTCAGGGGAGCTATGATTATTACCATTAAACAATATATATATTTCGAATTGATGTGCAGTGTAACAGTGTATTTCATCCCTATTTTAGTGTTACTTTCAATTAGTGTGACCATGGCAACAGTACCGACAATATTGCTACCCCAATTCCAGTCAGTAGGCTAATGAAAAACTCGAAAAACTTTGCCAAGTTCGGGACTTGTTCAAAACAGTTAGTTGCTGTGTTGGTCAGCTGGTTAGCAAGTCAATCGGTCAACAAATTGGCACAGAAAGCTATTAATAAATAAATATATATATATAAACACATATTTATGTGAGTGTTTAATTGAAAGTGTTATTGTTTTTTTGGTATTTTTTTCGTTTTTTGGTTTTTTGTGCAACGCAAAATGTGAAAAATGTGCAATGAAATTAAATGGCATTAAGGCAATTGAGTGAAACTCTGAAATCAAATATTCATTTGGCAATTCACTTAACACACGCAAAAACACAAAACGCACATCAAAAATAACAAAAAAAAAACAACAAATTAAAATTATTTTTTTAAACGCTTTTTGTTTGTCAGCAATATGGTTTTACTTTGCGACAACAGTTTTCTATTATTATTTGATATTTTGGCTTTAATACCATTAACCCAGGAAATGGGTAAAAATCCCTAGGCAGGACAAGTTTGTTTCGATAACTTTTCAGGTTTACGATATACACATGGAATCGATAACAAAATAATCTTGAATTTCAAAAACTTGAAAATGAGGATTGAAACTATTAACAAATCAACAAACATCTGTGAAGTTTTTAATCAAATCGATTCAGAAAAACGGGAGATATGAGATCATCAAGCATTGGTCTTGTAGTACCGTCTGGATGGTGAAGGGTTAAGGGTATCTTCTAGTCTTCCCTCTTCCTTGTTAATCATATTCTCAGCAAAAGAGTGTATATTGCATCCCTGATTAAGTCAAACACATTTCTTGGGATCACAAACTCTGTGGCAATGTATGCAACTTCTTGCAGCTGAATGCATCGTTGCACCCAATGTTGTACACACACAAAAAAAAAGTGAAATAAAAGTGAAAAAAATGTGAATATGAATATTCGTTTGCATGCAAATATGGAAATTAGATGAATTTGCTTCCTGTTCTCGGTTCCCATCAATAGCCCATGACTAACAAAGAGCTCACAAACTGTTTACTGGGTGTGCGTATGTGTGTGTGTGTGTGTCGTGTCCACAAGTGCCAGGATTCACTGTAGTGTATGCTTCCGAATCGGTTTCATATGCATCATTTTTTTTAATCTAAAGATAATTTATGTACTTTTTATGTGTAAATTTCACAAATCAATATGCCTCTCTCCCTTTTGCTCTCGCTCTTTTAGAAAGAAAAGCTTGTTTTAATTATGAAAAAGTTTTAACTTTGGCTTCAAATCACTCATTTCATATTCAATTATAAATTTAATCGGCAAACCCAAGCCAGCGAAAGTCTTTTGTATGCAGCCAAACGATTAGCTAATGATGAGCTGCTTTTCCTTCCCATCTTTGGATGGGAATGGGAATGGGAATGGGAATGGGATGATGAGTTGGCATTAGATGCATGTGGGGCTATTGTATTGACCATGAATGGATGTACACAACATATGTGTGTATGTATGTATGTATGTGTGTGTACCTGCCACAACTCTTAAGGGAGTCTCGAAAATTAATTGCAATTAAAATCAAGTTGGTTCAGGCAAAAGCACAAAACAACAACAAGAACAAAACAACAGCCAATAAATGTATATACACAATGACGATGATGATGATGATAATGAAGATTTCGATGACGATGATGATTACAACAATGATAATGAAGATGACGCTGACGATCTGTAATGCCGATGGCAATGACGTTGGCAATAACTTTCAGACCAACTTCGACTTGCTTCGACTTCGACTTCTCTGAATGTGACTGTCACAATGGGCATATGGGTACGTGGGGCATGCGGCATGCAGCATGGGCCATGAGGCATGGGAATAGAAGTTGAAGTTGCATTGTTTGTTGCTGCAGGCTCATCGTCTCAGCTCAGAGATAACATTAGCGTTGACAGTGCATCTAACAAAAGGAGTACAAAATACAGAACAGAAACGAAAACAACAACAACAACAAACAGCAACAACAAACAACAACTTTGTTAATAGTAGTAAGAAGCTTGCTCATCATTCAGTCAGCGATACACACACACACACACACATACACACACACATTGAATTAGGCAAATGATAGGAATGATATATGTATGTAATGTAGGGAGAGTATAAGGGATACACCTGTATATACTCTCCCTCCTCCCTCCTCTCTATCGCAGTGTTTGACCGTTTTTTTTATTTCACCACATTATTCGCTGCTCTTCACCACGATAACCCCCCCCCATACCACTCTCTGCTCTACAAGCATGTGTCCCTTGGTTGCCTTGGCTGCTATTTCATTTTAATGACTCACGTGACTTTCACGTATCTTCCCTTCATGGCAGCTTCAGCTCCCAAGCTTCCCAAGCTACATTTCTCACTCGCTCGCTCTCCCTCTCGCTGTGCAACATCAATTGCAACAACAAGAGCAACAGCAACAGCAGCAACAAGAACAAAGTCATGGTAGTTGAAGCAGAAGCAAAAGTATAATCATAATAATAAAAGTTATACACGTAACATGCTATTACATAACAGACACTGACTACACACACACATACACACACACATACAGTCTAAGCCACGCCCCATGCTGTCCGCCCCTTTGCACACACACACACACATACACATAGGTAGAGAGCGAGAGACATACACTTGCATTGCCTTAATATGGGTTTTTACTTAATTTGAACAACACACGACGAGAGTCGTTCCCCCCCTTTGCCTGCCTTGCCTTGCCCTCAATGCACAAGGCACAACACAACACAGATGAAACATCGCAAAAGCATTGTGTAGGAGGCGGGGGAGAGGTGTTGGGTGGCAGATGGCAGGTGGCTTATATCTCTCTGGTCGGTTCAGTTTGGTGCTGCTTGCAATGGCTTACAAGCTATATGCAACTGTGGATGCCCCAATCTGCTGCATCCTCCCAAAACCAAACAAAATCTGTGGAAAGCAGATGCGCCACGCTCTTCACAGATAGACAGTGAGACAGAGAGAGAGAGAGAGAGAGAGAGAGAGAGAGAGGTACTTCAACAAATGTGAGCCAGTCAATTTGGTCATGTTCTGTTCTGTTGCTGCAGCGACCACCAAATTTGCAACAAGACGACGACGACGAACAAGAACTGAACTGCAGCAAGAGCAGAATACCCAAGTGATAAGAGCCAAACATATACTACTTACAACATGTAAGTTATGGCTACCATTTAAGTATTATGCATGTGGCATGTTGCATGTTGTGGGTTACTCGAACAATTCGATTACATTTTCAAGATCTTTATTATTAGTAACTGAAGAATGGAATAGAATGAAATGGAATGTTCTGGAAAAGAAACCTGAAAAGTTATCATCTTAATTTTGAGAAATTCTATCAGTTCTCAATTCAATTGTGTCTGTATTCAATGAGAAGTCAAAACCCAACAACAAGTCGTTTACATTTTAAAGATCTTTATTATCAATAATTGAAGAATAGAATATAATGTAATCGAATATTCTGGAAAAGAAACCTGAAAAGGAGAAAAACCCTAAGAGAAGTCAAAACCCAACAACAACAAGTCGATTTTAAAGATCTTTATTATCAATAACTGAAGAATATAATATAATGTAATCGAATATTACAGAAAGGAATGGAAATGAACATCTTAATTTTGAGAAATTCTTTCAATTCAACTCTGTCTGTTCTGTTTGTGCTAAGAGAGAATCACAACCCATCAATACTTGGTTGTTTGTAAATATTTCACAATATTCGATGCTTGACATTGAAATTTCTTCTCTTTCTTTTTCCCTCTTCACATATATGTAGATATGCCATCCCTGGCATGGTGCTCAAAGTGACAGGCCATTCATCACCCCCGATCAGCATCGCGTTTCGCCAAAAAATTGTTGAACATGTGAATGGCAATCGCAATGGCAGTGTTGGTAATGGTGTATGGGTGTATGGTGTATGGGTGTGGGTGTGGGTAATTGGCCAGTGCCTCTTATCTCTACGCATAGCAAGAGTGAGAAAGACTCTCTCTGTGTGTTCTTGTTCTATGGGAACTAGCTTTATAGTATAGGCATTGTATGGGATGTGACAGGAAACATTAGCGCCTTGTGTCTTCAGCTGGTTCTGTTTCTGGTTCTGTTTCTGGTTCTGGGTTCCTGGCGATGTTTCGTGGTGGCCGTGTTTGCCGTTGCCGTTGCCGTTGTCGTTGCCGTTGCCTTTTCTGGTTGCTGGTTGTATAAATTCCACGTCAAATTAAGTTCGAATGGGGCAGGGCGAGAAGAATCACACACAAACACAGAGTGAGAGGGCGGGTTGGTTGGTTGGCAGAGTGGGTGGGTTGAGATGTGAGGCATATGGAACAAGACACATCAGCTGTGATTGACAGGAATGGAACGGAATGCCGCTGCCAGGCCGCTGTTAAGACAAACAATCTGGCGGTTTTTGTGGTTTTAAAGCGAAAATGAAAAATGTCAATTTGACAGCAAACACACACACACCACACACACACACACTACACACAACAAGGGCGGTGTGTATGAAATCATTCAATCCAACGACTCCAAATACCAAAACCTATTATTTTCCCTCTCAATTCCAATTGCAATCCCTACTTATTACCCTCTTTGCGTGTCTCCTCCTCCTTTTCCGCCACCTTCATAATGCTTTCACGGTCCATATGCGGGTTGCTCTTTAAGTAGATTGTCGTGTTAAACTGACACATTGCGGTTTGCAACCATTCGGTTCCATCTCCCATCTCCACTCCCCAACTCCCATCCACTCAACTGAACTCAACTCAACTTCAACCAAACACAACAACAAAGCAGCATCCAACTGGGCATCAACTAACTGCTTTTGAGTTTCTATTGAATATAACAGAAATGGTTTCGTTTCCTTTTCATTTTGGCCATGGCACTTCTCTCTTTAAGGCCACAAACACAGCAGTCAGCAGAAGTCTCAGCCGCAATCGCAGCAATCGTGGCAATCGTGGCAATCGCACTCGATGCAATATCAAAATAGAACCAAGCGGAAAAGCCAAAAGCCCATAAAAATCGCGAATACAAAAAGAATTACGTGCACATACTAAATAGCCACAAACAACAACTAACAGCCAACCAACTAACAACAACAACCAACAACAACAACAACTCGAAATGGTAAGCAAGAGAAAAATCGAAGCATTTAACTTGGCTAGAAGGAAACACAACAACTGCAACAACGTCAACAGTAACAGTAACAACAACAACAGCAACAAAAACAATGTTGGCTTATAGGGTGTGTGGCAAGGTGAGGTAAGGTGTGTTAAAAGGGGTTTTTGTGCAGTCAACAGCAGCAGCAACAGCAAGAGCAACAACAAGAGCGAAATCCTGCAAGGCGGAAGACTTGCCACAACAACAACAACAAACTAACAACTAACAACTGGAACACCTTTTAAAGTGCGGCCCAGAAAAGGCAGTAAAAGCAGCAATTTAAAGATGATTAGAATTGATTATAATTAGTTGTTGTTGACCACAAAACAGAAATGACAACAACAATAACAACATCTGGCTTATTTTTTTTCTTTCTGGGATCGAAACGCAGAAAAAAACGCATATTTGTTATGCATATTAAACTGAAATTAAGCTATTTTTACTTTAAGTGACATTTATGTGCAGCAAACGCTATGATTTTATGATTATGATTATTATGATTATTGTTATTGTTATGATTGGGAACAGGACAAACGGGACAAACGGGACAACAGGATAAAAAGGTCGGTTCGTTAGGTCATTCTGATTTGTGAAACGATAACGAGCGAAAGCGAAAGATAACTTAATTTGGGGCACAAACTAGACAAAAAAATTGACAACGATTCAATACTAAATAGAACATAAGAGAGAGAACGAATCGAAACTTTAGATATGTTTATCTACTTGAAGTAAATTGTTAGAAAATATTATCATTCATTATAATTCGTTCTAATTGATCATTAGTTTTTGAGTTCTTAAAGAAACACAACGATTGAAATAGTTCCATACCATTTCACTCACTTAGTACATAAATCTTAAAATCAATTCAAATCCCAATCCAGAGAAGAATCTTTTGGGTTTTGATTTAAATCCCTTTTGCCACTTGAAAAAGCTTTAAGCACTTGGCTTAAGCATTCAGGCACACCCAAAAATCAAAAATAAAGCACACTCTGGAACACTCAAAAGCGCATAATGCCCAAAAGAAAAAGAAATCTCTGTTGGTCAATATGGAAACTGATGGGTTTTCGGGTTCGGTTCCATTTCGTTTTCGTTTTCCCCACTCAATACTCCAGTATGGTAAATAACACAAATATGTAAAGTGACTTATTAATAGCCGAACGGATGCGTTTGGTTGGACCATGGACCATGGACCATGGACCATTTGAAGCTGAAGCTGGACGCTTCGAATCAAAATTCCAGGAAGGTCAAAACAAATTACATCGCACAATGCTCTGACAATGCTCAAAATAGTTGTATCTTGTTCTTTTCGGTTGCTCTCTTTTTTCACATTTTTCATTTCCATCTTTTTGGATTTTGTTTTTTTTTTTGTTTTTTTTTTCTGATGACTCATTGCCAAGTTCAAATGTCAGAGCAATGAAGACAACAACGACAACAACAACAACGACGACGACGACGGCGACGCCACTTGGCTTCATGTTTCCACGATTTTCCTGGTATTCCCGTCCGCTTCGTTCCGTTATCAGGGCCTGGCTCTCTGCAGATATCACATACACACACACTCGCACACACACACACGCATTGAACATATTATTTCATGTTGTCGTCACTTTGGTAACATAACAGAAGACCCAAAAAAAAAAAAAAAAACAAACATAAAGAACTCAAATGCCAAGCCCAAATGCAAGATTCTCTTCGACATTTGACATGGGAATGCCCGAAAAATACCGTTACAATTGGACATTATCAAAACTGGACCAGTGTGTTGAAGTTTGTTGTTTGAAGTTCTCAATACAAAAAAAAGTTGATGTATTCATAATAATATTCACAAAACTTGAACTCTCAGTCAAGTTCGTTCAAGTCTGAAGCTCTGTGTGGAAATTCCTTAGAAATCTTATTATGAAATTCTTTAACAAATATTGTGTTATCCATAGAACGAACCATATCCGACCCTATAAGGTACATATATGTATATATATTCTTGATCAGCTTCGCGAACTGAGTTGAACCATGTCCATATTTCTTAGTTAGTTACTATGCAAATTAGTCTATTACTAAGTAATTGATTTTGTAATTGCTTCCGGAATCATAAATTTCTCCTCGCATTCAAGGAAGCAAGTGATTTGGTCAACAATTGAACAGCTTTAACGAAAAAAAGATGATCATGATGTTATAAATCTAATCATATCTCCCTGATTACAATTGCAGTTAGATCTAGATATAGAAAAAGAGATTTTTGACAAGATTTTACTATCAAATAACAAATAGTTGTTGTTTTAGAAGTGTATTGAATATTCGGTATGCCGTTGATAGTTTCCTAACATGTTCATTTTCATTTTAATATTTGTTGTTGTCCGACTCTTAGTTTATGGTTTGCAAAAACGACGAAGAGTGTAGATAGTAACAGAGAGAGAGAGAGAGAGAGGGTGGATGGGGAAAGGGAAAGAGAGGGGTTACAACTCTGGCAACTGGCAACTGGTAACTGGCAAATTGCCGGCCACTTTTCATGTTGTCCTAAACCAAGTTTTTCAACCTTTTATCGTTGCAATTCATGTCGTTGTCGTGTCAGAGGCGGTTTTCATCTCCCCACCCCACCCCACACCACTCCACCCCACTCTCTCTTTCTCACACTCTCTGATTCTCTCTTTTTCCTTGGTTTTTCTGTGTGTTGTTGTTGTAGTACGACGGTCAGTGTTTTCCTTTTGCTGTCGATTCGATTTGTAGGCCCAAAGCGAATGAATCCTAAAAATGCTGTTGCCCTTTTTTTTTCTGTTCTGTTCGGCTCCGTTTAGTATCGGTATTTGGCATCTGTTATTCCATGTACCCATGTATCCCCATGTACACACATACATACATACATATCCCCGTATCACTGTGTGAGACTGTGTGTGTGTGTGTGTGCGGTTTTTCAGGCCAAGGCCAGAGCCAACACTGTCGACGTGTTGATATGTTTATCATTGTTATTATTTATGTTTAGATTTGAATGTCAATGTCTATGCCATCTACACAGCGAAACAGAGACAGAGAGAGAGAGAAAGAGAGAGAGGCAATCGAATGTGTGTGTGAGGGGGGGTGAACGGGGGGGTTCATCTGTGTGCCGCATGTTGCCGTTGGTTTATTGTACGCACTTTGAACTTTGATGGCATTAAGTTGTCAATTTGCGTTTTGACTTACCAAAGACATAAATCGACAGCCGGCAGGCAGCACACTCCCCCCCACCCACCTACCCGTCACCAGCCACTCCTCCTTGAATTCAAATTCAAATCCGAACATGAAACTGGCGCTGAGAAAGTTGAGCGAGGCGAGATATTTTCAAATGAAAAAGGATTTTGATTGTATGTAGAATGGAATATCTTTTATTGGTAGGCCTTTCTCTAAAGCTAAGGCTGAACCTAAGGCCAACCTTAGCCTGTCATCGATTTTGATATCGTTATTCTTGGGCTTAACATTTGATGATATTACAATGTGCTTAAGAGATTTCAAAGCTGGAACACTTAACAAGATGAAGATGTTCGTTCGAACGTTCAAGAACAAATTATTGTTTGATGCTTCATGCTTGCTTGCCAATTACAAATTACAATAATAATTTCTATAATCGAATTATTTCCTCAAAACAAATTCGAACAATGATTCTGTGTCTCTCTTGTTGGGTGTGCGTGTTTCTCAAAGTCTGAAAGTGAAAACAAGAACATTAAAAACTTAAAAAACCAAAAAAAACAAAACTTCATAAAAGTGAAAATGAAAAAGTGCCAAGAAGCAGAAAAGAAGACAAGCTACAACCCAACAACAATCGAGCCATCGAAAAAAAGCACCTACCAAAAGATGAGAAGAAAAAAAAGTAAGCAGAAAGAAATTAATTTCCATTGAATTCCAAATGCCACTTGGAAGATGCTTCGTTCGCAGCAGCAACAACAACAACAACAACAACAACCAAAGTCAAACATTCGAAAGACAAAGAAATTTTTTAATTGATTTCACTTAAAGTACCAACAAAACAAGTAGTAGAAGAAGAAGAAGCAGAAGCTGCTGATGATGATGAAGACGGAACAAGACAAAGCCAAAGCAGAAGCAACCAACAAATCAACAACAAAAAATGTAAAATGTAAAGAAAAAAACCGAAAAACTGTTGTTTCGAATCGTTTTTGTGTTTTGGGAAAGGCCAGAACGAAAGAGCCAAGTTCCATATCCATTCCACTTGACCATTAAAAAAGTAAACTCCAACACTCACACACACACACAGAGAGAGAGAGAAAGGAAGAGCGTTGAGTCCAAGTGGGCATAATTGGCCATTATGTGGGCCTGAAACAACCAAACAACAACAACAACAACAACAATGGAAACAGCAGGCGGCTAATTAAAAGTAGCGTCAAATACAATTTGGCAATCGGAACTGCAAGTTGAGAAATACTTTATGGCACTCAAAATAACCATAATGGATTTAAATATGTTTAACTTAAAGTTTTTTAAGGAAGCTGAAAGCAGATGTGGATTAAAGGGAGATTTTTCAATTGGCTAAGACAATATAAATGTCAGGGGATTAGTTCCGACTCCGATTCAGACCTGACCTAACCTGACCTAGACCAACGCAAATGGCCTTAAACAATACTACGGTACTACTTGTACCGTTAGTTCAACGGAATGATGAGAAACCGAAAAAAAAAAAAAAAAAACAGACGAAATACAAATTGATTTCTTTGTAAATGCCACTGGAAATTTACCAAAGAATTTTCCAATTTCTCCTTTAAACATGAATGGGACACAGACTTACACACACATACACATACACATATGTACTAGACAGACCCACAGCTAGATGCCTCAGACTCTCTTTATGTAAATTTCTCAATTAGTTGCACAAACAAAAAAGCAAAGAAATGCATTTTCCTTCTGTCATTAATCATCGGGCGAAACTATCTTAAGGTTTTTGTATTCGATATTCGTCACAGATGCGAGATGCGAGATCCGAGAGCAGCTCAGCAAGAGTCCAGTTGCGTTTCCCGTTCCAAGTTCCAAGTTCCAAATTCCAAATTTGAAATTCCCAAATATTAAGCTAATATGCATAGCCAAACGGAGCACAAGAACTGAATTTTTGAGAAAGAACAGCACTTCAATTTCTCTTATCGATCTTAAAGAACAAGCTTCAAAGGATTACTATTTTTACTCTCAACTCAATCCCAATCCACGCACACCTTTGACTTGCATTGCCGGCAATGGCAACAACAACAAGTACTAAATGCACTTATACTAAGTACTAACAACAACAAAAGCAACAACAACAGTGATTGACTCTGTTTTTGCGCGCGCTCTCTTTAATAGTTTGCTGGCCCTCTATCTTACGCTCTCGATCACACTCTCACACGTGTGCTCTCTGCTCTCTCTCTCTTTGTTGTTGTTGTTACTGAGATGAACTGAAAACTGAAGTTGACTTCGCCGCAGTCACACGACACACGATCGTTTCGTCTTGTCGACGCTCTCTCTCGCTCCCGCTCTCTGTCTCTCTGTCTCTTTGTATGGGCTGCTGCTGTCGTCGTCGGTGCTGTGGTGCTGTTGTTGGTTGACTCGGGGCCACAACGCCCGCACACACATTTTCAAGCCTCATTCCATAAACAACTGTGAACGTGAACGGTAACGGTGCGTGTGAAGCGGTTCTTCCCTCTGTCTATCTGTCTTCCCTCTCAGCCGAACGTCATCTCGTCTGTAATCGTTAAATGGAGCTCATCTCCACGCCAGCAGCAGCAACAACTAACTAGCTAGCCTCTCAGCCTCAGCCTCAGCCTAAGCAAAAACAAGCGAAATATGAAAAATGAAAACCAAAAAGGAATAAGGGAAAAAGGGAAAAGAAACCGAGCGAACAACAGCGAACAGTGACAAAAAGTGCGATTGCTAATAAAAGATCAATTTTATTTATTTTTGGCTATTTTCGATGCGATTCGATTCGTTTCGATATTTCTATTTCTATTTTTGTTTGGTTGTTCCGGTTTTTCTTTTGGTCTCAAGTTAAAATAAATCAAATTATTTTAATGCATTCTGAAATTCTGAATTGGGGAATTGTTCAAGGGATGTGCTGCGATTAAAAACTTTAAAAACAAACCTGTTGTTGCTGTCAGTTATGTGAAATCGCTCGAAACGTGCATTTTAGTTAATTAATTCATTTTCCAATATTTTTCATATATTTTTTTTTTGTGATATGTTTTTTTTTTTTTTGTAAATAGTTTGTGGCGCGCGCTAAAAAAGAGAAAAACAGAAAGAAAAAACAAAAACAAATTCTAGCAAAATGTGTCGCATTTCAAGCAAAAAAAAAAAACAAAAAAAACGTTTTTCTGTGTTTGTGTTTCGCTTTGGATTTTAGTTTGACCCGATTCCGATTCCGATTTGAATTTGGACTCTGTGTAACCAAATGACAAAAGCAACACAACAACAACTAAAACAACAACAACATAAGCAGAAACAAAACAAAATAAATACAAAAAAAACACTTACATGCGTATCTGTGTGAAAGGAAACAAGAAAGAAACAAAAAATAAGCGAGTAAAATAAAATAAAATCAAATAAAATGCACAAAAATGAAATAAAATAAAATAAAACGAAGCTTAATATTCATATGCGTACATGCACACACATACATATATGTGTGTGTGTTGGTGTGTGTGTGTACTTACATGTGTATGTGTTGTGAAACACGCGGCATTTTGTTGCTGTTGTTGTTGTTGCTATTGTTACAACAGCAACAGTCGCCGATAATTTATAATCTTACACATTGTATATATATATATATGCACACACTGATTTATTTATACATATACATATATATACATATATATATATATATGTGTGTGTGTGTGTGCATGCAGGAATATTAATAATCTTTAAACAACAAAGTGCATACAATTGTTTTGTTTCTGTGAAGTGTTGTTGTTGTTGCTGTTGTTGTGATTTTGTTTTGTTTTGTTTTTGGTTTTTTTTTTTCACTTCTTTTTGCACATACATATATCTTTGGCAATATAGTAAATGCTAATGAACAATACATAAATAAAATATGAAAAAAATATATTTATATTATTTTCTCTCTTACAGTTTGTAAACATTTTGTACCACTGTGCGTGCGTTTTCTGCTTCGTTTATTACACTATTTTATATTCGTGTAAATTGTGACTATACAGTTTTATACTTCTCATATATTTCTGTTTGTTTGTGTGCAAAATCTTTCTTTGTAAACGGATTTATCTACACATTCACACATACATACATACGTACATACATACATGCGAACATAGATGTATTACACGTGTGTGTGTTGACAAGACTGTGTGTGTGTGAAAGAGTGTGAGTGTGTGTGTGTGCTTGCTAGCTTGTTGGGCCATGTAAAGCCACTTGCAGCAGTACAACAACAACAAACAACAACAACAACAACAACAACAACTGCACACCAAGTTGTCATAATGCCAACACCAACACCAACATCAACAACAACAACGACAACGACGAAAAAATGAAAGGCAACATCAAGCAGCGACAAGAAAACTTTAAGCAACTAAATAAAATTTAGATAAAATACGAAAAACAAAACTCAAATCGAAAATCAAAACTGGCTAAAATCAAATTATAATAACAACAACACAACAAATATATATAGAGTGTGGTTCTAAGAAAAACAACAACAAAAACAACAAAAAGAAATATTATAAAGAGCAAACGTGCATACATTTACATCTATATACATATACATAAATACATACATAATATTTATTTGTATGCTAATTTATTTTACAATAATTCGGTATTAACCTAAAACTCAACACCACCAACAACAACAATAACAACAACAATACGCATAATCAACGATCAACAACAATAACAAAAGCAACAAAAGCAATAACAACAACAACCAACTTATGTCGTCTTCTGCCTGCGTCTGGGATATAAAACAACAAAACGTAAGTTTCTTTTAATGACTTTATTATGATTATTATTATTATGATATACCCTATAGTGCATGAAGAGTATCACAACTTACTCATACAATATGTCGCAGGAGATGTTTCAGAATCATATTTATACCCTTAACTTAAGGAAGCTTCTCCGACCCCCCGATAAAGTATATATAGTCTTGATCGGGATCAACAACCGAATCGGTATAGCCATGTCCTGCTACAAAAGCTAGAGACTCCAGATTTTGGATATGAGCTCTCCTTATCCCTAGGCATGGATTAATACTATTAACAAAATTATGAAAATCTGTGAAATTTTTATTGAAATCGGTTAAGAAACGCGGGAGTTATGAAACCTTTAAGCAATGGTCCGGTAGTTCACGTATGTGTAGGTCTGTCAGACAGATGGTTAGGCGTCAGTCCGTCAAGGTGGTCAAGGGTTAAGGGTATCTTCTAGTCGAGCTTATCCGGCTAGTGCCTTCTTACTTGTTTATACAAGTTTCACATTTTGAAAATGTAAAACTAATCTCACAAATATAATAACAAACCAAACTCTGTTAGTGCATTAACATATTCGGCTTGACCTTAGATACCAACTGCGGGGCTCTTTCTTGTTTCTTTCTTTCTCTTAGTTTTATTTCTTGTTGTTGTCGTCGTTGTGGTTTTTCGTAAAAACATGTTTTTAATGCAAATTCAATTAAATTTCGCCGTTATTATTATTAGGAGCTCTTCCAGCAGCAGTCAGATAAAGTCGGATTATACCAGTTACCAGGTTATATAGTATACTATATTCATTTACATATTATGTAGAAGACGGTACTTCACATTTGCAGTAGCAGAATACCCTCTTAAAACTATCCCGGGCATATCCTTGGGCATTACCCAACCCAAAATGCATCCCATATGTCCCGAGTCAAGCCGACCTTTTGACTTCCCTCTCTAATTGCGGGCGCGACTCTTTTTACAGCCCAAAGACCAAATCATATTCTTCTTTCTACTCTCTTTTGCGGATGCATTCGTTAAAGCGGATGCGGATATTTAAGCACACACATGTAAGTGTGTGTGCGCGTGTGTGTGTGTGTGAAATCAGTAAAGAGCAGTTAGTTTCGATTTCAATGACGAACAAAATCCGCATCGATGTTACTTTCGTTGACCAAAAATGGTTAAAAGAGAGGTGTGCCTAAAGCCAGATGATATTCAAGAGTGTTTTTGTTAAATGCCATTAATGATAGACTTAGCTTATAAGGAAGTATAGTTAATGATTATAAAATGTTGTTTATAATACGTTTTGAGTTTAATCTTTTCATTTTATTCGAAAACATTTTGAACACTTTATGGCACTTTCGTTTGTTACATCGATCCTAGATTGTCTTATCTTTTGTTCGTTTTTGCTTTGTGCCTGAACCAATGAAGAAGAAATCAACCGATCAAGAGATGATATAATACATAAATTCCTTGTTTAAGCTCTTTCTCTTTCGCGCTCTCTCTCTCTCTCTTTGTCACATGTGCTCGTATAAAGATGTGCTTTGCTTTCTTAACCTACATTAAAGAAATCACAAGATTGGTTTTTTTTGGCGCCAATTAGAGAGTTTTCATGGCCCATTGAACCAATTGACTTGGGTGTTGCGGCGGTATTCCGCGCTCTTATCACCCAAATGGCGCATCGCAGTTCATAATTTGGCAAAACAGCAAAATGTTAATGATTGATGGTGAACTGTTTGCTGCTGCTCTTGACGATGATATGGATGATGATATAGTCATTGATGTTATCAGTTGAAAGCAAATACTCTTCTTCTCTCTCTCTTTCTCTCTCTCTCTCACTCACTCTCTGTCTGAAAGAGTACCGATCATTTCCGCTAGTCAATTCCCAGAGCCCCTATATGACTTTCAAGCTAACTAATGATTTAAAATATTTGACAGTCAGACTGTTTGCGCCGGGAATGAAATGAGTAAAAATTGGTGACATCCGATTCACGAAATGGGAACCCAAAAAAAAAAACAAAATCATTAGAAGCATTAGAAAGTGTTACAAACGCAGCACGAAGCACGAAGCACGAAGTACTCCTACTCCTCTATTCAATCTATTCCCTTACTATTGCCCTATCCTCTATTCCTCTATCATGTGCAGCTGTGGAATTGATTTAAGGCCTTAATCAGTCGCAGGGCTCATTGGCATTTTTCTTTTAAGTTGGGCTTATTTGAAGAAAAGAATGCCAAGAACGTGCCTAAGACCCTATATATAGCGAGACTCTATATAGCGAGTGCATAGAAATGACCTAAGCTTCTGTTTTTTCTTTGCACTTGCACAAAACCCAGAATCAGTCAAGTGTTTTGGTTTCGATTCTTTCGCTTTGCTTCATTTAACTCACCTCAACTGCCAAGTAGAACTTAACGGCTGCAACGGCGATCATCAGCAGCTGCTAGACGTTTTGCAATCTTGAGTTTCAAGCTGTAGGAGAAACAAGAAAAACAAGATGAAAAATATATTTTGTTATGGGAAAGAGCTTAAAATGATTTTTTCTAGAAATCAAAACTAAATTTCCTAAGCTCTTTGCAATATTTATAACTTGTTGGAAACTTATACTCTATGTTTTAATAAAAAACCTATCCTAAAACCATTTTCAAATATTTCGAGTTTATATTATTATCTATATTTGAATAAAAAACTTATCCTAAAACCGTTTTCAAATACTCTTTTGATCAGTTCCCCAAAATAATCCAAGTCTTATGTTTCTGTCAAGCAAATAAATGTTAAAAAACAGTTTTTTATCAGAACTTTTCTGTCAGTGTACTTGTGTTGAGCTCTAAGCTCAATTACCATAATATGTCTGTTCTGTTTAGTACATATATATATATGGTATTATCTCGTTTGGCATCAGTGGAGTTAATAGGGCAACACTGAACCACCTGACCATCATTTTAACTTTGAAATTGAAATGCCAAAAAAAACACAAACAAAAAACAACAAAAAACCGCTGGTTAGAATCGCCGTTAGCATTAAGCTCCAACTTTGCCACCAACCGACCGACCGACAAGTACAACTTAACATATATATATATATATATATTATTTTTTAAGCTGCCTGTTTCGTCAACCGAATCCTCCCCCCACACCTGGCCAGTTATTTGAGCATGAAAAGCTGCCCTCAACAACAACAACAACAACAACAGTAACAAGACTGTGAACCGCGTGGTCCGCTTGTGCCGCTTCTGCCCCTTGTGTCCCTTGTGCCGCTTCTGCTGGTTCTGCCGCTTGTGGCACACAACTGAGTCATCATCATTGCTGGCGTGGCGTGCTGGTCGCGATGGTCTCCGTCCGCTGTCCGCTGTCCGCTGCCCGCAGCGATGCGTCAAAGTGTCGACGAACGTCGCACACAGTCCGTTACCAAAGGGGGTGGACGGGGAGGTGCTGAGGATTGAGTTAAGGGCTCAACATCGCGCACAGAGAAGTCACAGCGGGAATAATAATTGGTAATATGTGAAGGGGGTGGTGGGTGGAGGGACAGAGGGCGTAAGGGCGTTTGTGAGGTGAGGTGAGACCGAATAATGCTGGCAGCGATTTTTAACTTCTTCATGTTGCTGTTGCTGTTGTTGTTGTTGTTGCATGTTACGCTTTTGTGGTCATTCTGCTTCTGTGTTGTTGTTGCCGGCGGCATGCGGAAGCCGTAAACAGTTTGGGGCAGGCGGCCATCTAATCGCTACGAAAGAGAGAGAGAGAGAGAGAGGAGAAAGAGAGAGAGAGAAAGGGGAGAGAGAGCGACTTGGTCACAGGTGCATTGGTTGGCTGCCTCATTTGATGCCTTTTTAGCTGCAACAGCAACAGCAACAACAGCAACAGCAACAACAACAATTCGTGACTATTACAATGCGACTTTTTATTGTTCTTGTTCTTTTGCCTCTCCGCTCGTAATTTACATTACAGTCCATGGCCGGCAGTCGTCGTTTGTCTTTCTTTATGGATGCCTCCTCCGTCGTAGTCTTCTTCTTCTTCCGCCGCAACTATTGTTGCTGTTGCTGATATAAGCCAAAGCTCAGTCGACGTCACAGTTGAATGCGTCGCTGCTACTTCCGCTTACAATTGTTTCTTCATTTTTTTTTCGTTTTTCGTTTTTTTTTCTCATTATTATTACACTTTATTACACATTTTATATTCCGTTTTCGTTCCTATTTCGTTGCCGTTGTTGTTGTTGTTGGCATTGTTGTTGTTGTTGTCGCTTCTGTTGCTGTTTTTGGTAAATGATTTAATTATTTTAAATTCTTGTTGCCGGTTTTTTTTTTCACTTGTTTCTTGTTTTTGTGCCTGCCTGCTGCCTGGTCACATTTGCATGTGCGACCGGACACACACACAGATACAGAGACACACACACACATACATGTTTATTACTTGGCATGTTGTTTGTTGGGATACACTAGCATATAAAAATAAACTGAAAATTAAACGTTGTCAACCGCAAATGTGACAAGCACTTAATTTTCATGCATGTAAAGTGCGACAAGTGGATGCCAAAACAGCAGGAAGGCAAACCAGAGCCTGGCCACGATTGGCCAACAACCGCTAAAAAGGACAAACACACACACACACACACATATAGAGTGGGAGGGGAGGGGTGACATTTTGTTCGCTGGTTTGCGCTTTAGAAATGTATATAGATTAATTTTTCTCTCTCTGTTTTTTTTTTCGGGGTTCCAATTTTCGAGCACATTAATTTCGATTAAAGTTTCAAGTTAAGTCTGGAAAATACTGAAATTGACCAAATTTTGAGTGAGATTGTTTAAGAATAAGTTAGAGAGAGAGAGAGAGAGACATAGACTTAACTACTTTAAGCTTTAACTTAACTTTAATATTCATTGAACTTTATTTTATTCACAATTTTTGAATATTTTTATTCAATGGCAACACTGGTATCACATTTTTTCTCTCGGTTGCTGTTATGATATGTTGTCCTAGGCACACCTGGCCTGGCTTATGCATCTCCCCCAACCCCCCCCCTCGCATTTTTCACCGTTGTAAATATGTGCACAATCTCTCTGTCAATGTGTGTGTGTGTGTGTGTGTCAAGTGTGAAAGCATATGTTTTTAAAATGCTAATGTGATGGCAGCTGTTGGGGGGAGTGGCGATGGGTCGAACGGGGGCGAAGGGGGGGTGTGTCGAGTGTCGGATAGAGTATGTAGTGACAAAAAGCAGAGCAACGCGTGTTGTGGCTTGTTGTGTGTGTGAATGGTGCTCGTTTGGTTATGCAGCCAAGGGTAACGGACGAACGGGTGGGCGGGCGGATGGGGTCAATAAGCGGGGTGAGTGGTGGCGGGGGTGTTGGGGCGGGAGGTAGTCGTTGGGGTCACTCGCTCTCAATGTACATTGCAGTTTTTCGGTATGCGCAAAATGGAAACGCGTGTTTTTTTTTTGCTTTTCGCCCCGCAACGACACTTGTCGCTGTTGTTGTTGTTGCTGTTGCTGTTGTTGGTCTGGTCTTTGCTAGAGTGCCAGTGGCAACACCTATATGCCTCGTTGTACCCAAAAGGGTTGGCCTGGAGGGGGGCATGATGGGGCCAAGCGAATGGAGCTTTTTGGCGTGCCGTGTTAATGTTGAGGTTAGGTGCTGCCAAACATGAAAGAGAAAAGGGCAACGCAGAAGGGGGTTGTTGTGGGGGAGGGAGTACCAGGGTGATGATGCAGATTGTGATGAGGGGGGAACAAACAACAGCAACAACAACAGCTACAACAACAACAACAACGATGCCTAGCATCCGTTACAGCTGTTTGCGGTAGCCAGCGATGTTTTGGTTGACAATTCTCGTTTTTGGATATTGTTGGTCTTTTTTTTTTATCATATTTTGTTGAAGTTTGCTGTTGTTGCTGCTGTTGTTGCTGCTGTTGCTGCTGCTGTTGTTGCTGTTGTTGTTGATTTCATTGTTATTTTCGGGTGTTGTACTTTTAGGGTTGTTGTTTATTATGCAGTGTGTTGCGTTTTGCGGGTTTTTTCTGTTGTTTTTTTTTTATGTTTCAGACACACATTTTATGACTGCGAAAACATGAATAAAGCCAACACAAACGACAGCAACAGCAGCAACAGCAACAACAGCAACATAAACAACAAAAGTAACAAACAACATAATTCCATGATCTCATTACTGAATAAAGGTTTACTAAAGATAGCTTTGAGTATAAATATTATTATGCATATGGGTTAGAATAAAGTTGTTAAGTTCATTTCTCCATTCTTCAACTCGGAAAAGTCTTTGTGGATCTTTTTTAATGGCATGATCAGCAATGATTCGAGTTGACACCACCAACAACAACAAGAACAACACCAGATGATCAGCTTCAATGCTATTCTAGTACAACAACATCAGCAACATATGCAACAGTTGCATTGTTCATTCTTGTTATTGTTGCTGCTGCTGTTGAAAGCGGCGGGGCCAAGAGTCGAATTATGTGAGAAATGTATTAAAATTGGTTGCGACAGCGAAATGCAATGCAATCCAAGCAAAGAGTCTCAAGCAAGCAAGAAAATTACACAGCAGCAGCAGCAACACCACCTCCCCCCACCATCTCTGTCCAAGAGCACAAAGCAGTTCTTATGCTGTGCCGCTAACTGACTATCACTGCCACCCTTTGCTTTATTCTTCAACCATCGTCGTCGTCGTCGTCGTCGCCCACACCAATGCCAAAGTTACTGTTGCTGTTGGTATTGGTGCTGGCAGCAGCTGCAACTGTTGGTGCTGCTGCCATTGCTGTGTGTGGCATCTTGTGCAGCCGTTTCTCATGAACTGACTGGCGCCCTCTTTTGCTGAATGGGCGATTGGCCGTGTGACCGTCGCTGACATGTTGCTGATGCCAGCCAACAGCAAAACAGCCGCATTGTTGCTAGTTGTTAACTTTGTTGTTGCTGTTGTGTGCGCTGTCAATGATTTTGTGGTTCAAGCAATTCAATTGAAAATGCAATGGCATTAGGCGATGACGATGACGACGAGGATGAGAATGACGATAATGTTGATGTTGCTGTTGCTGCTGTTGATGTTGCTGCTGAAGAGATGAAGTTGACGATGACGATGACGATGCCGATGATGTTGCTGACTGAACACAATGCGAATGGATGGATCTTGGACTCAAAGTTATTCCAAATGATCACGACCAGCAGGCGGCGGCCCTTCTCTCTGTTGTTGTTGCTGTTGTTGTGTATTGGAACGTGAGATGGCAGATAAATCAATACCAGGCCAAAGCGGCAGCAGCAGCAGCTACAGCAGCAACATCAGCATCAGCAATAGATGCATCAGCATTGTTGTTGCTCCACATTCGAAATCATTGAACTAATGAGGCGGGCCTGTTAGCAGCGTCACAAGCCGCAGGCCACAACAACTACAACTGCAACATGTTGCTGCTGCTGCTGCAAAGACGAGAGAGCGGGCGAGAAACACGGCAACAATAACAACAACAGAAGCAACAACAATTGTGATAAGCACAGCCATAGAAAGTTTAATGACATTAAAAAAGGCACTGGGTGACAGTATGTGTGTGCGGGAGAGAGAGATAGTAATAGAGGGAGTGATAGAGATAGAGAGCTCTTCAGACAACTTTGTCTAATCGAAATCGAAAACAAACCGCTTTACAAAAAATACAAAAAAAAATGATCGCAAAATATGATACAACAACAACAACAGCAAAAAAAAGAAAGAAATGCATTCGTTTACCGGGGAGAACGATGACCTCGATGCGATCGTGCAACGGCCTCTCTCTCTCTCTCGCTTTGAGAGGGGGCGTGGCAAGGAGAGGCAGACTAGCTAGGCTGTTTGTCATGCTGCTGCCTGTCATGTAGATTACAACAAGTGCACCCAGTGTGTGTGAAACTTTAAGCTAGCTATATAGTATATATACTTATATAGAGGAACATCTTAATGTCTGTTGATAATAATTCTCAAAGTGGGGAATATAGTCTTGGAAAAGCGAGTCATATGCCTAGGAAACACTTTAAGAAAGATCATTCAATATGGTTCTCTGGCACTCTGGAAAGTTTGCAAAGAAACAATCCTTTCGATATCAACTTTATTAATATTATTATTTAAGTTTTCCCAAAGGGTTTTTCTTGTTCCAACCCCAACAAGTTAGCAACAAGTCTTTTTCAACTTTGATGAATAGCTTTTGATAAATGTGTATGTATGTGTAAGTCTTTTATGAGAACTGCAACTCGAGATTTATTCAACTGATATCACACACGCACACAGTGAGCGAGAGAGAGAGGGGGGAACGGCATTCATTGCTTCTTTTGAATGCCTTTTGAATATATATCTTTTAACTGTTTCGCACTTGAGTTATCCTTTGAGTGCAGGCAAGCTTAAAAAGTTTTTCATTGCTCTTAAATGTTAACGCACTTAGCTATAATGATATAATAATCATATTACTTTTTATTGTTGTTGCTTACAGTTGCTGTTGTTGTTGTTGTTGTCTGGTTGCTGGTTGTTGTTGTTGTCTGGTTGCTGGTTGTTGTTGTTGGTGGCGTGTCGCCGTTTTATTGCCAGCACAAAAAACAAGTACAACAAATTTTTTTTGCGTTTAATTTAAACATTGTTGTTGCTGTTGTTTTTGTATATATTTTTGCATAAGCGCAAATTATGAACGGTAATAAAAAGAAAACGTCAAACAGAAAAAAAAGGAGAAAAAATTATTAATAAGAAGACGACACAACTGAAAGATGATTGCAAAAGTCTCTGTCTCTGTCTCTGTATAGGGGGAGAAGTGGAAGCAGTTGACGTCGACGTTGACGCCGCCGTTGACGCAGACGTCGACATTGCTTGGCGCTAATTTAATTTTTGTTGCTTTTGCGGCGCCTCATCGCAACTGCAGCTGTTGCTGTTGCTGTTGCAGTTGTTGTTGTTGTTGTTGTTGTTGTCTGGGGAGTTACATTTTGACATTTAAACGTGTTTTTGGCATTTGACAGCAATTTTTTAACTGCTTCTTCTTCTTCGTCGTCGTCGTCTTCGTGTCATTGTTGTTGTTGCTGTCTGTCTCTTTCACACACTTTTATTGTTCAATGTTTATTATCTTTGTTGATTTACGTTTTGGCTGTTTTTATAGCTGTTTTTTCTGGCTACTGCCGCTGTTGCCGCTGTTGCTGCTTTCCGTACAAGTTTCGTACACCCTTCCCTTCCCCAACAACAATGGAGAACCTGAAATTCTGGTGTCCACTCCACTCACTATAGACGACATAGAAATTTCTTGGTTGAATGCAAATTTTGTAAGGTTTTATTATTGTTTCATGCCTTTTACTCGTTATTTATATATACTATGTATTCGATTAAAAAATTCGCTGCTGGTTGTAGCCCTTTTTTTTCCATCTTTTTCTTTTTTTTGGGTTTCCTCAGCCTCTCACGTATTGTAACTGAAATGATCCTTGCTTGTAACACACACACCCACACACCCACACAAACAGAGACATAGGACAAACCTGTTTGATTTCAAAATCAACACATAGATTGAAATAGACATGAAATCATTGCGCGGGGGTGTAGGGTGGAGGGGTGAGTGGGAAGCGTGGGGCGTATCAGAATGAGTAGGAGCAACATTTTTGGGGGGAAGTTGGAATTTTCCTTATATGTATGTATGTTCGTGTTCGTGTGTTGATATCGATTTGGGTGAAAGGCTCATCGAGGCGTACAATTAAACTGTCAAATTCAACAAATAACTGGATTTGTTACATTGAACAAGAAAATGGCGAAATACACACACACACGCACACCCAAACCCACATACACACACCCAGACACATATATATATATGTATATTTGTTGAAAATTCTGGCCAGGAAATGGCAAAAGGAACTAGCTTAAAGCTTTTTATGTATATTTAAAGTCTCTTTCTCTTTCGAGTTGTGTGTCGACAAATAAGAAATAAATCATTCACTGATAAACCAGCTTAAAATTACTTGTAGTCAAGTATTATTATTATATTATTATTATTACAAACAACATTAATCGCGGTCACTTGGACTTGGATTCCGAATATTTATTCTTGCTGTTTGTCAAATTAAATTTTATGTAAAACAAAAAAAAAAATAAAACACAACAAGTAAAAAGTCCAGTTAGCACGACTAGAAGATACCCTTAACCCTTGACAGACATACACATACATTGCACTACCGGACCGGACGTTTCTGAACCGATTTTAATAAAAATTTCTCAGATGTTCATTGTTTTGTTAATAGTTTCAATCCTCATTTTCACATTTTTTTTGTTATCGATTCTATGTGTATATCGGAAACCGGAAAAGTTATCAAAAATTTGAAACAAACTTGCTATGCCTAGGTATAAGGAAACTCATATCCAAACTCCAAAGTCTCTAGCTTTTGTAGTTCCAGAGATCGACGCATTCAGACAGAAAGATGCTGATCAAGAATATATATACTTTATCGGGGGGTCGGAGAAGCTTTCTTCTGGCTGTTACATATTTTTGCACAAAACCATTATACCCTTTTTACATAGAAAAAATCTAAAACTGTTTCTTGGAATTTTATTCACAAGGTCTCATGCATATTTTTATGGGGTTATCTTGATAGGCCCACTAACGCCCACACTTCCTCTTCAGAAACTTGGACTTGTATATGTACATATATATATTTATATATATATATATATATATATATATACGAGCTAAAAATGCTAGACGCAAAACATTTGCGCACTTTTTTTTTGTGTTTTAAGTTTTTAAAGCTTTTTTTGTAGTTTTTTGTAGTACGCATTTAGAAAATCTTTAGGTAATCTCTTGAAGAATTATCTCACCCAAAAACAGGAAGCCAAAAGGCAATAGGAATATGGAATATAAAAGCTTTGAGCTAGAGCTCAACTAGTCTTTGACTGTTCTTCAAAGAATTTCTGCTATTTTTTTGCTCTGACTCAATCAGTTCCAAGTCAATTTTAGCTTACTTTAACTGCAGCTGGTTCCAACTCCAAACTCTTCAAGTTTTTAGTATTTTTTTATTATTGCCTGCCTGTTTGAATATTTAAAGTTACTTAATTTAATTTTATTTCAACTTTATGTTTCAGCATTTCCAAAACTGAAGACACAAACACACGTGGTCCAAAGAGAAAGAGAGAGCGAGAGAGGGGTACATCCTGTGCCAGGGTTGTCAGCCACACTCGAAAGCGAATAAAAAACTGTTAACGTTGCATTTGTTATTCCTGTTTGTTCCATTTGACATTTATGTCGCCTGCCTTTGGGGTGAGTTACACATCATATAAAAAAAATAAATAACAATAGCATAACTCTATATATATATATATATATATATATATATTTGTATACTGATTTGTATTTGTATTTATTTACCACATGTAAATATATATTTTTTGTTTTTTTTTGTTAATTTGTTGCTGTCTCGCGTATTTTGTGCTGATAATTTTTGCAAGCCATAAATTGCATAAATATTGCATTCAATTGTTGATGAAGGGTAGTGTAAGGTAGGAGGGGCAGAGGGCAGAAGGTACTAAGTGCTGATTGTGAATGGTTAAGTTTCCGTTTTGATTGAATTTTATACCAATTTTTTTGGGTTTTTTTGGCACCTTTCAATATATTTTTGTTTATTTTCAATTTTTATGTTTTTTGTCACGCCGCTGTTTTAGTTGATTAAACATAACTGTTTACGTGCTGCAAAATGAAGCTCGATTTTATTTGTTGTTGTTTTTTGTTGTTGTTTGTTGTTGCTTTTTGTTGCTTTTTGCTGGAAATGCATTTGCAGGCGGAGGTTTGGAGGAGGTTTTCCATGCGATGCGGCGGCGGCGGCTGGTTTCTTTATCACAATTGCCATAAATAACTGGGACTGCCCCGAAATATATTTCGTTTGTGCATAAATATTGTCAATAATGTTGTCGTTGTTGTTGCTGTTGTTGTTGTTGTCGATGGTTGTGCATTGAAATAAAAATTACAAGATTCAAATTAATGAGACGAACGCCGTTAAATTGGTTCAATAACATTTCAATTGCGTTGATATCATTTTAATTAAAATAAAATCGGTTACGAAAAAAAACCGAAAACCGAAAACAGCAACAACAACAACAAAAACACACAATGAATTTTAAATGCAACGTCAAGATTTTGAAGCTTCAAGTATATTTTGTGAGAAGTTGCTGAGCTATCGTTAACGTTAACGGGGTTAACTTGGCCCAAACCTTAAGTTCTTTTGGGTTCATTCAAAAAGGGGGCGGGCGGGCGAGTTTGTTGCATTTAATTGCATTTACCCACATTGCATTCCTAATTTCTTGTTCTGTTCTGTTCTGTTTGTTTTGGGTTTATGCCAAACACGCAGAGAGACAACAGAGACCAGAAACCCATAAAGAATACTCCAATTCTTACAACTTTGACTTTGACTTCGAGTTGGAGTTTGAGTTCGACATCGAATTCGAGTTCGAGTTCGACTTTGAGTGAATCTGGCATTGGCAAAACGCAACCCGGAAACGATAGTCACAAACGAAACGAAAGCAACAAACCCAGCCAACCCAGCAAGCCAGATAACTGACCATGTGTTCGGAATACTCAGAATATTCAGAATACTCAGAATACTAAATGAAACATATAGAATATATATGTGCATATGTATGCATACAGAAGACAAATTGTTGACGCATTGCCATCGCTCTCTCTCTTTTACTCTTTCTTCACACACTTGTCCCTGACCATTCAGAAGAAGATTGTGCTGCAAATCAGCGCAGAAAAACTATGCAAAGAATTTCCATACCCGAATCGCATATATGTTTATATAAGTCACCGCGAGTCTGCATCATCTGAACACGAGAAGAAGAAGAAGAAGAAGATCGATGACGTTTTTTCATAACAGATCAAATCCAAGCGGAAATGTGACAAGTGATGATCGCTTTCATAACAGTTTCTAATACTGTCTATACAAAGTGAAACTTCTTTCAATACCCTTAACCCATGAAATGGATAGAAAAGGGTATAATGGTTTTGTGCAAAAGTATGTAACAGGCAGAAGATGAGACTCCAGATTTTGGATATAAGCTCTCCTAATCCCTAGACATATGAAGTTTGTTTCAAATATTCGATAACTTTTCAGGTTTCCGATATACACATGGAATCGATAACAACAAAATCTTGAACTTACACAATTTGAAAATGGGGATTAAAACTATGAACAAAACAATGAACATTTGTAAAATTTTTATTGAAATCGGTTCAGAAACACCGGAGATATGAAACCATCAAGTATTGGTCCGGTAGTGCACGACATACACGTCTATCAGCCCGACCGTCTGTACTTCTGGGTGGTCAAGGGTTAAGGGGGTATCTTCTCGTCGAGCTTACTCGAGCCCTCTTACTTGCTAAATTATATGATAATCCCTCAAAAAGTCAATGTTCGTTTGGCAAATTGAAGGTAACTGTCGCCGTTAGTCGCTGTTGTTGCCAATTGTCAGTTGCCAAAGTTGCCAGAGTTGCCTTAATGCATGCCAAATGTGAGGGCATTTAATGACGGCAATCGAATGAATTTGCAATGAGTATATATGTATGAATCTGATAGATATCTGAAGTGAATGTAAACAGAGTTACAGTTGAGTATTTGAGTTCGTAGTTCGTGGTTCACGTGTAGTTCACTTAATTTAATGTAAAATAACAATAACAATTATTTATCAATTAAGCAGCTACATTTAATTCAATTTGACATTGTTGCCCCCTGCATCACCAATCGATGTGAACTGTATTTAAATTTTATTATATTTTTATTTATTTCAATTTGTTGTCGTCGATTTTTACGTGTTCGTTTTTCGTCTTCTTCTTTGTTTTTTTTTTATTTTATTTTTTTTTTTCACTAAATTTATGCGTAAAAGTTCAATTGCGTTCAAAATGTCAATAATTTGCTGTTTGGCTGTTGTTGCTCTTGTTGTTGTTGTTGTTGGGTTATTGATATGTTGTTGTTGTTGTTGTTGTTGTTGTTGTTGTAAGCTGTCTCATGAATTTTGCATGCGGCAATTTATTTATTGATTTACTTTTGCATTCAACTATCTCTCTCTACACACACACATGAATATATCGTCGCAAATAGCAATATCAGCAGCAACAAAAACTAACTAAATAGATGTGGTGGTGGGGGGGTGCCATCCTGCCACCAAATGTGGCACACACACAACTGTTTGCACATTTCCATTTGCTTCTCACATGGCGCATGAAATGAAAACGTGTCAAAGGTGTTTGCAATTTTGCAGTCAATTGGCATTAATTGAGTGTGAACACAAAAATATTTTGTAAATCATCATTTCCCAGAGTGTCCCTGCTGTCCCCCTGTCCCAGTCTCTATCTGTGTGTGTGTGTTGGTGGATGAGTCACATGGGATAAATAGAGTCGTCCGCCAAATATATACATTGCTCAATATGCAAATTGATTTGCCTAACAATTCATTCAAACAGTCAAAAAGCGAGTGCCATAAGTCACAATTGCACAAAATTAAGGCACAAAATGGCAAATGCCAAATGGCAAAAAATGGCATTCAGCTTTAAGCTTTTGCTTATTGCAATTTCCATTTGCATTTGCCAGTGCATTTGCATTTAAGTTTAAGTGCTAAATTTAATGGACAAACAGTAGAAACTATTAATAATTAGTTTGGTTTTTTTTTGATTATGCAATCTTTAGACAGTTGCTGTACCCAAAAACAAAAAGTAATTAGTAATCGAGAGCAATTGAGTTTATAATATTTGTTTAGTTCTAAGAAAGGTATAAGCACTTATCATTTAAGCCCTTTATGTGAATGTCTTTAACTATTTATGAGTTGCATTCAAATTTGATAACTCACTTATAGGGTTGCTTGGTACTTCATTTAAGGCATTCGATTGATATCGGTTTACACAAAAACGTACTCCACTTATGCTGTCAAAATTCTCAATTGTTTTATCAAATAAAGATCTCTTTTTGCTAGCCAAAACAAAACAAATAAGAAGTCGAGCATACTCGACTAGAAGATACCCTTAACCATTGACCATACAGACGAAAAGACGGTCGGGCTCACAGACATACGTGCACTACCGGACCAATGCTTTAAGGGTTCATATCTCCGGTGTTTCTGAAATGATTTTAATGAAAACTTAACGTATTTTCAGTTTTTTGTTCATAGTTTCAATCTTCATTTACAAATTTTTTAAATTTAAGATTCTTTTGTTATGGATTCCATGTGTATATCGTAAACCTGAAAAGTTATCAAAAAAAAAAGAAACAAACTTGCTATGCCTAGGGATTAGGAGAGCTCATATCCAATATCTGGAGTCTCTAGCTTTTGTAGTTGCTGAGATCGACGCGTTCATACATAAACAGAGACAGACAGACGGACATGGCTATATCAACTCGGCTGTTGATGCTGATCAAGTATATATATATACTTTATGGGAGGTCGGAGAAGCTTTCTTCTGCCTGTTACATACTTTTTCACAAAACCATTATACCCGTTCTGTACCCATTTCATGAGTTAAGGGTATAAAAAGTCTACTTATTCCACTCGAATTCGATCGGTACTCATGTGAATGAATATGAATGAGATGCGAATGAGATGTGAATGAGATGTGAATGATATGTGAAGCACCCTATCAGTTAATTGTAGTGTGCAACTTTCACATGCTAAGCAAATAGAAATCTTTTAAAACACACACCCACAAACACACACACACACGCACATAGTATTTCTGGTCTTCTGAATATTTGATTGCTCACATTTCAAATTTGTTTCGTTTCGATTTGGTTTGTTCCAGCCTACACCTTCTCTCTCTCGCTCTGTCTCTCTCTCTCTCTCTCTCTCTCTCTCTCTTTCTGTCTGTCTGTTAATTTGGCAATTTTTTCTATTATTACATGCCGCCTACCAAAAAGTAAGGCACACACTTGCACAGACGCACACACACACGCACACACTAAGTGTTATATACACCTAAATTAAATGTGGCACAAATGAAGGTTTAACCTTGAATTCTGCGCTATATGCGTAAGTAATAAATAAATAAATAAAAAACACCAAGCAAGCGCGGTCAAGTAACAAAAACAAAAACAAAAACAACTCTAGTCGCATATAGTATGATAAACAATTGTTTTCTCTTTTTTTTTCTTCTTCATATATATTTTTTGCGTTTGATTAGTTTTTTTTTATGTTGATTTTGTTGTTGTTGTTGATCGGCTTGTCACGAAATTGTTTGCGCTTTTAGTGCGCTCATTCGTTGCGAAAATTACATAAAAAAAATAGTTGAGAAAAAAAGTGCAAAATTGAATTTTAAGCAACCAAAAACAACAACAACAACAACAACAACACAATGCTAACAACAACAACTAAGTAACAAAAATGAGCAAAAACAACGCGCATTGAATATTAAATAGAATTTCATAAAACATGAAACATGATTTGATTCAATTTTCGATAGTTTCCGAATGCATTTCATCAACCCTGCACAACCCCCCCCCTGCCAATTTTAATTAGCTAATTTCAAATAATAGCCAAATGGACATATGGATGGTGATGGTGGGGGGTTACGGCGGGTATGTGTGAAGCGGGGGGGAGGCATTTTTGTTATAGAGGTGGGAAGTTGGCATTGGGGCTAAAAACGTGTAAAACTGTTTTACGGCTCTGGGTATGGGTTTTTTTTTTTTTTTTTGGTCGGGTTTCTGTTTCTGTTTTTGTTTTTGTTTCATTTTTATTCACATTACAATATGTATGCATATGTATATTCCATTTAGTTTTCAGTGTTTTTGTGCTGGTGGTGTTGTGAGTAGGGGGGGGAGTGTGGATGAAGGGCAAATTTGTTGGCATACATTTTAAGTAGATGTATTTTCTGTTTGGCCCGCCCCCAAGGTCCCCTCTTTCGATGTACCGGGAGAGACCCAAATACCCAAATGTTATGTATGCAGTGTATCTGTGTGTGTTTTGTGTCTGTGTGTGTGTTGTGTCTGTGTGTGTGTGTTGTGTTTAGTTAGTTCCAGTTCCAGTTCCGGCTGGGTTCGGGAAGGCCGCAACCAGCAACAACAACCAGCAACCGCATGTTGCCAAAAAAACAAGCGAATATATAAACATATTTCAATTTATGACTTTGTGTCTATGTTTTTGTCTGTTTGCTTTTTATGATTACTAAATCTACTAATTGGTTGGGCATTTTATATGCCCATGCCCATGCCATGTCTCATTCATTCGTCATGTCCCCCCGAACCCCACACCACCAAAAAGCTATCCATAGTTCCCTCCTTCTCCAATCACATCACACTTTAAAGGCAAAACCAAACATTTAGATACATTTTGTGTTTTGTGGCATAAAGCTTGAATAAATGTGAGCTATAAAATACCAATTCGATCAAGAAATAGAAACATTTCTAGTACTTTTCGCAAGCGTATACCCTTATAAGTGGGGAAGTATTCCTTTTTGGTTTGGAATGTTCGCTTGGGGGCTATAAAAGTGTCGTAAATACTCTGGACGTAAAGCTCTGACTTTGACATTGTCAAATAGATTTTATAATTATTTTTAGCTGCTCGTCTTGAATGCACTTTGAGGGGGTTGGGGGTGGGTGGAGCGAGCACAACAAACTATAAACAGACACTTTTAAAGCAGGCCCATTTGTTAGCGCCCAAAATTGATGACGCCAAACTTATCGCCAAGTCGGGCGATGTCTGTCTCTCTCAGTCTGTCTCTCTCTCTCTCAGTCTGTCTCTATCTGTTTCTATTTGTTTGCTTCTCTTACTCTGACTATCTGTCTTTCTGTCTGTCTGTCTTTCTGTCTGTCTGTCTTTCTGTCTGTCTGTGTGGCAGTAGCCGCCGTGCAACAATATTTATGTGTCTCCAGTCGACCTTATCGATGCTTATCGGTCGTCCGTCAGAGGGTTGCGCACTCGCACAGCTCTCTCTCCCCCGTCTCCCGTCTTCCGTCTCCCGTCACCCGTCTCACGGTTCTCGACTGCGACTCTCTGTTGCATGCAATTAGACTCTGTCCTCTGTCCATTTGTGAGGTAGTCTCAAAACATGAGCATGTGTAAAGTTTTGTTTCACATGCACTTGTTGTTGTTATTGTTATTATTATCATTATTGTTGTTGTTGTTTGTGTGCAGTGTACATTGTCGTCGTCTATCTTTAGAATTTGGCCAGACAATAGCCAGGCAACAACTGCAACCAACAACAACAACAACAATGAGTCTAACACCAGTTTGATAAACCACAGACGCCCGTGAACATTAAACAAGCCAGCAGCAACAGCAACAGCAACGGCAGCAACAACAGCAGCAGCAGCGGCAGCAACAATGATCATAAAGCCCGCCGATTTATGTATATAAGCTAGCCATATCTGACAGATACATACATATATGCAAATACAGACAAACTGCAGCCAAACTAAACATGAGTTGTTGGATTTGTTGGCTGCTGTTGTTGCTGCTTGTTGTTGCTGCTTGTTGTCAGTTGTCAGCGTTGACTGTTTGCTGTTGCTGTTGTTGCTGCTGATCTTGCAATTGTAGCGAACAACCACAACAACAACAGCAACAACAACAATAACATTGTCTGGCATTGAGAGCGTTAATTGAATTGCAAACAGCAAAGCAACGCTACTTTACTTTGCTTTCCAGCTGCTGGCCTTAAATTGAAACGGTTTCAGAATCGTATCGATGATAAGCATCACTTTCGTTCGGAGAGCTTGACGAGCTTCACGACGACGACAATGGCGGGGGACGGTGCGACGGTGAAAGTGGAGAGAGTATAAAGTGTCGTGATATGTCGTGTGGTTAAGCACTGACCTATGTTACGCCTTATTACATCAGATCCAAGCAACACCTGCTGATAGCGTTTAAAGAGCATTGAAAAGTGTCTGAAAAAGTTCAATAATAAGTAAGAGAGTCAACTAACTCTAACTCTTACATAGTTCTTCAAATGTTTATCTATATTTGTTTAAAAAATCTATATATAATAGATTGATTTTAAGTGTTTTACTGTATCTAAGAAGATAAGAAGAAGATAGAAAAGGCAAGTCTATCGATAGAATTATAACTATCATCAATGAGAATCCTGAACTTGAACTTGCATTTACAATCAATGTAATTGATAACTAATCGAATTATGATCAGGTATCGAACAGCATTAATTTCGCCTTCTAACTGCAATTTAACCCTATTTTGGATAATTCGTAATGGATAATTCGGAAATGAACGCAAAAGCCGCCTGCAAGTTGCAAATGTTTTAATAAATACCATACCCCAAGTCATATTCGCATACATTTTTAGTATTTTTCTGTGTGGAGATAGTGTGTCCTATTTGCACGGCACTTGAAAAGTGCTGCCCATCAAAAGAAAGGCCAAAGCAAACTTTTCAGTACACGCACGTGTTACATCGTTTATTGTGAACAATTCCTATTACAACATTTGCGAATTGCTGTGGCGAAGTAGAAATAGATCGCAAAACGCGAGACATGGAACGCGATGCTGTAAGTTTGCATTTGCTTTGGTTCTTGAGTTCCCCAATAAGAACACAGCTCTAATTTTGATTAGGACAAGTCGAAAAGTAGAAAAAGCCTTTCGGAGACCTTCGAGCTGATGTCAATTGCTTCCGACTTTGAGGTAATGGAGGCACAAGCTCGTGATCTGGGCCTTCAGGTGTCGTCCGGATTCTCCGAAAGGGCCAAGGATATGCAAAAGAATTCCTATTGCGACGAATGCTTTATGTACATGAAGGCGTGTCGTGACTATTGCGGTTGCATCATTGAGTATGCGGCAATTGATCGTGCCGCCAAGTTGGAGGCAGCCCGGGCTGAACGGAAGGCCGATGCCAAGGCCAAGAAGGAGGCAATGCGTGAGGCCCAAAAGAAGGCCAAGAAGAAGGCCAAGGCTAAGGCCAAGAAGCAGTCCAAAAAGGCAGCCAAAGTCGATAACGATAAAAATGATAAAGAATGAAGATAAAAATGATAAAATCATAATCAAAAATGTCAATTTCAGTGTAATAAAAACATTTACAGCTGTATACATATATATATATCTTGTAATATCGGCGCTTAATCCGACTCCGACTGATTATGAAGATGAGTTTTTGTTGTTGTTGTTGCTGTTTGCTTGCTGAGCTTATCAAAAAGAAGAAGAAGACGCAACCAATAGCCGATGGATCAAGTACATATTGCATGATGCAGTTAATCGTAATCGTATCAAGGTATTATTCGCTATCAGTTCACACACAAACACACAAACAAGCACACACACATGACCAAGATACAGATACAGATACATTTCTCAGATACTTTTCACCTTGCTGCCGATGCGATAACAGCCGCAGAATCACTTGTGCATACAATATGCAAGGACGCACAGCACACACACTCTCTCTCTCGCTCTTTCGCTCTCTCTCTCTCTCTTACTCATACACTGCGTAACTGTAACAATTGTATCTGCTGCCGCTGCTGCTGCTGCTGCTGCTGTTGTGGATCAAGGCTGCAGCAATGACTGGGGCAGGTAACAGCGCAGTGACAAGTTTCTACCTGTCCACGTTCCACACCAATACCAATACTAATGTGTGTGTGTTTGTTTGCTTAACTAGCTCAGTGTGTGGCAAGGATCGTTGTGGCAAGTGGCAAGTGATTTGCCGCCAAATGGCAACGCGCACACACAAACACACAGGCTGCAAGATACGTATATATAATCGCCGATATTGTTTGGCCATAAATTGTTTGTCACTTTTTTTTTTGTTGTCTTTTCTGCCTGCTTGCCTCTCTCTCTCTCAGAGCCTCGGTTGCAGCGGCTTTTTCTTGGCCATTGCGTAAGTTTATCTTACACTCTGCTCATCTATGCCCGCTCTCTTTCTCTCTCTCTCTTTTTCTCTCTAGCTCTTCTTTTCGCTCTCGGCGAGAATGTTTTGGTTTCTTGCTTGCGCTGCTCGTCGTCTTCGTTGTTCTTGGCAGCGGCAGAGGCAGCGGCAGCGTCTGTGTGTGTGTTTGTGTGTGTGTTTGTGTCTAGTCTATTAGTTGATACGAAAATTTCGTGTATTTTCTACTCAGTCTGCATTCAGATCTCCAGCCACAAACAACGCGATCCATTCAAACACAGACAACATTTTCCACGAACATTTTCGTACCCAAAAAACTACAAAAACGGTTATTTTTCGTTGTGTTTATCATTGTTTTGATTAGTGTTTTTTTTTCTTAGTGTGTTTTCGTGTTTCACATTTTTTTAATTTATGATCTTAAGATCGTACTTGCATTTACTTTTTTAACAACAAATTGAGATACAGATACACGATACAGATAAAGATAAAGACCTTGCACTAATTGGATACTACAAAGCTGCTGCTGAAATTAACGCCTTGGATTCATCTATCTATATATATATATATAGATTTCTATACATTATCAAGTGAGTGAATATGAAAATCTTTGGAATATTTTGTTGTTCAATTGCGTTTCGGTTGCCTTTGCAAATAGTTTTAACGAGAATAATGCGCAAATTGAAAATTGAAAACTATCAAATGAAAAAAACAGGGAAAAATCATCATCATCATCATCAGGCGGGGCACTTGGTAATAGCAATTACGAGAGAAAGAGAGAGAGAGAGAGATAGAGATAGAAACAGACACCTGTGCCTGTGCCTGTGGTAGGTGCCGAAAGATACATTTCGTGTTGTACGAAAGTAAACAAATGTTTTCTTTCGAGTGTTTTGTAAATATGACCAAAAAGAAAAAAACTTTACCCAGTACAACAATGGCCAAGGTGTTTCTGTGGGGGAGAGGTAGGTAGGGGGGTTTCTTAACATCCAACATGCTACAACTGGCTGTAGATTGAGGCAGCTTCAGGTTCTCAAACACACACACACACTCGCACACACACAGGTTGAGGGGGTGGACCTGCAGCCATGACCTCTCTTCAAGTTTCTTTGCACTTGCATCCAACCAGTTTCGAATACTTTTTTTGGAGGGGGCTACACGGGAAAAAAATAAAGAGCACATGCAAAGCAATCAACAGCCGCAGTAAACAACAACAACAACAACAACAATGATAACAACAAATTTGATGCCACAACATTTTAACGTTTACAAAACTTTAAACTTTGCTTTCCTGTGTGAATATATATGTGTGTGTATGTGTGTGTGTGTGTGTTTGTATACACTGTGGAAAGCAACGCAAAGTAAAAAATCAAAAACAATAACAATATGAACCAAACAACTGCCAAAAGTTGCCCTTACCTAATGCCTGACTACATTTCCTCATTCATTCAGAAGAAGAATTCCAATTCTAATTCCTAAGCTATTATTATCTCATATATGACAATATATTTTAGACTAAGCTGCAGTCCCAAACAAATTAGTTTCAAAAAAGATTAAAAACCGTCAAGATACTAGATAGAAATAACGAAAAAAAAGAGAGTGGGAGAGCTTACAAGGGAAGGGCATGCGTTCGGCGACTTTGAGAGAGTAAGTTTGGGTTTTCGGCTTTCAGTTTTCGGTTTTTTGATTGGGTTCTTGCATGCGATTCGCGCTCTTGCGCTGTTGATGGTTGATTTTTGGGCTCTTCTCTATGCGATTACTGTTGTTGTTGTTCTTGTTGTTGTTGTTGGGGGGTTTCGGAGCTTACTGCCTTTTAATTTTGATTGAGCTTAAATTTCGTGCCTCTCGCCTCGCGTCGCGTCGCTTAACATTTGTTGTTGTTGTTTTTGGCTGACGGACTGACTGGCTCTGGGGCTTGTTGGCCGGGGCTTGTTGGCCGGGGCTTGTTGGGGCCGGCCTGGCTAAGTGCGACTAAATGTAAATCGATTCGAATGCGTTTTTATGAATTCGGCACGCGTCTGCGTGCGCATTTCAGTGTTCCACACACACACACACACACATACACACAGACACACGCGCACACACACATCAATGGTGTCTCTTGGTGATGCCGTTGCCAACTGATTGTAAGTAGCTCTAGCTGCTGTCGCTGCAACACATATCAGGCACACCCACACACACCACACACACGACTCACACACACACCATAATCAGCCTAGTTGCCTGCTGTTTGTCTTTTAACACTAACTGCCTCGTGTCTCGAAAAATGTTCAGCTGGCCATCGACTAGAAAGAGAGAGAGAGAAAAGCAAAACTAAATCGAATACAAAACTATAACGACGCAATAAATAGTATTTTGTGTAGCTTTGCGAATGAATTCTACCCAAATATTATACAGAATTCCCTCTTCCTGTCTCTCTGTAATCAGAGATCGATAAATCGATAAGTCGATATCGATCATCAGTTGATTTCAAAGGCGTTTCGCTCTCATTTAGATTAAAGTTGCTTTTGCAATTGTATTTAATGATCAATATTTCAATGTGGCATCCCCTTAACTATGTGAGGCATGCCACCTGCTGTTGCTGATGCCACATCATACATCGCTTAACAGACGCTGCGTGGTAATTGAAAACTGTTTGTAATTGCGTTTCTCACGCCTTTTTCACACACGCACAACGCATTTGCTGTGGTTGCTGTTTGGAAATCAATTTTCAATCTTTGTGGAAACTGTAAGTAGAAGTTGCACACACACAGACACGCGCACACACGAACACATACATTGTTGTGGCGCATGTGTGAGGTCTTGGGGCACGTATAGCATAGGCCCATAACGTGCCGCATCGCAATATGCATAAGATCATGCATCATTTAGCGTCAATAGGCAACAATTTGTTGTTGATTGTTGATGGTTGATTGTTGATTGTTGCTCCCAGATGCAACTGCAACTGTGTTGCAATGAACAAAGAGTTCGTTTGTGTTTTCTCATTTTTGCATTTTGCATTTGGCATTTTATAATAGTTGTATATATCAAGATATATAGTATCTATTAGATAAGTTGCTCGCTTCTGGAATGGAATTCAATTCAAACGATGATGTCAGTTAAATGTTGCAGTTGCAACTGAATGTGAAATTGGCCCAGTTGATACTAGATGCAAACTGTCGATTGTCGATATGTATACATATATATTCTTTGGATGATCTAACAGTTTCTAGTTGTGAGATGAGTTTAGAGATAATTATATATATTAAATACACATAAAGTTAATGCGCATGTGTGTGTATTAATTACTTAACTTAAACTTGGCTTAAACTTGATTTATGTGCAAATTAATTCTTCATTTATTCACATTGGAATTTCATTTTATTTTTTTTTTTCTTTTTTACTAATAACAATGCCGATGCTGATGCTGATCTCATGGGTATATCAAAAATATATATATGATATAAAATAATGTTAGATAGATGGGGAAATATCGTGAAGCGTTGTATTCAATTATTGATTGTTCTCCGTAATAATTGTGGCATGCAACAAGTGGTTGCTAAAAATAAAGAAACTTGCCTCACATCACTTTCACGTTTTTCGTTTTTAGTTGCAACTAGCAACTCGTACTTAATAATCCGGCAACAGTTTGTAACGAATTGTAACGGTTCTCAAGTGCGTTGCCAACAACAACAACAACTAACAACAACAGCAACAGGCAACAGTTACAACGACAACTTGGCAGTGTCCAGTGTCGCTGCTTGGTTAACGTTGTTGTTGCTGTTGTTGCTGCTGTTGCTGTTGCCAAGCTGAGTGATTGTTAAGCTGGCAGCAACAGTTGCTGTTGTTGTTGTTGTTTTTGTGACTGGGCAAAGCTGTTAAACGACTATGAAAACTAAATGACACCACCGCTGGCAACCGCCACCAACACCAACAACACCGCTGCCCGCCCGTCCGCCCGCCCTTCCCCGCACCACCCTACCGCATCAGTAATAAATGTAAACCACAAGAGCGTGGTGTAAATTTGCGTTCCATTTGCCTGCTGAACTACTCCGAACCACTTTTGAGTGGTTTGCTTGCTTTGCATGTTGTTTGCTTGGAGCAACAGCAACATCAACAACAGCAACAACAACAGCAACAGCAACAACAACAACTCTTTTTGTTTCATTTCTGTGTGCTGAGCTGCTGACAGTTTTGCATTTTCCAATTTTGTTTTTTTGTTTTTTTTTGTTTTACGACACGAAAATAAACTGGTTACTTACTGACTTAAGAGCAGAGCAGAGCAGTTGTTGTTGTTGTTGTTGTTGTAGTAGAAGTAGTTCCTATAAATGGAACCACAGCAGCAACACCTATCCACGTGCGTAGGCAACACATCAGCAACAGCAACGGCAGCAGCAACAACAACATTAAAACCAGATTGTCTTGGTTTGGCTCTGGCTCTGGCTCAAGATTGTATAATTCTCGGCCAGACATTGACATAGTCGCCAACTAATTTTTTGCGTCAATGCATAATAAGCCACTTCTGAATGTGGCCATTGCCAACACCAACAACTTCAGTGTGTGTCTGTGTGTGTGCCACCTGCCACTGCTAATTGGGCTACTTAACAACTGAAATTGAAGTCTCTTCGGTTCTCTTCACACTTCACTCAACTGTAAACTGTTTGGTTTGATTTGATTACTAATGATGCAATCTAGTTGCAACTGCAACATGAAAGAACTTTTCATTCTCATTGCATCTTCTAAACAGAAATTAAGTTTAGTTTAACATGTGAATATTTCATTAAAGAGCATTTTCTGCTTTATTGACATGTAAAAAAAAAGATAATAAATAAATTTTTTTTTTGTTGCTAATTTATTCAATATTAATTCACTTGTCTGACTGTAAACATTAACTACACTATTTTTTCTCTGCCCATCCGGAACTCAGTTTTTTTTCTCTGTGTACTTGCAACTCTAAATGTCAGTTGACATTTTATAAATGTTTGACCTAATTATCATAATGGCTGAGTAGAAAAAAACTTGTTGCAGTCTTTTGAATATGATTAATTAATAATAATTTAAATAATTAATGAGTAAGTTTTTTTTTTTGTCTGTACATTGACAATCTCACTCACCTTTTGACCAAAGTTGTATGTGAGGCCAAAACGAATGCTGCAATGAGACAAAAATAACAAGAGAAAAAAAACAAAATGAAAAACGGAAATCAATGAGAAATTTATGCATGTTGCAAAAAATTGTTATAAAAAAGAAATACATTTAGCAACCAGACAGTTGTTGCTGTAAGTGCTGACAGAGATTTTCTCACCCACACACACACCCACACTCACACTGACTCTCACATGTTTTGCTGTTGTAGATGTTGATAAGCATGGACATGTCCAGAAACAGTTGCTGCTGGAGTTGGTGTGGTGGAGAGTGTGGCAAGAGGATGTGGCATTCCGCGGACACCATACGATCCACACACATAAAAAATGGCAAATGAATAGCAGGACATACACACACATACACACACATTGCTTGTTGTTGGTTGTTTTTGCAGGATGCCGGATTGGATTGAATCATTGAATTGAATTGAAAACGTGCGAGCACGAAACGAAAACCATTGCTACGTGTCCTGTTCAATGTTGTTGTTGTTGTTGTTGGTTTGCTGCTGTTGCTGTTATGTATTAGCTGGATGTCAATGTGTCTGTGTGTGCGTTTGTCTAGAATTATGTATGTAGCATCATCATCTCCCTCCCCGCACACCCCTAAATCCCCAATCCCCACGAACGCAACGCAACGCAACGTTAAATCCTTAGCTCCCCGTTTGCCGCCTATGGATGGCCCAGCCCAGATGGGATCACACGCGTAAAAAGCATCAAATGTTGTCCAAAAAAAGCAAAGCACATCAAAAAACAAGAAAACAAGTGAAGTTGTAACAGACTGTTAAGACCGACTGTGTAATGCCCTACTCCTTTACTTTACAAACTTTTAGTATGATTAATCTTTGAAGAATTGGAAAGTCATTTAGAGAACATGTCAAATTTAAAGTCTATATACGCATATATGTATACTCTACACTTAATCGGTATTAGTGTATTAAAAGCAAAGGAATTTCGATGGAGTCGGAGTTCATTGGTGGATCCCTTTAGCCATGTGGCCCCAAATTGACATCAGTTGCTGATTTTAAATTAAAAATTTGCGACGTGTGAAGTTGATTTCAATTTTGGGTCGGCCCAAACGTCAGATGAACCAGAGATAGACGAGATAGATGACAGATATATAAACAGAGGACAAGACGAAACGAAACGAGATGAGACGAGACAGTTCAGTTGAGTTTAGTTGGGTTAGAATCGACATATGTATATGGATAGAAGGCTGTCCGGTCATGTTCGTGACTAACCACACATAACGAAGGGAGAGTGGTGAGAGAGGGGGTGCGGGTGGTAGTGAATGGCTATCAGAAAGCAGAAACGCTGAAATAACATTTGATGCCTCGTGACAGGCAGCACAATACACGGTACACTGACTAGAACCAAACGCAACACAAACAACAGCAAACAGTAATAGTTGGGAAAAACAGGGGGAAAAAACAGGAACCGAAGGGGGAGAGTAAAAGTGAGTATTTGGTAGCTTCATAAATATAGATTAAATAGTTGAGATACATGTATATTTCTTCATTTCTTCTTGTACTTCATATTGAAATGAAGCTTCAATTGCCAATGGTTCAATGGTTCAGGGGGATTTAGGAAGGAAACTGTTCTAGGAAGGAAAGGAAAAAGCTTTTATGACTGGTTTAGATTAATTGTATAATGCTGCGGGTGTCAAAGTCATTGTCTTTCCCTAATGCCGTTATGACATTATCAAGACTCTCTGTACGTGTGTGTGTGTGTGAGAAGGTACTTGACATTCACACACACACACATTGGCCAAAGAGGGTCGAGGCATAAGAGGGCAGCGGACAACGGCCGACGGCCAGCTTTATGACCGATACGCAACCGAAACAGGCCCACTAAAAAGCTATTAACAAGTAATAATGACAACAGCAGCAGCAGCAACAACAACAACAACCATAAACTTGAGTGAGTGTTAGTGTGTGTGTGTGTGTGAGCGAGAGCAATGGGAAAAGTCGCGGTTGCAATGTGCCACACACTTGAACTCATAAATTCCAAGAACCCGCAGATAACCTACATACATATATAAATTGTAAATGTCTACACTCACACACACTCTCTCCCTCTCTCTCTCGCACACACTGCCTCTTTTCCCTTTACCCCTGCCCATTGTGAGTGTTTGTCGCCACAAGTAAATACACATACATACATATATGTATCTGCGTGTATCTCTCTATAAATAAACATTGTGCGTGCTTCTTCCTCAATGTGTGTTTCTTCCCCGCGCATCAATGTACGTGTGTGTGCGTGTGTGTGTGAGTGTGCTTAAGCAAAGTGCAACATCAACAATGAATGCTGCTGCTGCTGCTGTCGATGTCGCTGTGGCAGCAACAAGTTGATGCAGTTGCAGTTGTTGTTGTTGCTGTTGCTGCTGGTTATGTTATTATTATTGTGGCTGTGATTATGACAACACCGATGACTGATCTGATCCCACTGTGTCCATGTGTGCGTGTGCGTGTGTGGCATCGTCCAATAAACCCATTAAAACAGTTTAAAGTCGATGCCCAAGTTCACAATCTTTATTGTGTGTGGCTGTGTGTGACAACAACTATTGTCGATGCACGGTGGCAATATTGCCCATAAAATATAACAAAAAGTTCGAATTATCTTTAGCTCTTTCAAGTGTTGTAAAGTATTCCCCCCGATCTCTTCATTGGCCTTAAGTGATGCATCCTGATGAGAAAAACTCTTTATTGCTCAACATTATATCTTGACCTTGTTTAGTATTAAATCTTCTATAACTTTGAAGCTTATCTCTTGTCATTTGATTTTGGATTGACAAATGTCTTCATTTGTGTCATGGTTGTGGCACGCTCACACACACTCACACACATTAAACCGGTATTGTTCCACTGACAACTGGACAAAAAGCACAAAAACACACAGAAGGAAATTAACAGCTGCTTCTGCTGTTGGTGTTGTTGGCGGGACAGACAGTTAACTGTACCTGAGTGGTACCCAAAACAACAACAAACAACAACAATGAAAACTAATCTGTCTCTCTCTCTATCTGTCTTTTGCAGCGATAGTCAGCAGTAGTTGGATTGTGGGTTTGGTAACGCTGCCGGAGCGGCGTGGTAGCTGCAGGATTGCCATTGTCATCATGGCATCATCATCGAGAGGCAACAACCAAAAATGGCAACAGCTATTGTTGCTGGCGCTAACGGCGCTCCACATTCAGTCGTGGACAGGCGGCGGAGTAGTTGAAGCGCTGCCGATCACATCGCGACCCATCGAGGGCAATGCCCAGGGTGAGGCATGGAAGGCGTGGCTGCGTCTATCCGACGAGCAGCGTACACTAGAGAAACCAAAAAAAGTGATGCCCAAATCGATATTCGCCCTGCCCTTCCGGCACTGTCCGCCCGGCCACAAGCTGTACAACGAACGTTGCATACCCCAGATCAACATCAATCCCACCGATATCGTGGCGCAGGAGCTGCAGGGTCAGCTGGGCGAGAATGGTGGCAGCCAATTCGGTTTCACGGACTACGACTACAGTGACAGCGAGAGTGATGAGCTGATCTATGAGCTGCCGCTGGGACCGCTCATCCAAAACGATCCTACATTCCACACGACTCTGACCAGTCCGAGTGGTGCCGAGGATCAGGCCCTGCCCAGCGAGGATGCACCGCTCAAGTTTAACATATTCCAAAAGAAGTTTCCCACGGTGCCAGACTCCTCGGATTATATGCAGCCGGATGCAATTAATGTAACGACGCCAGCAACACCGGCAACAGCAACGACTCCAATGTCCAAAGCAACAGCAACGACAGTTGCAACAGCAATAGCAACAACCACGCCCACACCCACAATAGCAACATTGAGGGAAGATGCCTTGATGAAAAAGAACAATCGAGTCACTACAGATGCTCAAGATTTACTTGCCGTTGCCAGCAACCCATGGCCAAGCACAACAACTCTAAGCATACCCAGCACCAGCAGCACCAGCAGCACTAGCAGCACCAGCAACATTGCTGCCTTTAGCGATATTGGCAATATTGATGCGATTGTTGTGCCAGCGGGTGTGTCTTTGGATGGCTCCACGGTTCAACTGGTGACAAGTTCAATGAGCGATGAACCCAATGCAAATGCGGATACAGACGCAAGCACAGAGTCAGAAGTGGAGGCGGACTTGGATCAGTTGCTCAAGGCCGACGCCTTTCAGCCGGCTGATGATGCCAATATGATGCCGTTGTTCAGTCATCGTCGCGTCTCGCCGCTGCTCACTGCCGATCTGGATGGCGACGATGAGACGGCCGAGTCGACGGATATTGTAACAACTGTTGAGGACGACGATGCGGCGACAACACCAACAGCAACAATAGTAACAGCAGCAACTGAGACAACGCCCACAACAACAGCAGCAGCAACGATATTGTCATCGACCCAGGCGCAAGTTCCTGAAGAAAAAGAACAACAGATAGATGAAAGCGACTTGAAAAAATCGAAAGTGCAACCGGTTCAGTTGGTCACAACTGCAGCAACGACTTCTGCAACGACTGCTGCAACAATAGCATCAATATCAACAACAACAACAACATCAGCTGAAGCCGAAGCCGAAGCTGCTGCTATACATCAAGATGCCAATGGCAAGAAGAGAGATGATGACCGGTTTTATTATCAGCATTTTGTCAGAAATGTTGCTGCTGCTGCCAGTGGTAGCAGTAGCAGTACGAGCCCAAGCACCAGCACCAGCACCAGCAGCAGCAGCAGCAGCAGCAATGCTGACAGTGACTTGGATGTGCTGAACGATATGGCATCCAGTGAAAATTTAATGACAAATACAATCGGTGGCCAGGGCGACGGGGAGAAGGCGGCAAGTGAAATTAACTTTGAGCAAGAATTGCGCATTATAAACGAGCTGGTTAAGGGCAGGCGGCGATTATCGCAGCTGCGACAACAGCAGCAACATGAGCAATCAACGACCAAAACAAGCAGCACCAGCAGCAGCAGCATTGCAACAATCCCAACGACAACAACAGCGATTATCGAAAGCAGTTCGAATGCATTAAGCACAACAGCAACATCTAGCGATACAACAGCAACAACAACAAGTACAGAAGCAACAGCAACAACAGCAGCAACAGAAGCAACCGAAACAACAACATTTTGGTCAAAGCTTATTCCAACATTAAGCCAGAGCTCAGCAACGGAAGCAACAACAGCAACAGCAACTGAGCAAACAGCAGAGACAATAACAACAACGACAGCAGCCAATATTGCTGAAAGCTCAACTCCAACTCCAACAAAAGCAGCAACAATACAACATTTAAGTATTAACACGAATCGTAGCAATATGAATAGTAAAATAATTAGAATAGATAGCACACGCGAAACCAAAACAACCACAACAACAACAGAAACAACACCATCGACAACAACGACACCATCGATGACAACACCATCAACAACATTAGATACTTTGCCTACCGATGAGGGTTACACACCATTTTGGTGGCTGCCAAGTCTTGGCTGGCGTTTAGATCGTCAGGTGGATGAGAAGGGTGAGGATCGTTCGTTGTTGTTGCGCTTGTTTCGGACATTTCGTGCCAACGATACAGCAACAATCCCAAGAGCAACGTCACCAGCAGCATCAACAGCAGCAGTGACGACGACGACAACAACATCAGCAGCAGCAGCAACAGCAGCAACAATATTGCCGTAACTAATCGCTAATGTTTAGCGCTAGAGAGCGAGGAGCCTTTAAGCCGATGTATATATGTATATGTATAGAGATGTAGTTAGATGCAGTTCCTGCCTAGCCCGCTGCTCCTAGCTGCTCTCCCATATGCCGAGAGTTGCTGGAGTGCGCATTTGGGCATTTGGGGATTGCTGTCGTGTCGTGTCGTGTAGTGTCGTGCCGGCGGCGGCAACAACGTTTCAATTATATGTTGAAAAATCTGTTTGTCCAGTTGCAATGGCGTCCAAACTGTATTTCACTTTATTTCTTTTTCGTTCCAATCATTTTTGGTTCTTATTTTAACATTTCCAAAGTTCTTGTCAACAATTTCGAGTCGAATTTATTTATTTTTTTTTTTAATCTTTTCTCTTCTGTTTTCAAGCATTCTTTAAAGTTATATATATACATATATATATGATATATAAAGTTTTTTTTTGTGTTATTTAATTTGCTGCTTTTTTTATGTTGTTGATTTAATTTTAATATACACACACATATATATTTTTACAATAGTTTTATATTTTTTTTTTTGTGCACGCCGGCAACATGCAACACGAACTGCTGCTGTTGTTGTCGCTGCTGCTGCTGCTGCTGCTATTGTTGTTGCTGTTGCATACATACAAGGCAATATTTAATTGTGATTATTTAAAGTTAAATCTAGTTTTTAGCACATACACCATCCCCCAACCCCACCCCTAACACAAAACATTATTATTGATATTATTATATCGTATCTATTTGTACCATAAACCCTTTTCGTTTTGGCCCAACCAACCCGCCAACCAACCAACCAACTACTAAACCATATCGTATGTAAAACTATTAATAATATTATTCAATACAATATATATATATATCTATTTTTTTATTGTAAAGCCTTGTTGTTAGTGTCTCTGTGTACATATATATCTATAGAGTAATACCTTCAATGGGAAGCCATTAATAATATTCGATGGCTTAATTTTAAACATTGTAAATTGCTGCTGCATTTGAATTTGAATTTGAATTTAAATAATGTAATCAAAAAAAAAAAAAAAACCAAAATCCGAAAATCCGATAAAAAGAGATGAAAACAATTTGCGTTGCTTTTAAATGTTGCTTAATGAAACATTTTCAAAGATATACGAGCTTATTATTATTATTATTATATTGCATTAATCTATAATCATTTTTTTTTTTTTAGCATTTAAGCGTAATATTTATGATATCAAACAAATATGATTGTAAACTAAATGTAATGCATGTACATAAATATATAAATCCTTTAAATACCCTTCCTGTTGGTGTCTTCTACAAAAACAAAGAAAGCTTCAAAAAATAAACAAAATTTATACTATATATATATGAATATATCGTAAATATCGAATAAAACCAAAAAAACCGTTTTGTTTTCTCTTTTGAGGACATTTACTCAACGCCTTTGAAAAGTTGAGTTGAAGTTTTCTCAGAAATCAGAGGAAAGAAAAACGTTTAGTGAATTGAACAAATATTCAAAGTTTCTTTCATTATTTTCTTTCTCTCTCTCTCTCTCTGAAACTAAGTTTTCTTCCTCTTTTGTTTCAAGCATGAAATGGGCTGAAGGAAACTTTTCAGCCCAAGTAATGAAGCAATTGATGACCAGAAAGAGAAAATCGTGAAACTCTCTCTCTTAGGGCTTTGCCCAAATGTGTTGATGCCGATGTCAATGCGAATCTGTCAACGGCAGATGGCAAGCGATGGAAATAAAATCAGCGACAGGAAACTGGCGCTCATAAGGATGCACAAACATGCAAACGCAAACACACACACTCACACACATACACACACGCCCATAATATGCTAAAATATCTGACACACTTCGACTGCAGCCGGCGTAGGTGTCAATGTTCAATGTTGTTGTTGTCGAAGTTGTTGTCATGTGCGTTTTGCTGTTGCCGCTGCTGATGCGTCGTGTAGCAAATGCCATTAGGAAAATTTAGCTGCCTTTTTTCTGCCGAAAATTCTTTGGTAAACATATGCAGACGGCATGTTAACATGGCGAATAAAATACTTTCGAAGAGGGAGCGAAAGAGAGCGAAAGGGAGAGAATGATGTTTGAAATGCTTGTTTGCCTAATGATCTGCATTAGGTTGATTGCAAGGCGACGGCAGCTGAGTTTGCATATGAATATGAATCGTATGTTTGTGCATATCATTTTTGGTTCCTTGCTTATTTCGTAAATGTATATACATACATGTATGCTCCAAATGAGCTGAGATAATTTGATTTGGCGCCATCTAACGGACAGTTGCAGCACAAGTGCAGCATGCGTCTTTTTTGTGTAGCTTACTTTTAGGCAGACATCAATATTAAAGTACTCACAATATTTGATTGCTTGTGTCTTGTGTTCTCTTCGTATTTTAAGAGTTGCAATTTTGTGCTTTATTTATATTGTTTTTTGTTGTCATAAAAATCGAACATAAAATAAATAAAATATTTCAATTACATAAGAAAATTTCTGTGTGTGTGTGTTTGTTCCGGGCACCGAACTGAAATCGCTCTGAAATATTGGTTTTTTTGGGTTGGGTTGGGTTGCGTTGGTTTGAGCAGCAGTTAGAGGGGTGTTTGCGAGAGAGGGGGGGCGGAGTGGGGTGGCTGTGTTTGTAAGCCAAATGGCAACTTCTGCATCGACTGCCTCTGCTGCTTGCCAGAAGAAAATTGCTGTTTATTTAACTATTAAGCTCAAATGCACACTGAAAACACACAGAACGATAAAACGAACGCACTTAAACGTTTGCACATATTCTCTCTGTCTCTGGCTCTGTGTGCCTGTATGGATGTGTGTGTGCATAAAATATAAATGAAATGGCGCCTAATGCTATGCAATACAAAGTCTTAATGTGTTGTGCAGTATTTTAGTTTTCAATGGCTGAGCTTTTATGCAAAGTAAACAATACACTGGCAAAACACACACACACACACAGACATTTACATGCGTTCAGCTGAGTGCGTGTGTGTGTTGTGTTTGTATTTGTATTTGTGTATTTGTATTTGCCAGTTGAAGCATTCGCTATTGTCTGCCAGTCAAATCTGTCCATAGCTGCTAACAAGTGAAGGGGGGGGATGTGTGGGGGCGTGAAGGGCGGGAGGATTGACGGAAAGATAGCCCATATTGAGAACCAAAACAGAACTGAACCAAACCGAACCAAACCAAACCGAACCGAACCAACCCGAACTGAACTGAACTCAACTCAATTGAACTGAAGTGAAGCTTCACAATCTGCTCAATGAATCTCAATAAGTTTGTCATGGATGCTGTTCCATGTGCGTGTGTGTGTGAGAGTGTTTAAGCTTTTGTTTGCATTTGTATGCGTGTGCTAAATCAAGCGGTAATTGGTTATTCTTGCCTCTGTTTCTCCTTCTGCCTTCGTTCGCTTCTGTTTATATAATTGAAACTAACACAAATAAAGTGCAAAAGCTTTCTGATTATGGAGGATTTGCGCCTTGCCACAAAATGAGCGTAGCTAAAAGCCCAACCAAATGCTGTCTCGTTAACATTTTGCCACTGCCACACACACTAACATTGCCTTAGACATGTTCGTATGTGCCGTCTGTGTCTGTGTGTGTGTTAATGTTAACACTTGCTTGAGCGGAAGAAACCACACGCCAACTAGCTGTATAGAGTATATTGTCTTAATGAAAACAAAGTCTTTAGAATCGACTGCAAACGTGGCACAGTGTCACAAACTACTCGAAACTCGAAACTAGGGCGCCAATAGTTAAATATTTGTGAGAATTATCTAATTGATTTTAATGAAATATATAAATTTTCTAGTTGAAACAAGTTAATAAGTAAAAAATGAAACAAAAATGAAAACTTTTCAACCACTGTAGACAACATAAAAGGCAAAGTGTGTGTGTGTGCTTGATTACTGTAAGTGTGTGAGTGTGTGTGCTGTCGTTGTTTAAGCTGTTGTTAACCTAAGTATAACAATCATAAGGATAACGTTAGGCGATTGCGATTTTGTTGTTGTTGGCATTGAAGCAGCCAACCTGCCAAACGAGCTAAGGTAACTGCTTCACACACACACACACGCACACAGTCATACTCGTGTGCATGTTTACACCTTATTTATTTGGCACTTCATGCCACACACTCACACGTTTGTGCCCCCAGAAAGAAACTTGGCCACTTACTCAAACAATTGTGTTAAGTGTGTAATTGGAAAGGTTGGGATTTTCTACTTCAACGTGCGGCGACAACAACAAGCTCTTTGTTTTACTCAGTTGTTGTTGATAAAAGCTTTGATAGATCTAGAAAGTGGATTTTTGCATTTATCTTTTGAGCGCATCTCAATCGGATTTGAATAGGCAATCGGTTCATTAGTTTGTGCCATATGCCCTTTTTCCCAATTGCCCTTTTTGCGCCAATATCCAAAATTCCGCAATTGACGCAATTCATTTGCCAGCTTTAACACACACAGACACACACAAATACAAATACAAATGCATATACACACGCCATGCAACTCAATTAATGGCAATAAATGCAAATTAGATTTAAATGTGTGGCGCATAATTTTGCATTTGAATGCCTATTCCTGTGGCTCTGCGACTGGCATTTTAGTTATTTACGAGCCAGCCCCATTTCCATTGCCATACATATTGTGGGCCCAAAACAGACCGAAATACGAAATGCAAGAATCGACATTTTCGCACATCGCATGGATTGCATGCATTTGAAATGTACTTAAATAAATGAATTGTTTGCTTGAATCGATTTTTATTCTTTATCCCTACAATATTCACTATTAATGTTTGCACCCTAAAACTATGCAATAGGTTTTTTCAAGTCAATTTAGTCAATGCATCTACCTAAATTGTGTCTACTGGATTAACCCTAATTCCCCCACCCCATAGAAAAATTGGTTTGTGTAAATGCTACAGTTCTAAGATAATGGTGACATTAGGTATAAAAAATTGATCTGTAATTATCATTACTCATAATGATAATACTTAATGTATATTGAGCAAGTGAAATGAATAATCAGTTTATAGACTGACAATAGACCATTAAATCGTTATTACACAAAAAACAGATTCCAAGCAGCAGCAGCATCAGCCGTAGCCAGAACACATATTGTCCGCGATTAACCAAGTGGAGATGATGCCCTGAACTGCAACTTAAACCAATCAGATGTGCAACGAGCTGTTGCCATGTGTTTTGTGTAATTTGAAAACCAAACCCACAATCGCCATTCCCAATCGCCATCGCAATCTCATAATGCGCCGTATTCATTGTCATTGTCATCGGCGTTGTCATTGCTGCCTGTCCCATCGTCTGGTGTCCGCCGTCTGCCGTTGTCTGTTGCTGTCCATTGTCATTGGCATTGCTTCCATTGTCCGTGGTCTGTTTGTCCGCTGTGCCGACACTTGTCATAAATAAGCAGTGTGGTGCAAGCTCTCTCTCTTTCTCTCTTTCTATCTATCGCGCTCTCTCTTTCTGTCTTTCTCTCTCTGAACTCTCAGCACTCAGCATTCAGCTTGGGAGGTGGAGGGGAGGGCTTCACATTGAACGAGTGAATTCAATTTAACGAGAAATTGCAACAATCAACGCTGTGCTCAGTGCGTCTTCTGTGTCCTGTGTCCTGTGTCCTCCATCCAGCGTCCCGCGTCCAGTGACCTCTCTGTCCAATGTCTCGTGTATGCTCTTCTTTATCCCTATTGGAGAGCTCTTATCCCCATTTTTTTGTGATTTATTTTGTAATAATACTCTTGGTAGTGCTTTTTTCTCAGTTGATCAAAGAGTTCAGTTCAATAAATAAAGAAATCAATATGGAAAAGGTTGTAAGAAATGAAATAAATGTTATATTTATATCTAAGATTCATAATCTACCGTTCATAGGTAAAAAGTTATAGTAGTCTATTTAGTTAAGGTATTTGCGTTTCGGTTTGTAATTGTATCTGGTTATTCTTGCTGGTTTTCGCTTATGCCGCCCACATTTTGCGGACAGCCAAAAAACGAGAAGCTCAACCCCAGGCCAGAGCAGCAGACAATGGGCTGGGCCAGTGCTGTTTGGATGGATGGTTGGAATGGCGCTGACGCTGGATTTCGAGGTGACCAAACGGCAGCTGCAGGAGCCGCAATAACAAGAGTGGACGGGGGCCAGGGAACAGGGAACAGGAAGCACGAGGCGTGCCACCAAAGGGCGGCAACACCGCAGAAGGCACAACGTACCAAAAAAAGAAACAAAAAAAAAACACAAAAACAGAGACAAAAAATAAGAGCAGCAAAATGTTGCAACAAAAAAAAAGAAGAAAAGTTGCACAGCGTATGCCAACAATGTAATTTTGACGCTTGATCTCGGTTAAAGCATACAAACACACATACAGACACACACACGCACACACATACACGAACTCGAACATACAGTCGGACTGCCAAATGGCAGATGGAAAAAAGGCAGAGAAGATGGGGAAAAAATGCGGCTGGATAATGGACACCGTGGAATTTGGCAGGAAAAAAACACCACATATGTGTGGGTGCTTCTGCGTGTGTCTGTGTGTGTGCGTGTGTGCGTTAACAGAACAATGCTTGCATTGCTTCTCCCTCCACCCTCTACCCGCGTGCCAGCCCTGTTGTTATTGTTGCAAAAGCTGTTCGTTTTGCGTGCGTTTTTTATGCGATTTTGTTTGCGTTTTCACGCGTTTTTCTCCATGCTTCTCTCTCTCTTTCCCTCTCTCGCTCTGCCCACTCAAAAGCCACTTTTTGTGCTGTGTTGTGTCTGTGTGTGTGTATGTGTGTGTGTGTTATTACTGTCAAACCGCAGCCGTCAGCCAAGCGGCCTCATAATATTTCATGGCTGTTGCAGTTTTGTTGACATTCAGCTTTCTTTCTTTCTCATTCACATTCACATTCCCCTGCTCCTGCTCCTCCATCCTTCCTGTCTCGATTATGCGGCGGCGGTGGCGGCAACAGGACACGTGCGAGTTTAACACAAAAAACTCCCAGTCAACACCCTTCGTGCCACCTGCGAATGTCAACGGCAGTGGCAGTGGCATCAGCCGCTGTAACCGCTGTTGCATCCGTTTGCCAAACAGATTAAGTTTTGTTTGCCTAAACCGGGAGGCAACTAACGAGAGAGAGAGATGGAGGGATGGAGAGACTACAACATGATGATTTCGCAAGGGAATTGGCATTAGTCTAAGTTATTTCCGGTTGCAGAATTTGTTTGCCAGCTTAATTAACTGATTGACAAACTTAACTGGCAGTTAAATTTAATCCCTAAGCTCTGAGGAATATGGAATATGGAATATTCCTCTTGGTAAAATCGTACTAAGCGCGGACACAAACCAATCCATTTGACTAATCCATCAAAATCAAAGTAGTTTTAGTCTAAACAGTAAAGTAAAAACATATTATTATTAGTACGTAGGGTTAGAAAGAAGCCCCATCCCCGGGCTGTGCATCGTTTTAAGTTTGACAATCGTGATACTATTTATATAATTTATTGGTATTTTTTTATATCAACTGAACCGAAATTGAAAGTGAAACCATTTCGAGATGAGCGCTTCAGTCTGTGTGATGGTGACGGTGCCCACGGAGCTGGAGGAGAAGCGACAACAGCGGTTGCATTCCAAGTTCTTTGTCGACTCCAGCTGGAGTGCCAGCCCCAAAATCCCTAAATCACCCAATAGTCGAGCCCTACAGCTGGAGGAGTTGCCCAGCAATTCATCGTTGGAGCAGGTGCTGCGACGGATTGCGAGCCAGTTGCGGCTGGAGAATGTCTTCTGGTCGCATGATGAGTCCGGGTTACAGCTCCAAGCTCGGTTCGACCTGTTGCAAGATGAGCGGTACGAGCGTCTGCTGTGCACCCTGCAGGATTGGGGCATTGGCGAGCGGACGGGCACACATGTGACTGCCATCAATTGCCTGGAGACGCGTGTCAAGTTATGCGAGGGAACAGGAGCAGGGCCAGGGGCGGGAGCAGCGGGAACGGGAACGGGCACTGATGCCGGAGGCACTGGTTCGTCGGAAGCTGAGCGGGAGGCGGGTCAGAGAGTGCGCTGGCAGAGTTTCATGGACTCGGTGCGGTGTCGCCTGAATGTGAACCAGGTGGTCCGAGTTGTGCGACGCGATGCCACCATTAACTTTGACTTTGTGGTGCTGCTGATGGCTGCTGCTCTGCTCTCGTGCGTGGGCCTGGTGGAGAACAGTTTCCTGTTCCTCTCGAGCAGCATGCTGATCTCGCCACTGATGGGACCCATCATAGCGGCCATATTTGGCTCGGTAATCGGCGATCAGCATCTGCGTTGGCTGGGCATCCAGAACGAACTGATTGGCCTGGCCATATCGGTGGGGACGGGCTTCATCTTTGGCGCTGCCATCTGCCTGTGTGGCCTGGGACGCTTCTTTATGCTGGCCAGCGGGTTCAACCAGGAGATCATGTCACGGTGTGACACCCACTCCCTGGTGATTGGGTTGTGCACAGCGCTGGCGTCTGGAGCTGCTGCGGCCATTGGTGTGCTGGGCGGGAATACGGGTTCGTTGGTAGGCGTGGCGATATCGGCATCCCTGCTGCCGCCAGCTGTCAATGCTGGACTGTTGCTGGCAATCGCTCTGTGCACCCAGATGCTCAACATGGATGAGAAGCTGCTGCAGGGTCTGTCCAAGCATCATGTCTACTCACAGCACCTGCACATTGAGCTGTTCGTGTGTGCCGCGGTGAGCATGGCTCTGACACTGCTCAATGTCATCTGTGTCTGGCTGATGGGTTTGGTGGTGCTGCGCATCAAGGAGGTGGCTCCGGCGGTGCAGCGGGATCAGCACTTTTGGCGCCACGATGTCCGCTTGGCCCGCGAGGTCGCACTGAATGATCCGCAGCTGCACAGTGCTATCGATCGTTTGGATTTGAATGAGCGACGCCAGGTGGACGTGGATGCACCGCATTATCAGCACACCTGGTCGCCGGGCAGTGTGCGTCCGAGTCTGACGCGCGATCAGCAGGGCCAGGACACTAACGAATCCAACTATCATACGGTGCACGGTTTTCAGGATTTCTGCATAACGCTGCACAAACTGAACGGGGAACAGAAACGAGCTACTTCTGCGTCGCCGGTGAAGGAGCCCAAGTTTATGGAGGTGTTCAAGCCATTGGAGCCAGTTGCTCTGGCTGCGACGGGTCCATCGTTACCAGCCTTAAGCCATTTGCCATCTTGTAGTAAATATCGCAGTCTGCCTGATTTGACCCAAGCGATAAACGAGTACAGCGAGCCGCATTCCGATTCCGATCACGATCACGAAGCGAAGGCGAAGTCAAGGACCGACCGCAGCGTTCACTGGCGACAGGAGACCTTAAATCAAATTGGCCAGTTGCCCTTACTCGATCGACAACTGAATATCTTAGAGGGTAGACATAGCAGTTCCACCAGCGAAGACAGCGAACAGGAGTTCAATGTGTAGCTGGGAACTCTATTTAAGTTTGTAACTGTGTAACTGTGTCCAGTGTGTTCTATATATAGTATTGTATGAAGTCTATATATCTTATCACTTTACTTAACTCTCCATTTTGGATCGATATACATAGTTCGTTTTATACCCTTAGCCCATGAAATGGGTGGAAAAAAGGGTATAACGGTTTTGTAACAGGAAGAAGCAAGCATTTTCGACCGCATAAAGTATATATATATCTTCTTGATTAGCATCTGTCCGTCTATCCTGTCCTGCCTGTATATATGATCGCGTCGATCTCAAAGATAATAAAAGCTAGGGACTACAGATTGTGTAATGTAAGCTCTCCTAATTCGATAACTTCTCTGGTTTACGATATGCACATGGAATCGATAACAATAAAATCTTGAATTTGACAAATTTGAAAATGTGGCTAAGAAAACATTAACAAAGTAATGAAAATCTGTGAAATTTTTATGAAAGTTGGAAGACGTGAAAGATGAAAGTTGAATCATCAAGATTTGTTGCAGATATCAAGGGTTAAGGGTATCTTCTAGTCTCGCTTACTTCTTACTTGCTATTTTTATACTGTTTTTGCACTCGCTGCTTGCTCTGGTTGGTCATGTTTGGCTTTGATTACTTCGCGATGTTCTTGTTTACCCAGCACTTCAGAGGAGTTGACGGCTCTGGCGAGTCTGGCTTTAGTGCTTCAGTACTTTAAATACAGCTAAAAGTTTACTCTCTCTCCCTGTGCCACTTCCACTTCTACTTCCACTTGCTGTCCCTTGACTTTGACACTGGCAGCGGAGATAAAAGAAAAACGCATTTTGTTGGCTTTCAATTTGCTGACCAGTTTCTATCTCGACTATTGAAAATATTTAAGTTTAGTTTAGTTTGCTTTACTCTAGGGAATGAATGAATTTTGTATGGAGTTTTTAACATCTTTTGATGATTTGATGATTTTTGTTCTCTGAAATCTCTGAAAGATCGTAAGATCTATGATATAACTCCTGATTGCCAAGTTCAAAACGCCATATGTTATGCTAACGGTAACGGCCTTGGTCCGCTCTGCGATATAACAATTTAATATTACAAGACATTAGAGGCTCAAGGGCAAGGACATTGTTGGTTTCGATTCAATTGGAAATTGTGTTCGGGCTATTTATCCTAATCTATACATTGTATACAGTAATGTATTCGTATCTCAGTTGTGGCATGTGTCTGTGTGTTTGTGTGTGTGTGTGCAACACATTCTTTTCGATGCCCAAACAATTTTCATTTGCCACGTTTTGTTTTTGTTGCATTTTGTTGTTTTCTTTTCGCTGATTGCTTTTTAGTGTTTTGTTTTGTTTTGTTTGGTTTGGTTCTTTGCTTTCCCTTCGTTTTATTGTTCTGCCTTCCTCGTTAAGGACTGTGGGCCAGGGCTGGCTCTGGCTCTTGGTCAGTTCACGGCTCTAATAGACAGCAAATGGCGGCAACAACAACAATTACGTGTTGCGCTTTTATTGTGCCTCTCTCTCTGTATGTGTGTGTGTATGTTGTGCGTTGGACTCAATTGGCCTTTCAGTGAGGCAGCTTCACTTGTCTAGTGTGAAAAAAAGGTCCCTGGCCCAGTGTGCGACCCTTTGATGTGTATGTGTGTGTGTGTATTTTTACAGTAATGTTTATTTGCCATTTGGCATTGCTGTGTTGTGTTGTTTGTTGGTTGTTGGTTGTGTTGTCGTGTTGTTGCTTCGTTCATGCCACACGTTTACCGCATCCCATTTGCTGTTTGCACCGTGTCCTGCAGGTGCGACATTTGTCAGCATGCCGCAATTAGCGCCGTTATTGCGTCCCTCCTCCCTTCTTGCTTCTCTGCGTCCTTATGTCATTCTACCCACGATTAACTCGTTTTCACAGCCTTCCCACTAACGACCACTTCAATGCGCATTTCCCTTTTGGCTTGCCGTATAACTCAAGTGGGAATAACTCAGGGCATAATATAATTTTATGATGCATTTGCAATTTACCTGCGTTCTTTTAATGGTTTCTCTTCTTCTGTTTTCTTGAGTGAAGAACTCTTCACTCTTCAGTGTGAAGTGATCCGAAGTGATGCAAAACACTCGATAACACTTTGAGAATCCAGAAAAGAGTTGCCAACTATCATTGAATATTAAATGCTTTATTCTATAACTTTGTGCTTGTATTCTATAACTTTAACTTCAAGCAAAGCTAGTTGCAAGAAGGTCTACTTGAAGTGGCTTGAAGTAGTTTCCATAACTGGTTTCACGCCACTCCGAAAGAAGCTGCCTTCCGACAGAACAGACAGATTAGGAAGGAAGCACATGCATATTTGAAATAATATTCCTTTAAGTTAAACACCAAGAAAATGCAAGCAAAACGAAGAAGAAGGCACAACGAAAGATTGCTCTAGGTTTAAAGTTTAAGGTTTCAGGGAAACGGAATAAGCTTAAGTTTTATTAAATAAACGTTTAGCTTATGAATTCGAGAAACTTGTTAACTTAAAACCGAAAGGATGAATAGCTCGGGAATGTTGCTGGAATTGTTGTCTGGCACTTTTCATATTGCCATTGTTCACCTCGACAGGAATTTAAATTAAAAATGTTGGCTTTGCTCAAGAAACCACTTTACACAACAGACTTTACAGACTAAAGTCAAAAGAATCTCAATCTTAACAAAAACTAAGACATCTACAGTTTTTCTGGGATAAGTAAATCTATTTTTGATCAACATCATCAATCTACTTTCCTTTTTTTGGATGTGTTTTTTTTTTATCTATCGCTTAGCTGTTAGTTATTTGGCGCAGTGCACATTTGGGGAAGAAGAAGGATCTTGTTTTTGCGAATAGGCTATAAATTTAATAAATAACTCAATGAAATGCATTGCCTGCCATTTGTAAGTGCTGTAATCGCATCACCCGGAACTCTTTTCCCTTCTATCCTTTTCACTCTCTCTCTCGTTAGAACCCAAACAGCATTCATTTCACCCTGTCCAACACTTTGTGCTTTGTGTCGGTCTCTCTGTGTGTGTGTGTGTGTGTGTGTGTGTGTGCTGCCAACTTCAGCTGAACTTCTTTTGCAACAAATTGTGTTGGCTTTGTTATTGTTGTTGGGTGCATTTCGTTTTAATCTTGCCGCAACTGAGCTTGGACAGAGCCGGGTGCTTGGAGCTTGGAGCTTGGACGGAGTTCGGACCGGAGTTCGTAGTTTGGGGTCTCGACTCCCCGCTCCCGCTCCCACTCGACTGTCAGCATTGTCCTTTGAAACGGTTTTCTGCTTCTGGTTTTACTTTTAAATTATGTGTTTTAATATTTTACAAAGACTCAAAAACTGAAGCACTTTGTTTTATAATCTTTTTGCCCTCTCTCTTTTCTTTTCGCTCTCTCTCCCTCAGCCTCTTCCTCTGCCTCTGTCATAATGAGAAGCAGGAAGAAGAACACGGGAGAATGAAGCTGAGGCAGCCTCTAAATAACTACAAAAGACGACAGAAATTGCACATAACGAGCAAAGTCATACAAAAATGATCCTAAGTTGTAACTTTTAATATCATAGACAAAATAAAAAAAGAGAACAGAATACAAAATAATCATAAAAGAGAGAGAGACCAGAAAGAAGTTCGCGCTGGCATTTCACTTAGTTTGTATTCTATACAATTCCGGGATGACCATTTACTCGACTCGGGTTCATGGCTTTGATTTTGTTTTGTAAAAGCCAAAGCAACACAGAACCTCAGAAATCAGAAAGATTCAAAAGTTTGTTTAAGCTTTTTACTCGCATAAAAAGATTGAAGACGTACTTTAATTAGCGCAATTACAGTTTTGCCCGTCCACTCAGAGAGAAAGAACACAGAGATCTTTGAGTTAAGTTGGGCCAAACGATACATCCTACTTAGAATGAATGGATATTAGTTGCAATAACTCACAAGTTTTTTCCCAGGTAATCTATTAATAAATTACTTAAGACACAAAGCAGAAAAGAATAAAATATGTAAAGAAAATGTCAGCTTTTAAAATTATTACTACAAAAAATGTGAAGAGAAAGTTCCAGATGAGAAAAACTAATTACATTACACAATTTGTATTCGTTTTGCAACCTGTGAAATGTTCTCCGATTCTCATTTGCTTGATGACTCATTAAGTTGAGATGAAAATGGTTTTGCTAATGTTTGACCTGAGTGCTGGAATGCCCATTGACAATTAAGCCATCAATGTCGAAGAGCTGGGGGGGAATGCAGAACAGATGGAAGAGTCAGGTGTTGTTCCTAATGTATCCTTATACAATTTGATCGCATTTGGTCGTTTGTACGTTCTGCACTTTTGAACACCTGCTGAAGTATTCAAAGAGAGAGAAAGAGAGGGAGAGAGTTACGAGTGCTTGCAACTTAATTATCTGCGACAATTACAAGCAACGGCAACAAATCTAAACTGGAATGTCCTCCTGTGTCTAGCAGCGTCCAATGTTTGTCCATGCTACGTGTCCTGTCAGCACATTTGTCTACGTGGCGTATGAATAATTGCAAATGCCAACAATTGGAACATTTGTCGTTTCCATCCTCGTCGTCGTCGTCGTTGTTGTTGTTTTTGTCGTTGCTGTTGTTGCTGGAAATTCCACAGTTACACCCGTGCCCCACCCCTTCCACAGTTACCCTGCCAGCTTGCCACCACACAAATGATATTATGCGCATGCAAGACATTTCTTTCACACACACACACACACACCTGCTAGACTCAGTGTGTGTATATATGTGGGTTTATGTGTGTGTGTTTGTGTGTTTGTGTCTGATACAATTTAGATAAATAATTCTGAATGTTAATTGAGTGTAAGAACTTTAAGTCTTGCCAAGCATTTTACAGTTTGCCTTTCTGGTGTGTATGTGTGTGCGTGTGTGCTTGTGTGTGTGTGTTTGGAAATTAATTAACTAAATTATTAAGTGAACAGCAAAATGGGCTACACACACACATGGACACGTAGCAACACTCACATGTATATGTTTATGGAGAATATTATGAATGATGCTTTTATTATTTGCTGTAAGTTGTTAAGAACGATAATGATGATGTCCGGCCATGTGCTGGCTAGCATGGCATGGCATGGCATGCCAAGCACACACACACACACACACACAAACACACACTCATATATATATATAGGCATATTAGTACATATGGCTGTCTCTTGGCATTTGGCATTAATTGCGGCCTAGCACCAACGAAAATTACCTGCTCCCAGCTCCACCCACTCCCCAATCCCCAATCCCATATGAACGAGAGACCCCACTCAAAGCAGAAACTGGCCAAAGAGCTTGTGCATTAGTCAAACTACAACAACAACAACAAACAGCAGCAGCAGCAGCACATAATGGCACCCGGTATCCTATTGCCCGGCAGGCAGGCAGGCTCCGTTCACTGTTGTTGTTGTTGGCCGGTGTCCTGGGTATCCTGCCACGACGCAATTTGGCTGATGCCAAACATTAAGCAATATTTATGACACACCCCAACCCGCCGCCTACTGTGCCCCCCGCGCGCGCTCGCGCCCGCTAGCAAGCAAATTGCAAATGCAAACGCCAAATGCTTATTTAATGAGTTAATTATTTTTTGTATTTATTGCAACGCAAAAATATGCGAATGCGATGGCGATGGCGATGGCGAATGCGAACGCTCACAAAGTAAACGTTAAAGTATACGCAATTAAACGCTAAGCACAAGCCCATTACATTTTTTCTCATTTCTTTTCCATTTTTTTGCTTTTTCACGTTCTTTCTGTGTGTAGAGTAGTTGGACTGCAAATTAATATGGTCAAGGCTGAGAGAAAGGCTCTGGCTCTCTCTCGCCAGAGGGGCTGCTTACTTAATTAAAGCAAGTGACTCGGCGGGGGGGAAGAGGCACAAAAAACAGGTGAAGCTTCATTTAACAGAGAGTTATGTTGCATTGGCGTCGTCGTCGTCGTCGTCGTTGGCAACAAAGCGACAAAGAATTATGTTTAAAAAGCATTTCTCAAGTGTTCTCAGTCAGTTTCAGCTGCTTACTCGTTAGTTTTTGATCTTTGATTTCATATAAATATGTTTTAATATTTATTTTAGTTGCACTTACCTTTTGAAAAGCAATTGGAGACAGCTGAAATGGCCAAAAAAGAAGAGTAAAATCAATAAACATGTTTAATGGTAACGGAAACAAAACTCATTTATCGAATACACAAACCATAGCTAAGGCATGACCCCATGCCACGTCAATCAATCAGTGAATCGTTCATGCTTTCAATAATTAATTCACATTCACACAATCTTTCTTCTTTTCGTTACCCTTAACCCTCTCGTCACTCTCCACTCGCCGCTCTCCGCTCGCCACTCTACACTCACCACTCTCCGCTCGTCGCTCCTCTTCAGCTGTATAAGTTTTTCGGGGCACACAAAATATGTTTGGTATTTAATTGCTCTTTTACCAATTTCCCGTGTTGAGCGAGCAAGCAAGCAAGCGAGCGAGCGAGCAAAACGCTTTTAATTACTTAACCGGAAATTGGCAATTAAAGCGATTTAACGGCCCATATGCATGAGAGAGCGCACAGAATTCTCATTTACCTTCAAAAGTTAACCAATGCCAACAACAACTACAATAATAACAACAACAATATACAAAAAATAAATTTATTCCTTTCGTCAGCGCCTTAATCAAGTTTTAAATGGACGAACTCACTTTCACCCTTTAGTTTCCCTAGCAACCCCCCAGTCCCCAACCCCACACCACAAAAACTGAAAGCCCACGCCAATTTCAAGTTCGAAGCAATAGCCTTCACCCTCCCACCCACCCACACCCTCCAAAAAAAAGGTACTGCCAACTCGTTCATTGTTATTTATTGTGTTTGTTGTTATTGCCGGCAATTTATTTCAATTTCGCCGAGCTGCTAACTTTTGTATTGTCATTGCCAGTGAGACGCCAGCGGACGCGCGTCTTTTTCCAATTAGAAATCGTTGGGCAGTGTAGAGGGTGATGGGGAGTGGGGGTGTGTGGCTATATTATAGCGAGGGAGGGAGGGCGCGAGAGACGTGGGCTGCGCCTGGCATAAAAACTCATTTAACTTTTTTGGCCGGCAAACGTCAAATGCTTTGGCTTGATGAGCACCGCGTGTAATACACAAAAGTTTTTGGCAGGTGGTTAAGACTGGATTGATGGGGTGTGCAAGGGAGGGTGTAAGTTTGGCTCTGATAACTGTTGCATAGTTTTCCCGGGGGGTGGGGGTAGAATGCTGCATAAATAATTATTTGCCAAAAGCAGCAGCGGCAGGAGCCGAACCAACAGAGATACTTGCCAAAGCCAAAACCAAAGTCAAAGCCAAACGAAACGAAACGAAACGAAATGAGATGAAATGAGATGCGATGCGAAGCGATGAGTTGAAATGTGTTGCCACTCACTGATAGAGGGGTGGGGGAGGGGGCGTAGGACTGCGTGAAGTCAACTGAGAAACGCTGCTTCAAGGTTTAGCTTTGCCCCGTAAATTTTGTGAATTTTGTGGCCGCAAGTTGGCAAGCGGAATAAAATAGAAAATTGTTTGCTTTGACTTTTATTTAGTTGGACATGTTCTCCGCCGCCGACGACCCGTGCAGATTATGTTGTGAGAGGGTTGGGGGGGCATGCTGCGGCAGGCCGCTTAATTTCTGGCGCGACTTTGCAATTTGCCGCCACATTGCAATCTCGAAAAGTTATTCGCGAAAACTTTTGCAGTTGTTGGTCGAGGAGTCGAGCCGAGCCAAGCCAAGCTCAGCCCCAACAACTGCCCCAAAAAGACGCAAGACGCACTCTAATTTCAATTGCTGCCCCTGGCTAATGTGACACTGAACACTACCGCGAACCGCCATCCGCCCCGCTGCACTAATATATCAAGTTGGTTGCGAAAGTTGCGCGAAATGTCAAATGAAATTTATAGAAAAAATTGCATGTGAAATGTTTTGGATGTTGGCGGAAGACCCAGACCCAGAGATCGTCTTGGCAAGGTGCCTGCCCCAGCTGCAGGTGAGGCAGCTGCATAATGCAGCACAGGTTCTCAGGTTGACACATTGTTTACGTGGCATCATGTCCAGCTAACTGACAGCATTATAAATCGCTTATGTCCACTGAAATAATTAAAGATGTTTTTGCGAAATTCTTTGAAACCAATTAAACATTTAGTTGCGAATTGCTTGTGAATTTGATATACAAATTAAACGATTTAAGTGGAAAAAATCACAAAAACCTATAAAAGTTATTCAAATGTTAACTGACCAACAGTTTTAAAGCTGAAATTTCAGTTACGTATGTAAAACAATACTACAACATATCAGAAATGAAAAAAGGGGGAAAAAAATCAGTCGCGCATCGTGCAATCGAGTTGATTGTCAAACAATTTGTGAGTGGATTCTCGATGGTTAATTAATCGGGGAGCCATTGAAAATGTTTATCTCATTGTGGGCATCAAAAGTGCAGCCCGTGCACCCCCCACCCCTTACCGTAACTAAGGGTAAAATACAATGTGTTCAACACGAAAAAAAACCCAAACTGCAAAATCCACTTCGAATCCAAACCCCGTGCTGTTGCTGTTGGTTAACTTTTCGCGCTATTCGACGCTTGCAATTTACGTTTTTGTTTTTAGTTTATTTCATTTCTCTCACCCGCCCCCCTCTCCCTCTCTGTGTCGTTTGCCTTCTCTCTCGGTTTTTTGGCATTTTGTTTTATTTGCAAGTTTTTCTGTCCGGACATGTTTGTGCAACCGATACCAAAACAAATGCAATTGCTGTGCGTGTGTTTTATATATATTTTGTTGTTGTTGTTGTTGGCTTTTTTATCTCGAATTTTGCAGCTCTGCTCTCGATCTCGGTCTCGGTGTTGCCACTTGCCACGGCGCTGCGTGCCGAGTTTTGTAATATTCCCCAATGTCAGTTTGACGCCAACAAAAAAACAAAAAAAAAACCAAAATAACAAAAAACTTTATTCTGCGCAACAATAAGCGGAAATAAAACAGGAGCAACAACAACAACAGCAACAACAACATGAAGTTTGCCAACTTTTTGGCATTTAATTGGAAAATTAAATTGTACGTTGTTGCAATGTGATGGCTGGCTGGATGGATTCAGTTGGGCGAGGGCAACTGGTCGTATACGCGATATCATTTCAGTCTAAAGCAATTTGTGGCACAATCAACGCTTTAAGCCCGTCACAGCTTCCAGGTAATATCCCAAGCATAATACATTTACAAATATTTGCTAGGGCCCCCGAACACCCCCGCTCCCGCCGCACACACTTTAGAATCTGACGTGTCAAGTGCCTCAACTGTCTCCTCTGTCTCTCCCCCACTCTCCCTCTCTCTGTCTAGTTGTGTCCGGCTGTGCAGTTGCTTGTGCAATTTTGCGAAATGACTGGGAATTCATTTGACAAATTGTGCTTTGGCGCGAAGGGGCACAAAGTCAAAGCAGATGGGCAGCAGCTTTCCTCTTGTTTTCCCATTTCTTTCTTTTCTTTTTTTTTGCTTTTTGTTGTCTTTTGTCTGCATTCGTTTCGTTTCGTTTCGTGCTCTGTCATTGGTTAAACAAGTGGCAAAATTAAATTTAACAATCTCCCTCGCCCACTCCCCCTGTCTCTCCTGTCTCTACTAATGCTAGATGGGGTGCAGATTGTGGACAGAAGCCACATTGTTTAAAGTGCTTAACAAGCAGATGGCTGCCTCATCACACTCACACACCTTCCCTTCCCCTTCCCCTCCCGTTGTCGACTAACTGCGTCAAAGAAGTGGCATGAAAAATGAAATGAAAACCAACAAGTAACCGCAATCATTGCTCGACTCGCTACTCGTTAGCACAGCGACACTAACCGGCAACAGTAGCAGCAAAAGTACAGTGCAACACCAACACAAGCCACCAGGACGCTGAACCCATTTGGAATTGGTGCGTTGTTGTTGTTACTGTTGTTGTTGTTGTTGGTTTTGGCTACTGGCTGCTGCTTAGTGCATGGAAAGTGCTCCAAATGCAGGCACCAGTCCAGTCACCCAGAGTCAGGCAGTCAGTCAGTCAGTCTTTCAATCCGGTCAGAGTCCATCTCTTAGCCCTTTCATCCAACTGTCCCCCCTACTGTCCCCCACCCCCCCATAACCCCTTGTCAGTGGTGCATTCTCATCTCATCCGTTGTGCAGTCATCCTCAGGCTAAGGCTCAGGCTCAGGCTGGCTTTTGATTTGTGGCACTGACACTTCTAGCTTATTCAACGCTCTTTGATTTTGCGGTCCAGTACGAGAAGCAACCACATCGCCAGCACCACACCGCCAGCACCACTCATGCATTAAGTAATTACTTCTTCTTCTACTTTGGGGTGCCGCCTGTTTGACTCTCAGCCTGTCTGTTTGTCTGCTTGTCAGCCTGCCACCCTGTCAACCTGCCCCCTTGCCACCCTGCCACCCTGCCCACAAAAGTGCAAATTCATTAGAATGATCTACTACTACAATTGCCACTGCTGCTGCTACTGCTGCTGTACCTCAGTTGGTTCTTATTGAAACACGCATACGACCCGTTAGCCGCAAGGAACATTTTGGTTCATTTAACCCAATAATAATGCACTTGATTGCCAACTGGATATTAAATGTGATTAAAATAAGTTTTATATTCAAAACTAAAACATTATTTAAGACTTGTTTTCACTTAAATTCTTCAACTCGCCCTTGAGCGTTTTATTCAATGATAAAATTCCACCTACAATAGAATTTTGATCGTTAAAATTTATGCTGCTTTTGGGTTTTTTTGCGTTTCTTGCCCTTCTAACGAATGCCGCATTTTTGGTTCTTGCAGCGAATTATGACTAGAAATGCGAAACAATTTGCACCCCTTACCTTCCCCTTGTATGTCCCAAGAAGAAGCAGAAGGTAAGAAGGTGGCAGCAAGACGAATTCCAAGGATGTTGCTGCCGCTCTTGTTGCTGGCAATTGGTAATGCAAAGGAATAACTTTGTTTATTGCATAGAAATGCAATTGCGATTCTCAACTTTGTGCCACGTGCAGGGAGGGGGGTGGAGGGCTGGTCAGAGAGGGGTGTCGAGGAAGGCCCAACACAATATCTAGCACATATTTGAGTGAAGTGAATGCGAAATATATTTTCAGCAGCATCAACAGCAGCAACAGCCAAAATGCGGAAATTTCCAACATAATTTCGTTGGTGTATTTTATAATAAATAATATTTTGTTTTCTCCCTTCTCTCCCACTCTCTCACTCTCGCTCTCTCTCTGTCGCTCTATCTATCTCTTTCTTTCCGTACTTGATTCTTTGTGGCAGAAATGGCAAAAGAAAAGCTTGCCACCAACCCAACAACTGACAGCTGAAAGGACTGGCCAAAACATATGACCACTCATAGGAAAGAAGTTAAGATGAAGGCGGAAAAGGAAAAGGAAGAGAAGGAAGAGGAGAAGACGGAGAAGAAGAAGAAGATGAAAATATGTACGATATGAAGGATAGCAATGGCCACAAAAAAAAAAGGGCAAAAGGGGCGCATAAAAAGTTGCGGGTGGGTATAGGGCAAGCGGAAGGGGAGAGGGGGGAGGGGACAAGCGGGGGGACAGGGTAAATTCGATGCTGAGCGAAATATAAATAAATATAAAGAAAATAAGTGCATGCCAGAACCAGAAACACTCAAAGTTTATGAAACGCGCGTCGCCGCCAAAGTTTCTTTATTTTTTTCTTCATCATTATGCCCTAACTGAAAGAGGGTATGACGGTTGCGTCATGTGGTTTGGCATCTCTTTTCGTCTGTATGTCTATAAGAGCTGTTTGTATAGGCGAAAGATATTATGAGTATTGAAGAGCATTAAATATTCGACTTAAGAAAGGGAAGTGCGTTACTTATTTTTCTTGCTTTTCTTTTCCTTTCTTTTCTTTTGGGTTACTCTGCTTGCCGCAAAGTAAAACAAAGTAGAGGCCAGGGATCAGGTCACACACACACACACATGTGTGTTGTTGTTGGTGTGTGGGTGTGTATGTGTGTTGTTGTGTGTGTGTTGGTGTATCGCCCAATTACTGTGTCTGTTTGAGCGTACAAAGCGTTTTATGAACCAACTCTGAGTCCCTGATATATGTATACCGACCGGCCACCAACTCAATTCCCCAACGCCAGCCACCCAGCCACCCGCCCATCCACCCAGAGACACCCCACATAATGCCCAACCACCACCCAGAGACACCCCGTTGAGATGACCGGCTGCCATTTGGGATGCCAGACACGCCGCCTGGACTTTGTCGAATAGCTTTCAACCGTGGCGTGGCAAGGCGTGGCGTGGCCAACGTCTTCTTCGCCAAGGTCTTCGTCGTCTTCATCTTGGCTACTGTTGCTCTTCAAGTTTTTAGCTTTTGATTTTATTGCCAATTGACCAAGTTTTTGGGTCGATTGCCCCAACAGTTTGGTGGACTAAAGTACTGGGAATGATACAGAGAGAGTGGGCCTGCTTACAAAATGCGAGGACATCTGCCCCAGATAAGTATTGCATCGAACTTCTCTATATATATATATATATATATATATATACATTCATACGTACATACAAGTTACCTGATTTGCAATGAACACGTCGCGGCCTTTGAACATTACCCAGACACAGACTGCTTCAAGCACCCAACACGAATGAACTCTAAATTCCCCGGGCAAGTTCTTGTCGAACTCAAACTGAACGGGCAGTTGAGGTGATGAAAGTCCATCGAGAGCTATAAAAAACATAACGAAGTTCGACAGCAATGGCTACATTTTATTGATGAGCCAAGTCCTCGAATGATATTAGCTGAAGAGAGCGCACTTCAATGGCAAAGCCAATTGAAACAATTGAAGACAGACAACAGAACAGAAGAAACGCAGTGTTGTGTAAGCAGCTTGTTATTAGTTATTGCTTATTTCTTTAAGAGAAAGATATGAAGATTTGGCAGGAAAATACTTAAAGAGTATCCAAAAACGGACTTTCTGTGAACTTAGTTCACTTCACTCCTTCATTGGATGCAACTTCCTTCAAAGATTAATCTTAGTTAATTGAATTGAAGCCTCAATTATCAAATTAGACCAACTTCTTAAGACCGAACATCATAAGCTGATAAAAAGAATCAAAATGTGAAAGCTTCCCAAACTTAAGTCGGGAACGGGAATGGGAACGGGATTGGGATTGGGGTTTTGTGTCTGTTGTTTCTTGTTGGGTTATCCCACAACAAGAGGTTAAGTCTGTGTAAATAAGGATTAAGACAGACTCTTTCCATAGCAATGATATAATCATGAAAACAAAAATGAGCCCAACGAAGAGTGAGAGAGAGAGAGAGAGAGAGAGTAATTGGAATCAAAATCTAATTCAGATTCAGATTCGGTTTAGAAATATTGAGGTCAGCATTGGCTTAGAACAAAAGACAAGTTGTGTTGAATTTGTTACGCTTTCTTTTATTATTTTTCTTTTCGTATATGATAAATGGGAGAACACACACACACACACACACAAGCGCACACACACACTCGTATGTGTGTATGGCATAATAAATGCGTGATTATTTGTAGGTTTTATTAGGTGAGCGCACAAAAAGCCAGCGGGTGGTGTGCTGTTTGTTGGTTGGTTAGTTGGTGGCATGCCACAAAAATGGGCACAGCAAGCACGTGAACAGGTGAGCAGGTGAGCGAAAGTTGAAGCCAGCTGGCAACTTAAGCAGTCGAACAAACAAGCCAGAGGCAAAGGAAAGGCAAAGGCAAACCGGAAGCCCGACTGCGGCAAGAGTGAAGCTGTGTGGCAATTGAGGTAATCCTTGCAACAAAGTCCTACTCAGAACAGAACAGAACAGTCGCAACTTGAATATGTTTTCCATGTCGAGCAGCTGAAAATGTTGCCATAAGTGCTTCGACTCCGACTCCGACGCCGACTTCTCCAAGCTCAGAAGTTCAACAAGAACAACACGAACGGCTGCCAGAACTTGATAGAGAGAAAGCGAGAGAGAGAGAAGTCGAGAGAACAGACACAGCCAGACATTGTTTATTACACAAAATAAGTTATTGTTAATAAAAATGTTACGGGGGGCGTGGCGTGTTGTGGCATGGTGTGGCATTGGGACTTCTCAATTCCAGCCACAAATCCCAAACTAATATGCCACAATTTCTCCCTCTTTGTCTGTGTGTCTGTGTTTCTGTGTGGGTTCCTGGCTTTTGTTTTGCCTAAGCACCGCCTAAGCCAAGCTCTCTCCACACAGCATGCACTTCCCATTCCCCATTCCCCTTTCCCATTCGCATTCTGTGGAAATCCAAGCAATTGGATGCCGCGTCTGCAACTGAGCTTATGGCCTGACATTGCCACTAAGCCCCCAGCCACCTGTTGTTGCTTGCCCCAGACCTTGCCTTCCCTCGCCTTACCTTTAGCTTGCCTCTTGCAGCTTACAGACGCCTTGGCGCGTCAAATTAACTAAGCTTTCAGCTCGATTTCGCTTATACACATATATATATGATTATTATTATTGTTGTTTGGCTTTGTTTTCAGTCACTTTTTTTGTTGTCTTGAATGCTTTGTGTTTCTTAATTATTTGGAAACTTTACATTATTGATATAGTTTGTTCCCTGTGCTTGTCAACTATTTTTGGTTTCTGTTCCTATTTTTCAGCTTTTTAATCACTTTTTCCCCATTTTTCCCCATTTCTTCTTTTTGCTTTAAGCAAAGTTTCACGTTGACAATGTTTGCGCTGAATCTTTAGCATAAGTTCTGAATGTTGTTGTTGCTGTTGTTGTTAACTATAAGACAGACGCCACAAAATGCTGCCACGCCCATCGGCACACACACACACGCACACACCTTGACAGCGTCGCGACATTGCAGCTACAAAATGTTCTTGACTTAAAAAGGCCTCCAGCATAACATGAAATTAAAAATTTTGGCAGCGCCCAAAAAACCCAAATTGAATGCACGTGTATTGTGTGTGTGTGCATGCATGTGTGTGTGTGTGTGTGTTTGTCTGTGGAGCCTTCAAAAATGCGCGCTTGTCGCGAACGCAAAGTTTATTGCACCATATTTTTCTCGAGCGGCATACGCACAAACACCCAAGCACGCACACACATATACACATACGCATGCATGCAGTTTTTATCACACAAGCAAGCAACGAAAATATTTGTCTTGGTCCCTTTTTTGGTAGTGCCAAGTTTGCTGGCAAAAACTGGCAAAAATTGTAGGCAAATTTCGTCGAAAGCCGACGTTGTCGGGACAATTTTGGCGATTTACGTTGCCAGCAGCACATATTCACACACACACACACACACACACACACGCTCACACACATGCACAAGCTGCTTTGAAAAATGGCTGGCAATGGACTTGGTGAAAGGGTGGGGAAGGGAAAGGGGGTGGTGTTGTATGTCGGTTGCAGTTTTGTTGGATTGAGGGCGGGAGACTCGATTGCATTCTGGCGAGCTTTGTTGCTGGCCGCATTGCGACAATTAAACACACAGCAACAGCAGCAGCAGCAACAGCAGCAGCAGCAGCAGCAGCAGGAAGCTGCCTCATTCCCCCTCCTTCCCCTCCCGTTCATCTCGCTCTACCCCGTTGCGCTGTCAACACTTTGGGAGAGTGCTCCTCCTCGGCCGCATTGGCTGCCAACTGCTGGTGCTGGTGCTGGAATAGGGACAGCTGGCAACTGGCAACTGGCAACTGGCAAGCGGCAAGCGGCTCAGAGACTAACGACAACTAACGAAGCTAAACGCATGCAAACAGCAAACAGCAAGCATAAATGCATTTAAAGGGATGCCTGCCACAGAGTTGCACAACATCAGCCAGAGACGAGGCAGCCAGAGGATGGTGATGGTGGTGGCTAGCAAACGCAAATGAAAGTTGTTGATATATCGACTGTGCAACGTGCAACCAGAACAGAAAAAAAAGGGAACAAGAAAAAAGTCCAGTAGCAAAAAAAGAGTGAAGAGAGAGCGTGGGAGTGGGAGTTGGAGTTGGAGAACAACAAAAAAAATGCCAGTTTCTAATACGCACACCACAATTTTTGGGAACGCTCACACAAAATTGCAGTTTTGCTGCTGTTGCTGCTGTGCAAATTTGTTGGTTGAAGTGCAATACAGCAACAACAACAACAACAACAGCAATAGCAAGCGACGTCCGAGCCGAGTTATGGTTATGGCCATGGCTATCATCAGGCCATTATGTCATGGGCCAGGCTTTTATCATACGCAGATTTCACTTTGTATTACAGCAAACATTTTGCAAACTTTAAGCCTGAAAACCCAAACTTAATCTCTCCACAACTCTCTATATGGTTGACTAAGCCTAATAAGGCTTTTCCTTAAACATAATCAAAAGAACTGGTAAATACCTGAATACCTCAATAAAATCGTTATGAGTTTCCCTGTGAAAGAGTAGAAGAGTATCAATAGTATCAAAGAAAACTCTTTCTACGCACTTCCGTGGAACCAAAGTTTTTAGCGGAAATGCATTGATATATAGAGATAACTGCAATTAAACAATAGCTTGTTTAAGTGCCTTGATTTGCCTTTTGTCTTTCGATTATATGAAGTTCAAATAATGTGTGTATTTGGTAATCAATAAATCAAACAATGTAACGCCAAAACTCTACATATATATATTAAGTATACGCATATCTCTTTAATACTGATTAATGCCTTTGAATAAGCTAATGTGGCTTAGACAGGTTGATTAGCATAAATGAACTTGCCAATTGCTAACCGACAGACCCTTTCGCACTAATCACTCATTTCGAAGCGGGTGGCGGAGTAGTTTGGGGCGGACAAGTTGTAAATGTTATTTGCTTGAGCTGCAGGGGGATAAATATAGTTAGTTGTTGTTGTAGTACCTAAAGCGATGAATATGTATTTAGTAGTAGCATACATTGTGTACACTGTGTATTGTCGCCTGTTCGGAGGCATTGGGTTGTTGCATTGATGAATATTTGAAATTGGATTTGGCTGGAAAAGGCAACTGCCATGGCTGCAACTAAGGGGCTTTGTTTTGCCGAGTCCTGGCAATTAATCTTTGGCCTCTCCCCCCCAACAGCAACAGCAGCAGCAACAGCAACAGCTGCTACTTGCAACTGACAACAAATGTGGGAGCAGAATGTTTGGAGTGGCAGCTGCAGAATCGCATTCAATGTTTGTTTGATGTTCGATGTTGGCCCGTTAACAGTTTGTGATTTCATTTAAGTATTTCATTGGGATTTCGACTGCTTGTACAGTGTGTGTGCAGAGGCGACAAGCAGACAGGGTTGCCAAGTTGCTTACATATGTAAATCACAAACGGATTTGATTCAACCCAACCCAACCCAAACCCATCGCAACCCATTGAAGTCGGAGTGCACCAAATGGCCATTCGGTGTGTTTAATGTGGCAGCCACAGCTGTCGCCTAGACTTAAATGCCACAGACACACACACTCAAACACACACACAAGTATTTCGAACATCTGACAACTCATTGACATGCGATTTATTTTGTTAGACTGCTTAAGTTTAAGTATACTTAATTACACCACACAAGACGACAGCTATAATTATTCTTAATAACACGAAATACCAAATACATATATATACATATATTAAAATTCGATTTGGAGTCTTTGCAAAACTTGTGTATATATCAATTACGCCCCTTGAGGCATATCACATCTCAAGTCAATTATTGTGCTTATTTCGAGTGTTAATTCAGATTTTTAAATCAATAACGCAAAGTTTCAAAGAAATATTTGTGAATATACTTTAAGTAAGTTAAGTTAAGATGAGTTTTCAGCTTTTGTTACTTGATGAAATTAAACAATATTTGGGCTCATCTTAAGTGTTTCGTGTGTTTGCTTCGATAAAAAAGGTATAGAATCGACTATTGCACATCCCACACACATAATACAATCTTTATTTTGTGTTGCCATTAAATTTCCTTGTGGAAATTGTTAAGAATTTGAGCTTAGCAAAAAGCATTGTTCGTTTATTTTTTTCTCCCCCAAACCCAAACCGAAATCGAAGCCCAGAAACCAGTTCACCTTCACCTGGCATTTTGTGCTGATACGTTGTAATCAACAGGCTCGTTAAGATGCACACAGTGGCTTACACACACACACGCACACACGCGCGCACACACACACACACCATGTAAGAGCACTTGCTTGGCTCGTCATCTGTCAGGCAGCCATTTAAGCCGATTGATTGCCGCTAATAAAAGTGTACAACACAAAAGCGCAACAATGCGAAACGCCACGAAGTGCTTGTCGGGGGCGGCGAATGAATGTGTGTGTTGTGCGGGGGTGGGCCAGCTGGGCAATAGCAACAACAATATCGCTGTGCCATTTTTCCTCTTCTTTTTCTGACATCCGCTCGCCAACAATGAACAGAGAGATCAGAATGTGGAATGGGGAATGAGGTTGGCCATAAACGGTTGGGCTGGCTGGATGTCAAGAATACGGCTTTTGACTCCCCGAAACGAAAATCGAAATCAAACCAAGAGAGAGAGAGAGAGAGAGGGGGAAGGATGAGTGAAGGCGTTGCACTTTCACTGCAAATCACATAATGACAGCAATAAGGAAATCGCATACGAAAAACCGCTAACGGGATTAAGCCTCGAGCAACCAACAAAGAAAACATACACAACAAAATATGGATGGGAAAATGGTGAATGAAGCAGAGTGAAGCAGGGTGGATGGATGCTGCGAGGCATTGTCCTTGCATTAAGCATTAAGTTGAAGTCGCAGTGTGAATCGATTGCGTCAATCTGTTATGTTCTGTTCTGTTCTGTTCTGTTGTGTTTCGAGATGAATTTGACTTTTTGGGTTATGGCTTTAACTGGCTTTGACTTTCTGGCTTTCTGGCTGACTGTTAATGAACGAAAACTCAGTTAAAGCGGCAATATTAAACGAACACACGCACACATTTAATTTTATTTGTGTTGCTCGATTGCAAATTTTCAACTTTATCGTATGGGTGAGAGAGTGTGCCTAAAAGTATGCAATGGAAAATTGCCAACGCTCGTTTCGCGCTTTGATGTTGTGCATGACTGACTCTTCCACAACCGCTCGCCACACACCGTGAGTGTGTATGGGTGTATGTACGGGTGTGTGCGTGTGCGTCTTCGCCGAGTTTTCTTTCATTCATTTTAATTGCAATTTTGTTTTTTTCATTTTTTTCATTTGGTTTCATATTTTTTTCTCTTTCTTTCTCTCATTTTTGTATCAAAGTCATAGTTATTATATACCGCATTCGTGTGCATGAGTCTCTGCTCCTCGGTGTGAATGTGTGTGTGCGTTTTTCCCATTAACAAGAGGAAATTAAAACGAAAAGCTCATAAAACAACCCACACACACACACACACATACATACATAGTCAGCCAAGCAACAATTTATTATTTCCCCCACCAACCAACCAATTGCATTAATTTTGTGTGTTTGATTTTCATAAATTGTGTATATAATAATATTTTTTTACTTCTCATTAACAAATGTTAATGCCAAATGTCAAAAAAAGAAAATATAAAAAATGATTTCATTGACTTTTGTGCAAGGCAAACGAAAAAGGCAAACGATAACAATTAAACATTAATAAGTGGAAATTGCAAATAAATCAAACCATAAATACGACAATGTGTCAAATAATTTAATCCAATTCCTAATAATTTCAATATTGTATTTCCATTCCATTTTCCATTTTCTGCCCGGCTTATTGGTAAATTAATCTAGCTTGAAGCTCTTCGCTGATGAATTAATGATGAGTTCTTAATAACTCGAGTCGAGTCGAGCTATTTGTCGCAATTCGAAAAGCGAAACAATTCAAAATGCATTAAAAATATAATATTCAAGTTGTTTCTTTGTGTTCGTGCCAATTATTAAAGTTCATTTTGTTTCCGAGAGTGAAATCATATTTTATATAATTAAAATGATATATTGAATGACTGAATGATGAAAGGATTAATTAGTTATATAATTATCTGAATGTAACTTGATAACACCATATTTGGCTTGTATTCAATTCAATTGAAAAGTTTAAACAAACCATCTTTTTGGTATTTGGAAACTTTTTGCATTTTCATATTCCAGCTTAACTTCTTACCTAATTGTTAGCTTTGGGCCATTGATGCTATTGAATTTCAAAAGCATTTTGAAAGCTCGAACGTTCGAACGTTACAAATTGAACGATTTAAAAGTGGAAAGTTTTCGAGGCGCGTTAATGCCTTATTTTAAATTGCTCGTAATTCAAGATTCGGCTTTGGAGTTGCCCCTGCCGCTACCATTGCTGCTGCCACTGCCACTGCCACAGACGCCACAACTGAAGCCGCAGGCATCAATGCTTTTGTGCGCCAGACCCAAACAAGATCTTCCAGTAACTAACCGGGGTGGCAAGAAAAACTTTTGCTTTGGGATTTTGAAGCTGCCGTTGCTGCTGCTTCTGTGTTGCACTTGCACTTCAGAGACGCCACACAAGCACCAGGCAGCAGATGCTCAGCCTCAGTCTCCGACTCCAACTCTCCGGCTCCAACTCACAACCTTTCTTTTCTTTTCCTTGCCAGCTAATAACAGTTGCAATAGGAGACGACCTAGGAATGACGACGGCGACGACGACGACGACGAACAAAAACGATTTACGCTGCAAGTGGCAACAATTGCACAAAGTTACCCCACCTACCTCCCACCTACGTCCCTTGGCGACCCAACAGCGCGCATACGCCAGGTTGCCATTCCACCCCCTCCCCAATCCCTGTTCACATTGTTTCCCCCCGCTTCCACTCGCTCGCTCGACTTTACTTGTATGTGGCAAAGTTCTGCGCTCAGCGTTTTAATTTAATACAAAAACTTTAGCCCACTGCTCAACCTAGGCCGAGTTCAAGCACATAGGAGCACCAACCAACCACCACCACCAACAACAACAACAGCAACAAAAAGAGGCAACAGCAGCAGCTGCACAACTCACACTCTTTCATTTTGGAACATCCGTTGTTGTCGCTCCTCCTCCCCGTAACTGCCACAGCTAGTGGCAGTACTGCTGTTGGCAATTGAACTTGGCCAAGTGCATGGCAGAGTGCATTTATTTAAAGTCAAGTTTGTTGATTTGTCGCCCAACAAATTCCCAAGCGACGTCTTCTCCTTCTTTTTTCTTTTTTCTTTTCTTTTTTTGTTAAACTTGTCTTTTCGACTTTTTTTGATCCTTTTCTTTTTTCGTCTTCTTTTTTGTGTTGTTGTTGTTATTGTCAACAATTAATGCAAAGTACATATAAGCGCTCCTCTTCTTTACTCTCTCTCTCTCTCTCTCTCTCTCTCTGTTTCTTCTACCCATCAGTCTTGGTCTTGGTCTATTCCTCTTGGGCTCTTAGCATGCTCAAGTCCAGTCAAAAGAAGAAAAAAATTGAATAAAACAAGTTTAAAAATGGAAGTCGAAAGCCAAACCAAGTTGCAGCCAAGTTCAATAAGTGAGTTTTACGATTGCAAGAGTATCAACTGACAACAATGGAACAGAGTAACGAAAAAGAGACAGAAATTGTAGTATTTCGAAATGAGGATTATCACATCTTAGTTTAATCAACATGTTTTGCCCAAAAAAAAACATTACCAAAGTGAAGCAATCTACTCGAATTTCAACATAAAATTTAAAATTTAATTTTACACCAAAAACGCACAAAAAACCAGCCCCAAATCAATAATACAAGCTAGAGATAGAGAGAAAGAGAAAGAGAGAGAGAATTTGTCATATGAAAAGTTGGTAAAGAGTTGGCTTCTGGCTCTGCAGCAATGGCTGTGTGGTGTCGAAGTCGAGTCGAAGTCAAAGTTTTCGGCAACTACTTACTATATTATTTTATAACTTGTCATCTGCTGTCTTGAAGCTTCTGCTTCTGCTTCTTGCAACCTGCCCGATATTACGCATATGTCATTTATCCCAAACCATCAAAGCGACCTTTTTGGTTTCATCTGCGATGCGGCAACTTTTGCAGATCTAACAGACGGACGGATGGACAATCATTCAACTCGGTGGCAAACAGGTGTGCCAGAGATAGAAATGGGCATTAAAGGATGGGGTAATAAAATGTAGAGGGGGGTGTGTGCCAGAGGATGTCCGTTGGCATTCAGTGGGAAAGCAGAGAGAGGGAGGGAAAGACAACAAAAAATGGGTGTTTCAAGTTTTACGACTTGCTGACAAATAAATGCGTAGACAAATTTAATGAGCGGCGGAAATGTCTTTTCATTCTGTTTGACATTTTTTCTGGTATGTTGGAGTAGGAGGGGGGAAGTGGAGCAGGGGGTAAGCGCACTTCCTTCATGTTGTCCGGCCGCACGAATTTATTGTCCGGACACCCAAGGTCCGAGACCTTTTTTAAGCCAACGGCAATAACGCTCCATAAAAATTACGGCCCGGATAGAAATCAAACCTAAACACAGCCGTAACAGCAACGAATACAAATACGAACGAACGGTCACAAATAGGAATACAAATGTGAATACAAATGTGAATCCAAATGCGAAACGAAATACAAATGCGAAAGCGAATGCGAATGCGAATAGGAATACTTGTACATATGTTTGTTCAACTTTCCGGCAAATGAGAAATAAAATAAGCCGCACTTACAAGACCGCAAAAAGTGAATAGCTTCTCCCCGTCTCCCCGCTCTCTCTCTCTCTCTCTCTCTGTGTCTTTTGGTCGTCGCAGAAGAAGTGAAATAAATGATAACAATAAAATATAAATAAATAAATAAAATTAACTCATAACCACTTAGACAACCGCAGCGGGTCCCCAAAGCGGTTCCCGGTTCCAAATGATGTCTCATCTCCCGTCGAGTTTCAGTTCGCCTTCGTCCTTCCCAACGACAGAGACGGAGAGAGAGAGAGTGAGATAGAGTTGTACTGTGCAACAACTAACAACAACATAATTTAGTGAGCAACCGCAAAACGACTGAAACGGATGTGCGCTGAATGAAGAGAAGGACTCCGGCCTGGCCCGGTCCAGTTCGTCCAGTTCAGTACAGCCACAAAAAAAGGACAATGGCCACACGCTAATGTGATTCTCTATCTCTTTCGCACTCTTCACACACACATACATATATGTATATGTATGGGCGCCTACAACAATGCGACACTTTTTGGTGGCTGATGCCGCCTCAAAAATGCCGCCATCTCCACGACACACGACACACGACCCGGAACCTTCATTTATCAACTTGACATTTTAATTTATTAAAACAAAATGAAATGAAACGAAATGAGACGCAGTTGGGAATGGGTTTGTTGGGTTTTTTCTTTTTGTGTTTGTGTGCTCTCGTCTTTAGGGTTGCCGACTGAAGCAGACTGACCAAAGGCAAGCAACATGCTCCAAAGAGCTTCAGCTTCAGCTCCAGCTCCAGCTCCAACTCCAGCTCCTGCTCCAACTCTTGTCTAATGCCCAGCTGTGTGGAGTCCACTTTCACGCACACTGGCTTTCAAGCTGTTTTTGTTGTTTTTTGCGGGCCGCAACATATTACATATTATACAAGAGTAGAGGTTTTTTTGCTCCACTGTGCCGCCTGGGGCCACGGGGTTCGGCATGAGGCACGCACTGCGGCACATAACTGTTAAAGGCGTCGCAAATGAACACGTTAAAGATGACAGAATCCTCACAGGATTCGGCCACCCATCCCAGTGGGAGATGGCGAACGTGTGAGAGACAATATTATTATGAGTGGAGTGTCCTCCAGGGGGGGGAATGGTGGAAATGTCTTAATATACTTATACTAAAATGCAGAGAGACAGCTAATCAAGAGGAAAAACAAATAATTAAAAAATAATGATTCATTACGTATTTACGTAATATAAATATATATTTAATATTAAAAATTCCTTTCAAACCGAATGCGTATTAAATTTGTATGAAACATAAAATGTTTTGTGGCCCTTAGAAAATCTTTCTTTATAGCTATACGCAATTTGCCTATATGTTTGCTCAATTTGAAGTATATTAAATACATGGTATTCCTCAATAGCCACCAAGCCGGCGATGGCAGATGGTTAAACTTTATGTTTAGATTATGCTTGGGGGCCCATAAAAAAATGATGATGCGGCCAGTTAGAGAATTCTTCAACTCTCGAATCAGTTTGGGCCTCAAGCATTTGCATTTTTCTAGCCATAAATTCAACATGCTGTAGGCAACAACAACAGCAACAACAGCAACAACAACGAGAGCAACATGAACATCACGAACAAACAATGGGTTTGTGGGTCTAACAAAACGTATTTTTAATTTCCATAAATTTTATATTGAAAATTTGTAAACGTGTTTTGTTTGTATACCCTGCATTAAAGAAAAGTTGCTTAACAAGGAATATTATCGAAAGGCAAAAAAATTAATATAAAAACATTTTTCAGATTATTACTTAAATATTTTTGATATTTTCATAGATTAAAGGATATCTCCTAGTCGCGCTTATTCACTTAACTGTCTTGTTTGAACTTTCTTTTTGTTGCTTTCAAACACAAAAAAAAAGAAGCGAAACAGTTACAAAAGAAAGATAGAAATTCCCTGGGCCAACGAAAAGGTGTGCAAACTGGAACGAAGCGACGTCGTCAGAGATTTACTAAGCCACCTCTTACCCTTCCTTACTTTTCGCCCAGAAGCATCAGCTGCCACTGTATTCGATTTATTGGTAAAAACAATTTTTGTTAACTGAAGAAAAAAGTCACCTAAACAAAATTTGTATAATAAGGTTTGTCTTAGACTTAATGCTATGGTTCCTATATCCCTAAACTAATCAGATATATCTGATATCATAAAAAGCCCTAAAAGGTCTTTGTATGATACAATTATGTCTATCGAATGATATTGCTTCTTCTTCCTTCCTTCTCATAAAATATATTGAAAAATCTTTAAGGTTTCGTTCCGAAAGAGCAACAATCATCCGTACAAACTTTCACATTTATGGTATAATATTATTCATATTTAAAAAATGATGCGTTTCATTAAAATAGCTTAAAATCTTCCCCAAACAAAAATAGAAACCCATTGAAACGCGAACGAAACGCCAAAGCGGAAATGGAAGTGGAAAAGATTATAAAGCATAAAAATGTGTCTTGATTCATTTCACTTGGTCTTCAAGTCTTTCCTTCCATTTTGCCTTGGGAGGAGGTCGGAGAGGAGGTTCGGTGCACCTTCAACGGCGTAAATTACTTTTAATTTATTGTTGGGATCAAGACGAAGGGGCAGCGTTCTGTTCAACAGCTGTCAAGTCTGGGCGGGTCAGCTGTTTCGCTAGGTCCTTAAAAGAAATATATTTAATATAAATATATATATATATATATATATATGTTTAGTAGTGAAGCGTCACAGCACTGCGCACAATGAAAAACGTTTTCACAAATTGAAACGAATTTCCGTCGGGCACCGCAGCAATAAAGAAAGAACCTAGAATATGATTCAGTTGCCAGCAACAGATTGAGTAAGAGAAAACACGACCAGGATCAGACCGTTCTTAAGCTGCAACTTGTCAGCTGCCAACACAGGTTGAATGGGAATTGCAATGGGAATGGAGAATGCACAGTGGATCGAACTTAATCAAGTTGCCGCAGTTACACCTGACTAATAAATAAAAGCAATCATTATTAAGTAGATTATATATACTGTGATACGGGAATGGGAACAACATTGATTGTATAATTTTGTGGAAAACTATTTAATATACAGTCTCAGATTATTTGATATACAATTGAACATATTTTGTGTGTGTCCAATGATTCATTCACCAATTGCTATCAAGTTTTTCCAAAATCCGTTGCATTCATTTTCTGTACCGCAAAACTTTGCACATCCCTTTTACATTTTTTCGTTTTTTTCGCTCACCTTCGGAACAAGACCGCAAATGCTCACAGCTCACACAGGACGCGGATGCCGAAGCGGTGTCTCTGTGTCTGTGTGTGTGTGTGTGCCAGTGCCACAAAATGAATGCATGCTATGGTCTGTGGCATGTGGACCTCGAACGTGGGACGTGGGAGGCAGGGTGGCAACTGAATGTTGGCCGTTAGCGATATGCTTTTACCGTTGGTTTTAACCAAAGTGGTCGCGTTCCATTTGCGACTGGCGTTCAGCTGCTTTTGATTTTAATGGTTATGCTACTTATCATGTTCTACAACGACTGCTCCAACAACAACAACAACAACAGCAACAGCAATAACCAGAAAAACCAACAACAAGAGAGAGCCTAGTGACTCTTTTTTTTTTGTTGGAATATAAAGGGGCATCTGTCCATCCAGAGTGAGGCAGAGGGAAGAGAGCCAGTGGAGCAGCTAGAGTACTCTGCAACCAGCGAAGCATTCGTTGTTACACTTTTCTCCTTTTTGGGTTTTTGCTTACCGGCCAAAGCTGCTGATGGGTTGTTGGGGTTGGGATTGGGATTGGGATTGGGTTGTTGTCTCGGTAATGGAAAAGGTGTGCAAGAAGTGGCACACCCAAAAAAAAACGGAGAGAAGAGAAAAGCGAAAAGAAAAAGATTGTGATGGCGCTTGGTGCTTGGAGGTTGGAGCTTGGCGCATGGGGAGTGACCCAAATATGTTTTTCGCTAATGAGTTTGGCGGTCATTTAATGATTTGTTTGCGCAGTTCCAAATCGAATTAAGAAGGGACCAGAAAATCTAAAAAAACCTGACAAAACCCAAGCACAGCTCACACAGGTTAGATCAAGCCGGGTCCGGGGCCGGGGTCCGGGGTCAGAACAGGCTGTGATGTGAGCCAGATGGTCATCGCACGTATGTAATTTGTCGTCTGCGGCGGAAATTTGCACGGAACCAGCAACAAAATGAAACTAAACAACAGCATCAAGCCGGAGGATAGACAAAAAACCAAAAATAAAAAGCAAAAAAAAAAAACAAAAAAGAAAAAGAAATTTCTGACCAGGTTAGCAGCACCTCTGTCGCACCCCCGTAGGCACTGAAAATGCTGTCTATAAATAAATTAGCATGGCAAACAAGTTGCCAACTTTGCCTGATCTCACTCTCTCCCTCTCTCTCTCTCTCTAACTTTCGCTCTTTGTGCTTGTATGTGTGGCTTGTTACGGCTAAAAAGCTGTTTCCGCAATGAGTTGGCTTCCTGTCCGTAAGGACATGGCAGGCAGCATCGCCATTGCTGCCATTGACAACTCAGCTAAAACTAAATGTGCTGCACAATACTCTCCTGCTGCTACTGCTGCTGCTGCTGCAAAGGGGCCGACTGACATTGGGGGCGTGGCAGCAGCAGCAGTAGCAGCGACAGTGAGAAAAAAATCTAATTTCCTGTGAACAACATAAAGTAAATGTTTCAAAAGTGACGCCCCGGGGCAAGGCAAGAGGGCAACACGTACACACACACACACACATCCATGTTAGCTCTCGTATGTGTATGTGTGTGTGTGTGTGTGTGACAACATTGCCACTAGCATTGGTGGTAACAAATGCGCTGCGCTACGCTGCCCGCCATTTGCCATTTTGGGCCTGGCACATTTTTGCCGCCTCTGGCATAAGTTATGAGTGAGCTGCGGGGTCAACAACTGCGGGGACTGCGGGACGGCGGGGGCCAGGAAGCACTATATTGGGCCAGCAGCTACTAGTACTACTTTAGGAAGCTGCACCACTCTGCGGTGCTTCATACGGGGCATGGGGCATGGGGCATGTAGGCTGTCGACGTCGTCGTCGTCTACACGCTTGCAAGTGGCATGAAACATGTGACCAAAGCCATTGCTGTTGCCGTTGCCGATGCCGAAGCCGCGACATCTCTGACCAGGCACAAGTCAGCAGCTTACTGCCGCCCCCAATCGGCAGCAGATGAAACCACAGGCCAGCACAGGGTGCACGACACAAAAAACCCAAAAAGACAGAAAAGAAAATGTGAAAAAAAAGAGAAAGCGCTTTGGACGGAAAAATGCCAAACAAAGCGATGAAACGTTTAACAAAGCGTCGAAAAAGGAATTGCACAAATTATTTAAACACGAGCCAATTTCTGAACTTGTATACAACAGCAACCACATCACACCACACAGCAACCAGTGGGGAACGGGGGAAGGGGGGAAGGGAGAATGCAGCCAAGTGACAAGTGAGTGTTAAATGAATGCAAGTGAGTGACAAAGCTCTGCGGCAAATGAACAAGGCATAAAGAAATTTGATGACATTTTTTTTGTGTAATAAAAATAAATAGAAATAGATTAGCACATCGTTATAAGGTTTAAGAGGGAAAGCCTTTAAAGAATTCAGGCAAGAAAGTGCCAAAGTTAAAGAAAAGCGAATAGCGACAATATTATCGTTAAAACTTATCATTGATCGTTTATCTTGGTGCTGGCAATGGGCTTTACAGCAAAAAGTAAGCACCGCCACAAAGGAAAAAGTAACTTAGACATAACGGCGAGTAAATACCCTTTTAGTTTGTGTACTTTGATTTTCACAATATGCAATTATCATTATGAAAGATGATATATATATAGGTGGTATATATCCACTTTATTGGCATGTGTACACAGACTTTACAACGAATGAGGAATACCCTTAATACTCACACAAAAGAGCAACAGCAGCAAGCTAAATCCCAAGTGGTAAAAGGCCCAAAAGAAAAACGACAGCAGCAAAAATACAAAAGAAAAAAAAAATTCGAAACGAAACAAAAAGAGAAAAAACCGCAAGCTGTGGCAGCAAAAAGGTGTACATCTCTCCCCAAGGACATTAGCACGTATGTCGGTGTGTGTGTGTACATACATATATGTCAGTGTGTGTGTGTGGAAATTGGCTAAAACGGATTTACACAAATTTATCAACGTGGCAAAGTCAAAGCCAACGAAGCAAAGCCGCAGCAACGAGCCAAACCCCAAGCCAAAGCCAAAGCCAAAGCTAAAGCGGAAAGAAAGTGTCAAGTGTGTGAAGCGGCAGATACACACACACATACACTTTCACACACTTGCACACACACATGTACAAATAGAACGGAAAACGGAAATGAATCATTTCATTAGAGTTGGCAACGCCTACGACATGAGCATGGAGACATGAGACATAGCGCGCCCCAGCTGACGATGATGAGGGGAAGTTGATGGTAGATGAAGGAGAGCGGTGGGTGAGGCGGGCTGCTGGTGTAGAATGAAGGTGCAAGGCCACAATAGGGCGGGTATTGAGGCCACGATGAGCGACCCAAGAAATTGCCAAGTAAAATGTGTTTGACACTTAACGTAGGTCGCCGACTTGAGTTGTGAGTGAGAGGGAGAGGTGGCGGATAGTGGGGTGTGGTGGGTGTACACCGGATGGAGACGAGACGAGACGAAAATCCGCTTGACCGTGAGAGGGTACACACACAATTTGCTCCTCCTTAAGGGAATCTCTCCGCTCATTCGCATTCGCATCGGCATCGGCATCGGGAATGGCATCCGCATTCACATCCGACTTTCAATTCAACTGTTCAACTCAGTTTCAACTTAAGTTTCGAGTTCGAGTTTGGGTTTATTTTTTTTTTTTGGGGGGCTCAGGTTTCAGATTTTCAGACAGGCAGCAAGCAGCAGCTTGTCCCGGTGCACTTGAACACGTGTTTAAGGCCGTAACGGAAACTGAACTCGTTTCGAAACTAAAGTGAACTAAACCAAGCTGAACCAAACCGAACTGAACTGAACCAAACTGAACTGAACCGAGGCCAACAATCAACTTAACTTGAAGTTAACCATTTTAAACTTAAAGTCGAAAGTTGAAAGTCGAAAGTGACATGAAATGGAAAAGTGTCTCAGTGGTAATTTTCTTGGCATTGTCATCACTCCAGTGCAGAGTTATCGATTAATCGAGTACAATTTGTATCTATGTATCTTATGTTTTGGCTTTGGCGTTGGCTTTGGTTTATACGTGTTTACTTTTGTGCCCAGCTATTTTATGAAAAATAACTAGAAAATATGCAAGAATCTCACAAAAATCCGACAAACCCAAATACAATAGATAAAATTTATTGTATGCCCCGTGGAGACTTGTTTATTAAACAAGAAATGTGTTTATACATATGTATATATGTATATTTTTTGGGGGCATATTCGATATAAAACAGCATATTTTTAATTTCATATTCAAATGCAAAATTCTCAACCACAAGCAAGGACAAAGCTTTAGGACAAAATCCTCAAGTTATTAAAAACAAAAAGAAAGCAAAGAAAAAATCTGAATAAATAATGCCAAACTCAAAAATACGTTTTGAATGACAAACATATTCAAAAAACAATTTAAGTAAGAAAAATTTTAATTTTACCTTGCACTTATTGACTTTTTTGATTTTAGGTATTTAAAGATTTGCGCTACAAAAAAAAAACATAAAAAAAATAAATACTTTAAAAAGTCAAACAAATTGGTTTGTGTTGCCTTTTGTGCGTTTGTTTATGTGTGTGCGTGGGTGTATGTGTGTGTGCATTAAATACAATTGAATTCCTGATGCCTGGCGTGATAAGAAGCCAAAAATGCTTTTATGGTTATTCATAACACACAACGACGACGACGACGACGATGACGAAGACGATGAGGACGGACGTCTTCTCAACAACAACAAGAAAACACACAAAATATCAAAAGAAAAGAAAAGAAGCAGCTCCGGATCCGCATCCGCATCCTCAGTACCCATCCCCACTCCCCATTCGCATCGGCATCAACAGCACTTGTAATACACAATACTCCCAATACCCAAATACCCAATACACAATGCTAAATACATAAACCCACACACACTCACACACAGAGAGATGCGGAGCAGAACGGTGAACGGTAAGCAACTACCCCTTTTCCATATCTGTTTTTTTTTAACCCCGCTTACCGGCATTATTGCAAAATGTTTCAAATTCACACACACACACACATGCACACACACACATTGTGTATAGATGTGGCTGACGTAAGCATTTGCCTTTATTTTGCATATCCGTTAATGCGTATCCTTGTTGCTGTTGCTCTCTCTCTCCCGGTGGCAGCCATTTGAATGCCTCGACTCGACTCGCCTCGCTTCGCCTTGCCTCGCCCCGTCTCGCCTTGCCGTGCGTGGCAGCTGCTTGTCAAATCGCTAAATCCGTAACCCCGTAATGAGCGCCCATTTGACACCCGTTATATCTACGTACATATATGTATGTATGTATGCAGCCACCTGGCCTTAATCTCAGCCATTATGTTTAAAGCACACACACACTCGCACACACACTTTTTATCCAACCACATATAAATGACAGATAAAACCAACTGATTTTGTTTTATATCTATATATTTTATGGCCATCTATTGATAATAAAAACTTCATTTGCTTAAAACTTGTTCATTTTCATTTGTGTGGTTCAGGTTTTCTATTTGGTTTTGGTTTGGTTTGATTTGGTTTTGTCAAGCTAATATCAGGGAATAGTTACTTAATCCATGCCGCACACACACACACACACTCACACACACTCACAGAGACACAGAGACAAACATCTTTCAATATAAATTTCAACGGCTTGTCAAGCTGCTTCTGCCTGCTTGCCACATGCCGATGGCAACTGTGTAGTGTAGTGTAATGGCTGCCCCTCTAGTTACTTTTTTTTGCCCCCCAAATAGAACCTGTCCCCCCACCCGCACACCCCCCGCCCGCTCTCATCTAAGAGACCTTGTTGCCTGTTGTTGTTACTTGGCCAACCTTTTCCACATCTAGAGTATACTAGTCTCTATACTATACCATTCCTTTTGGGCTGTGCTTTTGTGCTCTACCCTCTGCTTTGGTGTTCGTCGGCATTTCTATTACATTACTGATTGTTTTCGTATGAATGTATGTATGTATGTGTGCGTGTGTAGCGTATGTTTCGTCTGTCTGCCAGTCCAAATGGCGCTTAGTCTATAGCTTTCAGTGTGTGTCTTTTGGTCGATGTCGAAGTCGAAGTCGATGTCGCTGTCGATGTCGATGTCTCTGTCTTAGTGTCCTGTGTCGTTGGCTTTCAGTCAGTATTTCTACAATATTTTGTTTGCTATTGGTTCGTCGGCTTCGTCTTATTCTTCTTTTGCCTCTATCATCAATCCATTGCCTCTATCTTTCTCTCTCTCTGTCTCTCTCTGTCTCTCTCTGTCTCTCTCTCGTTCTCTATTTGTGTGTTATTCCAACTGTCGTTTACCATTCATTCTGGATAAATACAAAATGAAGATGATCCTTCGGGAGCTTTAGTTATTCAATTTCAAATGTAGTAAATTTAATCTAGCAAACAACTCCAATATACACACATACACGAGTGGGTGTGTATGTGAGTGTGTGTGTGTTGGGCTAGGCGTCTACAGCTCTTGCCTGTTATATGTGTTTTTAGCTGGCATCTTTTGGCTTGAAGCTCGTATCAAATACGCTACAACTTTCCACACACAACAGGGCCAACTACTATTTACTATTTTTGTTGTTGTTGATTGCTAGCTGCTGACTTAACTTAACCACCCTTCCCCTTCCTCCCCATTTACGCCTTCGTTTTTCTTCTTCACTATCTCTCGGTTGTTGTTTCTTGCTAGCTGCATTTCTAATTTTTCCCTTTTTGCAGAAATCCCAGTTCGTCGTCTTCGTCGAAATCTATCTATTTTCTTGTGTCTCATGCACATGTCCTGCTGACAGGCTCAGTCACACAATCGGACAGTTGGCATTTTGATGTGACTGTATATATGTGTGTGTGTGTGTGCGTGTGTGTGCGAATGTGTGTGTATGCGTTTTGCCGCCTTTGGCGCTATCATTCAACCCGCTGCCCTCAATTCCCCTCCATCGACTGTTTGCACTGTCTTCCCACTTCGGGCAATGCCTGGAAGGAAAAACACACACACTCACACACACACAAACACACATACAGCTCTGACAAGGACGAGTGTTGAGCAGTGCAATTGCGCTCTGGCCAAACAGCTTCGTCGTCGTCGTTTGGTCGTCGCTTGTTTGTTCATCTTGTTTGCCTACTGCTGCCTATTTATCTTTGGCCAAGCCTTTTCCGTGCCTTCGTCCTGCCCGCCAGCCAGCCGGCCGTCCAGCCAGCCAGCCTCAACGACCTCAACGTCCGTGTTGCTAGCCTCTTCTGAGCTACAGTACAGTACATTCAGGCAGCATTCTGTCCCGTCACTTTGTTATTGCTGCATTATCTTTCAAATGGCATATTTATAGGATTTCGCTTATCCCTCCGCTCTCTCTCTTTCTCTCTCGCTCACTCGTTCGCTCGCTCTGAGATCAATGCGCACACACACAAACAAGCAAACAAACAAATACACACACACACACACACACAGAGACAGTCAGAGTCGGAGTCGGAGACAGGCTCATAGTTTATTGGCAGTGCCTCAGAGCGCTTGATGCGCATTTCCTCAATCAACTTTAGTTCCAGCCCAGGCAACAGTAGCAGCAGCAGCAGCAGCAACGTCCAGGCACTGTAAACAAGCGTCACGCTCGCGCAAGCAACAACAGCAGCAACAGCAACAACAGCCGCAGTCACAGTCAGGTGCAGTCAGGAGCAAGCAGAGTACCGAACGTGAACGTGAACGGCAACGTGAAGCAGAGTCAGCTGCAGTTACGAGCTGATGTCTGAAGGAGAGAGAGCATGATGGGCATGAAGAGCATGAAGAGTGAGACGGCACACTGTCAACTCAGCAGCACAGTGTGGCAACATGAAAAGTTACAAGTTACCAGTTACTTGATGGCTTCAGTTGAGTAAGTTCGATTAGGAGATACCCTACCCTGAATTGCAGCAATGATGACTAAGCAATGATAACTAATTTTCAATCTTTCATCTTTCATATCTCTCGTGTTTCTCTATCAAAATTACTTAAAATTTCACAGATTCTTATTGGGAGAAGTCTCTAGCATTCATATTCTCTGCCATTAAGACTCTATGAAATGTTAATGCCGATCTCGATCTCGAATATACATATACTTTATGAAGTCAAAGCTACTTTAGACAAAACCATAATACTCTTTCCTCTCACTCCTTTCATGTGTTCAGGGTACAAAAATCTACAACTCCTAAATATTGAAAATATTTATTTCGCAAATGGCTGGCATTTAAGCATTCAAAATGTTCATTTAAACATAAGATTAGCTATAAAATCAAGCCACAATCTTTTTACAATGGCAATGTAACACTGTGTGGTAATGTTATTACTGCCACTGCCACTGCCACTGCCACAACAACAACATCAACTACTGTTGTCTGTGCTGTGTCTCAAGTTATTTGTGCTTAACCATTTTGGTACATAGTAAATTCATTTTCTGAATTGGCTCTCGTCCATTTGGATGTCGTTGTCCTTATGGTTGTCATCGTTCTCTGCTCTCTACTCTGCCATCTGTATATGTGTATGTATACATATACATACGTGTACATATGTGTATGTGTGATATATAAACAATTTTATTTGTGTTTATTGATTTGCTTTTGCACTTGTATGTGTAAATATTTTATTTTATTTTCATTTTTATTATATTTACTTGACTGACCGGGGCTGAGCGTAACCCAAACCAAACCAATCCAAACCAAACCGAACCAATCCAAGCCAAACCAAGCCAAATCGAACCAAACCAACTGCCTCTGTTCGCTATCCGCTGTTGTTGACACGAAATTCGTTTGACTTATGCGCCACATACGAAATCAATACGAATGAGTATCCAATTCAATCTGCCTGCCCTTCCCTGCCCTGCCCTACCCTGCCCCTCTGCCTGCTCTGCCTTACTGTTGCTTCGGCTGTTTCTGGCCTGGTCATTTTTATGACAGCACATCAAAAATCAAAGCCCTACACAGCAAAACACATCCATGCTCTCCCACACACAATCACACACACAGTGACAAACACACGTGGCGTATGAGTAATGTGCCGCATTGGCAAATTCAAAACGCAGCTACATCACAGCTTGTTTGCTGATTGTAGTTTGTCCCAGTTGTCCAGATTGTCCCAATTGTCCCAGTTGCTCTCCCAGTTGCCCCGCTCCCAGTTGCCCCCCCGCTGACCATGCCCATGCCCATGTTCCATGTCGATGTCACTTTGTGCATTCAATCAGCTAACAGCGCACAAATAGTTTAACTCAGCAGCTATGGAATTACAAATGCGGGCGTCACACAGAACACGATGGCGATAGATATATAGGAAGGCGTGAACGGGAGCGAGAGTGAGAGAGAGAGAGAGAGAGAGAGAGAGAGAGAGCTTAATGCCAGCACAAATTTCATTAATTTTCATTTATACGATAATGGGAAATTCAATTCTATACCATGCATAGTGTCCGACACATTTGTCGCCCCACCACCGCCCCCCCTATCCATTTCGAATACGAGCGGAACACAAAAAAAAGGGTAATGACAATGATAATGGCAGTGGGAAATGCTAATGGCAACACACACACACACACACGCACACTGTAGTGTGGTATGTGTGTAAATGTCATGAACATTATGGCATCTAATACGATTATCGTTTTCTTCGTTCTCCATTCTTCGCTCTGCGTTTTATTTGCTTTCGATTACTTAGCGAAATCAAAAGCGTTCTTCAGTTCATATACGCTCGAAATATACTCGGAAAAGTCATGCAGCAATTCTAATGGCCAAAACTTAGCGCTGTGACAACTTGATAAGCCCGTCCTTGTTTGCACAAATACTCATAGATTATTATTAACAACTTTCCCAAGCAAATCATATTTATCTAATTAATGCTTGGCATGCATTGAATTAATTTCATTTTCGTTGTCTATTCTCATTAAAAATATTAATATTTAAACATTTTTATATGTTTTTTTAGGCTTACAAACCAAAAATATTTCCTTCGCATTAGACTAATGAATTTTGATCAATTTTAATTGGTTATTTATACGAATAAATGAATTTGAATTCATAATTAAAATGGCCTACAATTTGTTCACACTTGTTGTTGTTGTCGCAGTTGTCAGTTGTCACAGTGTGTGTATGTCCGAGTGCCGTCCGTGTAAGTGGTAAGTGGTTCCTACATGCATGAATAGTAACGAGTAACATGGGCATGAAACACCTTTTTATTTAATGTTTAGTTTTTATTATCGTCGATGCGCGTGCAGAATTTATTAACTTGCCAATGACTTTTATGTGCGTCCAGGCCATACTTACATATGTATACATATACGCAATGGCAAACCTATTACACCTCCCCCCAACCCCCCACCACCCCTTTCAACTAGTTATAGACAGGCCCCTTTTGGTTTGGTATTGGCAAACGTTGCGCAATGAAATTATCTATGGCGAAAGAGAGAGAGAGTTACGCCCGAGATACGCACTGGATAGATGTAGTGAAGGGTAAAAGCATTAGCCGCGCCCGAGGCCATGTCTAGAGAGTTGGAGTTGGAGTAGAAGCTGACCCAGCTGACTGCTGCATCCACACTGACCAGCAGCAGCAGTAGCAGTGGCAGCAGCAGCAGCAGCAGTGGCAGCAGTAGCAGTGGCAGCAAAAGCGTATCGAGAGAAATCATGAATTATTTATTTGTGTGGACATGAATTATTGTTATGAAGTTTATTGCAAACAAATTGCGTCCTGGGACAGTGGAAATCAATAGCAAATAAATAAAAGCGCAAACAGTTTTTGTGGCTTTCACTGAAACAACACACACTGAACAGCAGAAACGTGGAGCGTGGAGCGATATGCCAGGCAAGATATCGTTCGCCTGCCCAGGCATATGGACAAAAACAGGGACAACATTGGGATAATAGGGCAAAAGGGGTATGGAGGGGTTGGCATGGGGCGGGAAGAAGGAGAAGGAGGTTTCGCGAGAATTGCTGAGTTATACCCGTAGTTGTGTGTCCCAACCAGCAAACAGACAACAAAGAGTCAGCAGTATCACTCTCTCCCTCTCGCTCTCGCTCTTCATACATATATATATATATATAAGTATGTGTGTGCGTGTGTGTGTGTGTGTGTGTGTGTGTAAAACCATCAACAACATGCACAGGATATGGGGCAAACGCTGCGGGCGATTCATGAAATTTAATGAAGCAGGCAAACTAAGTGGGCTGACTGGAAGCAGCCCCAAGGATGAAGAATGAGAGAGATGGAGATAGACCAAGAGAGGGAAGAGAGGGGTGGGGGGTTGGGTAAAACGTGTTTTGCTGGTGGGGATCAGCATGGTTGGGTTCGTTGGGATGGGATGGTTGGGATGGTTGACTGGGTAGAGCTCTCGCTCGCGAACAGTTGAAGCGTTTGGCTTTAGCTTTGGCTTTGGCCCGATGGAGCTGGAGTTGGAGCTGGAACTGGCAATGGCAATGGCCAAACGGATGTGGGATATGTATTTGAAGTTGCTTTTTAATTAAAATAAATATTTAATTGAAATTATAATTAGGAATTAGTTGCGGGCAATAAGTCAAAAGCACAGAACACAACCGAACCACAAAGAGAGAGTCATGAATGATGTCCAGTCAGCCGAAGGCTTTTGTTGTTGCTGTTGCTGTTGTTGTTGCTTTTGTTCTTGCATTGATAATGTCCTGATGCTGATTGGTATGCGGCTCTTGCTCTGCTTCGCTTCGCTTCATGGCTGGATATGGGACATGGGACATGGAATTGCCGTTTGGTGGCAAATCAATTTGTATTTATATAAAAGATCTAACCGTATATGGGAGAGAAACCAACTGTTTGTTGTTGTTTATTCAGCTGTTGCTCTTCTTATCAACGATGATGATGATGATGATGATGATGGAAGTGTGTTTTCCTAAGCTTAAGTTAGCCTTTAGCATTAGCTTTAGCTTTGTGGGCGTGGCTGTCGACAATTCGCTAGAAAATGCGATATTCAATTTCAATAACATTTAGTGGCAATTTCTTTGGCCAACGCTTTTAACGACAATGCCACACATTAACTGTTGAGAGAGAGAGAGAGAAAGAGAGAGAGAACAGTAAAACTAATGTCTACGCCATTAAATTGAGAGCTGTTTGGAAGTTAAACGGAGTCGGTGGTGAGATGTTCCTGATGCTGATGCTGATGCTGACTGCCGCCGCGGCTGCTTACAGTTTGTCATGGCAACACTCGAGGCGGTTTTTGATTACATAAAGAGCAGACACACACACACACACAAACATACACACGAATGCAAACAGGATGCGCATTAAATTAATGAATGTAACCTTGTCTCAACTTACAACGACACTCGAAGAAATTTGTGTTTGTGGCTTTAAGGCAAAACAAAAACAGAAAAGAAAAAAAAAAACAGAAAGCACAACAAAGTGTAAATTTTCTCTCTCTATCTCTCTTTTTATATATATGTTTATAAGATATTATATTTCTTATGAAATCCATTTTAAATTAAAACTTACCTGCCACAAAAGCTTAAGCTAGATGTAGTGTTGTTCTTGTTGTTGTTTTTTCGTTTCGAATCTGTTGAAAAATGTTGAGAGGGAAACAAAATTTATAGAAATCAATTAAATAATTTCCATTCCGCGTGTTTATTCTAAGATGAATGGGAAATTGTCGGCAACAGCAATAACAACAGCAACAACAACAACAACAATGAAAATAATGTGAAGCATAAGGAAGCGAAGAAAATGCTAAGTGGCTTTGCCGTTGCCGTTGCTGTTGCTGTTGCCGTTGAGATGCTCGCATTGCATGTGTAAGGCACAAGGATAACGAGACAGGATAACGCTGATGAATGCCACAGCAGCTGCAGCTGCAACTGGAGCTCGAACGTGGGAGGGCAAACGGGGCGTGGCAGCTGTGCAACTACAAAAGCAATTGCAACTGCATTTTAATGTATTTTCATTGCTGCCTGCCCCTGCTGCTATCGTTGTTGTTGCTGCTCAAATAGAAGAAGAAGCATGCAACACACACACACACAGAAAGTTGAAGCTCGTTCTGACTGACGCCCAGGTGCAATGTGCGTCCAATGTGGGCGTGGCATGCCAAAAGAAAGCATTAAAAAAACAACAACAACAAAGAAGATGAACTTAAGAATTCCATTTTGGCTATAGCCTCTCGACAGATACTCTAACTAGTAGTTGGTGGGGGGCAGCAGGGGGTTGGGCTACTGTCGATCCATCCATTAGTCAGTCAGTCAGATACTATGGTGAATTCAGTGCCTACACTCTGGGTGGTGGTGGTGAATTCCAATCCACACCCACACTCGGGGTGGGCGGGTTTGACAATTGCAAATGAGCGTGGGGCAGAGTGGGGGGTGGGGGCGGGTAGAAATCGTTGCTGCCATTTGGGAAATGCGATTAATGCTTCCTTTTTGTATTTGGTGTATTTAACACAAACACACACATACACACACACAGTAGCGATATTGTGTAATTTACGTTGTTAATTCGCAGCGGCAGCAGAAACAGAAACAGAAACTGAAACATTGGCTTGCGATAACGGTTAAACGGCAATCGTGTCGATAAAACTCCGAATGCCATTAATATATTATAAGCAGCAGTACATAAATAACAGTGTATACACACACACACACACACACAAATACATACGTACATAAGTGATTAAGTTGTAGTAAGCAAAACTTTGTTAATTTTCAATTAATTAAATTGCAACATTAACGTGAGATTTAATTAAATTAATATCAATGCAATCCATATGTAAAATCACAAACTATTATCGTTTAACAACCGATTTCAATGTTAATACCAATTGAAATGCAGATTAATATTGGGAAACAGATTCACTCTCCACTCAGACCTTAATGAGATTAACAAGAATAATATGTTCTGCATTTAATCGGATACTTTTTATCACTAAGAAGCCAGAAAAAATATCTGTTGCCTTTTTTGTGGTGGCGAGTGTTTGAAGGTTAAGGATAGTGCAATTCTGTTGCAGCTGTTGTTGTTGTCCTTGCTCGATTGCTTCAATCCCATAGAGTTTGGGAATCTGAAGACGAGTTTCAAGTTTCAGTTTGAGTTTGAGCTGGCGACAGGCGCGGCCGTGAGCATCGATAAATCGTTGGTAAATTTTATATAATCTAATAAAAAATTGATGGCTTTAGAGTGCGGCGAGAACGTGGAGGCAGCCAGTCAGCCAGCTTGCCAACCAGCTTGCCAATAAATACTAACAGGCACTTGCAGCACAGCAGCCCCTCCCTCTCTTCTCCTTGAACGCCATCGCATGGTGTTGGAGCTCAGCTTCACATTGAGTCTCAGTCTTTGCTTTAGCTGCAAGACTTAGTCTAAGCAGATTCTTCTACTGCTGCTGCCTGCAAGCACTTCAATCCTCCTGTGTGTGTGTGAGTGTGTGTTAATGCATGTATGTGTGTGTGTGTGTTGCTGTTGCTGCCAATCCGTTGAAAAGCGATTTCCAATAAATGATGAGACATCTGCAATAGAGAGAACGAGCAACAGCAGCATTGCAACATGGCAGTGCGGCATGGGGGTGCAAGGGGGGTGGCAAGCAGGAAGGGAAGCAGAGCATTAGCTCGTTTTTTATGTAGCTGTGAGCTTAATGAAATGAGCTTGTCGAACTTATTGCTCACCGAGGCATGCAACATGCCAGCCATGGCATAGCATGTGATACTCAAACAGATACAACAACTAGAGAGAGACAGATAGAGAGAGAGGTGGAGATGGGGAGAGAGTTAGATGGAGAGAGAGTGAGAAATGAAAACGGATTCGAGGATATGAGAAATTTATTGAAGAGCGAACGCAAAAAGTCTTCGAAGAAAATAAACGAGAGGAGCGCAAATTCAATTATATTTTTGACTGCGTTAATGTTGCACGTATGTGTATGTGTGTGAGAGTTCTTGCAACACACACACACACATACAGTACACACACACAGCAAACAACTTAAAGTGCTATCGATTTTCATTTGTTTAGTTACATGCTTAAGCCACGGCGACATACAACATCAATATAGATAGGATCGGATCGGATCAAATCGGTTCGGTGCGGTTCAGTTCAGTTCAGTTCAGTTCAGTTGGGTTCGGTTAGATACCATCTGAAAGTGTTGCCAATAGTTTTACGAGCACTGCACAATTAAGTGGGTCGCGGCCGATTGGCAAGTCAATCAGGCAATCAGCCATGGCCCTGGCCCCTTAACTTGTCAGGGCAGCATGGATACAGCCGGGGGGCGGGACGCGAGAGGGTATGGTGTGTGTGGTGTGGCACATTGAATAGCCTCTTAGAAAACTTGAATGGCATTGTTACATGGCGCCGGGGCACACAAACTTTTGCTTGGCATTACCGCTTGTTATCTTGCGAATTCTAGAAACTTACACAATTGGACAAGCGATTGCCCAAGTCGAACACCCCGCCAACCCCATTCCCACCAATACCACCCACTGGCCCTTTGGGCGAATGTAAACAGTTTCAAATTACAACAGCTAAGTTTTCTATGACGACTATTAACAAATTGGCACGCGGTGGCAAGACTGAAAGACTGAAAGCCAACACTGAGGCAGACAAAGAGTCGGAGAGAGAAAGAGTGAGAGAGCGAGAGAGAGTGAGAGAGAGTTTGAGACTTTAAGATGGCCGCGAGCATTTGGCATTGTTCGCAGTCTGCTTAAAATGTTAGCCAAAGAAATATTTATTTATGAGTAAACTTGTGTGATCCATGTGCTGCCGCCCTCCACCTCCTTCCCACCACTTACCCCTCTCTCTCTCAATCACCTGTCATAAGTATGTGTGTGAGTGTGTGTGTGTGAGAGAGAGGACGAACGTTAATGTTTTTATTAGTGCGGGTGCAAAAGTTGAAACTGAAACTGAAGTTGAGGCCAAAGTCGTGAAGGAAGTGAACTTTATGCGTTGTTTTATGCGAGTTCAGACCAAACCAATTCAAGCACCCAACCATCCTCTGGAACTGCCATGATGATGACTGTTTTGGCGATAATGATAATGTTTGAATGTGTGTATGTGTGTGTGTGTGGTTTGAGAATGGGGCGTGGCCAGAGCTTAAGCAGTTTCGCTTGATTGCCTCGTTTCGTTTCGTTTCGTTTTTTTTCTTTCGATATTGACTTTAAAAAATATTTGCTTGTATATATGTGTACATATGTATGTGTGTATGTTTTTATGTGTATGTGTGTGTTTTTATATGTATTGTGTACATACACTGAGAAACTTAAGGCAAGCAAGCATAATGTTTATGCCTTTAAAAAGAGTATAATCATTTGTCCATGAAATGAAAAAAGCATCTCCGACCGATCATTTGCCAAATCGAACCACAATATCATATAGCTACCATATAAGATCTTTACAAAGGAAAAGAAGCATGTCTTCAAGTGTATACAATATTCGTTATTCGAAATACTTAACTACATTGAGATATGTTTTTATTTTGTACATAATTCAATTTCTTTATAAACCAGTCGACGCGAACACACATACAGATAAGGGTATTTGCAAAGTCTTCTTTGACAGTAATTCCTTGCTGTTTTCCTATCGCTATACAAATAGAAACTGAGCTGAAAAAAAAAGATGGGCAAAAAAACAAGATTCGCAATTACTTCCTGCCTACCCGGCTCATTTCTTTAAAGCACTTTGGCAGGCAGTGGAAACAAAATAGTTTTGCTTGTGCAATATTTGTTTTTTTTCTCTTTTTTTTTTTGGTTGTTTAAACTATATATGTATATGCTAAACGTACTACTTGCAGCAACATCTCTCTCTCTCGCACTCTCTCTCTCTCTCTCACTCCCTTTATATGCCTCTCTCTGTCTCTGTTTGTGTGTAGAGCAGTTTAAAAATGAAAAAAAAAAGAGATTGTTGTCTCAGTGTATGTCGTTAGTTTGCCAGCATGTGTGCTCTGCATGTGTGTGTGTGTGTGTGTGAGCCACCTTTTTAATGCGCTGCTTGAAAGTGGATGGGGATGGGGATGGGGAAATGGGGCGTGTCCGGGGTGAAGGCAGTTGGTTCACAAAACGTTTCGAGCTGCCCGAAATGGGCAATCAAGCGAAATGTGCCAAGCGGTTTGGGGCCCATATCTGTCGCTGGTATTGCTGGAATCTGCTGTTGCCGTTACACTAGATGGCGTCTCGAGTTGGTGATGGGTTGGGTTTGGGGGGGTCTGGGGGTTGGGGTTGGCCATGCCGCTGAGAGACGACACAAATCAATGGCAAAGAACTCCGGCAATGAGTATTGGAAATGACATCGAAAACGAGTGTGAGAGGGCAGAGCAGAGCGAACAGCAGCAACGACGTCTGTCTGTCAGATTTGAGCAGTCACTCAGCGATACACACACACACACACACATATGTGTATATAGTGTCGATGTGTGTGTGTGTGTAGGTTTCGCACACTCTGAAAACTCCACACACCCAAAACCCACTTGAGGCTCGCTAAAGAGGCACTTTGCCACGACAGAAGGCAGAAGTGCAACAAAGAAGCGCACAGCAGTTATGCGAGACAGCGAGAGAGAGAGAGAGAGAGAGGGAGAAAAAAAGAAGTTAAAATGACTGTAAGTGTCACAATAAGGGCAAGCGAAATCGCTCAAAAGAGACAAAAAAACGAAAAAATACAACTACGACTGGCACTAGAGAAATGCTTTAACTGCCAAAATGCGAATCGAAACCAAAACCCAAATGCAATGATGAAATTTTCAAAACTGCTGCCATTTACCAGCCACACACACACACTGACACACACACACAGAGACATACAATCGCAGCCAGTTGCTCCCAGCTCAGCTTGTGTTAAGTGTACTTAATATTTTTTTTCCTTTTCCATTTCAATAAATTTTAAACAAGTTTTTATGCGTCACGGGACATTTCTTGTGAAATGGTATTTCATATATATATAGTTAAGTTTTGAAATCGATTTTCATCTTTAACTAATTCCCATATTTATTCCCTTATTTTTGTACTTTATGAATTGGATAGCTTTTGGGGTCCAATGTCAACATGATTTCCGGAGCAGAGAGTTAAAATGTATTGAGTGTTAATGCGTTAAGCTGTCTGGGAATTAAACAAACGATTCAATCAATTAATTATTATGCGGGTAGGCATTTAATAAAAAGGCTTTTGTGTATATCGGAATGCACTTAATGCACTCGTTAGTGTTGTTAACGATAACATATCGATAACGAATATTTCTGTGTGTGTGCGTGGTGTGATTTTTGCAGACTGTCTGCAGCTGCAGTTGAGACAATAGTACTTGAAAATGGATTTGATGCTTATTACAAATGCAACGAAACGTCGACGAAAAAGTTCAATGTTCGACATTTGCATAAAATCCAAAGTCATTCTGCCAACAGCAACACCAACAACAACAGCAACAACAGCTGCAGCCGCATGCAGCATACTTAAACAGACAGACAGCTTTTGCCCTTTGGGGGTCGCTCGGTTCAGTCAGTCAGTCAGCCAGCCACTCAGTCAGTTTGTCAGTTAGACAGTTAGTAGGTTAGTTCGATGCCTTGATTGTTGGGTTAGTTGATCTATTGATAGTCGCGTTGGTTATTGGTCATGCCAATGTCTATATCGAATGCTTTACATAAACCAACCATGCAACCAACCAACCAATACACACACACACACACACATACAGACATGAGTCGGTCAGACACAACACAATCAGTGTCTGAAAATCTATGCCAGAGAGTTTGGCAGAAGCAGAAGCAGAAGCCGGAGCAGCAGCAGCAGCAGCAGCAGCAGAAACCAACAAAAAAAATATACCAGAATATGTATTTTTGGGGCAAGTTTTGTCGTTTGCTGACTGCTGGTTGCTGGTTGCTGGCATTGCCATGCCCACTCATGTGGCAAGCACAACATCAACGATGGCGGGCAAAAAGTCAAATGGATTGAATACATATTGAGTTTATGATGTTGTCGCTGGCAATTTTCGTTGGCTTTAAGCGGTTTGCGCGCGTTCGGCTCTCGCCTTTGTGCTGGTTGCGTATACGCAATGTGGCCTCCTCGCTCTTGCTCTGCCTCTTGGTATGCGTATTGTCGATTATATGCTTCACAGAGCTGCCAACACACACACAAACACACACGCCATACACACACACACACACACACACACAGCTCGCACGCTTCAACGCAGAGGCCGCGTTTTGTTTGCCGCGTGCCCTTTGTTGTTATTGCTGTTGTTGTTGCTGTTGTTGTTGGTATTGTTGTTGGTATGCGCGTGTGTTTATGGACTCAGGCAGTAAATTGAATTTTGCCCACAACAACGACATTAGCCATATCACAGGCGCTAGGTCTTTAGCCAGAGCTGGGTTATGGGTATTGGGTATTGGGCTCTGGGACATGGGCAACGGCAACGGAATGGCAATGGCATCGGCATCGGCATCGGCTTGAGTTTTTCGGGTTTGGGGAGGCTCTTTTTGGGTCTTTCAAGCAAACTTTCACACTTTTTGCGCCTTTCTTTCGTTTCGTTTTTTGTGTACTGGCATTTTATGTACATTGGTTTCTGGTTTTGGGTTTGAGTATCATTTGATATGGCATGAAGGCGCGTTACATTAGCATATGGATGAGTTTTGCCAATGAAAGCACTCTCCCAGTACTTCCAAACGACATGGACACACCTAATTTAAGGTTGTTTTGCTAGGGGTAGAGTGTAACTTGCTTGTAATTAAAGCTTACTTTAATCAAATCTTTTTCAATTACGTTTAAATTTTGGTAAATTCATTTAAAGATTTAATTCTCTCTGTGGTTTCTGGTTTCAGAAGGTAGAAAGGTAAACCTGGACAAAGGCGCGGCATCACGGTTCTCTTTACCGTGTAGTTTAAAAGACTTTGCTTTCCCAACCGTTTGCCTCTGCAATTTGCATTGTGTCTGTGTGTCCGTGTGTGTGTGTGTGAATACTCTTTGCTTTCGAACTATTCGAACTTGGACGTGGCAGATCGAGCATCTAACGCTCACGCTTACGGCCAGGCTCACTCTTCACTCTTTTACTCTTTGTTGGATGGTAGACAGCCGGTTTTTAGCCCAGTTGGGCGTGGCATCTTTTCTGAGTGTGGCAGTGTGTTTGTGTGTTTGTGCCGCATTTGTCACACAATCTGGCAACTTTGGCCAAGTACTTTGCGCTTTTCACTTTTCAACAGTTTTTGTTATAATTTGAGTGAAACTTTATGCAAAAGTTGCAAATTTGCGCCACAATTTGTGCAAACTTTTGAGCGATTCACCCGCCTACTCCCCCTACTCGTCCATCCCCCTCCCTCCCTCCTTGGCACCCACTTTTGTGTGTTCTTGCACTTGCAGTATTTATTGCATTGAGCGAATAGTTAAAGGACTGCAAATCGATTCGCAAATGGAAGTGAAGTGAATATTGGAGTGGGATGGGGTCGGTTGGGGGTGGGTTGAGGGTGGGGCTGGTACGCTTTGGGCCATATCACAAAAATCAATTTGCGATAGTCAATAAGTGTTTGAGGCAAGTGCCGAATTTTAAAACTAACTTGAATGACAATTATGTCAACGTCATGTGCCACGACGCTAACCCAAACCAATTTGACACTCATTTGAATTTTTTCCCCCTCTTTCCACTTTTCATTCACTTTCTCTTCGTTATCCGTTTCCGTTTTGTGATTCGTTCATTTCGTTTTGCATTTCTCCATTTGTTGCATTGCCTTTGCTCAGACAATTTAAACGTTTAGTTAAGCCATAAATTAAAGTAAAAGACTTGAACAGATATAGTACTTGGCATTGGAATACTTGAGTATAATAACTCTTGCTAACAATATTTCATTTATGTAGGTTTGAATTATATTTCTCCTCAAAAAAAGTCAGAGTTACTTCAACTTTCACCTGTCGCAGCTGTTGATGCTGACCTAGCATATGTTTACACACACACACACACACACACATACAGAGTTTATGGGGTTGCCTAAACGCCAATGCCAACGCCAACGCCTGACAAACCGTTATGGCATTCACAACAAATATAATAGTACCCTTGGCAAAGCAAGAGCAAAAGAGCTCTGAATCACATTTAAAGAGTTCATTTTGCATGCGAAACGCGTTTCAAGTGCCTGAAATGTGACGGGAAACGCGTTTGGTTTTGGTTTTTGGCCTGCAATCATACACATACAAGCACTCACATATACACAGTTAACAGTCATGCATACAAATATGTATGTGTGTGTGTGTGTGTGTGTAACTGCCTGACTGACTATCTGTGTGTAGTATGTCTGTCCGATCTGTCTGTCTGTCTCTCTGTCTGTCTGCGTGTCGGTCTGTGAGGCGTCTTCAGTTGAATTACGCGCTTTAAAAACAATTTTGTCGATTTGTATGCCCTTTACAGAAAGGGTATTTTGAATATTCAAGTAAGTTATACCCAACGATCATACTATTTACTTTACTCTCCCCGTCTTTAAGTTAGTTTTGCAAAAACAACTTCTAGTTCGACTAGTTTCCAATGGATTCGCATGGATCCCCTTGGTGCAATTTGTCGACTTCTTATAGCTATTGACAGGGCTTAGATGCAAAAAAAAGGTAAACTCCGTTCTGTATGTTTTCTTTTCTTTCGGCTTGCCTTGAAATAGCTGCCTTCGCCGTTTTTTCTCTGCTTTCTTTTCTTTTTTTTTTGCTTTCTCTTGTTTAATATTTTATTGCGCATATCAAATTCGCATTCAAGCGGAAATCCCTAAGCACATACAAAACGCCTCACTTACACACACACACACACACTGGCACACACTCACGTACACACACACAGAGTCGCTCTCGCGAACATTTAGAGATAGATAGATGGATGCATGTGTTGTTGGCAGTCGCTTGTTGGTTCCGGGATTTTAGCTCTCATGTCGCCAGCGATGTTTATGAATACATTTCACAGCTGCCAGCTGCTAAACTTGGGTTGTGCAGGGATGTTCGGGATGGGAGGTGTATGTGTGTGTGTTTGTGCCACCTTAAGAAGACGACGAGGACGACGTCGATGTTGCTGCTACTGCTGATGCCTTCGGGGCGCAACCAGAAATCAGCACGCAAAGTTATATTTTATTGATTCTAAACTGACTGTGATATATGTATATATGTATGCGTGCATGCATCCATGCATGTTCGCTCTCTGTGTGTGTATGTGTGTGTGTAAGTTTGCCAACCGCTTTGCATTACTGCTCGCAGCCCTCTATTTGACTACACTCCACTCCGTCCGTGGTTCGTGGCCCGTGGGTTGGTGGAGAGAGATTGAGCTTGGACCTCGCTGCGCTTCAATGGCCTGAATACCATCATGATGCTGATGTTTAAGTGGGCACGTGACGCTGCCGATGCCGCTGTCGATGCCGCTGCCAATGCCGCCGTTCGCAAAAAGAAATACATAAATGCGAAATGCGAAATGCGAAATGCTTGCAAGCAAAACCAACACTAACAACGTGAAGATGTGACGAGCAAATATCAGTTTGCCAGCGCGCAAGGGAGAGGCGGCACGGCGAGCAAGGCGGCGGGGGAATTGGGAGCACCCTGCTCCCGAAGTGAAGCAATCAGTTTTTTTTTCTTCCATTTATTTCATTTTTTTTCCATTTTTTCCATTTTTGTGTACACAGCCCATTTTTGCGTTTGGGTTTGCGATGCTTTTATTCGTGTTTTTGGTTAATGCGTCGCGTAACATCGGTGGATGCGCTACTTCTTTTCGCCATTCCCCGTCCGCCGTTCACCGTTCCCCACTCTCCATTCCCTTTCGCGTTACCTTTCTCTTTTCCACCTGGCAGCCCTCGCAACTGCTTTGCTACTTGTCTGTCTCGCATTTAGTTCGATCGAATGGAGCTTACTGCATGTGGCACTGTGGGCCTACCAGATAAAATCAATGTATCGATTATTATCGATAACACTATATATTAGTTGAAACATTTATCAGCTAGTAAAAAACTCTTTAAGAATTATATTTTCTCCCTCTTTCTTTCACTTTATTGCAACTGTGTCATAAAATCTGTTTGTTATTTCATACAATTTCTTTGCATTATGTGCTGAACTTTGTTAACCATTGACTGCATTGAGTTTTGCTTATCGCATTTGGCCTGTCCACTGTCCACTGTCCACTGTGCTCTGAATGTTATATGTTCACGCTCGGACATCAAAGTATCTAGTGAAATGCGTGCAACTAAGTGGAAACTGAGCTAAACTAAACTGAGCTCGCAACTGAGAGCTCTGAGTAGTGTTATGTGCAATATGTTGTTGCTGTTGTTGTTGTTGGTGTTGTTGGTGTTGTTGCTGTTGTTGCTTGACTGCACGATTGACAGTTTAATAGTTTTCCTAGTCAATATTATGCTATTTCGTGCTGTAGCCACATGAATGAGCTCTGGCACCAATTGCGGCTAGCACAGAGCACAGAGCACAGAGAGAGTAGAAGCTTTGGTAAATACGATATGAGTGTGGCATAAAGTGATAGGGGAGTGAAAAGGGGAGGGGCGGATGGTTATCACTGATGGAACTGCCATTCAGCGACTGGTTGCAGCAAGTCAGAGAGACGGGGACGGGGGGGGGGCTCATTTGGCTCTCTGAAATTTGATTGCACATGCGATTGGCGAGCTTATGGGCCCTACGTGGCAGCTGCCACGTGTCTGCCTGCATATCAAGTATACATTGTGGTGCATTAAGGGTCCGGTAAACTGGCCATCCGCCGGCCAACCCTTTGTCAACCACTTTGCATAACTGCCAGCTCGGTAGCCCGGCAGCATGGCGTATACGCGATATTTCTAGTGAACAACCTGATAAAGTTTCCTCATTGTTGTTACCCAGACCCAGACCGAGACCCAAGACCTTTGTCAACATTGCATTTGAATTAGTTGTGCTTTGTGGGCCTTTTGCAATGAAATTAGATAATTCAAGTTGAATAGGATATGTTTGAAATGTGTTTCAGATAGTACTTTAGGAAAGGTAAAGTATTGTTATTGGACATAACATACTTCTGAGAATATGAATCTGGCGCACAGAGAAGTACAAGAACACTAACTTCTCATGTGAATGTGACTCTCTCTTATCTCTTATCTCTTGACCACACGGTATCTAGTAGTTTCGCTGCCAGTAAGTAAACAATAAGGTTAAATAATGTGAAATTCAGTTTTGCCCTTTAAAGAAACTTCTTCATTTCATTTTCTCATCCTGCGACACAATCCATCAAACATATTAAGACTAAAGTTCGACTGGGGAATGAGGTTTCCATTCAAACAACTCGGGCGATGTATTGAATAGCCTTTTACTTATATATACATATACACACATCTATACCATATTTATGTATATATAAATGCTTGATTCAAACAATATTTGATTAGAGCTGCTGTCGTAAGGAACTCGCTCGTTGATTTTTGTTCGCATTGTGCTTATTGCTGTTAGCTTAACTATGAGCTATTATCTACTTATGCCGTTTGGCAAGCAATTTTCGGGCAACCCCCCTCCCGTAAGCGATCCCTTCCATTTGGCATTTGGTCGAGGCTATAAAGGCAAAATAAAAATGCCAACTCGGTTGTTTTTCCGTTGCGTCTTTTGCTCATTTTTGCTCTCAGCTATTTCAGTTATAGTTGTTGTTGTTGCTGTTGCCTTTTGTCCAACGGCCAAAAACGACTTTGAATTACCATAAAAATATGCATATATGTATGTGTGTGTCTGTGTGTGTGTAACCGTTTTGGGCAACGACTCGCAAAATATACAAATCGAGTTATGACAGCAACAGCAACAGCAAAAAGCAAGCAAACTTCTTCCTGCCCTGCCTTGTCCCTACCCTATCCTTCCCTTCCGTTCCCTTAACCCACTTTTTGGGTGTATATGAGCGCAAATCAGTGTGCGTGTGCGTAAGTGTGTATGCGTGCGTGCTTGCGTGCGTGTGTGTGTGCATAAAATCAGATATCAAAAATTGTTTACAAATAATTTAATAGCCACAACGCGAGCACGCCACGCATTCGAATGGCCCACGGCACACAAGCACACACACACACGCACACACACACACACACACAGAGAAACAGAGAAACACACACGCAATCATAAATCGGCTTTGTTGACCAGCTCACACACACACACACTTACACAGAGACTCACATGTTTGTGTATCGCTCTGGCTTATGCCACCGACTGCGGTTAGAGAGGCAAACGCCTAAGCGACAAAAGGACCCGTTGACCAGTCCCTCATTCTCCTTCTCCATCTCTGTCTCCTTCTCTGTGCGTGTGTGTGTTAGTTGGTCATAAATAAAATGTTAGTCCGAGAACAGTTTAGGAGCCATGCCATATAACAAGAACAACAGTGTGACTGAGAGAGAGAGAGCGAGTGAGAGGTGCGGGGGGGTCTGCGGATGCGACTACATGACATTAGGCCGAATTAATGCGCGCAAGGACTTAAGTCGCAAATTTATTTCTATTCAACATACGAGACAAAACGACTACACCTACCCCCTCCTGCCATCCCTGCCACCGTTAAACAAAACATGTGTGTGTGTGTGTGCATGAGTGTGTGTATGTGTGTGTGTCCACATTTCGGCATGACAGTGGAAATCCGGCGATAAATGTAACCAGTAAATGTGCGTACGTACATAGTACTACATAGCAAATGGTCAGGGTAGAGAAATCAAGAATCAGGAATCAGGACACAGAAACACAGGAGACAGGAGCTGGAAGCTGGGTGCTGGGAGACTAGAAGCTAGGAGCTGGCCAGGAACTCACAGCTTGGGCTCAAATGGTAACTAGAATAATTTAGGTGCTGACTCTTGTTTCTTGTTATTGTTGTTGTTGTTGTTGTTCACATTTGGGCGCTTTCGTGTTAATTTGTGGACAAATTTGTGCGCCACAACGGAAGTGGTGGTGTGGCAAGTGGCAAGTGGCAAGTGGTGTGTGTGACAGCCAACGCCTTGTTGCCGTTGCCGTTGCCGTTGCCATTGCCATTGCCATTGTCATTGTCATTGCTCTGGCCCTAATCCAATGGATCAGGAATCGATAATGAAGTTGCCGAAAAACACACGCGCCGGCGTCATAAGTTAGACACCCAAATCCCCCCTCATACTACCTCACTCTCCCACCCCCCTTGTTGTACTGTTGCTGGAGGGAGCGTAGTGAATGCGTAACATGTTCAAGTGTGTGCTGTCGATTTGTTTGCTGCAAATCCAGTTATCGATGAGCTTCGGGCCAAGAAACTCATGATGATGATGATGTTGTTGTTGCTGCTGTTGCCGCTGCTGCTGTTGCCGGAACACAGTTTCAATTTATGTTAAGTATCACGGCAACATGGAGGGTGATCGAAGAGCAATGCCGAGGGCGAGGGGGAAGGTGAAGTGGTTTCAAAGCATACGTTCCACGCCTGCCTTCTAAGGTTCTGTGTGTGGACATTGTATGGATGTCGCCGAACACAGAAGGAGTTGCATTAGTTTAGGGGGGGTTTAAAGCATACTACGACGACGACGACGACGACGACGGCGACGATTCGATTCGGAACGAGTCAATACGAGAGAGTATTGGAACATTTGCTAATTGGGTAGACCAGTGTTGCAAATTGCCTAATTTATTGTAAGCTTAACCACAAAATCGAATTGCCAATGAGCTTAAGCACTGTCTGCCCCTCTTCCCGGCGTCACCCCCTCCCCCACCGAATAGACAAGCAAAAATACTGCTATCGAGTTGAAGAGGATTGGTTTCAATAAACAAACGACTTAGGATGACATTGTCATAGTTTAAGAGTTGCGCAATTTAAGCTCAAATCTGTCGGAAATTCTAATTGAATAAGTCATATTTGGTTTATGGTATTAATGCAATTTGATAATGAATATTTTTCAGTTAGAAATATTACTTTAATACCAAAAGAGAGATAAAGTCTTGAGTCAAATATATATATAAGTGTATATATGCTTTTCTGATACTGAGTTTTGCTTGGCAATTGAAAATTTAAGACAAAATTTGATTAAGCAGCTGCTGGCTGCAAATTAAATTTCAGAGCAAAAGAGAGGCAAACTGAATTTGCAAAACTTAAAAAAATACATTTTTATTTTATTCTGTGAGTGAGTGGGTGCCGGGGGGCTTAGGGGGAGAGGAGGAGGAGAAATTAGAGGGGTCATGCACCCATTAACGCAAGACTAAATTCAAGACATGAATAGCGACATGAATGAAGTCTTAAGCTTAAGAGGAAGCCCGAATAGAGTAAGAATAAGAATGATGTGCTCTCTCTCTCGCTCTCTTTCTTTGTCGCTCTCCCCCTCTCTCTCTCGCCTTTGGCTTAACTTTCAATTCATTAGGCCACAACAACGACGACGTGACAACTTTTGCAATGGCCAAACAAAAGCTAAATACAATCAGCTGTAAACAAAAGCCAAAGTGACACACGAGCCTCCATCTCCTTAGAGCTGCACACACACAAACACACAAACACACACACACACACAGAGTACAGTTGCAACTGAAACTGGAGAGCTGCTGCGAGTAGTTCATCTTCTTCTTGTTGATGTTGTCGTTGTTGGCGGCAGCAGTGGCAGTGGCAATGGCAGTGGGCAACTCAAAAGTTGCCAAACACCCCAAAAAATGGAGAAGCAAAGACAAATTAGTTGCAAGTTGGCGGCAGTGGTGGCAAGCTAGCTGACTGCTCTCCTGCAACTGCAAGTGGAAGCTGCTGCAAAAGTTTTCTAGGCGCTGCCAAAGTTGTACCCCACACCGCTCGCCCCTCATCGCTCTCTGTGTGTGTGGCATTGTGGGCATTGTTTAAAGTTTGTGCAAATGTGAAATAGAATTGGAGAGGCGAGCTAAAGGCGACCAGGCGAAGCCAGCGAAAGTTTAGTCTCGCCGTTTTGTTTTTTTTTTTTTTTGTTCACTCTTTTGCTCTCTCTTTTTGAGTTTGAATGTTTTTGTTGTTGGTGTTGTTGTTGTTGCTTTTGTTTTTTGTTGCTCTCTTGTTACTCTTTTTAGTTTTTTATTGTTATTGTTTGAAAAGCCACTTTGGCAACGCGCGAATTAGCCAAATAATAAATAAGTGCACGACAAAAGGCGGCAAAAGTATTTGAACAACAATGAAATTACTTGAGATGTGGTTGTGTGTATGTGTCTGTGTCTGTGTGTGTGTGTCCTTCTTGTTAATCTTCTTGTTCGCTTTAAGGTTGTTGCTGCTGTTCTTATTATACGCTGGCGAAAGGGTATTATAGCTAAGACGTTTGGTGTGTTACACATTATTATAAACGAGCTCAATTGAAAGATGGAATATATTAATAAGTTTTCTTAACCCTTTGGGTACAGTTGACGAGTGAAAGTCGTCATCGATATGAAATCGGGACTCGAAGGAGTTCAAACTTGAATCGTCTTTGCAATTTCATAATGATATTTATTATGTTTTATACACAAGTTCCCCTATTTGTATGTACTTCGAGATACTCTTCAATCTGTTAAGTGTATATGATCTTCGGCTAAGCGAACAAACCTTTTCTTGCATGTTGTTGTTGTGACACTTTTGGCCTAATGCTTGGCAACTTGCTCTGCTCTTGCAACACGATGGCTGTCAGCAACAACACAACAGCGAAATCGTTATATTTGTTGTTGTTTCTTTTTCCGATGCCTTTACATAAAGGACAAACTTTACTCTCAACGCTTGCACACACATGCATGTGAGTGTGTGTGTGTGTGTGTGAGTGTGTGTGTCTAGTTGATGATTCTCAAATTTCTGTACAAGTTTGTCATTTCGTTTTTTTGTCGCTTTGTGTACCCTGTAGCTAGTAAAGAGGTCAAATGGTCTCATAGTCAAATTGAGAGCATTAATTTTGAGAAAGGCAACTCTACGAGCTGACCTTAAGGGTTGACAAAGTTGAATGCATATTATTATTGTTGCAACAACAAAGTCAGGGGCAAAAGAAAAGTTATTTATGATTTGCAATGCAAAAAGTAGTGTATCATGCGAACATGCGAAATAGGTTTCACTCACTCAAAAAGAGTATCAAAATAGTCGACATGCCTATTTTGAGAGATATCTGTGTTCCATTCGTTATCTCTTTTTTCATGCTTTTAGACGCTTTGCAATGCTTACTTAGCGATATACGATTTTTTTTTGCTTTCGCCTTTGCTTTCGCTTTGTTGGTCGCAAAAGTTTGCTTATTGAACATTGGAGGACACCGATGCATAGTTGGGTTTTTAGAAAAGTTTTTTCTTGGATGTGCATCATGAGCTCTGACCAAATGTGAGGAGCCCTAATTATTTGCCTGGCCTGCACTCGGACTCGGACTTGGACTTCATTATGAGCTTTCTTCGCCTCTTCGCCTGCTGCGTGACTTCGATAAGAACTTCAAAGTTTTGCCCACAGCAAACGTTGACGACAGACAACACAAAACACAAAACACACACAACACACTAAAAGCAACACTAAATACAACAGCAGAAAAGTCATAAGAAGTACACATTTTGGGCTGAATGCACTTCACGAAAATGACTGCTGTTAAAATGGAGATAGTTGGAGATGGTTGGAAGGGGGTAGAAAAGAGTTTTGAGTTCTTCACACAGCACATTAGGATAAAGAAGAACAATAACAAACAAAGTTTGCTAGCAATTGGACATCATCTTAAAGTTCAACTCCTCAACCGGAGTTAGCTTGAGGCGTTTCTAATTTGCCAAATTTGTGGCCAAAAAGTATTGTTTTGATTGCAAAGTGAAAACAAAAATATTTCTCCTTAAGTATATCACAGAATTTAATTTTCTTTTTCATTTACAACAGTTGTCTTTAAAGAAGCATTTAACTTGTGCGTAAACTCTTAAATTTCTTATGTTCCTGTTGTTTTTTGCTTAGCTAAACGTTTAGCATTTGGTTAAGGGCGAGTTAGTCGAGAGTTTGTCCCGGGTAACACTGGGTCAATCCCCTCGGGTAATCATTTCCCCACCGCAAATCCCATGCAGTTTGCGACTGAATCTTAAATTCATTTAGAGTGCAGCTCAAGCATTAAGCATTTCAAAGCGGCAGCATTTGCATTGTCAACGTTTGTTGGTAAACTTCTTGGATCAGTGAGAATGGAACGGAACCCAACAACACCACCGAAAAAGGGACCGGCACCATGTAACGAGGAGCTTTGAAGCCAAACCCACAGCAACAAACAAATAAGCAAACAAACAAACAGGAAAACAGACAAACAGCCAAACAGTTGTATCAGTTTTATGCTCATTGTTGTCCTGCCGGGCATTGCTGACCATCCAGCTGGATGCAGCAGAGTGCAGCATTATTCACAAACACAAGCAAACATAAAGCAGGCAGATAATATTTCTGTGTGTGCTTTCGTTTGTGTGTGTGTGTTTGTGGCAAATACTTTAAACGGTTCTTTGGACAGGTAGCGGTTGTTGTGCAAACGCCTCGCGGCTGCTGTTTTGCGCAATGTTGCACGACGCATGATAAAAACTAAAAGCGGAAATACACAATGTCCTTAATGAATGTTTCATGAACATCCTGTGCAAGCAAGCAGGCAGGCAGACAGACAGGCAATGCAGGCGCAGGCAAACTACCAGGCAGAGAGACAGCAAACCTGGTTGGGCGGGCGGGCGTATGCGTTTAAATGCGCCACGCCACTTGGCAGCCAAGTGTAGTTGCTCTGCAGACAAACTCGGAATATGCCTGTCGCACTGGTACCGGCGCTGGCAATGGCAATGGCAATAGGCGAGTGAAGTTGATGTCAGAGAGTTGCAGTTGGCAATGGGAGTGGGAGCTGGACTGGGAGTCATCTAAGTGCAGCACTAACTTAATTTGTGCACGCAAAGCCGCAGCAGCAGTCGTCGCGGCAAACGTGGCGTATGCGTAATGCTCAACTTGCTGAAGGTTATGTCAAAAACAACAACAACAACACGCACACACAGACACACACGCACGCACAGAACCCACTTCAAAGTGCAAGCCGCCGCATTTCCACTACAGACACACAGATCGCGGGTTTTGTCCCCCACATGCAACCGCCACGCATTTCCTGGCAATTTGTATGCGCTGCAAGATACAGATACTCACGCTCTCTCTATCTCTCGCTCTCTCTCTTTCTATCGTTCTCTATCTTTTTGTCTGTTTCCGAAAAAGCGATGGCAACTGCTATGCGTTTTGTTAAGCGGAAGTCGAGTACTTTGGTAATTTGTAGTAAACTTCTAGTTCTCGTTGTTGTTGATGTTCGTGTTGAGGTTGCTTGTGTCACAGTCAACGCAGTCAGTGTTCAGTTTTAGATTAAATCTGTCTGACTGACAACATTTCAGCAGACAGGTACTTGATTACAGAACTTACATATGTTATAGCAATCAGCAAAAGCTAAGGCTTTGTCAATTAAGCGATATGTTAATAATTGTTCATATCAATATTCAAAACATTTGTCATTGACATATCAAATTCATTTGTGATAAATTATGTAGCATACTTTTTTGGGCAATCTCATATAAATGTTCTATGTCGGCAGCTCTTGCTAAATATATATGTTTATAGAGGAAATGAAGGAGAAAAAGCGTTAATTGGTCGGTAAGGTAAGGTATTTTCGTGTCGTCTTGCTTTTAATGTGTGTATTTTCTAATTTGCAGTTATTTTTATTGTTGTCATTTGGTGTTTTTGCGGCAAAACGTTTTTTTTTTCTTCTTTTTAGTGAATCTCTTTTACTTATGCCGAGTGCTGCTTGCTGCTTGTTTGTGAAAATTAAGCTTTGAAAAATGGCTTGCGTATTTTTGTACCTCCCCACACACACACACACACACAAACACAGAGAGAGAGAGAGATGCATACACATAAACATTGTGGCTATTGCACATGCATAAGTATTTAGTTCTTCATTTTGCTCGTTATTGTGAATGCTCTGGCAACTAGCTGGTTGGTCCTGTTCTAGTCCTGCTTCTGCTGCTGCTGATGCTGCTACTGCTGGGTCCTGGCCGATGTCCTTTGCACCCATTTGCTGCGTCTGCTGCGTAGTTTTTGTGGCATTGCAAAAGCATTTTCATTTGTATTTAGTTGGCTCTACTTCACTCTCTGTCGCTCTCGCTCTCTCCCAGTTTCTATCTCTATTCGAATGGCCCATTATCAACTTTCCTTTTACACAGCAGTTGGTTTTGTTGCTGTTGCTGTTGTTCTAGTTCTTCTTGTGTCGTTGTTGCATTTGTAAATTACAAAAATGAAATTAAGTTCACACTTTGTCATGTGGGGACATTTACGGGTTTTAATTGTTTTGAGCACTGCAAACAGCCAGGCACCACACAACCCCAACTCAGCGAGAGAGAGAAAGAGAGAGAGAGAGAGAGAGAGAGTTGAAAGTTGAGACAAGAGTGGGAGAGACACGAAAAATGTTGTGTACGAAACTAAAACCCATCCTTTTCTTCTTTTCTTTTTTTTTATTATTTTTTTCCTTGTTTCTTTTTGTTTTGGCTAGGTCCATTCCCTTATTTGTTGTTGTTGTTGTCGTTGCTCTACCTCATTTGCCCCATTCAGTTGACGTTGTGCTTTGCATTTCATCTTGGAAAATGAGTAATGAATGCTTTCATGTCTTCATCGTCCTCATCAACGTTGAGTTTTGTTATAAATTTCACTTGTGTACATTTATAATTTCGTTAAAAATTTTGTTTTTGTTTCTCTGCCTCTGCCTCTTTTACGCAATGTGCGTCTACTTATGTATGTATATATATGTATATGTGTATGTATATGTATGTGGTTGTACACATTTTACTTTTCTAATTGGAAAGTATTCTGTTTGCACATTTCATTGCGTGAGCACTTCTCCTTCTACTCTTTGTACTCTCTCTCTTTTGCTCGAGGACCTCTTTAAAGTTACCTTAGATATGCATTTGAAGTTCAAAAACAAAAAGAGAGAGAAAGAGAGAGCGAGAGCGAGCGATTTGCATGCCTTTATTGTTGCTGTGGTTAATTAAGTAAGAACATTAATAGGAAGCTTTTGGCAATTCACGAAAACCTTTTAAGCTTTAAGATAATACTCGCCTGCAGACAATACACTTGAACACTTTTCGCCCCCGTTTCCCTGGGCAGCAAAAGCCACTTAAAAACTTAGCCCCTTTATACCGCATGCCGCATGCCACACAATCCACCTGCCATGGGGTGTTACTGCATGTTGGCCATTACACTTGGCATCATTTGGTACAACTTACACGCAAATCATCTGATTACTGTCTTAGCTCCGACGCAGTAAGATGAAGTTTAAGTTTTTCGTTTTGGTTTGAGTAGTTTTTCTATCTTTCTTAGTTGTTGCTTGCTTTTTTGCTGGCCTAGGCTGGATGGCCGGCTGGCTGTGTGTGTTTATAATTTATGTGATTTCTTGTGGAAATGTGACAGCGAATACTTAAATAAATGTTTTGCACTTATTTCAAGCTATTAAAAGAGATATTTTAACCTTAATGCCAAATGTGCGTATACTTAATGTTAAACATTTAGAATATAATCCTTACATATACAAAACGCAAAAGAGTATCACATCATCGGTGTACGTTTTTTGTTGCTATTTTTGTTGCTTTTTTTTTGTTTTTCTTTTATGGATTTTTATTTTGTGAGCCACTTTTGGTTGCCGATGTCTGGCGGCTCATCAACTTGTAATCGTCTTTTGCAAGAAGAAACCAATTTTGCAACAGATTTACATTCACCCTGCGCTTTTTTGCTCGTCGCGTCGAGATTTGGGCTCTACCAAAGAGAGAGGGAGAGAGCGAGAGAGAGAATCAGAGAGTCGAGAGTCAGTCGTCTGGCCGCTTATCTGACGCCTCTGACATAATATATGGCGCAGTTTTTGTTAAACTTTTGCCGCAGATGCTGATGCCGATGCTGACGCTGACGCCGACGCCCAGAAATGAGGTTTGCCCAGGCAGCAATTACTTTATTTTTCTCTCTCTTTCACTCTCTTCTCCTCTTCTGTGTTTTTTTTTGTGGTTCTTTTTGCTACCTACCGGAGCTGATGACTGTGTTTTGGTTTTGTTCTTGGTTTTCTGGCTTCTGCCTTCAATTTGCGTTGTGTTGCCAAAATGGAAACCGGCAACTGGATAGTGGCAAGTAGCAACTAGCAAGTAGCAAGTAGCAAGTGGCAAGTAGCAAGTGGCAAGTGGGCAACTCGAATGGACATCCATATACAGAGATAGAGCGAGAGAGAGAGAGAGAGAAAAGCATTTCCGTAAGCATACAAATTTAATTTGAAAGTTTTGAGCGTTGCCAAAGGATTTCTGCTTAGTTGCTATCGGCACGATTAGTTGCCATGTTGTGGTCGGTCGGAAAGCAACTCTCTTCCAGCTCCCATAAGCTGACAAAAACGGACGCAATTATGAAAAAAAAACTGCAAGCATTTTTGACAAACTAAATAATTAGCAAAATTACGGCAAATACCTGAAACTTTAAGACTCTGTCAGTGGCAGGGTATCAAAATGATTGTCAGCAGTTTTCGGCAAAAGTCAAATGAAACTGAAACTGAGACAGAGACTGAGACAGAGACTGAAACTGATGAGAACACATCAATTTATTTGCCAGCAAGGTTTCCTTTGCTGTTGCTGTTGTTGTTGTTTTGGGTTGTTTCGGTTCCAGGAATTTTTACGACCGAAGGCGATTTGGCGTTAAATGTGCGCCTCTAACAAAATTTAATTGCACAGTTTACGCTTCGTTCGACAAACTGACAAAACTTCCACAACAACAACAATAACAGAACAACAGTAACAGGGAAAAGAAGAAAATTGTTGAATTTTCAAATGAAATCAATCAACTTGCCAAAAAGTTAAAGATAATACAATTATATAACTTATTTACTTATTGTTTTCCCAAGAATTTATTGTTATTATTGTTAACAATGCTTGTAATAACTTTGAGTTAGATAGTTTTAAATGTTGTTTCAGCACAAAAAGTAATAATTGTAAAAGGTAAAAACGTAAACGTCCAAAATAAATGGTCAATAAGGTTTGGGTTTGGGAGCCAGAGTAAGGGCTCTGCCGTTAACCATATGCTAGTTGCAGTTTAAAGCCAATTTGTGGTTAGGCACTTTGCCCCACTCTATGCTAGTACTGCTGCTGGCCCCACATCTCCACATCCCCACTGTGGACAAGGATTAAAACATGGCCTACAACAGCTGTTGCTACATGACTCGTTGACAAGGCTCAGCATAACTAAGCATCCGCTTCCTACCTATATATAGAGTACACCCTATATACGAATATCCCAAACCCCCCACCACCAACCCCAACCAATCCCTGTTACACACTCTCTTTCGTCCCGTCCCGTTCTTCCGTCTCTTTGCCTCGCTTTGCATTTGGACTGTGTTGTTGTTGTTGATATTATTGTTGTTGTGCGTAAGCATTTGATTTTAGAACATTTTAAACTGAGCTCCGTTGTTGTTGTTGTTAAGCATGTTGTTGAGTTGGGATCTGTGTGGCATGGGTCGATGGAACAACATGGAACGCCTGTTGCTGTTGCTGCTGCTGTATGTCCACACACCCACCAAATCATAACAAGTATAGAGTGCTATAGTCAAGAGAGAGGAAGTCCAACTTTAAAGATATCCTGTAATCGTTTAGATTTTTCTATGTTTTAACTAAATCTTTTTCCGTTAGATTGTTTTTCCCTATCGATGACAAACATTTGCACAAGCGGATACATCCCATCTAGCAGCTACCTTATTTTGCAGGGTATAACAAAAAATGAATGCCGTATAAACCGCTTATTTTGGCCCACAAAAATGCCCACGTCCGACGTCTTGCAATGATTAATTTATTGAAATTTGCGCTTATTGCGATTTTCAAATTTATGTTTTGCGTTTTATTTGGACAAGCGATGCCGATAATTTGTCAAAAAGTCGTAAATTATAATATTACACGAAACGACAAGATGGCATGGGGGGAATGACGTCCGCGGGGGGATGGTGATGGGTGTTGTTGTGGGGGGTGGGTTGGGGTTTGAGTTGGGGTTTGAGTTTGACGTTTACATTTCAAATAATGCCAAAAAAAAGTGTGTCCTGCCTTTTGTTATGGTGTGTGTATGGGTGTGTGTGTGTATGGGTGTGTGCCTCTCAATTGCACATTCCTACACACACATTGACAAAATTTTATAAGTCAGCCAGATAATTGAATTTGTTTGCGGTTTATTCGTTTGCCAAAGTGTTTGACCGGAGGCGACTCGACTCGACTCGATTGCCCTAGACACAAGCATCAGCTTTATAATTGCTGATGATGAGTAATTGCATGGTTGGAAGAGGGGGAAGGGTAGAGAAAAAGATGTTCAACTTTGTTTGTTGTTGGGCGGGCGGCCGGAGCAGCTGAACAAGCGATGGCAATTCATTCATATTGTGCTTTTGCGGTTAGGCCACAAATTTTGGGTAAGAGCTGTACAAAAACAACAACAACAACAACAAAAAAACGAAGTTGCATGTTGAAATGCAAACTGAAATGTTGGCTGTTAATGTTAACGTGGTCGGAAACGAGTGCCACCAACACTCACACACACACACCCGCACACTTACATACAAAGAATATGTATTTTTTTTTTTTCGCTGACTTCAATGGATGGATAAACACACACGCGTCAGAGCCATTCGGCATTCGCCATTCGGCATTCGGGCTCTGGCGCCTTCAATTATTAATTATTATCCGTGCCACAAAGCCAAATGTGAAAGCTTCAATTAATACATACACACACCCACACTCACCCACACACACAGAGAGAAAAAGAGTATAAAATTTGACCTGCAGTGAGGCGTGTGTAATCAGTTTTTACTTTATTCAATTGGATTGGTCGACATCGCGGCCCGAATCCTTCATTTATTCTCGAACGCAAAAAGGCAAAACGAAAAAAACGAAAAAAAAAAGTGGAAAATCTCAACTTAACCTGGCACTGATTTTGCACTGAACACATATATATATATGTATATGTGTATCGGTAAACTTTGTTTCATTTCGCATTGCATTCAGTTTTATTTTGTATGTTTTTTAATGACTTATACTACAAGGCTTAATTTATACTCACTAATGGATTTTGGTTCGCAATGCGATGCATTCAATATTATCAATTATGGGTAACGGCGCCCAATAACTTGTCCGTGTTGCAAGTTGCCCGTTGCCAGTTGCTGTTGATGTTGCTGTAAATAAAATACAATCAAAATTAATTAAAGCGAAATAAGCAACATTTGCGTCCCGTCTCTGTCCGCCGCCTCTGTCACGCCCAACAACTTAAGTCCTGGCCAAATGAAAGACATCAATTTAATTAGGTCTCCGGTCTTCTCTGTGACACATTTTGGGTCTACTTTTATCCACTCGAAAGTGTTGCTGCTTCAATTGGCCATCATAAATTTGCCAATTTACTAAACTAAACGCACTTCATTTTTCACTCGCAAATCAAACAACATGAAAATCAACTAATTTGCACACTTTAGTCCCCTGTTCACCGCCCCCGAACCGAAGAGAAGCCAAGCAATGAAAAGCGGAAGCGGAATCGGAAGCTAGAGCAACAGCAAACAGCAGCAGCAAAACGAATACGAAAAAAACAACCGAAACGGAGCGAAAATGTTGAGCAAAAACCCGTGCTGTCAATATAATAAATGAGCGCCATTAAGTAGCTCACAATAATAATGCTGCTCTCACTTGAAAGTGTGGCCCCAAATGCTAGTGCCAAAAAGACACGCAATACACACATATGTCACATAGACATATATTAGCTGGTTCAATGTATGACTTAACTTGTGTAAAAACTATTGATTATCTCTTAAAATGTGTTATTCAGTTTAATGCCAACTTCTATAACTAAATCAAACTATTAATACATAAAATATGTTGATTTATGAAAGGTATGTCCCATCATGTCTAAGGCTTAAGACAAAAAAGTTTGCCTTGAGTCAAAGCTAAGACGATTAGTCCTCTCTTTATGTGGGGCAAATGGGCCAGGAATCAAGCATGATCAAGACACACACTCACACACAAACTGAGTGCTCAGTATTCAATGGCATTTATACGTGAGTAAACATAAATCCCACAAACGCCTACAAGCCAATACAGTGAATGTGAAGGACATTCTATTCATCAAGCATGTTCATGTTTTTTTGTAGAGAAAGTTGAAAGGCAAAACTGAATGCGACGTCGTCATCGTCACCTGCCTCGTTAAACTTACACAGTTTTTGCTATACCCTTAACCCTTGAAATGGTTAAAAAAAAAGGGTATTCCGGGCTTGTGCAAAAGTATGATACAGGCTGAAGGAAGCATAGAGCATATATATTCTGTCAAGTCGATATAGCCATACTAGTCCCTAGGCAATCTTAAATGTTCGATAACGATATACACATGTTATCGATTACAATAAAGACATATATTTTGAATATTTGAAAATGGGGATTAGAAACATTAGCAAAATAATGAATATCTGTGAAATTTTTACCTAAAACGTTTGAGAAACACCGGAGATATGCAAGATTGAAGTTAGAAAGGTATGACCGTATGTGTTAGGTCAAGGGTTAAGGGTATCTTTCTAGTCAAGCTCACTAGACTTAAGCTTTCTTACTTGTTTTTTGTTGCATTACTCAAAAGGATGACGTCCATTGCGTCAAAGGGTTAATTGCTCAAATGAATGTATATGTGTGTGTGTGTGCGACTATTTGTGGCAGGTTGGTTACCGTAAGTGGCACACAATTATGCAGAGCTCTTTTAACTATATATGTATATATATTTTGCTTGTGGTGCACTTTGCACGCGCCCACGAAGTATATGTGTGTGTGTGTGTGTGCGGGTGTGCGGATGTGCGGATGTGTGTGTGCGTGTGTATAAAGTGTTTAAATAAACGACAACACTTGAAATAAATTGCAGCAAATCAAGTTAAATAAATTGCGCGAATGAACGAAACATCAGCGCGTCCGCTAAATGAGAGTAGCACATGGCAAGGAGCACACACACACACAGAGAACACTCACACGCACACGCACACACACACACAAGTCGATTCTAGCCTCGTTATCGCACACACACACATATCACTCTCTCTCTGTGTTTGTGTATGGAAAACATTTGAAGTGAAGTGTTTTTTCTTTCTTCGTGACGATGAAAAAACATTGGAGACGAAACGAAACGATGCCTGCCTATCAATTACAACACTTTCGTGTGACAGTGATGTATGTGACTTGATGATACCCTAGATTAATGTAACAAGTTGTGCGACACTTTTTGTGCACCTTCTCAATATCTAGGGTATGCACATACATCAGTAACAGTGGGGTGTTTTGGGAGGTGGGGCGCAAACAACAACAATGTGGTTTGTGTTTTGTCCTGAACTGAATGTGCGTGTAATTAGTCGTCAATGTACGAGTGCGAGTGTGCGTGTGTGTGTGATTATTTCGATTGAATTCATTTGATTATCCCCATCAAATAGTTGTGTGTGTGTTTTGGGTCCGGTTGTTTTGGGTTCAGTTCACCAGTAATTGGCAAGATAAGCAGTTAACTTCCTGATTTGGACAACAATAAAATGCAACCGAAGAGACCTATTATTATATCATCGATGAAAGCGCTAATCAAATAAAGCACAAATGAAAGGTTTAAAACCGAATACAGATTGTTTTTGCGCGCACTGCTACTTCAGTTAATTAACTGAACTGATAATCATTAAAATCCAATTTAAATGATTTTTGATTTTTCTTCAAAAACTCATTTCATCTCTTTGCAGTTCGAATTTTGTGGTTGAATTCAGAATGTCGAAACAATTTGCGCTCTTTTGATGCATTTGACACTTGACACTTGAAAATATTTAGTGCAATGACAAATGAGTCAAATGATAAACTAGCGAATACTCTGTAGAGCATAAACAGTTTTCCATTTGATAGCAAATACATTACAGGGTACAAGAGAGAAGATAAAACTTGCATGCAATATGCTTTGACAATTGACAATAAAATAAAGTTTTATTACAATAATAATAATAATCAACAAATATATATATAAATATGCCACGTTAACTGGCATTTCCATTAATGCAATAACTGATTTAAACCCCTTCCCCGTCCCCGTCCCCACACCCTTCATCATTCAGTCAAAGTGATGACAACATATGTGACCTTAAGATTATATTTGTCTACTCCGCATTTGTTTACACACTTGCATTTGCTTTATTCTTGTTGTTGGACGAACTTGGTCTCAGCTTATTTATTCTGTGGCAAAATCATCGAAAGAGCTTTTTTCTCTCCTTCTCCTTCTATTATTATTATTATTATTATATTTCTTTTGCTACAAGGACAACAAATCGGCGACGCTACCATATAAAGTATGCTTTGATTAAGTGCGTCTTCACTCCTTTACTTCACGAATGATGTTCCGGCTGCTTCGACAGCTCCGGCTGCTACTGCTGGGATTGACTCATTGCCCATTTTGATGAAATGTCGCCAACTAAAATGTTTGCCTACTCCATAAAGCCCCGCAACCCCAACATACTCTCTTTCTCTATTCCAAAGCCTGTCAAAACCCTTTATTTCCCCCCCAATCCCTCCGCCAATTGACTGCTCCTGCTTACTGTCGTGTTTTTTGCAGTCGTTCGCTTTGTTTGCTTTTTCCGCTTTGTCAACACTGGCTGGCAGGATGGCTGGCTGGATGGCAAAAAGGGGTTGTAAAAACGTAATGGCGAGTTAAATAAAACAGCAAACGTGCTGAGGGATAAAAACACAAAAAAAAACACAAAAAAACAGCGAAGAACAGAACGAAGAACACACGAAAAAATATGCGAGGCCAACAAAAATATATATATATATATATAAAAATATATATTCAAAAGTGTCATAAATGTAATACAACTTTTCCTTTATGGCAATTGCATGTATGTGTGTCTGTGAGTGTGTGTGTGTATGTGCGAGTGTGAGTGTGTATTTGTGTTGGCGCGTTGCTCAAGTGGCGCTCTAGAAAGTTGTGTCGTTGTTGTTGTTGGGCGGGCCAATAAAAATAAAAATAGAGTTCAAACAAAATAAAAGAAGAAGAAAGTAACTAACAACAACAACAAAAACAACATCAGAAAGAAAAAAACGACACCAAGATGCAGGCCACAACTTTTCCACACACTCAGCGAAAGGGGGCGAGTGGGCGAGGGGGTGGGTAAGGAAGGGTATCAAGTAATGCGTTTTCATATTTTGTGTCCGGGCAATTTACTGTAACGTAAGTTCAGGTGAGCGCCACACTCGGAGCAAAAAGGTTAAAGCGAACGAAAACTTGACTAAAATGCTTCTCCCACTCTAAACTGTAAAGTGGTTGTGTTCGAAGGGCAGCGGGGAAGGTAGTGGGACTATTAGTGAATGTTGACCCACTAAGATTATTACACACACACACAGAGACAAAGTGTGCACACTACTTTCTGCATGCATTTGTGTGTTTAAATTGAGTTTTCGAGCCGGAGGCGCACCAAAAATGCATTTAATATAACTTCTTTGTGGAGCGGCATTTAAATGAAAACTGTTAGATGTTTAAATTATGATTAAATTATCGACGCAGAAAGCGAAAACTTAAAGAAAACTTAAAGTTAAATATGAATTCCAGGACATCTCTGAATATTGTTTGCCTGATTTAAAGGTTGGAAATAAAAAATAAAAATATTTAAAAATGCAACAAAAAATTTGTGTTTGATTTTGTCTCCGTTGAAAATCCGATTTATTTTGCATATTTTATTATAGTCTATATATCTTGAATTCGATTATAAATTTATTGTTGTTGTTTTCTTAAATATGGCCAAATCAAGTGGGGCAGCTGATGCAAGCCTCAAGCTTCCACTATCTACATATATATATATATATATCCATATTTGAATCCATATTCGCACATTCAATAGCCTCAAGATCCGCTTTGTGTGTGTGTGTGTGTGTGTGTGTGTGTGAGGGAGAACTTACTGAAAAGCTGAAAGCACTGCAGCTGGAAAAACCAAAATTCTGCACATACACTGTGTCTGCGTCTGTGTGTGTGTGTGTGTGTGCTGGCAAACATTTTGGCAAGTTGTAACAAAACTTAAAAATAAATTTAAAAACACGTTGCATGGCAAACAAAAACAAATTTGATGTGTGTTTTTGTTGGTTGCCTTATTTGTTTGCATTTTGCATATTGTTGCAGTTCCCTCCGTTCTCCTCATCATCGTCAACGTCATTGTTATTGTTGTTGTTGCTTCTATCGAACTGCAGCAAAGAACTTGCCCAAAAGTGAAAAGAAACGGAACGAAACGGTTGGTGGGCAAGAGGGCAGGAGGGGCAGGCTGGCTGGTAACTGCCTTGCCATGCAGATTGGCAATGCTGTCCCAGCGCAGACAAGCAAATAGTTGAAAAAAAAAAACCAAGTGTGAAGGCTTTTAGTGAAGTGAGCACGACTAGCGAATACCCTTAATCCAAAGCCTGCGCTATTGCAAAAATGATTGATGATTAAACTTGAATCTACCATAGAAGAAGTTATGATCCAAATCTGATTAGGAATATATATTTCTTACAAGTTGTACAACAAAACCATTATACCCTTCATTAATCATTGACATCGTCGAACTCTCCAACAACAGCTTCAAGATATAATAAAATTATGAACAGAATCAAAAATGTTCTCTCGATTTTGTCATCTAACTATTTTCTTATAAAGAAAACTCATCATTTTGTAGGTTTTTTTTTTATTTGTATTTTTTTTTGATATAGAATCATTTAAAACTTTACAACAGAATGTCTAATACTTTTCTACAAGTGTACTATACAGTAGAGCCCACAAAGAAAGAACGAAAAAAAAGAAGAAAAGTGAGGCAAAACGGAAACCGGAAAACGCCGCTACTACAACTTCCTTCCCGATGCCTTCTCGACTCGCTGCACACTGCCTGTGCCTCAGCCTGTGCCTGCCACTGCCACTGCCATTCATATGCACTCACATGGACCTCATACCTGAACGAGTACTTGTTCAAAAGAACAAGACCGGGCGCGGGTGGCGGGGTGACGGGATGGCGGGTTGACGGGTGGCGAACACACGAAAAAAAAGCGCAGTGCAAATAAATTAAAACAAGTCCAAAACAAATTCAACAAAACGAGCACAACGAACCAAAAACGAAGAAGAAAACACAAGGAAAATTGCAACAAAAAAAAGAAAACGAAAAAAAAGAAGAAGGAAAAAAAACTAAAGCAAAAGGACTGCCGCGAAACGTATGCAAGGCATTTGCGCCCAAAAAGTTGTTATCCTTTGGCTGTGATGATGCCCTGAAACTAACTAACGACGAGACGAGACGAGAACAAGACTCTTTTTTCGGTGGATGGCGGGTGTATGTAAGTGTGTGTGTGTGTATAGAGGAGACGAAGGGGAGGCGAGGCGAAAGCGTGTTGGATGAGGCGAGGACATCCGCTCCTTCACGCTCAAGCTGTGGAAGATTGCTTAAAGTTTTATTGGTTGTTGTTTGCAAAGCAAAAACTTTACTTTTGCGCGCTTCTCTCTCTCTCTCTCTCTCTCTCTGTGTCTCTCTTCTAACGGAACACAAACTGGCAGCAACTGAATGGCAAATGTGTGGCAAAGTTGCCTTTGATTCTTCTGCCTACCCCTGCGGGCACTGCTACTCCACGCCCCCAACCCATACCCAAACCCAAACCGGTATGCAGTTTGATTCCTTTTGCTTTCATTTGGCCGCTGTTGCGCTGTTCGTTTTCTTCTTCTTTTTTGTTTTCTTCACTGTATTTTTTTTCTTCTTTATTATTATTATTATTATTTTTTTTTTATACACATACATATACAAGTGAACAATTTTGTGTTGTGTTGAAACTGAAACTGCCGTTAGTCAAGGCAGACAGTTGACTGTTGAAGAGTGAGTGAGAGAGTGGGAGAGAGATGGAAAGAGAAGACAGCTGCCAAATCGGAATTCGTCGTTGCCTCAGAAATGGCGCTATTCAACTTCAAGTTGATGTTGATGATGTTGCCGCTGTCTGCTGCTGCTGCTGTTGCCTGCTGCTGTTGCTGTTGTTGTTGCCGTCTTGAAGATGATGTTAAAGTTTTAGCTCTCGACTTGAGGTCATCATCAACATTTAGGTCCACTGTCGTTGTGTCCTTAACTGCGTGTAATTTTCATAAACAAAATAGTTAAGCATTGCTACAAGTTGTCTTGTCTCACTCTCTCGCTCTCCCTCTCTCTCGCCCCGTCTCTTTCGTCGCTTAAGTCAGTTCAAGTGCAAAAGTACATGCAAAGTTTTGTGTCCAGCAATTGAATGCGAAGAAGCAGATAGACAGAGTTAGAAATGGCCCCTCAAGCAATATTTATAATGCCTGAAAATTTATTGACTTGGCAATGACTTAAGCACTTCTTGTTGTTGTTGTTGTTGCTGTTGCTGTTGAGTTTGTAGCAAGTTGACAACAAGCAACATATTGACATTATGTTTTGAGATAAAACATTCACATTGTGAAACGTAGTGAATAATATATTAAATCGTTGAAGAGCATCGAAAAGTATCAAAAGTTTATTAATAACTTTTCTCAGTCAAAAGAAACTTTTGTGTCAAGTTGTTAATTAATTTCACTTCAACTTCTTTAAAATGCTTAAATACTTTAAAAAACTGTGCAACACTTAACAGTTATACTTATTTGTGTGATTAAAAAGCAGTTTCTTAGCTTCTTCCCCTTTTCCATTCCATTTGCCAAAAAGCCACAAATTATTATTTTTTTATTTATTTATATGTGCTCATTTTTATAAGTTATGGATATATTCAATTTCTGTCATTTGATTCATTCAGCCACAAAATGTTCAACTCCCAAAAAACCAACCACACAAACACACCCACACACACACCCATACACACACACACAATCATTTCATTTGGCCCGCTGGCCGAACAACAGTTTATTATACATTTCAATAGAGGAGAACACAAAACGACACATACGAGGCACAAAAGGCTACCAACCCACGCCCCCATACGCCCCCAAACACACACACGCATACACACCCATTTCGGTCTAGCGCCCATGCAGTGGCACTTAATGGCCACACACACAAACAAACAAACACAAACACACACATACACACTCACACTCACATACAAATGCGCACTCAAAACATGGCGAAACTTTGTGCAAACTTTTTACTCACAGACTTCAAGTATATGTGTATGTGTTGGTGTGCCTGTGTGTGTGTGTGTGTGTGTGGAATGTCATTGACGGAAATTGAAACGCACATGACAATCCATTTCATCAGCAGTTTAGTTGCTTTTAGAAAATTTGCTAGCCACTGACCAAACTGAAGGCCACGACAACAGAAGGCCAGAAGACGAGGCAAACGAGTGCGAGTGTCGAGGTTGATGGTGCGGGTGTGGGTGCGGGTGGAGGGGGGAGGGGTTAGAAGTGGTAATGGAAGGCGGACTTATGCACGCCATGTCCTTTCACTGTTGGCGCCACAAGCACACACACACACACGCACACACACAGAGGCAGCCATTGTGAGTGGCTGTTGTTGTTGTGTTGGTGATGTGATGCGAGTGGCAGCCACTAAGCCAAATCAACAAAAATCAAAATTTCAACAACAACAACAACAAGCAACAACAATACCAACAAAGTCCCTGACTGTTAAACTTAACCGGACAGAGCACAAACCAAGCCGAGCTCGCCAACACACACAACACAACACAGCAACAGCAATAGCAACAGCAACAGCAACAGTCCTCCTTCAGACAGAAACAGTAAGGGGTTTGGAAGTGGTTGGAAGTGAGGTTGGTGGCTCTATGGCTCTACTGTGCTCTGTTCGGCTTCATCTACATGTGGGGCACCCAAAAAGACAACGAATGAAACGGAACGACGATGATAACAACTCTCAGACAGACAGAGAGAAAGACAGACAGACAGACAGAGAGACAGGACATGCCATAACAGAGCATAATAGAAATAGAAAGAAAAAAATGCTGCGTCTGTTGGCACAACTTGGAGCTATAAGCTCCCCTTTTTGCACAAGTACACACACACACACACACCCACACCCACACACATTCACACACTTGGCGTATAATCAATGTAAGTCAATATTTTGCATTTGCTGCTGCTGCTCCAAAAAACAAAAAGGGGTGCAGGAAACCAAAGCAATGCCTAAGCAAAAAAATTGGAAGCGAAACAAATTGAATTGCAAAAGGCAAAGAGAAGAAAAAAGAAAAAGTAAACGCAAAGAACGAAATATGTGAGAACAAAAAAAAAAGAAAGAAAATAATATCAAAATCTAAATGGGGCAAAGTGGCATGCAATGGGCAATGGGCAACAATAACAAAAGCAAATTACATATGCACACAAATATATCTAAATGTATATACTCTCTCTCTCTCTCTCTGTGTGTCGTTATTGTGAATGACAAGAGCAATAATAACAACTAAAGCAACAACAACAAGAACAACAAAAACGAGTCGCACACACACATTTTCTGATTAGTTTCTGCGACGACGAATCAGGCGACATTAGTCCTCAATCCCAAATCTCTATCTGCCCCTTCAATGTTCATGCCCATTCGAAATATCATTTGCAGTTGGAGTTTTTGATATGTCAACACAAACACAAACAGAAACAGACTTACAACAACAACAACTGGAAACGAGTGGGCGGAAGACGAAACTGACAACAAAGCAAAGCAAAGCCAAAGGTCGAAAATATATATTATTTTACAAGAGATGGCAGCTGACACACATAGATGAGCTTTCATTTTGAGAAACTGAAAGTTGATACGTTACATGGGTACAACACAGTTCCCCCTACCCCTTTCCCCAACCACAACCAACCCTTTCTAAGCGTAGGCCTCAACAACATGTATGTATGCATATATGTATATATGATTTATGTGAGATAACTCAGATATTGGTTATTTAATACCTTTTAATTGAAAATTCAATGCAATGTTGCCAGAGCCAATCTCAATATTCTAGGTGCCCCCAAACAATGGCACAGAACACAATGGCTAAGATTCAGTGATGTGAAATGTTATATAAAATCACAAAATCGTAAAATGATATATACTTCAATACAACTGACAGCTACGAAACGAGAAACGCATTCAGTCCCAAATACAATGGGAACCAATTAGTATAATTTTAGAGAAAATCACAATTTCGACTAGTTCCATGTTGTATTGTGACGGCAAAGCAACGCAAAACTTTAATCTACACCAAGAAATCAGCATGTTAACATAATGAATATTTAGATTATTTATTCAGTTAGAAATAACGGAGAATGAGAATGAGATAACTAATCAGCAGGTGATGAAGCAATAACTGAAGGCATTCTTTGGAAATACCTAATTGGATATTTATTGTGTTTCTTACGAAAAGTAGGAAAATCAAGTTATAACTATTCAAAACATTTTAGTTTAAATTTTCGGCGAAAACCGTTCCTTCTACCTTATCATATATGTACATTCCCTTAGGGTGTTCGGCCCTCTAATTACATAAATGTTCAGCGATGAATGAAATTAGATGCTTTGCTCGCCGCTGAGGTTAAGCCAATCGATTATCCTATTATTGTGCCAAACAGACGCGTCTCACGTTCCGTGATGCATTGTTATGCATTTCGCTGTGCAGTATGAGTAACCGCAACCCAATCAACACTATGCCACATTGCTGAGGATGTAATGGGTTACCTTTTCAGTGTATTGGAGGCATAATTGAAAGCTTTGTTTAGCACTGAAGGTATTTGAGTTAAGTTAAGTGTTAAAGTGTTTATGAAACACAGAACGTGAGTTAAACAAGTGGAATGGAGTTGGGGAGGCGGGGGAGCTGCAGCGAATTGTAAGTGACAATTGTAAGTGAAACATTCATTGACGAATGAGTGCGGCTGATTTGTAGGCCACAAATAAATGCGACGGAAAATTGGCGAGTGGCAGTGCACTATGGGGTATTTTGCCGAAAATCGGGCATTTAATCAATTTTCACATGTGCTAAAATCAAAAAACTTTTAATGCAATTATGTTTTAAATTGATCATAGTTTATTGATCCATAACAGTTCTGTTAAGTTAACAGACCCCTGTTATGTTATTAACACTCAAAGTCAGCTGTTGTCAGCGAAAAAAAAACGCTCTGTTAAAGTGAAAAAATTAACATTGTGCAAAATTCAATAAATATAATAGTTAACAAACAGCAAACAACAAATTGGTAATGGAAGTGATTAATATGGGTCTCCACTATGCGTTTTGCATCATTTGTTTCACATTTTGTTGGTTGGTTTGTTTTTTCTTGTGTATTTAAAATGTGCTTTTCACTGGAAATTTTTAGAAATAAATTTCAACTTTGCATAGACTTATACAAAATTGTTAACACTTGTTAGTAAATCGGTTAACACCATTTTGTAGTGCCATTAATTCCTAATCCAGGGCATATAGTCACATTGTGCACTTTTTGCGACTTTTTGAGAAATTTAAGTTTAAAGAGCACAACCTCAGTGTAAAAATACCAAAATACAAAAAAAATTGTAAAAAATGTTGCACACACTGAAATACCTAACTAAGTCTAATGATGCTGTTTTGTTATAATGACATAAAAATATCATAAAATGTTTATTAATTATAATTTTAAACCAAAATTTTACTATTGGAAACGAGTTTTTCGCATTATTATTAAATTATTTTTCGATCGTTCCTATGAGAGCCATATGATATAGTGATCGGATGTTGCTCATATTTTGCACAAATACGAAAAGCTTAATAAAACATATTTTTGTTGAGTTTCGTGAAGATATCAAAAAAAATAACAAAGTTTTTATGTGAGAAACCGTATTGAGACCGATAGCTTCTATTGGAGCTATAGGATATAGTTGACCGATTTTAATTGTTTTTTGCCAAGGTATTAGTATCATTATAAAACTCTTAATTGCCAAGTTTCATTCAAGTACGGTCAAAATTAAGAAAGTTGCATACAATAAAATAATGAATAAAGGGGCGGTGACACGCCTCTTTTCTAAAAAAACCTTTCTTTGATTTTTAAAAATATTTAGCTAAAAACCGAATCGAAATATCTTTTGTTTTTCTCGAGTTATTAATAAATGCCCGATTTTCGGCAAAATACCCCATAGTGCAGTGGCAGCCAAAGGGGCGCCACCAATGACCAATGTGGCTGGTGGAAAAGGCATCAGCTGATTTATAAATCATACCCCAACCACACACACACATACACATATATGCATGGACACACCCCCCCACACATACACACACACACGTACAAGCAAACATGTGTCAATTTGTCAAAGTCTACCTAGACTGGGCCATCGACAATTCAGAATGTGGCATATGAAATGGGTGTGCGTGTTGGTGTTGGTGTGTGTGTTCCAGTGTGTGTGTGTGTGTTTATTGGCTGGCTGTGAACAGGAAAACTCACGAAAACTCGAATCAAATAGGGAGAAACACGCGCGCGAATGAATTTCTGCTAGCGTATGAAATTTTTACGCAAACAAACAATTGTGTGCGCATGTGTGTGTGTGTGTTAGTGTGTGTGCCGACGTCAGCATTTGATGAAGAACAAGACAAGAGCAACGATAACAAAGCATACGAGAGGAGGGAGTGAAGAGGAGAAGGAAGGTATAGGCCAATTGGCTAGTTAGACGAACAGCCAGAAAACGAGCCAGCAGCTTTTTGAAAGTTGAAAGGATAAAACGAACTCAAATTGACAGGCGAGAGGAGACGTGTGTGTGTGTGTTTATGTGTGTGTGTATGTGTTACCGTGTTACCTAATTGTTATGATGCGAATGTCGGCGCTGCGTGCAGAGAAAGAATGAATGAAAGAATGAGAAAAAAAAAGAATGAAAGAAATGAAATGGCTTGGCGCTAGGGGAGGCAGGGAGGGGACGTGGCCAACAACAAGCAACAGAAGCCGAAGAAAGGTTTTGAATAAAATGCCACAAATTATAACGGAAATTTGGCGCAAAATTAGCAAAAAGCAACCAAACATCAGCAGCAACAAGAACAAAAAGAACTTGAAAACTTGAAATAAGTTGTTTCAAGTCGAAAGTGCAAAATGGCAGGCAATAACCAAACAAAAACAGAAACAACAAGAACAGAAGAAGAAATAACAACTGAAACACGTGGCGAATGGCAAATGGCGGCGCTAAAACTTGGGACAAATTAAAATGGCGGCTTCAACGGGCCAAGACTAAACCGCAAGTGTCTGGTCGGGCGGCAAATGGGTGAAATCGGCGAGGATTTAGACCGAAAAGCGGCGAGCGGCGAGACCAAAGCCGAAGCGACTGGAGAGAGGAGACGAAGAGAGGCGGACGTCTGAAATGGGCCAACTGAAAGTTTTTATCAGCGCAGAAAAAGCAGCGACGCATAAACAGGGAGAGAGACAGAGAGAGAGGGGGGTAGAAGAAGAAAATGAAGAAAGTTGCGAAAGGTGAAAACGACAACGTGGCTGCTGCTGCTGTTTCTGCTGCTGCCAACTAATTCAAATGCGTGTTAAAGACGAGCTCATTAATATGCCATAAAGCGAGACAACGCAACAAGCACTGAATACGAGAGAGAGAGGGGGTGAGAGAGGAGAGTGAGCACTCGACTATGACAACAAAAATGGAGAGATGAAGAAATAATAAAACCGAAAGAAGAAAAAAAACCACAAGAAACAAGTGAAACTTTCAAAAGACAGGCGCAAAAAGGTGCTGGAAACAGTTAATGCCGGCGACAGCCACAAAGGGCGAAAGCAGCAAAACTGAAAATTAAAAACAAATTAGTACGCTTGTCAAATGCCGTAACCCCATTTTTATCCCACCCCCCCCTAAACCAACCCATCAACCCACCAACCAACTAGTACTCAACCCACATCGAGTTATGAGCGAGCGCATCAACCCCATGACCATGACGTTAATAATGAGTGAGCGAATGGCAACCACAAAAACCTCAAACTAAGCAGCAGCAGAAGCAGCAGCAGCGTTAAAAGAAGAAAATGTCTGGCCAAAAAGTGACGAAGTGGTGAAGTGGAGAGGCAACCAGCACAGCACAGCACAGCAGAAAGAAAAAAGCCAACTTTTGCAATTTACACTAATTCTGCCCAGCACTCACAAAGAGCAGGTCACAAGGAGGAGGAGGTGGAGGAGCTGGGGCAGGATGGTGTTACGTTATGCTAACACAGCAGAAAAGCTATTTGTAGAGACAGACAGACACGAGGAGACCAACTAGTAGGTTTGTGAGAACGAAAAGGCATTTAAAAAACATAATGCGCCTAAGAGTAGGCAACACAAACTTGGGCCACCAAGCACTTTAATGCGACGCCCTTGAAACTTGTAAAAGTTCAGTATAAATCCACTGACCTAAAGCGATTCATATATATACATATATATATATATATATATAGAAGTTTTATTATAAGATTAGCTTAGTTTTAATCTTTAATTGCAATTTCTATTACTTAAAATGAGTGAATTGAGAAGTGATAAGTTTTATGGAAGGTATTGAAGATTTAATGGTTAACTCTTTCGTTAAGTTAAGAAATATACCCTATACACACATATAGTGTGTGTGTGTGTGTGTGTAGGCGTTTTGGGACACGGTCAGCTGCATTTTTATTCCGTTCAATTCTCAAGCAAATATGCTAAAAATGCTTTAAACAAAGCTCAAAAGTCGTTTGTTAACAAAGAGATGTGTACAAAAAAAGAAAGACAGAGAGGAAGAAAGGGTGAGAGAGAGAGAGAGAGGATGCGAGTTGTGGAATGTAAAAGTCAAAGAATAATGTTAAAGCAGCTAATAAAATTGCGCTCATTAAAGCAAAACCGACTGCCTTTTGGCTAAAATGTAATAAAGGTTAACAAAAAAAAAGAAGAAAAATGGAGAAAAACTCAAAACAAAGATGCTTCGTATATAACAGCATCTTGTCTTACTCCTCTCTCCCGCTCTCTCTCTCAATCTTTCTTACACAGCAACTTTTGCTCTAACTGTGTCTTTGTCTTATGCTTTGCCTTTGCCAGTGCTCGTGCTCGTTATGAGGCCCAGTTTATAGCCAACGGCTGGGCGGACAAACAGAAAGCCGTTGAAAAGCAAAAGCAAAAGGAAAATCAAAGACAAGAGCGCACCGCAACATTTGCCACAAAACGAAACGAACGAAAGAAAAAAAATCAAAAGTACCCAAAACTGTTACACATTGTGAAAGGGTGTGCGTGTGTGTGTGTGTGTGTTGGTTGGAGCTTACATAGCACAGACGAATCCATTTAAAAGGCTGACCAGTCTAAAACCACGTCCTTGCCTCAAATGTTGTGTTGTTGCACATGTTGCCATGAATACCAAATGCAATTCGGTGGCAGAAACTTGCAAGGTGCACCACCAACAACAACAATATTGGAGGCCTGCAGGTTACACTTGCCGAAAGTCAAGTTGAAAGACAAGGCCGAGGGTCAACAGCGCCACTGGCATGGTGTGGCATGGTGTGGCATGGTCTGGCAACGTATGGCATGGTGCAAGGACAGCAGCCAGAGGCAATAACCAAAAATGGAACATCTACGCTGCCCGCACACACAAGATTGTTTAGCCGGCGGCCAAGCAGGCAGGCAGCAGGCAGGCAGGCAGGCTGGAAAGCAAGCGAATTCAGATTAGAGTGGTGAAGAGGGGGGAAAGAGGCAACGGCAACAGGGCAAAGTCAAAGCAAACAATGCACGCAACGACTTTGAAATCCAAATATACAAACGGAACGAAACAGAAACAGCAAAAAGAAACACACATAAAAAGAAAAGAAAGTTTTTGAGCTCACGAAAACAAACGTTGAAGATACCCTTTACTAAGATTTGTGCGAGATAAATAAATATATATGTTTTATTTTAATAAATACTGAAAGCAAAACTCATATTCAATACATATATGACACACTTTTCATGGCCTAATCACAGCTTGGGAATAGTATTAAGAAAAGAAACAAAAATCGAGTAAACCCAAGACGAGAAAGTACATTAATGGTTAGATTGTCTCTCCGTGTAATAAAGCTCACTCCCAAGTCCATTCCCCTCTATGTGTGTGTGTGTGTGTGTGCTCGCAAACTTTTCACAAGTTTTAATAAAGATAGGGACACAGCGAAGGAAGCAATTTTTAGGCAGTGCGCAAAAGTATGCAAAAACATTGCGTGCTCGAAACAAAAATGAAAGCAGCCGAAAAACAAGCGACAGCCGACAACATAAAGCGGACATACACACACACGCACACAATCATAACGAATGTGTGTGTGTGTGTTTAAGTATGAGCATTTTTGAGAGTGGAAAGTGTAAGTCAAAACAGGCGGAAGGCGACGACTGCCAAAGTCAGTCAGTGAAGACCAAGCCAAGCACCATGAAAGTAACAACATTGTGCCCTAATGAGCGCAGTCAAGCATGTGTTGTACATGTGTGTGTGTATGAATGTGTGTGTGTGTATGTATATAAGTGTGTTAGCTAATTGTGTACGCTCTGCCGCTCCCACACACACACACACACCCCAGAGGAGCCATGTCCAAAGAGTCAAGCGAGTTGCTCATGGTTCGCCCCTGTAAGTATGCAACATTTTTGGCATATTTATGCATCACACACAAACACACACACCCACACACTCAATACAGACCCGCACACACAGCAGGAGCAAATTATGTGTAATTAAATAAGGCAAAAAGCACACGCAAGACATGCAGAGAAGTAGCGAGGTAGAAAGGGAGGGAGGGAGAGAGGAAGAGTGTGTAACAACAATATGAAATGAATGCCAAAATTATTGTACATACATATATTGCAGAATTTTACAGTCATATAAGTAAGTGCACAATAGTTGGGCAACCCAACACCAAAAAAAAAGGAAGAAAATGGTTGAAAGAGAGAGAGCGAGAGAACGAAAGGGAGGCAAGAAGTTATGGCCAACAATAATGAGCACATGGCTGGACTGAAAGTAAAAACCAGGAAAAGAATGTTGGTCAGTTGGTAACAATAAATTATCTCAATTAATACAGAGAAGGAGAACACACACATCGAGAGAAAGAGATAGCGAAAAAGAGAGATGAGTATAAAAATATCATTTGATGAATAACATGAAAAATATCTCAGTTACGCAAAAGTGCTTTAAAATTTAAATCATATTTTTAAATTAGATAAAGAAAATGAAATGAAGATGAAAAAATAGCTGACCGGATTAAATTTGGTTGGATACAGACAGGATAACTTTTTTGCTGGAATGAAGAAATCTCATTTGAAAGAGCGAACAGAGGAAAAACGTAACGTTTGTGGCATAAATCAACTTCATATTGAATGGGTTTTCAATTGTTTTGGGACTCGGCCAAATAAAATTTGCTTAGACCAATAACAAAATACTTCAAAAATTGCTCTCAATTTCGGATTAAAGAGCAAAAAGAGTTATTGCTGCTTAAGATAATATACTTAAGGCACTTTTTTTCAACACTCAAATGCAAAAGGTAAGCATCAGGCAATAAATAAGATGATATGTAAGCCTCTTTTGCTCTTCTTCTTGGTCTTTTTGGTCTCTGTGCACAGAAAGACTGAGACTGAGCAGAAGATGGCCAAAACGCCCACGCACTTTAGATGATGATGGTCGACATTGTCTGCCATGTGTGCTAGTGTGTGTGTATGCTAGTGTGTGTGTGTGCCAGTGTGTGTGTGTGTGTGTTTGTACAAGTTAACGGGAACAACATTTACTTACTGGCATAATAAATAGTGCTTTTGTACAAAGTTTACTTGGCAAAGCGAGAGAGAAAGAATGAGATTGACAGACACACACACACACACACACACTCCCACTCTTGTATATATGTATATGTGTGTGTGTGTTTGTGTGTCTACTCGTATTGCAACTGAAAGTTCAGCTATTTGTTTATTCTCAGACAAGCCAGTCAAATTGATAAAGACAGTTTCAGCTCAAAAGCTAAAAATCTTTGACACCAAAAACAGAATCAGTCTCTCTCTATATATATATATATATATATATATATATGTTGTATGTGATTAGGTCACACTATTGTTGACTTACTCTTTATCTGAGGCAATGCAATTAGTTGATAATTAATCAAATTCCAATGCAACAGTTTCTCCATTTTGATGCTTTACTTTGCTGCTGCTTATCGAATTTTAAGCGAGACAAAAATTCAAATTCAAATTTTGCCCCATTGAGCAGATGTTGCCCATCGTTGTTGTTGTTGGGGCATGTTTGTAAATAGATTTACAATGGGGTTGATCATAAATATTAAGTAAGCTCAAAGCAAATAGCTTAGGCTCCCTCTCTCTCTCTCTCTCAGGTAAAGGAGAAAGGAAACAAAATAAAACACGAACTGGGAATGAATAGAAAATCGAATATACTTAAGAATCCAAATTGGAGGGGGGGCAGGAAGGGGCACGCGGGTTGACTGGGACACAGCTGTGCACACCTGAGTGAACCAAACGAGGGAATTCCTATGCACAGTCGTCACATACAGCCAAATGGCAATCGAAATGACTGTCAAACAGAGAGAGAGAAAGAGAGAGAGAGAGAGAGAGAGAGAGCTTGTCTCTGACTGGCTTGCTTAGGCAAATGACATTGACAAAATAAGCAGATACAAAGATATTAAGAAAACGACACACAGCGAGACAAAGTTAAAGACAGAGACAAGGGGAGAGAGAGAGGGGGAAAAAGAGAAAGCCAAATATGTATACAGAACCAAGGACAATGGCATTAACAAAAATGGGGGGCATATAAAAGAAATCGTCTTAATTTCACTTTGTTTATGCTGAGTAATAACGAATTATGCAAATTATTTTATAATAAATTTATGCCAAAGCAGCAGCATCAGCGGCAGCGGCAGCAGCAACAATAGCAACAACAACACGAATCGAACGCACAAACGAGCACAGAACGAGGAAATAAAACACAAGGCAAAGCGATAGGCGACAGAAAGACAGACAGACAAACGGACAGAACGAAACAAGAGACAACAGCTAGAAGGACAGAAGGACAGAGGGACAGTGGGACGGAGGGATAGGGAATAAGGCAGATAACAACGTTTAGCACAAGGCGAGAAGAGTTGGCATTGACTTTGGGTGCGGGGAGTGGGGGTGTAGGTGTATGAGTTTATGGTGTTGGCTTTGTGAAACAGGACTGTGTTCTCGCCTTCTGAACCTTACTTCACTTTACTTTTCGTTCCTTTCGTTTCGTTTCGTTTCGTTTCGATGCGGTATGGTTCTTCTGGCCATGTTTCTCTATAGCCTGGGCGTTTTTAAGGGAACGCGCGTGTGACCAAGTATGCATGAAAATCCAATTTGCCTGCATGTGATGCTGCTGTTGCCGTTGCCGTTGCCATTGCCGTTACTGTTGCTTTTGGCTGTTTGGCATCGCGGGATATAAGGATGGAAATGCGGGATGGATAGAAATGGGGGCGGGGGGGTTGATGTTGATGGGGCGATGGGTGTTCAAAGTGCGGGCAACACGTAGCAATCAAAGTGAAAACAAGGCGCAACACAGGACGCCAAGGACGCGTGGGACGCGAGGGACACGAAGGACGCGAGGGCGAAAAAATTTAGCACACGAAATATTTCAGTTATATATTTATACTCTATATAACGTATTTATTTTGTGCTTTATTTCTGACAAAGATGACAAAGGACTGGGGGCGCAAGGGGTGCGCAAGGGGGAGAGTGTGAGTGTGTGTGCGACACTCTGTGGCAGCAACACGAACGCTTGGCTAATCTCAAAGTGTATGTGTATGAGTGTGTGTGTGTGTGTGTACAGTTAGTCACGGCGCTTAAGGTTTTGTTTGTGTTTTTAGGGGCAAACGTTAGGACATGTGAATGGATGCGGCAAACCTAGTTATAAATAAGGGTGTGAGATTGTGCCAAAAGTAAATACCAACAACAACAACAAAAAAATGCGTTTACATATGTAAATGTTTGCTCCAAAAGTATTTTCACTTCCTTCAACTTTTTATATTTTTTCTGTGTGATGAGTTTTTTATAATGTGTAATGCAGGTTAATAATATTATCTTTACTTTAGTTCAATTTTTACTGTTTTTTTACTCGTTATATTTCATATTGCTATGCATTATAATTAGCTTTATTAACTTTTAATGTATGAAAATAATTATTTTAAATATGTTAGTTGTAATAACTTGCCCGCATGGCATATGGATTGCCCCCAAAAAAGTTTGTATGCATATCAAAAAAACAGACTTTATTCGCGAATATGTTTTTCTACATAATGTTTTTAATTATTTAACTTATAACTTTAATCTATGCTTCGTATGAAAATCACATTCCCGCTTGCTGCTTGTATCTGCTTCTTCCTCTCTTGTCTACCACTAAAGACAGTAAAATAAGACAGAATGACGACAATCACATAATATATCTATAAATATTTCTGCCTTTATGGTTTCCGGATCTACTAGATACTATATTATTGTAAAGTTTCATTACAATCCATTTAGTTGCTTTTGCTTGAAAGAGTAGGAAACAAATTCCCAAAAAAAAGATACCATTTAAATAAAAGATATATAATTAAATTGTTTAGACAAATAAATAAATAAATAAGATAAAATCATTACCTATATTGAATTCCCAACTAGCTTAAATTTCGATTAATTAATGATGTTTTTTTGGTAAAGCCTTAGCTAATCTTTAAGCTCTCTACTTCAAACACAACAGTTTTGCATTTCAAATGAATAATTCAAATATTTTTATCAAATAAAATCGATTTGTCACAGCTTCAAACTGTATGCCTCAACATATTCTCAAAACAAAATGAAAACAGACAAAAAGAGAGAACGAGCTTCAAAGCAGCCATAAATAGTTATTGCTCCTGGATATTAATCAAACATTAATAAACAAAAATGATAAGCGAATATTACAATATTTCGTATAGAATGGCAAAGGAAACTTTATCAAATAGTATATATGCTATAAGTAAATAACAAACTGGAAGCAAGCAAGCAATTGAAATGAAATTTGTTAGTGATTTGTGTGCTGAAATTTTATTAATTGTTTAATTGCGACAACATTTATTAGCCGATGCCTTTTTGAAAAGTTTGAGTTCGACTTCACAAAGAGTTGTCATTAAAGTTAATTAATTATGTTTCGACAATATATGCAAAGTGAAAGGTGAAAGGACGAGCATATAATGTACATATTTGCTTCAAGCTGATCTCTGACAGCTTTCATGCGCAACAAGCCAATAACAGATTACACTCCGACCAACTCCCCCGCCACCACTCTTTTGTGAACTCGATGAAGTATGTTCGAGTCGAAACTTTAATAATGAATGTGTATGAATGTATGTAACGCTTTGTATATCAAAGATTGTTGTGACACATCTGATTGTTAATTAAGTTGACCAGTCAAATGGATAAACTTTCGACTCTCAACTCTCAGAAATGTTTGTTTGTTGTTTGCAAAGATTTGTGTTAGCTATGGGATTTGTATCTCCCTCTCTCTCTCTTTCTATCTCTATTCAAAGGCAGAAGCAGAAGCATTAATAACAGTTTATTTCTTCTATTTGCTCGGCCGCTACCGAAAATGAAATGAATTATTTGTCAACTGGCTGCCAACTGGCTGCACCTCATCTCAACTCGAAACTGGCAACTGACAGTTTCCAAATTGAGCAGCCACAAGGTGCGTTAGAGGGGGGGTGTGGGTGTGGCACACTCTCTCTCTCTACTGAAACGAAAGACAAATGGCCAGCTGCTTGTTTTGTGGGTTGGATTTTCTTTTTATTCTCGGGCGTCAATTTGTTTTGCATAATGAAATTTACGCATAATTGGCAGAGCGGCAAGCTGCGAGCGAAAGAAAAAGTCAAATATAAATAAATAAATATTTGACGGACTGATTGCGTTTATCGATGAATATATATACATATATATATGTATGTATATTCACTTACGCTCTGTCCATCTGCTCCTCCCTGGCTCTGTTCGCCCTCCATCGCCTTGTTGTTGTTCGTTGCTCTCTGTCTGGCACTTTGGCATTCATAAAACAATATTTTTTATGAGCATCGATGGCATATGCCATAAAAGCGGATCCAGCGGAAAATGAAGCGCTTAAGGCTAACGGCGTTAAACGTACCAGAAAACTACACTGGCCAACTGGCCATGAGGCGGACATGTCTCTGTTCTGTTCTGTTCGGTTCTGTTCTGTCCTGCCAAGGACAACGACTTTGCCAACGACTTCAACTTAAACAGGGATTGGTTGGTGGCGCAGGGGTTGGAATGGGGGGTTTTTTGTGCGCTGTGTGGCAAACGATAAAAAGCCAAAAACAAGAACAAACAAAATACTGGCGCGCAATGGCAATCCTTTTGTGTCTATTTACATTTTTATTGTCGGTCGCTCGTAAAAAATCTGATTAAATACCACGTAATAGATCCCTTTTGGTGGCAGTGGCAGCAGTGGCAGTAACAGTATGAGGGGGCGGGGGGCAGATAACACACGGCCTGGACTTGGGTTGGACCTGCTGCTGCTCTGGACCTGCTGGTGCTCCTCTGGAAGGTGCATGTCGGTTGCCTTTATTTTTTGTTTTCCTGTTTTTGTTTTTGCTTTTTTCGCTTTCGTTTTCGTTTTCCGTACACTGATTGAGCTGCTCGAAGCTGCCGAGAGCGGGTTAACTGTTGTTAAATTACATTCAATAAACAAGCAATGAATATTTTATTGTTGCCTTCAACAAATTTCGTTAGCAACAAGGTAGGTAAAAATAATTTATGATTTAAGGGCTGGCTGGCGTTTTCGACCACTTCACTTCGCTCCATCCCCAAACCCCAACCCCAACCCCAAACCCCAACCGCCGTCAATCGTTTGAACGAGCAACGTTAACAAGGGCAACAGCAAGAACATGAAAGCAGCAGATTGATTTACGCATGAATGGCACAAATCTCGTTTTAATAGAATCATTTGGTTTTATAACACTCATCGACCCCGAGGGGGGCCATCGCCAAACGTTCCATCAAATCAAGAAACTCATCCAACCAATATACAGTAGAAAAAAGCAAATGTTGAAAACTTTTAAGAACTTTGGTTAATAAAATCAATTAAAATATCAATTTTATTTGGAAATATATTTTAGTTAGTTAAAATTTTAATCATTGTAAGTAAATCTTACAGACTGATGAAAAGTAATGAAAGAAAACTTAATACAAAATATTCTGCCATTACTTTCCGCTATTGAATATATAGAAAATACTGAAAAAAAATAAATGCTTATTGAATCTGAAGATTTAAATATTTTGTGCGGCAAAGATGACAATCGATTCCACTGTGCCACGCAGCCTAGCTGCTAAATGCTTTGTGGCAACAACAGTCAAAATGGGCAACGGGCAATGAAACGTAGAAGAAGAAGAAGAGGGAGAAGGAGCGTCGACCTTCTGGCTATGTCCCCCATTACTTTTCATTTTATTGAGTCTCAAAGTTATGTTGTGCCATAAATTAAGTAAATTGTTGTATTGAATTTTAATCGCTGCGGTTAGAGCACGTCTGATTTAACCAGTACTTAATATATATATATATATATGCAGATATATATATAAACATATATCTCAAACATTTTGCAGTGATTTCTCTCGCTTGTCCTTTACAGCATTAAATGTATATGATCATACTTAAAATTGAAACAAGAGCAATTTGTATTTTAGCTGCCATTTCAACTCAAAGAGAAAGGGAGAGAAAGAGAGAAAGAGAGAGAGAGAAAGAGAGAAGACTGGAGTTTCATTCATATTAAGCAAAAGTTATGTTGAAAGTTTGAAATGATTAAGGAAAACGAATAACAAAGTTAATTAAAAATGTTGTGAATTTTTAAACAGTTTTTCTAAACTACACAAACATCTCTCTCTCTATATGTATGTATGTTGAAATGTGGACACAGTTTAAGAGCTTAGCCATAAAAATTAACACAACATTTTACACACACACACACAGAGACACAGTGTGTGCAGTTATTCTTCGTCTCTCTCTCTCTGGTTGACCACTCGTATTGCAATTTTAACGCTGTCCTGCATCCTAAGGATATTATGTCCAATTTTATCTCGTTTTACGACAAACCGCACCACAAACACAACTGGGGCAACAGAGTTGCTTCAAATGCCTCAAACACTGTTACTTTATTAGCTTACCCTTTCTGTGTATGTGTGTGTTTGTATGTGTGAGTGTCGCCAACGAACCAATTTCTTATGGCAAGGCAATAAGAAACGAAAGCAGCGAATGTTTTTTTCAGTTGAAACCCTATTTTTATGTGCTTCGGCATTTGCCATTTTTAATTGCTGTTGCTTTTTCCAACCATTTACTGCTGCAAATGAGCCGACGCTGAGGCGTTGAGATTAATGGCTTTCACACACACACACACACACACAAACACACAAAAACGATGTTTATTTGGACAACATTGTCGCTGGCAGCAAAAACCCAAACACATTTTAAATTTATATACCACCAAAAACACAACAAAAAACACAAGTAAGAAGGCTGAAGGCGAGTAAGCTCGACTATAAGATACGCTTAACCCTTCACCATACAACATGTGTATATCGTAAAACTAAAAAGCTATCGAAAATTTGAAACAAACTAGTCTTGCCTAGGGATTAGGAGAGCTTTATATCCAAAATCTGGAGTCTCTCGCTTGTGTAGTTCCTGAGATCCCGCGTTCATACATACAGACAGGCAGCCGGACATGGCTTAATCGAATCGACTATTAATGCTGATCAAGAATATATATATACTTTATGGGGGGTCAGAGAAGCTTCCCTCTGCCTGTTACATACTTTTGCAAAAAATCATTATACCCTTTTTTACCCACTTCATGGGTTAAGGGTATAAAAAACAACAAAACGTTGGCAACAAACTTGATATGTTTATGCATAAACGGATAATGCCAAGCAATGTTGTTAATTAAAACAAGTAAGAGTATACCGAATGCTATATACACTAGCTGTAAAATAAAGTGATATGTTTTAGTCGATTTTTGACCAAAGTTTCTGATCTAAAAGTAGTCTGAGGAAAGAGCTTACATCGGAAACCGATGGACAGACGGACATGGCTCAGCCTCAGGACCCAACTCAGCTTAACCCTAATTAATTAGTGTATTAAGCAAATAATATACTTTAGCCCTTATTTTGTTAAGCTATTTATTTTGTATATTTTTGAACATGATAACATTTTTGAATATTTTTGCGAATAAAAATAATATTTTTCATGTTATTGAAAATCGAAAAAAAAAATAACTCAATTCATTAAATTTTTATATTAACGTACAAAATCAATGAATGTTTATCTAGAAAACAAAAAAATGTAGAACTAAAAATTATGCAAATATTAATTTTTGCCCTTAAAAAAGTTGCCCCAATTCATTAAAATCGTATGATATGCAATATCATACTGTGTGGTATGTTATGCTCTCTCCACCCCCCCGCTGCTATTGTGCAGCAGTATTGCAGATAGTCGCCACAAAACAGTGTCGCATTTCCTGTTGCACACACACACACATACACATTAGCAGTTGTTGCTTTCGCTGGTTTGTTTTGTCTCATTACTTTTAATTTTCATGTTTAGTTTTTTTTGTGTTGCAAGGAAAATTGTATAGAACTGCCGCTGCCACTGTTGTTGCCGCTGCCGCTGCCTCTGGTTGGGGATCTCTGCTATTTAATTATTTTGAGGCAAGCGTCGGCGTTGGGGCAACATTCGTGCCGCCTACAGGCGACAACAAACCAAACCAAACTGAAACTGAAACTGAAGCCGCAGCAGGCGGCGCACATTCATTGTGCTTGGTATTACTACTACTATTATTATTATTATTACTATTTTCATTATTATTATTATTATTATTACTGCTGTTATTGTTATTTTATAGCGCTTTAACTTATTTTCATTGCACACAGTGAGATCCGGACTCCCCTCCCAACCCCGAGCCCGGACCCGCCTGGTGGTCAACTATAAAAACTTGCCAATGGGCAAAGTTTCCTTCTTCTTTCTCTTTTTTTCGGTTTTCTACTTCTGGTTTTGTTTTTGTTTTGTCAGCGAACGAAGTGCATATTAAATATGAATGCAATGCAATATTATTATTTTAATTCATTTATTTGGCAATTTATGCAAAAGGTCAAAACTTGTGCAACTAATTAAAATGAATATAAACTGCTTGTTGTTGTTGGGAGCAAAACTTATAAAATGGCGACAATTCTATAAATTACGTATACATAACGTGTACATAATAACGTATACTTAACAACTTGTATGCATTATGCTAAAAGTCTTTTGAAAAGGAAAATATAATATTAAACATTGGTTTAATTATGTGCACATTCTACAAGTATTATGTAGTAGAAGGTGCAACAACGCTAAATACTTTGTGTGTGTCTGTCTGTGTGTGTGGGGTTGTGTGTGTTGGCCGCTTTTTGAAGCTTTGAATGAGAAGTCTCCTGTTCTGCTCTGTTCTCTCCTGCTGGGACTGACGTGGCGCTAAGTAGCGACAAGCTCACAAACACAGAGACAGAGACACACATTGTTCTTCCACAGCAGAGAAGGCAAACGCATACAATGCCGCAGAGCATTAGGTATACGCAGCGTGGGCCAGCCGGAGTCGAAGTCGAAGATGAAGTCGGAGATGGAGACGGAGACGGTGGAGACGGTGAAGAGTACAGATGGCAACAGCTGCCGCTGCTCTTTCAATGCACGCCACTTGACGCTGCTGCTGGTGCTCGTGTTGGTGCTGGTGCTGCTTAAAGATGTCCATGGCACGACAATGAAGTGGCGCAGTCATCGTTGCAGTTGCAGTGAGCTCAAGTTTGAGGCGGGGCGTACACTTGGGACAGAACACAGAGACGACGACGACAACGAAGACGAAGACAGAGCGCAGACAGATAATGAAGAGTGGGAGGAAGAGAGAGAGACAGAGAGAGAGAGGAAAGAACCCAGGGAGAAAGTCTTTCATATTTAAACTGACAGTTTATTGTGCTTTTCATTACAATTTTGTTTGTTAGTTTTATTTTTGCCAAACAAAACTCAACGATGGTTCTGTCTTGCTGCTGCTGCTGCTGTTGCTGCTGTTGCACTGTGGTGCGTTCTATGACAAGTGGGGTGAGCTGGGGTGTTGTGAGTCGTCGAAGAAGAATGAAGCAATAGGAACAATGGCAAGCGACGCACTCGAGCGTGGAGTCAAAATGTTGAGCTGCAGTCGCCGCTGGGACCCCATTTGGCCCCACTGCGCCATTTTAGCCCAAACGGAAGTCATAAAAGACGCGCATTTTGCCCCACCATCTACCCCACCACCAGCAGCACCAATCTCTTCGCCTCTTCAGTTGCCAGTTCAGTGTGCGCCTTTTGATGGCATCGCGGCGGCCAACGACAAGAACAACACCAATAACAATAACAATGCCACCATAATTTCTCGTTTAAAAGCAAAAGCCCACTACGCGAAAGATGCTGTTGACAAGAATGAGAACGACAACGAGAACGAGAACGAAAACAAGAAAATGAGAATAAAAACGAAAACGAAACATGACTTCCACCAAGAAGGAAGCAGGAAGCAGGAGAGTCGAGCTTAGGTTATGCGTTAGATTTTAATAACGCACCGCAGATAATGCCGATAATTTAGATAAATTTATTTCGCGCCCGCTTAATTGAGTCGGGGGGCGGGTGAAGAGGGAGGGGAGCGACAAGATGTCGAGCTAAAATTGCAATACCAAAACGGAAGTAGACCAAAACAGAATAGAACCATAGAAATAGAAATAGAACAAGTGAACTTAAGGCAATATATGGAACTTGGAACTTGGAACTGGAAGCAATTCGGCACGCCAGGTTTTTGGAAAACTAACTAAATTGCTTCATAGTTATATATATATGTTTTTCATCTCTCCCTCTCTCTCTCTCTCTCTGTCTCTCTCGATTTTTTGCTAGGCGTCTTTATGGCACCGCCAGCGACGACATCGATCATTAATCAATGGCCCAAAGCCTTTCGAGACCAGAGGCTGAAGATGCCACATCATTGGCAAGTGTTTGGCACTGGACTGAATAACATTTACGTACTATGGCTAGCGGGGGAGATGAAGGGGGGAAGGAAGAAAGAAAACCAACTGAAATGAATCTGAAATCACTAAGCTATCACTAGAGACAAGAGCGCAAAAACTTATAAGCTGCTTAAATTGTGCCTCGAATATTATTAAAGTTTCATAAAAAAAAACAAGGAGGAAGACCGTAGTCGAGTAAGCTCGACTAGAAGATACCCTTAACCCTTGACCAGACAGACGCACAGACGGACAGACAGTACCAATGCTTGATGCTATCATATCTCCGGTGTTTCCGAACCGATTTTAACAAACATTTCACAAACTTTCAATATTTTGTTAATAGTTTCAATCCTTATTCCCAAATTTTTGAAATTCAAGATATTGTGTTATCGTTTGCATGTGTATATCGTAAACCGGAAAAGTTATTGAAAATTTGACACAAACTAGTCTTGCCTGGGGATTAGGAGTGCCTATTACATAATTTTGCATAAAACAATTATACCCTTTAAGGATATAAAAACAACATTTTCTCTTTAATTCAAGAGAGAAAACTTTAATGAAGATAACTTTATCATGAAAGTGGAGGAAGAAATGAGAAATCTTTTCTTGTGCAACATTTTGCTGCAACTGTCACTTTAAGAAACCAAAAAGTAAATGAAGCAACGATTGACTAAATGAATAATGCTACAAGGGCAGCAAAAGGTGCCCAGCTGCTCTTAGTGTCTCGAGGCACATTTGATGGAGAAAAAACTCAAAATAAAAGAAAAAGAGAAAAAAAAACGATTTCAAACAAATACTACACAGTTCAGTCCAGTTGAGACTTACACACTCTATCGATAGATAATATTTAACATCTTTCTATCTTTCTCTTCTGCTTTTCCATCTGTTTCTGCTTTTCCTCTCACTCTGGGGCCAAATAGAAATGGATAATGATGAGTCTGTGTATTGGGAGTTATCGCAACATTTCAAGCGTTTTTATTGAACCAACCAAAATACACACGCGAAGTGTGTGTTGAAAATGGGGGTGCGACTGGGGGTGGGGGTGGTAGTGGGGGTGTGCGCAGCACATGTGTGTGTAAGTGTGTTTAAATCTGTGCGTACTTTCTTTTCATGTTCTAAAACGACGCATTTAAGCACTTTCCTACTTAAGAGAATATTTTAGGTACATAAAATAAATTATTATCAAGATTATAATTAAAAGATTTTTAAACATTCCATATGCATATCGATTAGTTGTGATCCATGTAATAAGTGTATTTAGTTATCGGTGTGACTTTGGTTGAATTTGTATCATGTTTTTCAAGTCATTTTTTTTCTTGTACTTTCTACTTATATTATTTTAGCTGCTCTTTTTAAAAAGCAGACAAAAGCAAATACACAGCCGTCCAAGTTGAAAGAGGGGAAGAAGCAGCTGAAAAACTAAGGAAACTAGTAAAGCCAGCCCCCCACCACTGTCCCCCCCCCCCCCCACAACCCATGCTGGCATATTGCTTTTAGTGAGTTTCCTTTGCAATTTTCTTTAAATTGTCAGTTTTGGCCTGGTCTTTGTGCAGTGTTGCTCAACACTTTAACAGCTTTCGAAGAGTCTGTGGCGGTGACGTCGGCGTCGGCGTCGATGGTGGCGTCGGCGTCGGCGTCGGCGGCATTGGAGTCTTTTGTGCTCAAGTTTACACGCAGCTGTCAAATCACAATAGTTGCCAAGAATTTCCATTAACTCATTTTCTTTCACTCATTTTCACAGCATTGCCCCAACACCCATATGCGAGTGTATGCGACTGTGTGTGTGTGTGTGTGTATGTGCGAGTGTGTCTGTGTGTCAGATGAAGCCTGCTGAGGTTTAGTTGCTGTGGTTCTGAGCTGAACTGTTTGAAACTTTTCAAGACCATTGTTATAACAAAATATATAAAATGACGTTCATACCACTTACTTATCCCTAATAGCCCCCAACCACTTTCCCCCGCCCAACTTTACCCCTTATAGCCTGACAGGCATGCAACACAGAGAGAGGCCCAGGAGTCAAAGTCAGTGAAGAACCCACTTAGGCAACCCAACGTAGCCACCTAGCCCCACCCAATCTACTCAAGCATAAACAGTTTAAAATGCCTCAAACGTGCTTGCACTTGTCGCATAATTCAATATGCACAAGTTCCCCCTTCAAACACATTTTTTTTCGCCACATTTGCCTTTTGTTTCGCATTTGTATTTGTCTCTTCTCTGACTGTGTGTGTGTCTGTTTGTGTCTGTGTACTTGAACACTTTTTCATTTCATTACATTTCTTATTTCATTTCTTATGCTTTTTCCTTACGCTTTTAACAATGCTCTTTTGTAAGCCGATAGCCCCAGCTCCGAGCTTCGAGTTCCGAGCTCCGAGCACCAGCTCCGAGCTACGGTCAACAAGAGTGTTTGAGCTCCGTGTTTGTCTCAGTTGAATAGACTTGAGTTTTGACTTACTTCCACTTGTTCCTCTTCACCTTCTTCTACTTCACACCGATAAGGACACTCGCATTGGGAGTAACCATAAATGCATAAATACCTGTAATTGCTTGTCGTCGTTTATTGTCATCCATCCTTTTGAGTCACTTACCGTGGGCAAACCTGCAATGAAAATGGATATGAAAGGAGAAGTAAGAAGTGAGAATAGGAAAGATTAGCTTTGATTAAGAGCAACACTCTCTTCAACCCGTTACAGTGAAAGTAATCGGGAGTCAAGGAAAATCTTAGACTAAGCCTTTCATGGAATACAGATAAAATCAATTATTCTCAGTTAGCTTTCAGTGTATGTAAAATTAGCTAGACTAAACTTCCTGTTTATTGGGTGTATTTCTTCAGTTTGAAGAATTTCTTCTTTTGTTTTTAAATATTTTTTCCCCATTTTTTTCTGTGCCTTGTGCTTTTGTGCATTTTTCGGTTCTGTGCACTTGCCTTTCTGCAATTTGGTTAACAAAATTTCGGACTGCGACGAAATGCTTAAAAATTCGAAATTCAATCAATCCAACCCGCTTTGTATGCTCTGTGTTTTCCCCTCACCCCCCACCGACACCCCCTTACAGTCCGCCTTGCCAACTCTCTGGCAACTTCCATCCGGCATTTTGGCATCGCTCCTCCCAAACCCGTTTCTATTCTGTTGTTATTAATATCGTTGTTGTTTTTTTGTGTTTTGTTGCCGTTGTTGCTGCTGTTGTTGTTGTTGTTGCACTGCAATTGTATCAGCCACGTTCTTTGTTTAACAAAAAACCAAGTCAAAAAAAAAAAAACAGAAAAGAAAAGAATAGAAGAAAAAAGCCAAACAAAAAGCCGCTTGGCAAACGGTGCGCGGCGCAAAGGTAAATACATTGAGCCAAAAGCCAAGGGCCGCTTAACCCGTAGCAACAAAATTAAAAAGAAAATAAAGCAAAAAGAAAGAGAGGGAAACGGGCAATCTAACTCAAGCCGATAACCATATACCCTTTTCAAATTAAACTTGAGTTGAATATTGTATTTATTATGATCATATGATCCACAATTATTCTCGTTTCAATTGGTAGACTAAGATATTTCCTACCTCTTAGCCATTAAGTACTTTAATACCCTACCCTTGCGCTCTCTCTCTCTCTTTCTGGTTAGGGTATAAGCATGGCACAGAGACATCTCACCAACAACAACAACAGGAAAAAGAATAACACCCAAGTTGAGGCAGAAAATATATATACTACACATATATATATATATATATATACATGCAGGACTCCACTCTATGATAGAAAAAAAGCTGGTTGCCGCTGCGGGTGTTGTTGAGGAGGGAGCGGGGGGACGGACGGTTGGTGGTGCGGTGGCATTTGTTAGATCTAACGCCTTGCAGCGCTTAACTGTTTGCAGAGTTCACTTTTATATGTTCCATTTTGCGTTCTCGTTTTTTCATTCATTCTTTCTTTCTTTCTTTTTTTTCAGCTGGTGTGTGTGTTTCATTCTTTATTTTTTTTTGGTTGCCGGCTTTTTGGCGCTTTGCGTGTGCAACATGGCGTATGAGCGACACGAACCAGCCAGCAGCCAGCAGCAAGCAGCCAACAGCAGCCAGCCAGAAGCCGCGGACAGCGATAGGTAGTATAAAGGTATAATGGTATAACGGTATATATAACCCAACGGTCTAACGGTAAAGCCAAACCGTTGCAACAACAGAAACAACAACAACAAACAATTCGACGCGCAATTTGCATGCCATAAGACGTTGCTTCCTTTTTTTGCTGCCCCAGCTTGACTGAATAATAATAATAATAATGGTAATAATTCTTCTTACGCATTTTGGCCAGAAAAAAAGCTGCTTCTGCTGCCAGCTGCTTCTGCTGCCTTAGCCAACATCTTTATCTACGCCTGGTTGCCAAAGTACTTAGCGAATAACAAAAAAACCAAAAAAATGAAAACAGAAGAAAAGTCGAGTGCAAGGTTAAAACCAAAGCAAACGACATGCAAAAATCAACGAATAGCAACAGCAACAACTCCAATAACAACAACAACAGCAACAATAATAATAATGAGCAACAGCAGCAGCGGTGGGAGCAGCGAAAGCAGTTGCCACAGGAAGCGCCAGCGCGCGCGTGCCACACGGATAACATGTTAATCCTTGTGAGATAATGAGCAGCAATATGCTTTGCACAAGCACACTACAAAAAAAAAACAGAGTGGGGAGTAGGAGAGTCGGCAGCAGACCCAACCCCCCCCCAAAATGCTTGTGGCAAATTGCAAAAACTGAGTAAGCTCAATTGCATCACCGTACACCAAAAGGTGTGCGTGTGTTTGTGTGTGTGTGTGTCTATGGTAAAGAAAAAAATCAATAATTCCGTGATTAAAATTAACTTTAAGCTTGATTTCTCATTACGCATACAAATGCTGATGGCAATAAGATGCGATTTTCTTATGGTAATAATATACTTGATTAATTTATTAAATATTTATTTAAACGATTTGATACGAGAATGGATTATAAGAGTTGCCAAAAATTAGTTCAATTACTTCTCTTTTAACATTTAATCAATGGGTTGATTCGAAACAATGATAAATTGTGATTGACTTAAAGTATGAAGCAAAAATTGAACCTGAATCATTTCGAAAACAATATCAAGGCAAAAGTCTTAGCCATTGAACTGTTATACGATGACAGAGCCTTTCACCGTTTAGTATCAACTATTGCTTTCTGTAACTAACAGTTAAGTCTCTTTTTATCTATGTTTCCAGCAGGTTAAGCTTACTCTAAGATAAAATGCTTTGTACGCAAACTAAGTTCCGGTTTAATACTGAATCCTAATAACCTGAATTGAGTTATTCAGAACTTATTTGTCTTGCAGTTTTATAGTTTCTCCTCATTTCCATCACATTAGTTTCACATTAATATCGAAGTAATGCGTTACAAAATACAAATTCAAGCCATTAAATTGATTAACCCCATGAGTTCCAATTCATTTGATTTTTTCTAGCACATTGTAAATCAAATTAAAAGGCTAACTTCATATATTGATCTTCAGCAGTTCGGAACTTTAGTTCAACTTCAACTTTCTACAACTAATGCTATTCGTACATAAAGATAATAAACTAACTTAATGAAGCTTAGTTAACTAAGAGAAGGGCTTTGTAATTTACAGTTCAATTGCTACTACTGCTAACTAGTATCTGTCTATCTGTTTATGTGTCTGCGTTGTCTGCCCTTAAAGAAGACATTTTAATATGCATTGACAACAAATTGGCAATGAGAGAAAACAAAATATATATCGCTTCTTTGGCACTTTTCTTTTATCTACTGTGAAGTTGTTGCTGTTGCTTATCTGTTTCGCGTTTGGCTTTGCCATCGCTTTGATAAGCTCTTGCCAAGAAAAAAACAAAAACATACAAAAACAAAAATTGTTGCGACACACATAAGAATACTCAAGACTGATGCGTGCAAATGTTGATGAGCTCTCTCTCTTTCTGTCTCTATCTGTTTCTATTGTGTTTGTCTCACTCTATCTGTCTGTCTGTCTGTCTGTTTGCTGTCGCTGCTTGTAAGTCGTGGCTTAGTATTTTGGCAGCCTCATGCGCTCTGCGTTCTGTTCGTTCGTAGTAGTAGTTCGACAAGTAGACTTGCATCAAGTTGCAAGAAGGAAGCCAAATTCAATTGCATTGCCACGGCTTGTTTGACTCGTTCGCTGTACGTGTGTGTACGTATCGCGCGTGTGTATGTGTGTGTGTTTGTTTGTGTGCGTTTTGTTTGTTGTAGTTTTCTTTGGACCAACAACAAAAAAAAAAAAACAGCAGAAGAAGAAAATTTAAGAACAACAACAACAACAAAGTGTAGAAGTAACAGTAGCACTGTGCATTAAGCCGAGATTATGCAAATCAAAAGCTGCTTCGTGGGCCGCAACGCGTGTTTTTGTTTTTGTTTTTCCAGCGACAACTGCAATGCCAAACCCAACCCCACTATACCCTATCCCCCATTGTCCCACACACCCACTTTCGCCCCACGCATTTTTGTATGTATGGTATGTTATATCGATGCTTCACTTTCACCTACATACAACATCAACATTGACTTGCTTTTCTGAGAGAATGTGTGTGTGTGTGTGTGCTCATGCATATGCATGTATTTGTATTCGTATACGTATGTGTATTTGTTTATGCGCCCGCCATCTTGTTTGATCAAACTCAAACATGGAACACACACAACACAGAGAACACAGAACACAGTGCAATATGACCGTGTCGCTGTATATTTATGAGCTACCCTCCCCACTTTCCCACCTTACCCCTAACCACTCCACCATCGAGCATCTCTTAATCGCTTGGCAACTTGGCTGCTTTAAGCAAAAGTCGAATTAACCGCGTTTTCCAATGTTACAACACACTCGAAACATCTATAGAAAACAGTGTGTGTGTGTGTGTGTGTGGCATTGGATTTATGTACATGTAAGTGGGCAGGGGGGTGGTATAGAAACTCGCATATACATATGCCATATATATTGCATATGCATGAATTCGTTGGTTTTCGTTCATGTATTTATGCAATAACTTCAATGCATCCATCCATTTCGATTTGCATTTGTGTGCGAGTGTATGTGTGTGCGAGTGTGTGTGGGTGTTAAAATTTATGCACAATTGCAATTGCGACGTGCAACTTTATTGAATTTGATTAGAAATGGATCAAAGTTGCAGAGCCTGACATAGGCCACAACCCATATCTGACAGCCATCGAGCCAACGAGCCATCGAGCCATGTGAAGGTCATTCATAATGAAAGTGACAAGTGACACAGCGATTGCAGAGCTTTGTTGACAATCAAAAACACAAATGACACATTTCAGATACACACAGATATATGATAGATGATATAGTCGAGGTTGTTTTTGTGTGTTTTTGGTAGACAGAGTCGATATCACAATTAAAATCGTATGCGGAATGGCAGTTTTCCAACTTAAACTATAAACATTTCACACGAAGTCACGAAGAATGCGTGTGCGTGTGTGTGGGTAATGGTGTAATGGTGTGCCTGATTATGCATATGGCAATAGCTGTCAAAAAGTATTCAACATTGGCATGCATGAAAAATGAAAATGAAGAAATTCGCAATATGGCCAATTGGGTAAGAAACAGGCGAACAGAGTCACTTCATCTACACCACGTCACAATATTGTGTGTGTGTGTGTTTGGGTGTGTTTGTGTGTACGAGCACAATAAGTTGTGTCAAACACTGCCAAACACACACACACACACACTTGCACACTTGCACAGTTCCTTACACATGTTTAAGCTTGCGTTTCTCTTCCTTTTTTTTTTGTGTGTGTGTTTCTTGTGCCATATAATAAAGAATATAAAGCATATAATGGGGCGCGTGTGCCACAGACACGCATACACACTTCAGATTCACACACACACAGACACACTAAGCTTGCCTGCAAGAAGACGTGTGTTGCAAAAGCGTCGGGGGCAGTTTACAGGCACTCAGCGTCACTTGCAACTACTTGAGCAAACACTGTGTTTATTTGGCTGCCTCTGCCACTGCCTTGTGCCACTGCCACTGCCACTGTGTGTTGTGAGTTAACTTTTTGCGCGCGCTAAATATGAACTTGCCAAACACGTAACGAAGGTCACACAACAACGCACACACACACACACACATACGTCACACAGAGCACACACTTGAGTACACCATTAGGGCATCAGGCAAGTAAGACGAAACAAGTGAAAAGTTCACTTCAAATATGCCAATCTAAAATACTCTAACAAACATGTTGCAATAAGATTTTGTATTTGAGTAGTTGATTCATTTGTGATTCACTACTTACATACTTAATTACTTGCCAGAACAACAGTTACAGTCAGTTTTCGGGCCATTCATATTGAGCATCACTGTTAGGGCATTCAAAATGCAATCAGAAGAAAAGAAAATACCATAAAAGATATGTTCGCACATACCACTAACTCACTAATAATGTGCCAACTGTACAAGTTTTGGTATTTTTACGTCTTAACGGTGAAACCACAACGGTTGTTGAGTTTCAACATAACCTAAGAAAAAGCAGATTAACATGCCAAAGTAAAAAATAGAATTTTAGAGATTCCCGCTTGTTTGTTTGTTTAATTGGAAGTTTTTATATTTGTAACTGAAGTGGAAAAACGTTTCTCAATCGTTTTGAGATTACAGGCTTTACTTTCTATTTCATTTTTTTTCTCTTCATTTTCCATTCAAAAACGATGGCTTTCAACAATGTGACACCATCTTCAAAAAGGCAAAAAAAAAAAATATGGAGCATTGCGTTGCCTTTAAAAGCTTAACAGCAAATACACACTCGCCCTCTCTCTTTCTTTCTCTGTCTCTGTCTCCGTCTGTGTGTAAATGTGTGTGTGTTTTGCTTTGAGTGACAGCTCTTTGGCCTGCCATGTTATAGTATCGTATTAGTGTCATTTCTAAGTTGCCTCTTCAGTCTCATGAACTTTTAGGGATATGCAAACGCAATGTGTCCAACAACAACAACAACAGCAACAGCAGCAGCAACAGCAAATAATAAAAAGTGAACTAAAAACAAAAAAATACTGAAAAAATACATGTGCCAACAGTCCAACAGTATGAAAATAGCAAAGAACAGACATAAAAACTATAAAGGCACTGCAAATAGTCCTTGCAAATAGACGACACGCAAGCCAGGGCAAAAGCAAAACACCAACAACAAAAAGAGAGATGAAAAAGAAGAAGAACGAACCTAAAGAACTGATATAGAAGGCCCAAGCCGAAGACAATATACTCTTAGTAATATGGTACCTTTAAGAAAGTTGAACGCATCAAAAACTTTGACTTGACTTTTACTTTAACAAGTAACATACTTGATAAGAAAGTTGAAATACCCTTTCGACTGTGCACTATGAATATCATATCGAACTAGTTATGAAAGCTGTTTGCCATCTTCGCCATGCAAATTGATGACTTAGCTCTAAACAAAAGGCACAAATAGTTCCGAGACAAAGTCAATGCCCGCAAACATATATACTAATATTGACAAAAAGTTGAACACTTGAACAAGATTCGAAACTAAACTTTATAAAAAAACAAAGTTTTGTTGTTATTTCTGTTTATTTCAATTACAATTAATCGGTGACAAAAAGCTAAACTTGTTCATTTAATTTGCCAAAAAAACAACATAGAAAACAGAACACAAAGTGTTGTTGGATGTATTTTATAAATAAATAAAAGCATACGCAACACGAATTTAAACAGCCTTTGATATGAGCTTGTGCGCTAACTTTTAGTACGCACTGTATGCGTATGCGTTTGCATGTATGTGTGTGTGTGTGTGTTTGCATTTTATATTCATTCACATATGTATGTGAATTGAAGTGTTTGTCTGATTTCTGCTTACTACTTTGACCTTTTGTAAGTCTATTCGTGAGAGAGTTCTCGGCATTACTCCACAAGAAAAAGAACAAGATACAGGACACAAGACAAGTGTGTACGGCGATACCGAAACCGATTACGAATACGAAATACGAATCCAAATACGGAATACTTCTTCCCGTTGAACTCTCTGTCTTCTCTTGTCTTGTCTTTGCTTGTTGCGTGTCCCTTTTGTTTATCAAACGAGCATTGCCTGGGAGAATGTTCAAAAATTCGATTTTTATTTTGTTTGCGTGCGTTTTGGAAAGGGGGGGAGGGGTGCCAGAATCTCTCTCTTTTATTGTCTTCTACTTATATCTTGCGTCATGCCACGCGAATGCCGCCCGCCTTAGTTAGGCATTTGCTGCACGTTTCCTTTCGCCTCGAATTTCAAAGAAAAAAACAAAAGCAAAAACACAAAAAATAAAAAATAAAACTGAACTACAGCCAAATTAGATGAAAATCTATTTGTGCCAATGAGCCAACAATCTGCTACTCAGTTGCCCCCCTCGCCCCCTCTTAACCCTTTTTCCCTCTTTCTACTCTTTCTACACTCCCCCATGTAGTTATCTCTTTCTATCTCTGTCTTTCTTCGCTATCTATCAATCACGCGCATTGCGGCACGTTCCAGTTTGCCACCTGCCAAGTGGCAGCAGGCAGCAGTGTGCCAATGTGCCACGCTCGTTGGCGGTTGCCCCCGATTGTCACCTGTGCGTAGCTGCACGCGCCACCATCTCCCATCCCCCACCAAAACCACCCAATCACCACCTCATCTATATAGACTCTGTTGGTAAGCTGTTGCTTCCACAAATAGTTTGCATAGCGTCGCGTTTAAGGATGCCTCGTCGTCTGCCTCGCCGCCGCCGCCGCCTGGTCAGGTGCAAATGAATGCCTAGATTTATGCGTAATAAATTTCAATCTGTTGCCAACAAGACGCAGATTAGACGCTGTAGCAGCGGCAGCAACAGCGGCAGCAACAGCGGCGACCCTTCGCCTGGTGACTTTCCAAGCTTGGCATGCGGTCGACTTGGGTGTCTTTTGGGAACAAGAGATGGAGGTGGTGGTGGCAATGGAGTGTGCGGGGGTGGGGGCGCGAGCTGCCGACCCTTGCGTGATAAATTGCAAGAAAGCTGCTTCACTGACCAACACGATGAAGTGGCAAAAGAGATGAGCAAGGCAGAAAAAAAAAACAAAAAATGAAAAAAAACGGCAACAAAACAGCGCGCGCTTAATGAAGTCGAATATGCAAAGTGTTTGTTAGTGTGTGTGTGAGGGGTGGGGGTTGGGGTTGGACTTAAGGAAAGCAACCACAAGCTGCTGCTGCTGCTGCTGCTGCTGCCGCATTTTGCTCATTGTCGTCATCATCGCTTTCGCTTTCGCTTTTGCTTGTGCGGTTAATGTATAATTTGTTGTTGTATTTTTTTTTGGGGGAATGCCTTGAGTTAAATGAGTTGTAAAAATGCCTGAAATGGCTACTTCACGTTACTTAGTTAGTTAGTGTTAGTGTGTGTGGCACATTGGTGGTCATTCGTGCAACATTCAACACTACTTGTTGTCTATTGGAATGCTCAAACGGAATGTCAACTCGCCAACGCCAAACGCGAATGCCAAAAACAGTTCAACTGGGATGAGTTGTTGCTCTTCCCTCTCTCACTCTCACTTTCACTGTTTTGCTCATTAGTGTGTGTACAGAGAGTATTAGTTGCACACACACACACACACATGCATACACACACACACATATCAGTTTAGTGTCTTTCGATAAGTCAGTCTCCGACTCTGCGACTTGGGCTTAGAAAGAAAAAGAACATTTGCAGCTGTCGCAACTTTTCGTCGCAGTCGTTTCGTTGCCATTTCACTTTGAAAATTGCCATTTCCGTTCAATTTCGCTTGCAAATTAGAATTCCAGTGATATGCTCGGCGCACTCGCCATGCATATGGAATGAATGTTGCACACACACACGCAAACACACACATACACTTACATATATGTATGCGTTTTGTGGGCGGTGTTTTGACATTTGTGCACATTTTGTTTTTGTCTCTTTAAACTGTTGCATTTTTCTCACAGGCTATAAAAAGCGTGTATACCCTTTGATTGTATCTGAAAAGGTATAAACGTAAAGAATATACATAAAATTACTTATATATAGTATTATATATAGCTGATACTCTATAGTTTTATTTGTTTGAATGATGTAGAAAGTAGAAAATACTTTAACACTTTATTTTTCTCATATTTACAGGGTATTTGTGGATACATCAATAGCATATCTAGATTATGTGTTCATGTTCTTTCTATTTTTTTTTTTCTTCTATTTTTTGCTGTTTTCTATAAAACTTTGCCAGTTTTGCCAGTTTTCTCCCCCAGGCTAAAATTACATTCCAAAACGTCGACGATGTTGTCTGCCTGGCACGAGTTTTGGCTTATGGCTTCTGGTTTTCGTTTTCGTTATCGTTTTTTTTCTCTTTCTTTTTCTATTTTTCGGGATGTGTGTGTTCTCTCTCGCTCGCACTCACACTCGCACGCGCTTACGTTCGCTGTCTCTTGTTCTTATTTCGCTATGCTTATGTTCTCAAATAAATACACATGTAATTTTGGAGATTTGCATTTAGTGACTGCAACAAAAAAACCCAAAAAAAAAAAGTCACACACACAGGGAGAAATATGAGGGGGGGAAGAAGAAATGGCATTGGGTTAGGTTAGGTTCGTGTTTAATGTCATATGCCCTTTATAGAGTGTGTGTGAAAAAGTTATAATAATGCTATTAACAATAAATATTTCTCTTTTAGAGTAATTGAAGTTGATTTTTGTTTTGTCATCTGTGACACAAAGTAGCCCTGATTATATTCAATATGTCTGTCATTGCTTTATGTTTATGTTCATGTTTTTCTTCTTCTGTTTTTTTTTTTTTTGGCCCCAAGAAACTTTCTAATAGAAATTCACATGGTTCGTTTACAATTCAGATGGCTGTAAACAATGCCAGCGGGCAGAGGGGCAATAAGCCCACAGATGTGCGCTATTCGATTATCTCGAGCGAATGAATTGTCTTATTCGATTTCAACTTCTCTTCACTCTTCCACAACATACTACATATACACACACATACATATATATATATATATATGTTTATATAGACAGACGCAGACGCAGGAAAAACTGACTAACGATTCTGACTGACGACTGTCGACTGACGACTGACGAGACTGACATCGATAGTTATTTGCATGAGTTGATTGCTTGAAACCTTGAAACTTGCCAAGACATATGTTGCACTAACGAAGCAAATGCAGATTGGATTTAAACATTTACACACTGCGCCCGCCCTTTCACGTTTCACAAATGACACTGGTTAATCGCATATTAATCGTAGCCAGATATACTATATAGTTTAGTCTCAGTTTAGATTGAAGTTTAAAGTAAGATTAATCAGAGACAGAGACTGAAAATACTTTTCTAAGATATCAAAAACAATCACTTGCTGCAGCTAGTGTCATTTGAGTATTTGACTCCATTTGAATTGCAGACAGCGCAACGGAACCCCCCACTATTCCCCCCCGCCATTCACCTAGTTGCCGCAGCAGGCAGGCAGCGTGACACCCACGCGCCATTTGCTGTTTGCTAAAAATGGCAAATTGAAATGGTACATGGGTAAATGTTGGAATGGTTGGATGGAAACTAGCTGCTGCTTCTGTGGAAAAGTGAAGAGAGCAACGAACGGCAAATGGCAAATGGAAAATGGAAAAAGCAAATGTGAGCGCATCTCTAATGACGTTGACTTCAACGGCTGCCACTGCCAACAACAACAACAACATCTCTGTCTGTGTGTGTCTGGACAAGTTTTGCGTCAGCCTATGTGCGGCTATTTTTGGCGCCACACTCTCAGACTACTGGGGGCCCTCCCCGCTGCCACCTGCCACAAAAGCAAAAAAGTGCAAACGCAAAATTATGACTAGAAGAAAGAGGAATGATTAAATTTGTTGCACATGTGAGTCTGTCAGTCTGTGAATGTATTGCAAGTAGCAATAATCATTTGCCAGCTACAAATTCATCTTGATTATGCTGTTGCTGATGATGATGTTGATGATGATGATGATGGGAAACCTGATCATGAAACATGGCCGAAACACGGACACGTGACCAACTTTCGTTTCGTTTTCGTTTTGGTTTTGGCAATCAATGAACATTTGATTTTTCATAAGTATGTACATTAATGTGTTTCCACTCTCAGTGTGAGTGTGATTGTTGGGGGTGGGGGTGGGCGCGAATCACCTGCGCTGTGTATCAATGGTGTGTGTTTGAGCCATAAATCAAAGTGCTGTGACATAATGTCGATATTAGGTGGCACATCTGCCATCCGATTCAAAACGAGAAACGAGACGCGAACTGAGAGAAGAGAGAGAAGAGAGCAGAGAAAACTGTCCAGAAAAACACATTGAAATGAATCGACTTTAAATGGCAAATAATGAATAAATAAATATCGCAGTGAATACAAATTAATATGAAATCAGAATTTAATAATTTTTTAACACATTTGGCAAATGTTTAGAATATATAGTATATAGTATCGGTTAACTGCTGTGATTCATTTCTCAATATGTTGACAAGAACAAAAGTTTCTTTCCTTCTCTATCTATCATCTATCTCGCTCTTTTTCTCTCTGCTGATTGCAGTTGCAAGTTGTTGTTGTAGCTGGTCAGTCAATTCATCTTAGTCCGCGCTGGCTGCCTCATTGACAGCCGTGCAGCAGAATGCGGCACGTTGCAAATGTTGTTGCTTATGTTTTTCTTTCTTTCTTTCTTTTCGTGCAATTTTTTCTCGCTTTTACTTTATCATAATTTGCAAGTTGCATAAAATATACTTTATACATAATTTCTATGTCAAATTAGCCTGCTTAAGCGGGAGAAAATAGGGTGCAAAGGGGAAGGGCTTGGGGAAGGGCACATTCTTTTTGGGGTGGGAAGGGTAACGGGGGGAGGTATACGTGGTTGTAGTAGAATAACTCAAGCTACTTGTGCAAATATTTTTTCTTTGTATTCTGTGCTCGAGGCTTGGAAACTTCAATTTGCATAATAAATGAAAATGCATTGAAAAGTGGCAGCGACAGCTGCAACAGCAACAGCAGAAGCAGCAGAGGCAACAGCAGCAGCAGAAGCAGCATTAAGTGCAAAAGCAGCGGCGCAAACAAATAAATCAATCAAAGGAGTGAAAAAGGGGGGCCGGCCAGAAAGGGAAGCAGGCAAGAGGGCCACACAGAAAAAATAAAGAGGGCCGACAGAGCGAGAGAGAGAGACAGAAAAAAAGGGCTTCAAAAATCGCTTCCGTATTGATATCGACAACGGCATAAGGAAAAAAGGAAATGCGACGCTTGAAGCACACCAACGGGGAGAGAGGTAGGGGGCAAAGAAGAGGGGGTCGCCAACGACGACGACCAACGACGCTAATAGTCGACACATTTGAGCCACTTAGATTTACACTCTGTCATTTGCCGCGGCGCCATTCAGGCGCAAAAAGAAAAACTTAGCATGCTTATGAGAGCCTACGGCAGCGTTGAAAGGAGTTAAAAGAGAGAGCGAGACAGAGAGACAGAGAGAGAGAGAGAGTGTGTGTGGCAGTTAGGCGACAAACTTATTGGAAACTGCTTGCTTGCTTGGTGGGGCAAAGCACTTGATATGGCCCCACTACAACTACTTCCACATACCAAAACCACTTGAAGCCATTTTTACTGCCACTAACAAAAGAGGAAGAGAGAAAGGGCGCGACGAAGAAGAAGAGAGCGTCGTTTCCTGTCTCGCTGTCTGTCTGGAGTTTAAGTATGAGCCATTTCGAGCTGTTGTTCATTTTCATTTCAAAAGCAAAGCTGAGCATAAAAAAAAGAAAGAAAATAAGTCAAATCGATGCAAGTCGAACTCGAAGCAGTTGTTGTTGTTGTTGTTGTCTCTGTCTCTGTGTGTTTGGTTCTTCTTCTCATAGAGCTACAATTATGCAAGGCATTTGCAACAACTCAAAGTTGGGCAAACTGCAACTGGAAATGCATTGCTGTGGCAAGAATAGCTCGATCGATTGTCAGTTGTTAACACACATATTTGAAATAATCTCTCTCTCTCGCTCACTCTTACCCAGTTCAACGACACAATATGCTTAGACACGCCCCCCCGCTATCCCAATCTCTCTCTTTTGATGCTCTCTCTCTTGTCCCAGATTGACAGACGTCAGAAGTTAGGGCAACTCTGGCGTCATCGTTTCATGCATGGAGTCAACGTGACATTTTATCGTTTTGTACCGGAAATGTTTGCATCGATACATAAGCATCGATAAGCAAGTGCCACCTTGTCTATGAGGTTATGAGGGGGTGAGGCGGGGCATGTCTCTATGAATGTGTGTGTGTTCGTTTAGACCTTTCAATCATTTAATCATTTTGATGCACCTGCCATTGTGTTGCAACTAGTCGAGTTGCAGACGGCGGCAACAAACTGCATTTAGTTAATTTCTATGGCAAATTTTGTTTCGTAAAATAATCTAAGAAAGTGCTTGCGAGAACAGGCATAAACAGAATCCCAATTCCTTTTCGAGCCCATTCAAGCATTCACACACAGTCTCTCCCTCTCTCTCTCTCTCTCTCTGAGTGTTTGTGTGCAACTGGAACTAGTTCAATGAACCCAGCAAACAGCAACAGCAGCAGCAGCTTTATTCAAGGAAAACTAATATTACACAAAATATCCCTTGAAAAAGTGTTTTCCTCTCTCTCTCTCTCTCTCTATCTTTCCCTTTCTCTTTCTCAGTCTTTTCTTTGTCTGTCTGTAACTAAGCAAACATTTTAAATTATTGTTTTTTCTTTCCAGTTTTCCTTGCTTTTGAATGTATTAATTGATTGAATGTGTTATTTAACTAATCAAATATTCTCTTTGGTCAAACTTGAGTCGTTTACAAAGCGTAAAAGATTAAGAACATTTGATTTTGAAGTGCAAAACAATTTATTTATATTTGTTCAATTCGCTTCCAAGCAAATTGATACTTTAATTATTAGCTTAAAACATTTGTTGTAACCAATAAACTGTAATTGAAAAGGCTAAAAAAAGTGATTTAAATAAATATTTACATTAGGTGTTGAATGCCAAATAGTTTTGTGGTTCTGCTTAACGTTTTCCAATTGATTTGAAATTGAGAAGTAATGAATTATTATTTTAATCTTAAACCAAAAAATAGTAAAATAGTAAAATAAATGCTGGCATTTTGTGTTTCGAATCAAATTTCAAATAGTTCGGTTGCGGTTCAGTTCAATAATAAAGATCTGCTCCAAAACTCAACTCAACTTTATTTAAGCCTCAACAACAACAACAACAAGAACAAGTTGAATAAATGTTTCAAATTATTTCGTTCGCTCAAACTTGAATCAATTGTCAAATACTTTTGCGGTTTTTCTTCATAATTGAAAACTTCATCAACTGTAAACTAACTTAATTGGTAGCTCATCATCGGATTACAGTTTGTCATAGACAGAATCAATGAATACATATCGGGAATACCCTACAACTAGTATATCGGGGCAATCGACAGTGCCTCAAAACATTTGTGTGAAGAGTAAACTTTTTTCTTTTTGTCTTTTGCCAAAATTCTTCATAATTGAAAATAATGTATGAATGTAAACTAACTTAATTGATAGCTCATCATCGGGTTACAGTTTGTCATAGACAGAATCAATGAATACATATCGGGAATACCCTACAACTAGTATATCGGGGCAATGCACAGTGCCTCAAAACATTTGTGGAAGAGTAAACTTTTTTCTCTTGGCTTATTTGTGTAATAAATTCCACCTAATAACAATAACAAAACGCATTACATTGTGATTTCAGGGAAAATTAAACATATACAGTGTCTCATGTATGTATGTGTACAGTAAATATTTGCATTATTTATTGTTATTTAACATAGTATCTCACTTTGCTAAAAGCAACACAGATACAGAATCGCAGCTACTATTTGTAATAATCATGGCAATAAAAATAAATATAAAATCCCAAACTGAAAATAAGGCAAATCCCAATCAAAGCACTTGATTCTTTGACTTTGCCATTGCCTTTGAGTGCTTTTCTGTGTGTGTGTGTGTGTGTGTGTGGAAGGACAAATCGTGTCAGGTAAATAAATAAATCATAATAAATAATTAGTTGAGCCAAGTGAGATGGGTAACAAACAATAACAAATAACAAACACCAACAACAACAACCAGCAAATAACAACAACAATTTGCAACGACGACGAATAAACAATGTGATTGAACAAATAGGCAACAAATTTGTTGCGGCCAATGTGGTTGTTGTTCGTGTGAGTATGTTTGTGTTTGTGTTGTTGCATGTTGCATTTACAAATGTCGCATAAATCGCCTGTCAATTATGTGGCATTATCGTCTGTCTGTGTGTGTGTGTTTCGTTCATTTGCTGCATATGCAATGAATATTTTATATTAAAGCACTTTCACACACACATTGAATAGATATAATAGTGTGTGTTTGTGTGTGTGGCATGAAGTAAATTTAACTGTTACGCTGCCTATTTATGGTTAAACGATTGTTTTGCTTTTGCGCACATAATAATTACGTTGTTCCAAACATAATTTTACCACAAATCGCTGCAGCAACCACCCACAAACACACACACACGCACGCACACCAACACACGCACATTGAACAAAGCATATTGAATACTTTTTCGAATAATTTAAGTTATATGAACACATATATAGTACATATATATAGTATATATAGTGTACGTTGATTAGCAACAGTGACAAAATTATCCTATCACAAGCAGACAAAAACCGACAACCGGCTTTTTTTTTGGCTATATTCATGTTGGCCGCAATGGGGGTTGCCCACATCTAATTGTTTTTGCCATTTGCTGCTGTTTGATAGCAAATAATAGACATGTTATTTATTTATTTTATTTATTTATTTTTCGGGGCATGTATTGTTGCATTGTTTGCTTTTAAGCTGTTATCTCCTAATTATTTACAACTAGCCACATTTACGTCATACCCCCAGGGCCCAATGGCCCCCCCAAATGTAATGTGTGTTTTTGTGGCGTGTGTATTTGTGTGCATGTGTGTGTGTATAAATATTTGAAATTATGCATTTAAAGTTGGTTTTGCCGCAGCAATAAGCGAGTGAAACGTTTACAAAACAAATACTTTTCTAGTTAATCAAATTAAACCCGAGGATACAAAGTTTCTGATTTGCATAAAATTGTTTTGTCGGCTTTAAGATTTACTTTTACATCAATTAAATATCGTTTAACATTCGTTGCACCAATATCGCTTGAACGCTTTTTCTTCTCTGCTCAGTTTGGCAAAAAACTTCACTCACCGAGTGACTCGAAAGCGTAGAATAAGGCGTGCGAACGCTAAGCATTATCACTAGCGTAGGGGAGAATGGGATGGCTATATTGTCGCATTGCAACCTGTGTGGTTCGAAGTTCGAAGCTTCGCAGGCGAGTAACGCGAAAGACGCGACTTGATTTGTGTGAAGTGTTCGAAAAGTGATAATAAGCTGCGCTAGTATGGATAGACAAGAAAACATCACTGAACGAAGGCGATCGAACGCTAAGCAGTATCACTAGCGTAGGGGAGAATGGGATGGCTATATTGTCGGATTGCAACCTGTGTGGTTCGAAGTTCGAAGCTTCGACAGATCGGCCTGATCTCGAAAAACAATGAAAATTTAACAACTTTCAAACAAATTTGTATTAAGTATATCTTTTTTTTGGAATATGTTCACATTGATATCCATATACATATAAGAAATATATATATTTCATAAAAAAAGTATCTTAAGAAACACAAATTTATGTTGAATAAGCCCTAAGTGGCATAAGATTCAAACAACGTTAATAACATGTAAGCACATAAAAGAAAATAAAAATAAACAAAACACTGAAGAACATCTCTAATGTATGGCAATGTTTTCAAATATTTAAATCGGCAATCTCTAGAGTAGCAAATTTTAATATTAGACACAGGCATTACTTTGCCAGACTGTGGCTCATAAACTAGAACTCACTGCTCGACCTCCAGCGAAAGGGTGCAGAGTGTGCAGGGGCGCGGTGAGGGGCGCTGATAAGCGTATTTGATGTACTATGTATGACGTATGCCGAGTCCTTTTTATGTGTGTGTGTGTTTGTTTTATGTCCCTTTTCCTTCTGTTGTGCAAATATAAAAATTTGTGTTTACTCCTTTTTTTTTTTGGTTTATTTTTTAAGGTTTGCCTTCTGTCACTTGGCTTTGTGTTTTGTTTTATTATATTATGGCCAAGCCTTACAAAAGAGTTGATTAATTTGCACATAACATAACACAAACACACATACACTCGCACACACACACTGGATGACAAACATATTTAAGGTAACAACTAGAAACAAGATTTGGGGTCTCTGATCTCTGTCTCTGTCTCTGATCTCTGTCTCTGTCTCTTGTCTCTGGCCAAAGGTTGCATGAGATGCGTTTTGTGCTAAGTATTTGATTAGCCAATGTCCGTCCATTGAGTTGGCCCAAAGGCCCAAAAGGTTCAACAGATTTTGTAAGGGAAACTATAATTTTGATTAAGGTTAGTAGTCGAGCGTATTGTGGCACAGTAAATACTCTATATATTGAACTTTACGCTAATCATAATATCAATTATTCAATTGTTCAAATCCGGTTATGCCATTTGGAACAGAATGATGATCTCTCTCTCTGTTCTATTTGCCACTGTGATTTGCAACATTGTGGCAGGCGAAACAAACGTTGTTGTTGCTGTTGTTGTTGTGGTGTTGCCAAGACTTTCCATCAAGCAGCATATGCTTCGTTGATTGCCAACAAAATGGGTCCTTGTTGTCCTTGTTGTCCTGCGCCCCACTTGCTTGTCCTTTTTGTGTTGTTGTTGGCGCAGGCGAATCATCCATAAATAATTAAACAGTTTTGTGCTGTTTAAGCATATCATAACGCGAGGCGCCTTAAAGAGCATCCTTATCCCCCCATATATATATATATACACTATAGTATGGCATATGGTATATGGAAGCCTGGGATCTGCTCCTTAGTCAGGCAGCCGCAACATGTCCTGCTTGTTTCCTGTTTACCCCCAAATGCACATATGTACATATATGTTTGTGTCTGTGTCGGTGTGTGTGTGTGTGTTGCCATTTTGAACAAAAGACCGCAAAGCTTTCTCTACGCCCCTCCAGCAGCTCTCTGTCATCCTGATCCTTTTTAGCCTATACTCCCCGTCCTTTCCCCGTCAACCGCGCTCTTTTATTTATTATTATGCACAGCCTCTGCCTCTGCCTCTGCCTCTGCCTCAGTTTCAGAGCCTCAGAACCTCAGAGCTTCAGCTTCAGCTACAGTTTCAGCTGGCGGGCTCTTTGGGTTTGATGTTGTTGTTATTGTTGTTGTTATTGTTGTTGTTGTTGTTGTGCCTGGCGCAGAGCCACAGAAATGATGCCACAAAATAATTTAAAAGTAATCAGGCAACAAATGTTTGCCCTGTTTTAGGCGCAACACATGAGTTTGGGATCTCTGAACATATACATACATATATACATATATATATATAGTATATATCTTGGGCAATGTAAACTGTTGGGTCTCACACACACACACACGCATACACACACATGCGAGACACAACTTACTAATTGCTATACACAATAAATTTATTAAAGACATTCTGCTTGTAACAGTTGCTGCATCTGCCCCACAGCGTTATCTTCACAAAAAGGAATTTATAATTAATTATCAGGCTAATTTGTTCGTGTGTGTGTGTGTGTTTGTGTGCGTGTGTGTGACATGTTGGCAACCAGCTGCTTTGGCAAATCATTACATTTTAAAAGTATTTGCCACTTGCGCTGAACTTTTGAAGTCTCCGCAAGCCGAGTGTTGCAGCTGCCACACCGAACACGTTCAACAGGTGTCAATTCGTTAATCAAATAATCTCTAGCAAGAATCGCCTTTGAATCGCCTTGCACTAAGCATAAATGAGTATGAATAAGTCGATCAATGATAGAAAAAAACTTTTACAAATATTAAAGAAACTTTTTTCTTAAGTTTTCTGATGACATATCAAATGTTTGTTGGTTTGTGCAACTTTTCAACTGTGTTACTTATATGATGATCAGATTGAATGATGTTCTCTTAGGTAATATAATACTAGCTAACTGACTTTTGTCAGCGCTTCCGCACTGATCTTTTCCAATGCACAATAAAAGATTCAAAGATTAACTTTTAAGAAATATTCGCTCAGTGGCAAATCGGCAAATCGAGGCGGGGCCAAAGCACAATGGCCATTTGAGCCAATTGACCAGATTTACTTGCAACTGAAAGTTGGCAACTACTACTACTACAACGAAACTACTAACTGAATAACTAGAAAGTTATAATGCTTGCAGCTGGCTTTGGTTTTTGGTCGATTGAGGTGAACGGCGAACAGAAGAGGTGAGCGGTCGGTGAAGAGGGTTTGGGGCGGGGGAAAAGCTTTGCTGTAGGGCAGCACCTGTTGAGATTTGGAGCTGTGGAGCTGTGGAGCTGTTAAGCTGCCTTAACTTATGATTTACTTGCAGCTAGGCGTGACAAAGTTCATGTTGAGCTGTGCAGCAGCTGAGGAATCTGATTAAAAAATTAAATGCATAAACTGTTGGACTTCCGTTCCGATGAGGAAACGGGGAATAAAGCCAAAGGGGAGAAGGGAGAAGAGTGAAGATGCAGGTGTGCAACAAGGGCGTGGCATAAAGTTAGAAGAGACCAAGAGCTGCCAAGTATTGTACAGTTATTTCGGTGTGCGTGTGTGTGTGTGTGTGTGTGAATAATGACATTGAAAATGTCCAAGGCAAGCGATGTCGTGTGTTTTTTTTGGGGTCATTGGGGTTAAAATGATTGCATGACATGGTCAGGCACGTACAATGTGTGTTTGTGTATGTGTATGTATATGTATTTGTGACACTGTGTGTGTGTTTTTGATGTCCATTATCCAATGCATTAATGTGCGTCCAGAGACGCATTAATATGCAGACTGATATGTCGCAAATGGAGAGACAGACACAGAAAGACCACAAACGAAAACGAAAAAAAAAGAAACGGCAAAGGAAAGGAAATAATAATAATAATGCCTGAGTGAATGTGAGTGCGTGTGTGTGTGTGTGTGTGTTGGGGCGGATGCAGACGTTGAGGCATTTAAGTGTCTATTTATTTGCGGCCTGACAAATTGAATTAAAACAAGAGCAATCAGAAACGTTTTCTTTCTATATACAGATATACTCAGATATATATATATATATATATATATATATTTGTTGTTGCAAGCCACAGCAAACAAAAGGCTCGCTCGAGTTGGGGGCACTTAACATTTGCAAGATTTAAACAAGCGCACGTCAATTGAGAATTGCTATGGCAAATTTAACAATAGCAAACGCACAGTTAATATGAATGGGCTACTCGAGACAATAGTGGAAAGGCCGACGAAGTGAGAGGGAGATGGAGAGTGAGAGAGGGTGATGGGGAGTGGGAGAGATGGGGAGCAAGCAAAAGCAATTAGTTTTACTTTGGAAGCACTCAAATGATTTAAATTTAATTGGGGTCAAGAATATATGCACACGTATAAGTGTATAAGTGTGTTTGTGTGTTTGTGTGTGTGAGAGGGTTTGTTTGTGTTGGCATTGAGTGTGAAGACTGAAAACGTTGAGAACGTTGAGACCCGAATCAACCCGGCTCGGCACGGCACGGCACGGCCTGGCCCGGTACGGCAGAGAGTCGAGTCCAGCTTCCAGCTCAGACAACCCTGTCCAGGAAATGACGCGCTGCGTGCTGCTGACATTATCTAATTAGGCAGTCAACGCAGCTTTGTCTCGGCGAATGCTGTTGCCAGTGTTGCTGCTGCTGCTGTTCCCTCAATCTGCATGGGACACATCGCTGCGGGTGCCAAGAGAGCGGGCGAGATGTTGCACTCCAGGGCATGGGCAGGAACAGACACTGCCACAGACACAGACACAGCCACTGCTTTTGCTTTTGCCACAAACTAAGCAAATGCAAACTGCAATTGAAATTTAAGCGGATTTTGGTGCCTCATGATGTTGTCAAGGTAATTGAGCGCTACTGATTAGTTATTATGGAGCAGCCATTCATTCACTCACCCAGTCAGTCAGGCAGTTAGTCACTCAGTCAGGTCCTCTCTTTTCTAGGACAGCAACCGATAGAGAGATTAATGGCAAAGTGGTTTGACTATGCTTGCCTTAAACATTTCTGGGTACATTTTGCAACTATTAAACGCAAAACGGTGCAAGCTTAAATCGAGTTCATTTCGAGAAACATTTCAATGATGTTTGGCTCAAAGCTTTCTCGTTAAACACATGTAAAGCATAGAAAGAAGCACAAAAGCATATCAAGCTGAAACTTTGATCAAGCTCTTCTTTATGTTTCTGCGGCAATATCGAACAACTATATTATATAGCTGTCTTTAACAAAACTTTACTACATTTATTTGCCTAAGCAGTAAAAGTTTGTTTCAAATGTTCGATAACTTCTGCTGATATTCGATATACACATGTTAGCGATAACAATAAAAACTTGAATCTAACAAGACTTTACTATATTTATTTGCCTAAGCAGTAAAGTTTGTTTCAAATGTTCGATGACTTCTGCGGTAATCGATATACACATGTAATCGATAACAAAAAAAATATGAATTTTGAAAATTCTAAAAATGTCAACTGAAAACAACGAAATAATGTAAATCTGCAAAAATGGTACCTAAATTGGTTGAAAAACATCAAAGATATTCAAGATTGAAGTTAAATTATCATTGATACAGTAGTGCCAGTAAGAGTCAAGAGTTAGGGGAATTTCTAGTCTCGCTTACTTGTTATACATTATTTTTTAACCATACTTACATAAATATGCATTAAATCACACCCAAGAAATACAACTTTCCCCTGTTTAAAGCTGAGTGAATTCATTTCTCTATTATGCAATTCGTGAAAGTTATTCTCAAAACATTAAAATTCACTCATATTTAATATTGACTTGCAAAAGTTCTCCTTAATTATGTGCAAGCTGCTTAAAAAGCACATTCAATGCTTAAGTATGCTATACATCAAAAGTAATTCAACTGTGCTTAAATAGATATTTGGTTTGAGATTTGGAGAATACTTAAAGTTTGTAGTATTTGCTTTGACTATTTTCATCACTTCGTTAGCTTATATGTAATTAAAAATCCTTCAAAATGCAATTCGATTTTGTTAATTAAGTAATTTTAGGCCAGGCAAAAGTTGTTGCAACAACTGAGCTGTGTGCCACTTGGACGACGACCACAACGACGACGACGACTTTTGATGGCTTTAAATATTAAGTGAGCTGCCAGGACAAAAACATAACGAGCATAAACACACAATCAGACAATCACACACAGTCACACACACACACACACGTTTACATAGACAAATGTGGCAAGCAAATGAAAATGGCGGTAACCGCAACATTTTAGTTGCATTTGCAACATTCACCGCAAGAGGCAACGCCACAAGGACCAAGGACATTTACCTAAATTAAAGCTAATGAATTGCCTCTTCGCGTTGGCAAGGACTTGGCTACCATACCTCACTACCACCACCCGCTCGTTCCCCTCACCTTTTCCGTTCCCCCTTAATGTTCCCATCCCGTTCTGCGTCCCGTCCCTCGTCCCGTTCCAACGTTCCATTGTTCTTTCATCGTCTACTAACTGCCGCTGCTGCAGTCACAGAGTCCACATTTGGACTACACACACCCCTCCACCCCTGTGCAACCATGACCCCCTTTGTGCCACTTGTCGTGGCGGACCATGCAACAGCAGCAGGAGCAGCCACTTTGCTGTCTGCTTTAATTTGCATTGCACTTGTGTATGTTTACATTTTTTATTTCATTCATTTTCACTCTTGTTTCGCCCTCTTCTCTTCGGTCTCCAGTTACATTCCACCCCTCGCCCTTCCCCGCCACGACCAGTTCAACGTCTACATTCCCATTTGCTTCAACTTGGTCTATTTTGCTTTTTTCTGTTATTTTTGCTTTTTGCTTTTTACCTGAATGAGAATAAGTGCATTAAATGGCAACGGACACTGCAAATGACTGAATGAATGCTAAGCTATAGATGAAAACTTTACACACACACACACAGAAAGAGAAATATGCACGGAAATTCATATGAATAAACACTATATATACCACATACTATATATACTTAAGTATGAGTGTTTCTGTGTGTGGTAGTGTGGAAGTGGCAAAGAGTTGAAGCTTTAGCGGTTAATGCAACAGCCGCCAGGCAAACGATCAACTGATGCAAAAGCAAAGCAAAAACAAACCGGAAATAAGCGTGAAAATAAAGCAAAAGTTACATTTCTTTTTATAAATTTATTCAAGTTTAGAGATTAACAAAAAAAGAAAAGATATTTCACAAAGTCAAAGTTGAAGTCAAAGTCAACTCTTAACACAGAAATATTATATTAAAGAAAAAATGAATTTAATGTAAGAAAATATTAAATATTTGAGACAACTTAAACGAAAACGTCTTAAAATCTTATGTGTTTAGTTTTTTCTGACTTCGTTTCAATAATATTGTTTTCACACTGAAAATGCTTTATTCCCTATTCCTTTAATGTCCTAAGCTTTAAATATTATTTTATCTAAATATACATATACTTATGCCTTTTAAGTATATATATAAGAAGATTAAGAAAGAAATGGCAGCAAATGTATAATTATTTTGCTGTCGAGCTCTCGTTTATAGTGTAATTTAATTAAGTACGTATAAATATATATATATATATATTTGCTCTCTCTACTTTATAGCCGTTTGTCTATCTGCTTTACAGTTATTGCACTTCTTTTTTGGGGGTGTGGTGTGGTTGGTGGCAGGGCAGTGGGGCGGGGTTCTTCACTATAGCAGCAGCGGGTGGCACAAATAATTGCCTGAAATTAGCGTAGCAGCAGCAGCAGCAGCAGCAAAAGCAGCACTTGGGCTCAACGGGACTCAACGGCACAAAGAACGGCACAGCGAAGTGACCCGAAATGTGGGTGATGATGAGGAGGAGGAGGGGCAATGGTGGGTAAAGCAGGAACAAACCAAGTCCAGTGCCAGTTGGCAGCAGGTTCAACATCAACATCATCAGCATCTGCAACAGCATCAGCATCATGCAACAGCAACAGCAGCATCCACATCGGTTGTGCCCCGTTGCAAGTACTTTATGAAGTAATTGCACTACTTGTCTTTTGACTATGGGCTCTACGAACGACTATGCCTCTGCTGTTGCATTCAAGTAGAATTCTTATATTTCTTTATATGATAACAAAGGTGAAAGATGATGAGAATGATGAGGATGATGCTGCTGCTGCTGCTTCCATAGGCCGGTTTTTAATTCAACCATTTTCAAGTTTCGGATTGCAGTTGAAATTTCTCAAAAACAAGTTTATTCGTCGAGCCTTTGCCACACATCATTCAAATGGTATGTACCTAGAGTTATATATGAAGTGCAGCTTATCTGTTCTGAGAACTGATTTGGATATATTCTATAACACTTTGGCACACACTCGTCGCCTTGATCATTATAATATTCATTATTGAATACTCTCACAAACTGATTTTCTCTTTCTACAAATTTATTGTGCTTTCTTTTCAATTTACATATAACTTTGTTCTGGTTCCCCGTTTTCAATGCACTCCACACACTTTATGGCTAAAATAAAATATCCATTGGGAGTGTTGCCCATGGCAAAGTAGCAAAAAAAAGCAACTAGAAAATATCCAGCTAAAGCGGGCGCAACAGAAAAATTGTAAACATTAATTTACTGTCCATTTCCGTTGGCTTTTGATGTGCTGCACTTTTACCATTCCCATTCCCAACACACACACTAACTCACAGCTACACTTACATGTATATATGTGTGTGTGTGTGCTTGTGTATATATTATCATCTTTTGCGCCAAGTTTTTAGCTCGAGTGCTTATTTATCTAGCTACTACACTTGGGGCAACACGTTTTGAAGGCCAGCTCGTGTGTTGCAAAGCAAAATCAATGCAGTCAGTGCCTTGAGGCACACACACACACACACAAACACACCCGCACACACTCACACACGTACACACATACATATGAAAACATTGTGAAGTGGATGTTGGCTTGCATCAATAAACAACAGCTGTAATGTTGCGCGCCGTGATTTTGCCGTATACTTAACTTGAAAGCTTGAAATGAATTTAAGTTTCAGCTCTAACTTGTTGGATGTGCTTGAAATAAGTATACAAATATTTAAACCTATTGGTGACTTTAGCTGATTATTTCAAAACACAATGAAAATATTTTAAAAGTTAATTATTAACTTATTTCAATTGAAACCCTTTCTCCCAAAAACAAACTTCAACCTTTTGAAGATCTATGAATTTAAGTTCATACTCAAACTTGTTGGATGTGCTTGAAATAAGTATAATAATATCTAAAGTTATAGTTAAGCAAACTAAACTTATTTGTGACTTTAGCTGATTATTTTAAAACACAATGAAAATATGTTAAAAATGCATTAACTTATTTAAAGTGAAACCCTTTCTCCCAAAAACAAACTTTAACTTGTTGGATGTGTTTAAAATAAGTATACAAATATTTAAAATTCAATATATACTGAAAGTTAAACAAACTAAACTAATTTGTGACTTTAGTTAATTATTCAAAAACACAATGAAAATATGTTTATTTATTATTTTTTCTTTTATTATTTCTTCTTATTATTTCAATTAAAAAACCCTTTCTTCCCAACTCCCCAAAATAGCTTAAGCTTTACATTTTAATTAAATATATAATTTTGCATATAATATTCATTTAAGTTCAAACAAAATTACAAACAAACAAATGCACTCAATTTGACACTAATTGTGTAACATAATTTAATTACTAAAAGAAAAACATAAAAAAAAAAAAAAACCTTTTTAAGCAAAATAATATAATTAAAGCTTTTATTAATTTAATTAGTAAACACAAATTAGAACAAACGAACAAAAATAACTAAAAAAAAATGTAAAAAGTGAAGGGTAAAATAAATATATAATAATAATGTGTAATCGATAATAAATTGAAATTTCTATTAAACTTATTCAAGCACCAACAAAAAAAAACTTCTTTTTTAATAAGCTTAACTTAACTTAACTAACTAACAGACTAACTAACTAAACAGACAGACAATTATTTGGCTCTAATTGATCGTATATATGCGTATATTGAATGCAGAAGTGCCATTAACCACACTTTAGTCAAGCCATTAACACTGTCAATTGAATGCCGGCTAATGTCAAGTGCAAATTCACGTTTCTCGTTTCCCGTTTCTCGTTTCTCGTTTCCCGTTTCCCCGTTTCTCGTTTCTCTATCAAGGTGCAAATTGGCAACGATATGATTTCGGGTGCTTTGCTTTTGACATGGTCGAAAGAAGAAGGCTCTTAGAAATTATGACTTACCCGCATCAACTGGAAAAGAAAAAACACACACGTTCTCTCTCTTTCTCTTTCTTTTTTCTATCTTTGCTTCTCTGTCTTTCTATCTTTTACACACATACACACATATGCAAATGTCACACAAACACAAAATGTTGCGAATGTTTATTTTTTCTTTTCTTCTTTTTTGTTGTTGTTACATTGTTTTGTTGTTGGCACGTGAAATCTGTTTAGGATTTAAGTTCTCACACACACACGCATACGCTCGTACACACACAGATACAAAAAAAGACAACACCATGTGCGCTGAAAAGCGCGCTTCAAACCTTTGCCACACGCGTTGCAAAGAACAACAACAACAAAAACACTTCGAGATGCCGACAAAAATTCGCTTTGCTCTTCGCCAAAAAAAATTCGCAAAAAAAAAACCGGAAAAAAAAAGCGGATCGAAAATGATAAAAAAAATGTCTAAAAAATTCCAAAAAATATATAATTAAACAGTTATATGCCAATAATTATTTAAATTTTGAGAATTTTTGGTAAATACTCGCTTTGGGTCAAACTTCGAAAAACACGCGCTGCGAAAATATTACGCAAAAAAATGCAGACGACTTTTAACAGACGTTGAACGTTGCTCGTTGTACGGTTGACGACGGCCTGGCTGAGGCTGAGGCTGTACCGCAACAGCTGAAAAACGCGCAAAGACTGATGCGGCAGATGCCACTGAAGAATTGAGACGGCGGCACTCGGCACCCGGCACTCCGACGACGACAACGACGACGGCGATGGCGATGACGACGACGACGACGATGTTGATGTTGATGCCGATGCCGAACACAGCAGCAGCAGCAGTAGTAGCAGCATCCACACGAGGCATGCGGCACGAATGGGCGAATTGGTTTGGTTCGTGCCACCGCCGCTTGTTGCAGCAACATCGCAACAGCCGAATGACAAAATGTTGCCGAGCTGAGGAAATTTTTCAAAAAAACATTCACGCTGCGGGGGCAGCCTTTTGCTTTGGCTATTTTGGTTGCTGTCGCCGTCGCCGTTGTTGTTGTTGTTGTTGTTGCTACTATTGCTTTTGCTTTTGCTTACGTGTGCGCGTAGGTCAGTGACGCTTCGCTGAGCTGTTCAATTTATTTTCACGCTGCGTCTGCGTCTGTTTGCTGTTTGTTTAACAATTTCCCTTCGCTTTTGACATGTGCCACGCGCGTCGCTTCATCTCTCATCTTCTTCTTCTTCACATCATACATGTATATGTGTTTTTGGTGTATATGTGTGTGTTGTATATGTAGTGTAGCTCGTTGCCCGGCTATGCTGCCGGCTGTCCAGCTTCTGGACACTTGCCCCCAACGCGAACACATTTATTGTTAACAGATGACAAAGCAGCAACAGCAACAACAGCAACAGCAACAACAGCAACAGCAGCAACAGCAACATTTGCATATTGCATGAAACTGTGACACATGCGAACAACAACAACAACAACTACAACAACACCACCAGAATATATACATATATTCCCAAAATAAAAACAATCTTTATCAGCATGTGCCGCATCTGACACCTCTCGGCTCTCCAGCTCCATTGCCAGCGAGCGTTGATTGCCCAGAGAAATTAACGTAGTTAAATTTCATTTACCTTTTTATTCAAAGCCTTTTTGTTAATAAAACAAAAAATGGTTTATTAACTCTATCGTAAGAAACTTCTGGCAGAAAGTGAAAGATTTTTAGTAGGAAAACTAATATTTCTCGTTCCCAATATTCTGTTTTCTGTTGACATGGTTAAAGTAATAAGAAAAACTTCTACTGAACCAAAGATGAAAGCCGATTGTTTGTTAAGTCTATTCATAAATATTCATTGAATTGGTTGCACTTAACCTTTTTGATAGACGAGTTGCAAGCTAAGCCAAACCCAACCAAACCAAACCAAACCCAAACCAAACCCAACCAAAGCTGATCAACATTGATGAGCCATGGATAATAATAGAAGTAGTTGTTGAATCGAGTCTAGTTGATGATGGCATTGTGTATTCATAAATATTCGAATACCCGCTTGGTTTCACCATTGGGAGCACATACCCCCTCCCTCTGCCACCCCCACCCACCCACACTCAATTGCTACTAAAGCTGGCTGCACAAACTTAATTATGGCCAGCATTAAAAATGTAACTGTCAAACCAGAACGACAGTACACCCACACACACATACTGACACAGCCTGAACTACATGCTTAAAGGATGTGCTCTCTATGTGTGTGTGTGTGTGTGTTGCACAATGAACGGCCCCCGCCCCCGCCCACGCTATTGCACCGCCAAAAAACGAAACGAAACGAAACCACAGATGTGGCTGCACCACTAGCGGCTGCTTATGCCGAAACATTCGGGTAACTGGGTCACAAGGATAGCCATTAATTTATAATAATTTCAACTAAGATTTCACAATTTCTTTTGCACAACTGCTTGTGCCCTACACCCCCCCACCACCCTACTCTCTTGAGCCCTGTGGTGCTGTGTGCCGCTGCTGCTGTGCCTTTGCCTTAACAATTTTCGCATTTTCCATTCATCATTCGCGTTTGCTGCCAAGGCAAAACCCCCGCAAATCCCCCTGCCGCCTCCAACCACTAACCAACCAACGAACCAACCAACAATCCCCGAAAAACCAGGACGCAAACCAGCACCAGCCGCAACACCCAGCAACAGCAACAGCAACAGCAGCAACAGCAACAGCAACAGCAGCAGCAGCAGCGTTGGCAATGCCACTGTCAGCGCCCGCAAAAGCAAAGTCAATTTCGCGCACTTTGCATTGCCTGCCCCCCCGCCCTCTTACTCCCTATCGTACCCTATCTGTCCCCTCTTCCGTCGCACCCCCCTTTAGACCCTTAGACACCGAGGCCAGGGTAGCCGCAGCAGCAACTGTTTGAGTTGCCAAACGAATGCAACGGCAACGGCAATGGAGCCATTGCTGCTGGACTACTGACTGAAACATCCCGCATCCGTACTCAAACACACTAGCTTCTGGCTCTGTTGCTTATCCCCCCACCCGCCCTCTTCACCCCATCTTCACCCCTCCACCCACTCCATCCATCGACCAAACTCTACAAGCCAACGCACCATCAAATTTACAAGCGCAATGCATCAATCACTTGACGCTCAAGCGGTTTCAAGATGAACCAAAATCCAGGGACGAGGACTTAAATAATATAGTGGTGGGGTCGGGGGCCGGGGGGAGTGGGAGTGGGTTGGTCGAGGCTTGAGGTGCTTTCGCGGTGGCGGCTGCGCTTTTTGCTATAACACAAAAGAAGCACAAAACACAAAAAAATATATACATCTATATATAGATATTTATAGAGAGAGAAAGAGAGAGAGAGTGAAAGAAAGAAAACCCAACCCGTTGGCCAATTTGACGTTAAGATGGAATTTGTGAAAAATTCATCAAATTGACTGCGGCGCATTGCTCATTGAAAAGGCAAAGCCAGAGCCAAAGACAAAGACACGGCCAAAACAGAAAGAACGAAAAACGAACGAAGTTAACTACAAAAAAAATACCCAAAAAACCCAAAAAAAAAGATGAAAGCAGCGTTCAAAAGGAGGACACCAAGCTCCAAAAAGAATAGAAGTGCAGCATCCATTGGAATTGCCAATGCCATCGCCATCGCCATCATCATCATCACCATCTCCATCATCCTCACCATCTTCATCGCCCTCGCCATCGTCATCGTCATTTCTAAGGATAATCCAGTTAGCCGCACTTTGCATAATGCGTACAAATTACAAAAGATGATTTTCCACTTTGGCAATAATTTCCCTTAACGAACAGCTGCAGCAGATTCAGCAAAGAGAGAATTTCCCCTTGGGTACAAAAGTGATTCGCAACACGACTTTGCCTGCCTCGACGACTAAACACTTGACCTTTAAAGCATTGCGATAATTATTCAGGCACTTAAACCCAAATGACATGCATCTAAAATTTTAAGTATTAAAGTTACTTTTGATTGGGTTAGGAATTTTTTATAGGAAAAATTATTGTAAAATTCTTTTTAAATAAAAAAAATATATTTTTTGAGTGCATTCTTAAATAATAGGGAAATAAATTGCTTATAATGAGCATAAGTTACTTAAATTAAGTACGTTATTTAGGCAAAAACTTAACTTAAGTCAAGTTTAACTTAACTTGAAACAAGTTCAACTATGCTTAAATTAAAATTGTCATTAAATGAAGTAAGCAAAGTAAGCTAAACCTAACTGAAGTCAAGTTGAACTTAACTTGAAACAAGTTTATCCATGCTTAAATTAATAATGTCATTAGCTGGAGTACTTTAATCAAGCAATACTTAACTTTAACCATGCTTAAATTAATAATGTCATTAAATGAAGTACGTTATTTAAGCAAAACTTAACTGAAGTCAAGTCAAACTTAACTTGAAACAAGTTTAACCATGCTTAAATTAATATTGTCATTAAATGACAGTACTTTAAGCACGCAAAACTTCAGTATATGACTAACAACCTATAGGTTAGGCTATAGATTATAATCAACATTTTTATTCAATGCTAATGTGTTTTACTTGAACACACAATATGGCATATATTTATTTTCAAACTTCAAAACTTAAGTTATAAACAGTACCCAAAAATCTGTTGACCGATTTACTTTATAGAAAAAAGTCTAATTTTAGAAGAAAGAAAAATAAAACTTTTTTGTAATAAGAAAATTTTAACTATTTTCCTTATAATAATTAAATGAATCAAAATGCAAACAAATATATTCATAAAATCAACATAATGACACCAAAGTGTTTTGTATTATTCTAACTGCTTTGGCTTTGGCCGGAATGCCTTATTGCCTTGCTGCCTTATTGCTGACTTGAAATGTTGCTAAGGAGACCAAAAGAGAGCGAATGCTGACAAACGTGCTGAATGCGAGAGAATTTCCCTTCCCTTCAATATTGGGCGTTCTGTTTGGAATGAATGTTTAGCTAACAACTGATTTGAATGTTATGTTGCTGTTGTTGTTGTCATTAACCAACTTACTTATTGACTTAGTTATGAACCTGACCTCACACATTGAGTTTGACGTGTTGCCCCTTCTTTTTGCCCTTTGTTGCCTTGTCTCAGGGGTTCATTGCTTGTGTGTGTGAACTAAAACTAATGCATAAGTATTTATTAGGAGTGACGGGGGGTTGGGGCCCCCTGCTCTGCGTTTATGGGTCGTATATCACGCGAACACCAAGCAAATGGTGCTTAAGATAGACTTAAACCCAATTGCGTTTTCATTGTCTTTCAGTATTTTTCGGTTTTTTTTTTTGGGTTTCGGTTATTTTTGCTTTTTCATTTTGTTGTTGGCGCTAGTTAGTGTTTGAGTTAAATAAAATGTTGCATACTTCGTGGCGCTGCCAAAGCGATAAACAGCAAATGTCCTCTTTTTTCACCCTCTTGGCCATGTGTGTGTCTGTGTGTGTGTGTGTTACCAACACTTTGTGGCTTTGTTTTGACTTTTATACTTAGTTTGTGTTTACTGCGGCAATTTTTTGTTGCTGTTGTCGTTATTGCTTTTGTTGTTGTTCTTGCAGCCACAAGCAGTGCTTAAGTGTGTTTACATTCGTTTCACTCTCTCGGTGTATGTGTGTGTGTGCGAGTGTTGCCCACACTTTAACCGGATTATTAATGCTTGTCTAGCTGCCTCAAATTAATCAAGTTGACCATTCATTCATTCATTCAGCAAACTGACGACGAACTTAACAGAGCCTGACCAAAGCACTCCAGTTCAGTCCAGTCCGGACAGCCATCTCACCCAGGACACATGGCCATGAAAACTTAATTAGTCTTTAGTGCAAGAATACACACACTTAACGCACTCACACACACCCGAACACACCCGAACACCCGAACACACGCACACATACACAAATCGTAGCATGTTTTGATAGCAAATTTTGGCCATCAGCCATAAGAAAAATATGCGTTTAACGCTATTTAGTTTTATTACTTTATTCCATTTAGCTACAAATACTTATAAATATAAAAATACACACACACACAGACACTGACACAGACACGCACACACATATTTGACACACACGGTTGAGTAATTGAGTTTTTGTATCACTGTGGGAAACCTGCTTCTGATATTTTTGTTGTTGTCGCATGTCTGAATCGTAATAAAATTATATTTATAACAATTTGTAGCTTAAGAGTCACAAATATCGTTTGGTTTTAATGCTCTTGTTCTTGTGGTTGGTTGGTTGGTTGATGTTGATTGATTTGATTTGATTGATGTAGGTTAGAAAATAATAACTTGTGATTTATTGCCGCAAGTGGTTCTTGTTGCAAGGCATTAAGAGATGATGCCTTTCTTGTTCGATGTTGTTGTTTACCCATAGAACAAACCATTTTGGCCATGGCACGGCAACACGGCACCCATTAGCGGCTTGGTTAACTTAGACCCAATGACTTGGCATTGTCTTGACATCAAATACATTTATTTGTTTTCCTTCTTTTCTTGCTGACATCATCATGTGAAACTGGCGTTGGCATTGTAAATGCGAACTTATCACACGTTCAGCTCTCTCTCTCTCTCTCTCTCTCTCTCTCTCTCTCGAGCTACTTAAACTTAAGTAATGAAGGGAGAAAAGAGATTGAAAACATTGATTAGTTGGACAGAAAGAAAGCCAACTGCAACTAGGGAAGGGGAATGAAATTTAAATGAGGCTTCCTTTAAGTGTGATTAAACACACAGAAATTCTCATCTCAAACTGTATTTGATCAGTGTCAACTGTGGATGGGCCAAATTGAAGTCATAATTAAAGCATTTGGTATTCGGGCAAAACGAAACGAAACGAAAAAAAAGGGTTTTTTTTTTTTTTGCTTTTTGCTTTTTGCAAAGTTAGTCAAACCATATGGAGCAGAATGAACAAGCTGATGAGGATCCGCTTTGGAGCAGGTAAGTCGGTTGTTTGCTTTAAGAATCCGCACACAGCTTAACATGGAGCAGGAGGGAGAAGGGGAGATGGAGCTGCCTGCTTGGACAAGGACGAGGCAAAGCAAAAAGGCTGGCAACTTACTTACTTTGTTTCAGAGGCAAATATTTGCTTACAAGTAAGGTAAGCTTCGGTTCCATTAGTTCCAGAGCATGTCGCTCTCTCCCTTTCTCTCTCTCTCTTTCTCTCTGGTTATTTTGTGTTTTTTTCAGTTTGAGTTTGACGCATTTGCCGGCAAAATGAAATGAAATTTTTCGTCCAATTTTCTGGGCATTAACCGGGTACAAGGGTGGTGAGTGGGGGCGGGTGGAGGAGCAGCAAGCTGTTGGGTCAATCGGGGGCCAAAGTTAAGGGCCAAAAAAACGTAGCCAGACACAGACAGAAAGAGAGAGAGAGACGATGTTCGGCGACGTCAACAAAAACGCTGCAAGCGAGAAGCGTAACAATATTTGTTGTCACTTTTTATTTAATACACTTTCCTGGGCCCGGGCTCGTGCTGCGGCGCCTGAAATTGCGCAAACAAAACAAAACAAAAAAAGCGCCGAAAAGTGGCGAAGAAGAATAAAAATGATGCCGCCTTGAAAATGATACGCGAGACGCGTCCTTAAAATGAAATCATTTCAGGTGTAAAACGCTTCAAGTCATTTGCTTCCGCCTCCCGCCCTGCCATACAGATTCAACCAGAGCCAGAGTCTGGGCCAAAAATACTGAGGCTCATTCTTTTGGTCAATTTTAAGGAGGAGCACCGACCGACCGTCAAGTGGGCATTCAATAAATAACTGTAAGGCAACCATTATCCAATTTTTTGCTTTCATTTTCTATTCTATTCTCTTTTTTCAAACACAAAGCAAAAGAACTCCTGAGTCCAACTCAAACTCAGTTTTAGGCTGAGACTTTCTTAGACGCACTTCTCTCTCTCTCTGTCTCTCTCTCTCTATCTTTCTTTCTCTCTTCCGCTCTTCGCTGGGACTCGGACCATGATTGGCAATGTCCTCCTCATTCCCATAATTCCCGTACTGTTTTCCGTTCCAATTTCCAGTGGCGTTCCTCAATTTAGTCCCATAAATTTACACGCTCCACACAAATTTATGCGCCCCGCTCTTGGATCAGAGCTACAGAGCTTCAGCTTCATGCACCTGCGGCTTGATGTGAATCGTTTCGCTCGTTCGTTTGGTCGTTTGCTCCGTTGGTTGCCAGCCTGCCTGCCTTCCTGCCTTCCTGCCTGCCTGCCTGCTTGGACTCTGTTCTGTCCAGGCCCAAAAAAAAAGGGGATATTGTAGAGGGGAGAGAGCATGTCGGGGGTGTGTGTGTGAGGTAAAGTGAATTATGTGGCCATGCACGAAGTTCGAACAAAACACCAAAATAAATCGAAAAACTTTTTATGTGTATTAAATAAATTATTTTGAATATATATATATATATATATATACCCAAAACATACAATTGTTATTTTTACTTTTATTTTTTTTTTGCTCGAATTTAATTTTAAGTGTCCATCCACAGCACAAAATATATGCCAAATAAATCTGGTGTTGCACAGTGAGTCAAAAAAATACACACACTCCATTGATATACATACTATATCTAATTTAAAATGTATTCAAAATTTAGTTCTAGTATTTTTTGAAGTATTATATTTTATGAAAAGTCATTAAGTTTCCAAAGTACTTCTAGAGATTTGTTGGGCAGATAGATATAGACTATAGATACGAATATTTATGATTATGTTCGATTGAAAATTGATTTCGAAACTTAAGACATACTTTTCACACTTACTGTATATCGATTCAAATTGATTAATACATTACTTGAGCCAACATCTGAGCCAATCCAATTAACACATTTTGCTAATATTTAACATATTTCGGGTATATTCAATAAGTATTTAAAATCACAACACAAATATAATAAGATAAGCTCTCTCTCTCTCTCTATCTCTCTCGCTCTCTATCTCTATGTAGAGAGAAGTACTTATGCAAATTGCTTAATGGCAGTTCGCTTTTGTCTGAACTTGGTGAGGCAATCTATTAAGTCATAAATCTGCAGCACAATCATCAACAACAACTGAAAATCAGAATCCCGAATCTGAATTCCAAGCAAGATGAGGCATCAGAAACAAAAGAGAATGAGGCAGGGGCAGAGGCAGAGGCTGAAGCAGACGAAGTTGAAGTTGAAGAAGACATGTTGTTGGCCAAACGTTTACATGCAACATTCCATTCACAATGTTATTGTTGGCAATGTTCTCGGTTCGCTTTACGTGGATGGATAAACGAATGGACGAACGGACAAATGGACGAATGGATGGATGGATGGATGGATGGATGGATGAATGGCGATGGTGCACCTGGTCGGTTGCTAACAAACGGGGCAGCCTCTCGTAAACAACAAACAGCAAACAACCAGCCAAACACACACACACACTTGCACACACACACAAACAGACACTCGCTTACAAATTTGGTGAATGATTCGGTTACGGACTTGGTTTCAGTTACGGCGGCCCGCACTTCAGGACTCAGGACAATCGAATGGACACAAAAGGCCTGTAATTGAGTGAAGCAGGAAAATGGCAGTTGAAATTTGCCGCCGACGCCGCGTTAACACACACACACACACACGAACACACGGACACACATTGGGCAAAAGGTGCTGTTGCTGGCGAACGCATCCGCTTTAACATCCGAGAGCTGGGAATTTGGGAATCTGGACAGTTCACAGTATTGGGAATTGTGCTGCACAACAACAACAAAAAGAACAATAAGACAAACAACAACAACAGTAAGAACAACAACATTGTGTTTTTGGGGCCGTGACGAAGCAATCGAAGCCATCCCATCTCGCGATGCCATTGACCAAAAATCGACGCCATCGAGTTTGCCGCCGTCAATTGAAAATTGAAATTCGAATTTCGCGCAAATATTTCCAATCCAATTTCAATTTTACAACACGCAATATGGCCACCAGCCACCAGTGCAACATTGCCACCACCAACCACCGCCACCGCCAACAAACCACCAACACCATTTACTATATATGAGGGGGGGGGGCGCCATTTGGCAAAATTCGTCATAATTAATGTGCCTGATTTGCCAGAATTTACGCCCGCAACATTGAAATCCACCAGTTAGCAAAGCAATTTAAGCTGTTCTCGTTTTGCTGTTTTTTTTTTCTGTTTATTGTTTTCTATATGTTTTTTGGGTTTTTAATACCCTTTACCTACCTAAAAAGTATTCGCATTGAATACTATTTGGCGTTAAGTCTGAAAAACAGAAGAAAATATTTTGATAACCTTAAGAAAAATTAGTTTATTCTTTAACCCATTGAACATTATTAAACATATAATGAAAAATATTCGTTAAGGGTATCTAATGATTTTGCTTTCTCTCTCAACATGAATACTCTACATGATTTGCGTTATACTCTGTTATCGATATTATCGATAGTATATCGGTTTTGTGTAATGAATCTAGAGACTATCTTTAACTAAAAGCTGTTTAGGAGTACTAAGCATATGGGGGAGCTAGAAAATCGATAAAAATCGATAACTGAATCTCGATAACTCCCACATCATTACAGCTAGAGCTATCAAATTCGGTAACAAGATACATTGAGCAATAATATAATGAAAACATTCAGAACTTTTACAGAATTTAAGCAAAAATCATCAAATTCCCGTTTTTTCCCTCACCCGTTCATATTTATATAAAGATATTAGATATTAGAGTATACTGCAGTCGGTTGCCCACGATCTTAACATTTGCACTTATTCTATCTTTTTTATGGCTTTCTATTCGGTACAATATTGTTTGTTGTTGTTGTTGTTGTTGTTTTGTGCATTGGCATTGCATCTGGCCGACGAGCAAAACCTTTAATTTGATTTCGATTTCGATTTGAATGGCAAAATGTGGGCGTTGCATACATATACATATATCTATATCTATATCACACATACATATGTATATATGTATATTCGAATTTAAAACAAAAAGCAAAGGAAAAATACACAAAAAAAACATTTAAATACGTTTTACGTTGCAAAACTAAAGCAGTTAATTAAAGTCAACTTTTGCCAAAGCCAAATATAACAGGAAGAAGTAACCCTTGACCATACAGAGGGACAGGCGGACAGACGGACAGTCGGTCGACCTGATAGACATAGATATACCTGCACTACCGGCTTGATGACTACATCTCTCCGGTGTTTCTTAACCGATTTTAAAAAAAGTTATACAGTTTCTCATTATTTTGTACATAGTTTCAATCTTAATACTCACGCTTTATCGTAAACCGAAAGAGTTATCGAAAATTTGACAACAAACTTGCTATGCCTTGAGATTAGGAGAGCTCATAACCAAACATGTCTCTAGCTTTTGTAGTTCCTGAGATCGACCCTTTCATATATACAGACGGACGGACAGACAGACAGACGGACATGGCTATATCGACGCGGCTGTTGATACTGATCAAGAATATATATACTTTATTTGGGGGTCGGAGAAGCTTACTTCTACCTGTTACAAACTCTTGCACAAAACCATTATACCCTCTTTTTACCCATTTCACTGGTTATGGGTATATGAAAAACTACTCTCTCGGTCATATCATATCGGCTTGTGCATTTTCATAGATCTGCAAATATTTTTGAGATGAAAAGTTGACAGAAACAAGGCATACATAATATATATTGATTTGAAATTCAATTGAAATATTATTAATATTATGATTTTAATTTGTTGTGGCTTCTTTTGTTAATTTGACGTTGTTGTGGGAGAGGCTCCCCGCTTGTTATGCGTGTGTGTGGTTGTGTGTGTGCGTGGGAAACAAAAGGTCAAAATCGCTGGAAAATTGAATAAGTGTTAATTGAAAATGTTCCCGTCCAAACGAGACGACGACAACGGCGGGGGAGGCGGGAGGCGGCAGCGGCAAGTGCTAACTATGGCATCACAAACAGGAGACATTTCCATTCGTATTCGCATTCGCATTTACATTCTGATTCCCATTCCGAATCCCAATCCCTATCCCATTCCGATTCGCATTCTCATTTTCATTCAGTTCACAGTCCGAACGTTGCCCCATGATGGTCCTCTGTTGTTGTTGTTGTTGTTGTTGCTGTTGGGTGTGTGTGTTGTGTCTGCCTTGTTACCAGTTGACAGTTTCCGCTTTGCGTACTCCATCCTCTTGGGCGGGGCAGAGTGTTGAGTGTTGAGAGGGTGAGTGGTGAGAGGGTTCGGGGGGGTGGGGCTCAGCCATGCGTTGTCCTTTCAGCTGTTTTTAATTTCCATGTCCGTTCACTTGCATTTTTCTCGCCTTTGTCATTTCAACTTGTTTTTGTTTTTGTTTGTGTTGTTGGCTTTTTTCTTTCATTTTTGTTTGAGTGCGACGCTCATCCCACCACAACGAATCTGCGAATCTGTGAATCTGCCACGGCCTATCTCTCTCTCTCTCTCTGTCTCCCTCGTTTCTTGCCACGCGCCAATCAGGCATTCAACTTGTCGACATACATATTGTTATGGCCGAGCCGGGGCCGTTCTCGAAACTATGAAATACTACGTTTATTCGCTAACAATTCAACATTCTCATTCGCCTTCTCATTCTCATTCTTAGTCATTGAGTCAGTAAGTCAGTCATTGGAGTCAGTTAGGCATCTCCGTTGTCCATCTGCCACCTGCCACCTGCCACCTGGCAGCCGGCAACTTTTAGCTTTTTAGCTTTTTAGCTATTTGCATACACATTTCTCTCTCAACTCAACTCAACTTTACTTTTATTTATTTTGTGCATCGTCGTTCTTTCGCTCTCATAGATCTTTTATGCGCCATGCCATGCCATAAAGTTTTTAGCTTCCCAACACTATTCTCTATTTATCATCATCTTGTTCTTTTTTCTGTCTCACATTATTTTTTTTGTTGGTATATTTTATTTTTTGTCAGTTTTCTTTTTTATGCTCTTTTTTTCTATATACATATATATATTTTATTTTTATATTTTTTCTATATTTTTTTTTTGGTGTTTTTTCGGTTTTTTTCTGGTGAGGGGAAAACTTTCCCTGCCACTGCCTTTTGCCACTGCCACTGCCACTGCCACTGCTGCTGTTGCCACTGCTGCTGTTGCTGCTGTTGATGATGATAAAGACGCAGCTTTTGTGGTGAATTTAATTAAATTTATGAAAAATTTACATATTTATTGGTTTAAATGCCCAAAAATGTTGTTGCTAGGCAAATGCATGCGTGCCGTTTGATGTGTCTGTGTCTGTGGCTCTCTCTCTCTCTCTCTGTCTGTCTCTCTCTATGGTCTACAGTCAAATAAATAAATGAATATTCATATAAACACACACACACACACAAAAAATATATATATATATAACACCAACTCACACACACTTGATGGTTTCACTTCTCATTTTCCATAGAGTTGTCAAAAGTCGAACTTTTCTTTTCTTTTTTTTTTTTTTGATATAACGAGAAACTGAGCAGAACTCATTTGTAAACCAAAAAAAAAACAAACTATGAGTGGAGAGAAGAGTTTAAAGTAGTTTGAATTTATTAAGTTACAATCTTTTGGCATGTTTTGTTGTTGTTGTTGTTGTTGTTGTTACATTTGTTACTCTTAAAATAAATAGTGCATAAAGAATCGCATATCGCATTTTGCATATTATTAGAATTTATTTATTGTTGGGCCAAATTAACATTTCCAGCAACAACAACAGCAAAAAAAAATGTGAATAATTTAAAAACAGCTCGAGCACAAAATAATAAAAAGTCGATTTTTCTGTTTAAACTAAACGCCAACTGTGCCGGGGATGGATTTGATATCTGATAGATGATAGGTGATAGCTGAAGCATTCATTCATCCAATTATTCAATGCATTTGTTTGTCACTGATTGAATTTGATATCCGCGTTGTTTTAACTTATACGTTTCGGCTCATTGATCGTTCGTCGGGCTTACCGAATAAATACTTGAAAACAATGCCAAACACACACACACACACACACACACACACACACACTCGCACACAAATTGTATACTCGTTTCATGGCTTCATTCAAATTCAAATTCAAATTTTCAATCAAACGCAAAAAAAAGTAGCCAAAAAATTTCAAATACACAAAGCATATTGAATCTGTTTCTGTTTCGTTTCGTTCGGCATGACAGTATGGAAAATGGAAAATGAAAATCAAAAACAACAAAAAAAACAACAAAAAACAACAATAAACCATTTATTACAACTTTATGCGTATAATAATTCGGTGTAGCATTTATTGAGTATTGAGAATTTGTTACCATCAAATAACCGTGCTGAATTTTCCGATTCGTTCATTTCATTTCATTTCATTTTCAGTTGTTTCCAGTTGGTTTGAAATTTGAAATTTCAAATAGAAATGAACATGAATATGCATGCAAAAACCAAACATTAAATATACAAAACGGGAAGCGAACTGAAACCAGATTAAATCTATTATTGTTAAATCAAATTCAATAAAAACAAAAAACAAAAACAACGAAAAACAGAAAACCCAACAAAATGCTCTTTAATTTGAAATTCAAGTTCTTTTGACATTTCGAAGAAAAATCTACAAATTTGACAGCATTTTAATCAGCAGTTAAATTAAAGTTAAATCTTGACTAGTTCTAAAAACTGAAAACATGTTTTTTTTAGGAACAAGTCGGTCTTTTATCATAAGTTATGATGGCGTGAAAGGGTTAACAGGGTGATAATGAAATAAGATAAACACTTTTTGTCGACTTGTCATTAAATATTTCCATATCTTAACTTTCAAAACGGAAACCCATCAGCAATGCTGTTTAAACTTTAAAACGTCTTAAAGTTTTCTTAATATTTTCATCATTAAAAATGAAGAAACATTAACATTCAAGAAACCTTTGCTGCAACTAAAGTGCAGTTAAGCTTTATGGCTTTGTCGAAATATCGTCAAGATTTTGAATGTATTATGCAACATTCAGTTGTCATATCGGTAATTGGTAATTGGTAATGGGTTACTGGTAATTGGTATGCACTGTCTGCAGTCTGCCACACTGAAATATATATAATTCTTTCGAGAATTCTCTCGAATCTTAACTGTTTTGTATGCAATTAACATGTTATTGGTATGCAGGGCGCACTCAAGAATCGTGAAGTGAACTAATCTGAACCCAAACCCAAACCCAAAGAACACAATCAAAAATGAAAATCAACAAAGTGAAACGATTCTACAGACACAAGACAAGAGTCAATATGCATATTTGCTTTGTTTTGGGGGCAGCCGGACAAGGGCTCTGTCCTCCTCTTCCGTCTCTCACTTCTCCGCTTACGTCTCATTGAAATGCGTACGCATGCGCCAAAAGACTTCGAAACCGGCTCGGTTCGACTCGGTTCGGTTTTTCTATCTCTATATCTCGTCATCGTCGAACCAGTTGAAATGAAAGTGAATTGAGAATATGTTTTGTGGGCTCCCAACAGTTGACTTAAAGCTCTCTCTCTCTCTCTCTCGATCGTTAAAGCCGTTGAACGACTTGAACTAAAAGTTGGCTTCTTGCAATTTCTTTGCCGCTGTCTGCGTTCAGTTGGCGGTTTGCATTTGCGCGTTGCGGACGTCTCTCCCACACTCTCTCTTCACTCCTCTCTGTCGATCGTCGTTGATCGTCGCCGTTATCGTTGTCGCCGTCGTCGTCGTCGTCGTTGTTGTTACGTCGATTCACATATATATTTTTTTTATCGTGTGCATATAAATAGTGTATCGGTTTATTCGGTGCATTTGTGTGTGCGTTTCTGAAATAGATTCCAAGATGCTGCCGCAGTGTCTGATTGCAACGTTGCTAGTTGCAGTTGCAGTTGGCGTTCAGGGTAAGTTCACTTCTGATGCGGCTGAAAGTTGCAAAGAAAAATGTTTTAAACTAAACGTTTCCGCATTCGTGTTGGCTGTTAAATGTTAATAGATTTTTTTTCACATTTTTTTTAACATTTTTTGTTTAAATATGATTTTTTTTTTTTTTTTATTGTGCAAGACAAATATTGGAAGTCACTTGGGCTTCCTCTCTCTCTCGCTCTCTCTGTGTGTTTGTGTGTGTGTGTGTTTGTGTGTGTTCGTGTCTTTGTCTTCCCGGTTGTACTCGTATTTCTTGTTTCGACTTTGGGTATGACTGCAAATTAGGTAACATTGTTGTTGTTGTTGGCATTTCATTGACTTTTGCTCTTATCATAAATGGTTTTCCACCCAACTGACAAGTTTTCTTCGACGTTCGACCATTTTCATCACCCCGAATCGACCGCAAGGTCAACTATCATATATCCTGAATGCTATTTGGGCTCTTCAACACTGTAGTATAACATAAAACACTTTAATCTGATCTCAACTTATCTCAAAAACTGCAAAAACGAAATGAAGAAACCCTAAAAAGAAGAGAAGAGAAAGATGTAAGAAAGATGTAAAGATATAACTGGAAATTCAGCCGGTTTCACTTTTCATTACATATTTATCTTAAACATTTTTATCTCTCGCACTCTCTCGCTCTCCCTCTCATACTTTTTCTCTCTCTCACACTCTCTCTCTCTCTTTCTCACTCTCTTCGCTTCGATCCTTACGTCATAAGCGTGCTTCAATGCTGACCTCCAACTTGATTAGCGGCTCTTTTAGCTTTTTGCTCGCTTGGCATCCAACTTGGGGTTTCCAGTTGGTTTAATTAACATTTTGCCAACGGCACACATTAACAACCGCATGTGTATGTGTATGTATGTGTGTGTGTGTGGATAAAACTGTTGCTTATGAATATGCAAATATAAGCGTATTTTTGCATTCGAGCTTCGGGCTTCGGGCCATATGGCTTTGAGGCATTTTCATGGTCAACTTCAACTATTTTCCATATCTGCCCCGTCATTCACAACAGCAGCAGCAGCAGCTGTCTCTTTGGCTCTGTGGCTCTTCCTACTTCTCTCTTCTTCTTCATTTTATTTTAGTTTTTTTTCCATTGCCTTTGGCTTTGGGATGCTGCATATCATAGTTTAAATATGTATATTAGCATATTTTGTTTATTAACAACATTTTTTTTGTTTTTTTTTTTAAATTTCACTTTCATTCGATTACATTCGATAACGAAACCCGTTTCGAAATCGGCATAATGCATTTATTATATACCTGACACACACACACACACACACACAGACAGACAGACAATGGGACGCAACAGAAGATTATGTATCCAATAAAAAGAGATATGGCGGGCGGGGGGTAACGGGATCGAGCCAAAAACTGACAATGGGCCAACAACGTTGACGTTGACGTTGCCAACACACAACACACACACATGCATAACAGTTAACCGTTAACAGTAAACAGCTTTTAATTTATGTAACCAGCAACCAGCAAGGCGATTGTGACACTGATTTTATATCACAGCATTCAATCTTTTCCCCCCTCCATCTCCCATCCCACATCCACCATCCGTAACGTATGTATTATATACAGCATCCCAATCATCATCATAATCATACCACATATTGGCAGGCGTTGCATAATGAAACCACTGCAAAGAAAACAAAAACAATACTTGACAAGGTTTTTATCAGTGACAAGATGTTGCTTGAAACAGAGAAACAGTTGACTGTTCAACAGAATAAGGATATATATACCAGTTGAAGACAAAATAGGAAGATTTCGTTTGATTTTGTCTTAACCTCAATGTTAAAAAAAAAAAAAAAATCTATTTTGAGTTATTACAATAGAGTAATAATAATAATACTTAAACATAAAATAAATATTTTATCAAATATTTATGTGAAATGTATTAAAAGACTTAAGTTAATCATAACTTATGTATTCAACATTCCAATCATCAGACATTGGCATTGCATAAACAGAAAAGTTGACAAGTATTTTATCAGAAACAATCAACCTTATATAGATATGTACCAGTAGAAGACACATTACATACGATTCTGTTTAATTTTGTCTTTACATTAATCCCAAAATCCCAAAAAAAAATCAAGTTTGAGCAATAAAATACAATAAAACTAATAATAATAATTCATAAGCACAAAAAAAAAGATTATTTATTATAAAGATTATGAAATATTTATCTGAAATTTGTAATACGACTTAAGCTTCAGAATCCCTTAGTTAAGAACTCAATTACATTTATTGTTTGTAAAAATCAAATTCAAATAGGTTTTTTTTTTTGGTTTTTCTTTTTTTTTAAACTTTGAAGTCATCACAAATGGTTAACAGCTTGAATCTTATTAACTTGTTTGCCTAATGGTTGGATCTGAATCACTTTTATAAAGCTTATGGCCAAAAAAAAAAGAAAAAAAAAACAACAAAATAATGTAAGCATGTTTATAAAGAAGCTCAAAAGAACTTATCACCAGTTTGTAAATTTGTTATGCTCCCTCTCTCTCTCTCTTTCTTTCTTATTCTTTCTGCGTGTGTATCTCTGTCTCTGTCTGTAATGTGCTCTAGTTAATGCAATGAAAAAAATAAACATAATTTAAAAATACATTAGAACGAATTGCAAAGCCAACAACAAAATGAGAAACAGGCCAAGATGAGCCGACAACAAACTCTCTGAGCCTCACTCACAGACAGACTGACTGACTGGGAATGGAAGAGGGAATGGGAAAGGGAATGGGAAAGGCAATGTGAAACGGCACATGAGCCATTTAAACGCAAATTTGTTGACAAAGGCAAGTGGCTTTTGGCCATTACACACACACACACACACACACAGTCACACACGAGCAGAAAAGCCGAAAGGACGAGCGGGATATATCTCTGGGAGAGAGGAGTCTGGGCAAACCAAATCGGAATTATTTACAATTTAAGTGTTGTAAATGCAACACCCAGAAAAAAAAAAAGAGAAAAGAAAACACAAAAAATTAACAAAAAAAACCAAAATAAAATGAAAGAAAGACAGCAACAAAAGCAACAACAAAAAACAATGTTGCGAAAGGAAGTGGCAAAAACATTTAAGCAGCTTAACACACACACACACACAATCACACACACAATCACACACACACTTGAACACAGTCGAACACTCGAGTCACACATGTGTGAGTTTTGTGAAAAATGAGGCGCAAAGCAGCCACAGAAATGCGTGAAAAATTACTTGAAAATGCCAACAAAAAAAAGAAGCAGAAACCGTTTTACCAAATACAAACAGTTGGCATGCCCCAAAGGCAACAAAAAAGACAGTCCAAGACGCCAAGAGAGAGCGAGAGAGAGAGAGAGAGGGAGAGAGGATATATGTAATGCGTGTATTACAAATGAAGCATTTTTAAGTGAAAATATATCAAAGTAACGCCCATTTGGACAGACTCATAAGCTGCTGCTGCCACTCACACACACACACACACACACTTACATGCGTGCAAACTTATCAAACGCACCTCGCTGGCAGCAGCTGATTGCGTTGGCCACAGCAATTCTTATTCATATTCACATACACATACACATATATATGTATATATAAATAAATATCAGTTCAGTGCAATTTATTGCCTTTTCGTCCGTTTCAGTTTTCATTTACACACACACACACACAGACATATACATACTTAAAACGGTAAAAATGTTCTGTGATTTTTCGTTATTTTCCTTCCATTTTACTATTGTGCTGTTTGCGTCGTTTGCGGCTTGCGATAATTGAAAAACAAAATACATATATACAGAACGCAGACATAAAGAAAACTTTAAATATTTTAAGTTTTAAGTAATTAATTCAAGCTAGCTGCAACTTAACAAGAATATAAATGTGTTTAAACACCTGCAAAAAAATATATATGTTATAAATGTTTTATTACAAATTACAAATTACAGTGTGAAAGGAGAGAGAGAGATTTTCTTGCATGGGGGGGGCTCCCAATTCGTGGGAAGGGAGGGTGAGGGGAGCATTAAATGCCATTTGTGTTGTGGCATATCAGCTGGCGCTCCATTCGATCGACTCGGATCCGCTCGGTTCGCTTAAAAATTGCCACAAAATGTTGAATAAATTATGAACTTCGGCGAAACAAGAAAAAAAATTGCAATCGAACAATAACAACAACTGCAGCAGCAGCAGCAGCAACATCAACTTTCAACATCAACAGGCAAGCAAATACACACAAGCACACACACACACACATGTATATTTGTGTACTTGTATGTACATAAACTTCACACACACACACGTACACACACACACAGAGTAAAACAAGCAAACGTTTTTGCAATGTGAATAAAATAAAGTTTTGCCGATTTTTCAGCTGCTTGCCAGGTTGAGTTTTTCCTTTTCCCTATCTCTCTCTTTCTCTCTTTTGACTGCACATTTAATTTGCTACAAAATGAAAAGACAAAAAGACGAAACATTTATGAAGAAATGATCATTTGCCTGCTTTTTTCATATATATCCATCTTATTTACTTTTTACGCATTGACAATTTTCATATTTCAAATTAACAAGTAAGAAGGTTCTAAAAGTGTTAGCTCGACTGGCAGATACCCTTAACCCTTACAGCTTGACCATACTGTGTACTACCGGACCAATGCTTAATGGTTTCATATCTCTGGTGTCTCTTAACCGATTTTTAAAAAAGTTATACAGATTTTCATTAGTTTGTGCATATTTTCAAACCTCATTTTCAAGTTTTCGAAATTCCAGACTTTTTTGTTATCGATTTCGGAAAAGTTATCGAAAATTTAAAGGAAACTTGCTATGCCTAGACATGAGTACTACTTTATCGGCGGTTCGGAGAAGTTTCCTTCTGCCTGTTACATACTTTTGCACAAAACAATTATACCCTTTTTACATACCCATTTCATGGGTTAAGGGTATGAAAAACAGCTTAAACATAAAATGGCCTCTTCTTTTCGCCATTTTTAAACATATATTTTACAATATTTCGCAAACATTTTCAACTGTTTTTACAAGGAATATTTGTACATACATATACTATATACATATTTAATAAAGAACATTTTATTAATCCTTGTTTCTTCTTGTTTTTCGATACTTTCGATAAATAAGTCAATATAAAATGTAATTAATTTCAGTTTTTTTCTTTCTTTTTTCTGATTGCTTGCGTGCTTTGATTAAAAACTTTGCTCATGCTCGAGCTAATAAATATTAATTAGCAAATAATAATTTTATGAATACTTTTGTTGTTGTTTTTTTTTTTTAGTTATTTATAACTTGGTTTCTTGCATATATTTCACTTTCATAGCACTGCATATTCCAGGCATAAATAATACTATATTGTTTATTGTTTATTTTACACACACAAACACGTACACACAAACACATACACACAAACACGTACATATATATATATAGCATTTAAATGAACTGACTTTGGCTGCGCTATTGCCATATTTTGTTGCTTGTTTTTGTTGCTGTTATCGCCTGTATATATGCATATAGACATATATAAACATATCGTATTGACCGCACACACATAACAAAACATATTTTTTTTGGTGTACATTTCTTTCACAAATTGAAACTTATTGGCGGCAGAAAATGTTTAAATACTATTTAAAAGCAAATTTTGAGATTTTAAAATGTATTGAATTTTCGGTTTTGATACCCTGTAAAAAGTCGTGAGAAATGTCTGTAAGATACAGAAAAAATGCATTAATGTCTTAGATAATCAAAGTAACTTTTCATATCGATAACTAATCGATAAATCGTTTCACAAAATCACAAAGTCTCTTCCAGCTCAGCTTTTTCTCTCACATTTGAATTCATGTCTGCGGGTTCAACTATTCTTGCGCATATCAAAGTGACCTTCCATATCGATAACATTTTCTTTTACAAATAAATCGATATAAATCGTTTTAACAAATTCACAGAGTATCTTTCAGTTGAGCTTGTGCTCTCAACTAAGGTGCTCTAACTTGTTTGTGTTTCTTTTTTCCATTTTTGGTGTTAAATCTTCTTTACTTTATTTTGTTTATCAATAATATATGTATGTGCATATATACATATATACATATATGTACATATAAATGGCGTAAGTTTTTTATGCACTCCACACACGATATTCATACAAAATCAATACACAGCATACGAATAGGCGTTGCAGCATGGCGTTGCACAGTTGCATCCGTTTAAAAACAACACTTTTTTTTTCGCGAATTTTCGAATGCCTTGCGTGAGAGAAAAAAACGCGCAAACAAATGGAAAAGTTTAATAAAATATTTGCATGAGTTTATGTATGTGTGTGTGTTTGTGTGTGTATTTGCTGATGTGTGTGTTTGTTTGTGTGTGTTAAATGAATAAATAATAAGGGCTAACAAAATATATTTTCAATATTCTTATGACCCAATAAGATTTTCATGTTGTGTGTAAAGTTTGTATTATTTCCAAAAAAAAAACTTTTTCCTCCAAAATTCTCCCATATTCCCCATACATTTTGTGGCTATAAAATCGCTAATCCCGCTATGATGTAACTTTTAATTGCATACTTTGAGTCGGAATTATGTTCATAAATAAATTGCCGAAAAACAAAAATAACAAAAAGTATCAATTAATTGACAGTTGCCACGACAACAACAACAACAGCAGCAACAGCAGCAAATGTTTAAAGCCAAAAATGTTGGAAAATATTTGGTAATAAAGTGCTTAACCGACTGCGTAATACACTGATAACAGTTGCCAAACAGACAAACTGAGTTTGTTACCATTTACGTTTACGTTTCTCGGCTCAAAGGTTAAAAGCTAAACGCATTAAACGCAATAAAACTATAATAGTTCTAGTTGCTAATGGGCCCAAGCGGCGTATACGTAACGCAAGCATAATATGCCACAACACTAGTGTGCATTTAATTAATATTATCGCAAATGGATGGGACTTTATGAATAATTGCCGAGATACACTTTCCACCCCCAACTCCCGCTCCCTCTCTCTCTCACTCACTCTCTTTCTAACACACAATCTGCTTTGGTGCATTTTGTCTATTATTATTATAGTTGTTGTTGTTTTTAGTTGTGCGCATTGCATTAATCTAATGCTGTTAGCCAATTTATATTCATTATATGCGGCTCAGCTCGCCAAACATCCATTGATGTGGTCAGTTGTTTAGACTGTTGTTATTATTGTTTTCGTTTACGTTTACGTTTACGTTTTTTATACCCTTAACCTGTGAAATGGCTAAAAAGAGGGTATAATAGTTTCGGGGAAGAGTATGTAACAGGCAGAAGGAAGCTTCTCCGAACCGCCGATAAAGTAGAAGGAGTAGTAGGAGTAATAGTTGATATAGCCATGTCTAGGCACAACAAGTTTCCTTCAAATTTTCGATAACTTTTCCGGAATCGATAACAAAAAAAGTCTGGAATTTCGAAAACTTGAAAATGAGGATTGAAAATATGCACAAAATAATGAAAATCTGTATAACTTTTTTTAAAATCGGTTAAGAAACACCAGAGATATGATGTCATCAAGTAGCAAGTCCGGTAGTCCCGTCGGACCTGTCTGTCTGGTCAAGAGTTAAGGGTATCTTCTCGTCGAGCTTACTCGATTAAAATCTTCTTACATGTTTGGCTTTGTTATTGTTTATTATTATTATTATTTAAGCAATTGCATTAATATTTAAGTTTTAATTCGCTGGACTGTTTTAGATAATCAACTAAAAATCGTCATTTGATTATAATTTATTTATTTTACAAACCGTTTTTTATCGCCTTTCATTTTTGTTGCCCCCCTTCGCGTTTCGTTGCGGTTCTTTGTAAATGTCAAAATGTCAAGCGGCTTTTTAAGCTTAGATTAGCTTCAAACATTTTTTCAAACAAATAAAATAATTGCAAAAAAACGAAATAATAATCATTTCTTTTTGTTGTTTTTTTTGCCAATTAATGTTATTTCAACCGCAAAAAAACTCCAGCAAAAAAAATGATTACAAAATGATTTATGTAAATTGTTTTGTAATATGAACAAATTGCAAATTGTTTAGAAATATTATGATTATTAGTATTATACAATATTACAATTGATTAACCTAAAACTTTTACAGGTCAAAACAAGGAGAAGGAAGAGTTTACATGCCCCTCGCACATTGCCAATGGCAACTATGCTGATCCGGCGACCTGCCGACGCTTTTATCAGGTAAAAAACCTCAAAACAAAAACAAGAAACAAGAAACTTGGTTAATTTGTCTGACCCCAAAAAGGTCAGCTTAGGTCACTTCAAATATCTCACTCTCTATCGCTCTCTCTCTGTCTATATCTATCTCTCTGTTTCTTAGTGTGTCGATGGATATCCGTATTTGAATCGTTGCCCCTCTGGTCTATACTTTGACGACTTGCAAAAGTTTTGCACATTCAAGGATGAAGCCAAATGCGGACCTCTGCCAACAAGTAAGTGATGAAGTTATGTCTAAGCTGCCCCAGACTGCTATTAATAAGAAAAAACACACACACACACTGACACACACACACACACACATAGAAGACTAGACAGTAATGTTTGTTGTTGTTGCCATGCCATGGGACTGGCATTAGTTGAAGAAACAATTGAAAGTGCGCCATAAATCAAGCAACCCAAAATTTTAAGTGCACTCAAAGCAACACATATGCATGCCGCGCCAGAAAGAGAGAGAGAGAGACAACAACTGGGAGAATAAGTATAGTTTTTTTGTTGTTTTTGTGGCAAATGCCAAGCGGTTTTCTAAACGATTTCAAGTTTGCAAAAACCAAAGTTGTTAACTAAAACAAAAAGGCGAACTACTTCGACTCCGACTCCGACTCCACACACAAAGCAGACGCAAGACACAAAGTCCGAGCCAAGCCAACAAAAACAACAACAACATGAAGAGCCATGGCCAACTTAAAGAAATTACATGGCTAAAACTGTAGAGCAGCTTGAAATTTATTATAAGCTCTAAATAGAATTGGGCATTCTATTAGAAAGACGCAAGCCACACACACGAAAGCCCTTCCGAGATAAACGATTGAATGTGTCAGACTGACCCAAACCCACCCAAACCCAACCCCAGACAACCTCCCGCCCCCTCCACTGCCCATACCCAAACTAAAGAGAGAGAAAGGAGAGCTAGAGCAAGATGGCATGATTAAAAGGCAAAGACAAAACGTACAAATGCAAGAAGACATTTTCCAATGCAACCGGATGTTGTATTTTGTGTGCAATGCAATGGGAAGCAATTTTGAGTAAATGTGTCGCATAATTCATTTATGGCCCAAAAGTAGATGGCCTTGCACAGAACAGAACTCGGAACTCGTAACTATGGAACTATTGAAACGGCATCGAACCGTAATCCCAGCAACACCCCACCCCACCCCACCCCAAAAACCCAACGAAGACCATTCGATGACAATGCAATGAGTACAATAGAGAGATTACAACAACAACAACAACAGCTAGTACATAAAGGTTAACCCCCCCCCCTAAACAGCAGTTGGCCCAACAAACATATAGACAGACAGAAGCACCCGGGCTTTGGCCAAACCGCTTTGGATGCGCTTTCTCTCGAGAAAATCGAGTGCACTTCAAATGGAGCACAAAACGCGACCGCTTAAGAATAACCAACTGCCGCAGCAGCAGCGACTAGCACTGTGTGTGTGTATGTGTGTGGAGCTTACATTTATGATTTAGTTTAGACTTCCACAGACACTCTATAATATACACCTATACCAGTGTGTGTGTGTGTGTGTGTGCAAGTGTGGGTGGGGGGAAGTACTAGTATGTTAGCCTTTTTGAAACATGCAGTCTTCAGGCCGAAGACAATGAATGGGTGTGCGTGTGTGTGTAAGTGTGTATGTGTAAGTGTCCAAAAAAATGACTAAGATGCACAGTAAGAAAATGAGTTTGTAAAGGGTTTATTAAAGGATGGATAGAGGAAAAAATATATTTATTTCAACTTATTATTATTATAATCTGTTTTTTTGTCTTAAGACCTATTTTCCTGAATAAACTTAAGAAAATTATAATATAATATAATATAATATATTTGAACAAAAATCATGATAGCTTTCCATTAAAATCTCTAAAATAAATAAATAAAATAAGAAATCCTTCGTTACACGAAAGTACACTTGATTTCGGTTGAGTGTACTCAGAAAATAAAATGTATATATATAGTATTCATAAATTCAAAACGAAAGTAGTAGAAAGTTGTAGAATATAATGCACGCACAGACAATGAAACCAAAATGACCCAGCAGGCATTATAAAAGTTAAAAACCATATTTTTTGGTGGTATTAGAGAAGTATCTAGTCTAGTTCATCTAGTATCATTTAGTTTATACTTATTATATTATATTTTGTGGAATTAGTTCATAGATAATTTTGAGTAAAGTTCATTTAGTTCAGTCGTTTTTTCTGAATTTGAATCTAGTTCATATTTATTATATGAAATTAGAAAAGATTCATCTTGTTCATGTAGTTCATTCATTTGTTTTGCTCCTTTAAACTAAGTGAACTGATTAGTTGGTACAGTAAAACTATATCATGATGGAAACAAATCAACAAAAGTCACATTTTTTTAGAGGAAATTTCTATTTATACACTTTTAAAATCACTTTTAAGCCAAATACAACTTAAATATACCTCAGAGACAGGGTTGATTCCGACTGGGGAACTCTCTGTCATACACACACACACACACTAACACACACACACACACAATGACATATCGCTTAAATGCAAGCACGCACTTTTGCAGCAGTCAGCTTCTGCTTCTTCTGCTTCTGCTTCTGGCTTCAGCTTCTGTTTCAGTCTGAGCATCAGCGGCATTTGGGGCGGTCTTGCACCGCAGTTAGTAGCCATCGTCGTTGTCGGAAGGAAACCGCTTGGAAGAAAGCTACGACAGCTAAAGCATTTGGGATTTGCGTAATACCAACTGGAATTTTGTCTCACATAAATAGCTCTATGCTCTGACTGTGACGGCGACTTGAAAGCCAAGCGTCTGCGAGTGTGTGCGAGTGTGTGTGTGCGTGTGTGTTGGAGTAGAAAAGTAATAACATAAATGACACACACACATACATACATACATGTGTATACCTCCTGCTCTAGCCCAAAAGCCGCAGTGCTGTAGCCAAAGTAAAGCAAGGCACGAGTAGAAATATTGCACCAGAGATTAGGTCAAAGCTCTGTGCATAACAGTCTTCTTCTTCTTCGTCTTCTTCTTTTGCTTTTGCTGTCGACCCACACACACATACACACACACACGCACACATATATGGCTATTAAGAGTAAAAAAGCAGACTACCAAAAACAAAAAATGTTTATTTTTGATTTTTTATGCATATTTTTTGATACTTTTAGGAAACTGAAAATATATATTGATATTGTTCAAAATTTCTCAACTCTCTGTTCAACTATGCTGAATAACAGTTGACAAGTTGATAAATTGTTTATCAAAATCACAAAATTTGTTCACTTTGTGATTTAATCCTTTAACGAAATTAAAACAAAAATTAAGATCTTCCAATTTGCACATAAATTTAATATAATTTACATGCATTTCAATGTGTGTGTGCGAGTATGAGCGAGTGTGTGTGTCTAAGCATTAAATAAGATTTGAATGTGTGTGTTAAAATACTTAAGCCAGTCGAACAAATGCATTATAGTACAACAGAAAGACGAAGACGAAGACGGAAGAGACAGATGAAGAACTCTCTGATTGCCTCTAATCGCTTGGCACTTTAATTTGCAAACCATCTGCCATCAGCTACATAAGCCCAGGCCCAGGGATTATGAGCTCTACAACTGGAGCCAAAATAGCGAACTGTTCGCCCCACCACCCGCCACACTCCCACCCCACCCACTGTCTTCTTCTTGTGTCAAAATGTTTAGCTGACGAATTGCTTACGACGCATTCGAAAAACCCCAAATGAATTTGAAATTCTGACAGCAAATGTCCCAAAAAAAAAACGAAAAGAAAATACATATAAATAAGCAAAAAGTTGCTTCTTTTCATTACACACACTCAAATGTGTGTGTGTGTGCGAGTGTGTGTGTGTGTGTGAGTGTGTGTGTGTAGGGGCTAAGGCACTCCACAATATATGCAATACAATGTGCATATAAATGCGATTTTATTTCATTTTATTTGGATACTTTCAGGCTTTGTTGTTGTTGTTGCTTTTGCTGTTGTTGTTGCTCTTGTTGTTGTTGTTGTTGCTGTTGTTGTTACTGTTGTTGTCGTTGCTGTTGTTGTTGCTGTTTTTTTGTTGCTGTTTGTTGTTGCCCAGACAGAACAGAAATTAGAATATTTAAGCTCGCAAATTCAATAAAAATCTGCGTACGAAAATACATTTAAGCCAAATCTGATGCTGCCGCCGTCGCCGTCGTCGCCGCCGCTGCCATTTGCTGTCCAAACAGGCTCTCCCCTCTCTGCACTGCCTCTCTCTGCCCTGTTGTCTGTTGTCGTTTCTGTCCTGTTTCTGACTAGCTTATTTAGCTGCCAAGTTGGCCCAAAACTATTGACAGTGCGCGTCCAAGCAACTGACAAACTGTTCCTTCTGCTTCTGCTGCCTCTGCTGCTTTTGCTTCTGTTTACTCAATAAAAATACGTATACGTATAGAATATGTATATGGTATATGTACATACATATGTATGTAACAAAACTCACATGAAGCTGGTAAAATTCGAAGCAATTTTGCACTGAATAGTTTTCAATTTCATAATTCAGTGAGCACGCTCAATGACAGCATTTCAATATTGCTTACACAACACCAACAACACTAACACCAACAACAACACTAACAACAACTACACACACACACACACTACACAAAACAGCTACACAAATAAGCTTCAAACTGTCCGCATTACGTATACGCAACGTATGCAACTTGCTATTTTCTGCCCAGCACACTTTCACTCACACTCTCTTTCGCTCTCGCTCTGCCTCTTTGCCTCCCTCTCCCTTAGCGTTTTTCGATCTTTTTGTTGTTGTTGTTGTTGTCGAGTCTGTCGCTGGCAGTGCGAAATGCATAAGACAAAGTTACTAAAAGTGTTTATTACATTTTATTCAATATCTCTGCTGAAGTCCAAACGGCACACAACACACACACACACTCGCACACACACACACACACACACTCACACACACACACTCGCACACACACTCGTACATGCATATTCACTTTGCTCGAGTGCGCAAATTTGCCAAGTTACTTTTTGAAATAATAAAATAAAATAGTTGTTGTGTGAGGGGGGGGAGGGTTAGTTTTGGCTTATGAATTTATGTTGATTTCACAGCATTGCAAAAGTCTGCACTTGACTTGGGCCCACCCACAGAATGGACAGAATGGAAGCTGCCCCCATTAATTGCCAAGCAATTCATTTTGGCCATAGCTGTTATTTATGATGTGACCGCAATATATAAATATCTGTATATTCCTGAATTGATATCCAATGCGTTTGTCTAAGTGTGTGTGCAATAGATCGGATCGGATTGGATCTCTCTCTCTCTCTAGCCAAATGTGACCATTTTTGTGTGTGTGTGGCATGCTTTAAGGCGCAACCGGAAACACATTGAACGCCATGCATCTGTGTATGTATTGTACGTGCCATGCATTTGTGGGTGAATATTTAAAACCTAACATTAAAACTTATTAATATTTATGGCACATATTACACACAGTGTTTATTATTTTGTAGTCATAGTCAATGTTCTTGCTTGTTGCATGTTGCATGTTATTTGATGGTTGCTTTCAATCTAAGAACATTGCATAAGCCAAACCCCAACCGAAACCCCCGAAAAAGAAACAGAAACAGTTCGCCAAGCATAAGCCAAAGCTCTTCTCCGTTTTCCCTCGACGACGAACGACGAATGACTTTGGCACTGATTGCATGTCCAGTTGCCAGTTTCCAGTTGCCATCGTTGCAGTTTGTTTACACTTTTCTTTCTGTTTTGTTGTTGTCAGTTGTAGCAGTTGTAGCGATTATTTAATTGGGGGTTTCTTGTTTGTTACTCAAATATTTGTAATTAAATCGATTCGTTTGTCATTCGCTTTCATTTCCCAAAGTCCCCCAAAAAGAAATACAAAAAAAATCGTTGACTAACGGAATATGAATGTAGAATATCGCAAGGGGTAATCGCTGCTAAAGCTGCTCGTTGCAGGGTTGCGGGGTCGTGGGGGGGTGGGAATGAAAAAACTTCTTGACATCATTAGTTTGTTTTGCATTTGGCAATGTCAAGCGGCATAAGTCCTCTTTAAATTGATTGATGATGTTGCCAATCAAACGACGCCATGCCAAATTGTACATCAAGTTTTAACGGAAACGGAAGTTGACGAGCAACTTAAATGGCAACTCCTAAGCTTAATCGTTAAAGGCACACACACACACATACTTAAAATATACATATACAGATATATACACTTTTAATATATCAACTTTATTAGAAGTTGAGCAAAAATTCGCATTCGTTGTATCATTAGTTTATTGTCAGTTAGAAAGTTTACGGTTGGTATTCATAAGAGACTTACTTGATTGGTATCAAATCTAAACAAGTCATGGAAACACCTTTAAGACTGCGTTTAAATGTGATATGAAAGCGATATGTTATAGGCTATTATAATCTGATTCTAACAGATTATTTTCGAGTTCTTCTACTGTTTTCTCTGTCTACTCGCAAAGAACTCTTGTTGTAGATGTTGCATTTGCTGTCGCTGTTTGCTGTTGCTGTTGCTTTGACTGTGAAATGCAGACAGCAGAATCACGACAGCAATAACAAAATACAACTGTCTGGTTGTCCTTGGTATTGAAAAATGCTCAGCCGACAGCTCAGCAGACAGCAGACAGTCGAGAGCATAGCTCGAATACCATCGAATAACCTCTTATGCATTTGCTATCATTGCGATGCGTTCGAAGAGTTTTCTTAGCTGAGAAACAGAAAATGGTGTGTTTGGTGTTGATTAGAACCGGGCGTTAATTGTTTGTTGCTGTTGTTGGTGGCTGCAACATTTCTACCCCAAACATATAAAATTCGTAATGGTTTTTGCGGTTTTGGTTTTGTTACTATCTGCTGCTGTTGCTGCCTCTGTTGCTGCCTCTGTTGCTGGTGCTGCTGCTGCTGCTGCTGCTGCTGCTGCTGCTGCTGGTGGTTTATGGACAAATGCGGGTCGCAGTACTTATTGATTGAATGCAGCGAGGCGTAGGCAAATGCATTTAATATGTGCCCCCTTTCCCCCCCCCCCCCCCCACCCCACCTTTGAACTTTGTTTGTTGGCCCAGTGAATGACTAATGCCTGGTTTTACCTGTTGGCTTTCGTTGTTGCCGGGTTGGTTCGTTGGCTGCCTGGCTTTATTCAACAAACACATGCTGCATGCTGGTCGAGTGGGTGGGAGGGGGTGCGGGTGGTCGGTCAACCTTTTGTTTTTGTGGAACTTTAAGTGTATTTGTTGACTCGATCACAACAACAACAACAACAATATAACAATGGCAACAACAAAAAAGAAATGCCAATTGAATTCCATTCTCTTTTTTTTTTGCCAAGCAACACACACACACACACACCAACACCCCCACCTATGCAAATAGCTGTGCCAAAAAAGATGCCTCGAACGATTTCCCTTCACTATTTTTTTTTTGGATGAATTGTGGGTGTGCGGGGGGTAAGCAGGCTGGTTGTACGGGCTAAAATTTAGCCTTTGGTTATTTGTATTTCTTGCCCTCCGCTCCCTTCACACAACTCCTTCTTGCTCTCTTTCTCTCATTCTCTGTCCTTGTTAACTTTCTTTTAACTTGTTTCTTGCACATTTTGTACGTTGTTTGACTGACTGACTGGATGGCTGGATGGCTAGCTGGCTGGTTACCTGCTGCCTTATTGATATTTGTATTGCATTGTGTTATTTTGTTGACTTTTAACTTTCGACATGTTGCTTGCTCTATCTCTCTCTCTCTCTCTCAGTCTCTTACCTTGAAGGCATTCGATTGCCAGACTTCAATTTTCTCTCGCTCGCATATCCAAATGGATTTTAAATAATTTCTAAGCTAATTTGTGTGCAACAGGCAACACGATGAAGAAGAAGAAGATGAAGTTAAACAACCCTTTTTTTTCATTACATTCGTAACGTCTAACGTCTTTTGTCTCTCTTGTGTGTAGCACCTGCACCGGCAACGGATGCCCCGGCAGACACAGCCCAACGTTGCAACACGGAGGAGTGCCAGCTGCCCTACTGCTTCTGCTCGAAGGATGGCACCCAGGTACCTGGTGATCTGGAAGCTGAAAAGGTAAGTGCTATCTACTCTCTATATATAACTCGATTCTTATATACATTTATATATCTATATATATATTTCTGTTCGTTTTTTGCATTTCTGCTGCCCTTTAAGTGTTAATTTGCAAGGCGATAAATTTCGAGTGCATTGACAGCTTTTATTTTTACGACACACACACAGCACAGTGTGGCATAGCACAGAACTATGGCAGCTGCGCCTTTGTATAGGTGTGTGTGTGTATATGTGTGTGTGTGTGTGACAATATGAGTGTAAATGTGTATGTATCTGGTTATACCCTGAAGCCATTGGAGAATGAGAGTAAAAAGGTTTTAATAAAGTTCAAGTTTATTTCAAGTTATCTAAAGTTATCGATAAGAATCGAATCGAAGTTAAGTGTTATTCTCTCACCAAATTTAGTCACAAAACCCAAGCAGCAAGCGTCTTCTGTTCAGAGTATCTTCCAGTCAAGTCTCGACCGTTTCGACCAGACTATTCTTACTTCTTGTTGTTGTTGTTGTTGCTACTGTTGTTGTTTAAGTTTGGCTTTAGTCTTCGTGTGTTGGTGTTGCTGTTGGTGTTGGTGTTGCTGTTGTCGTTGGTGTCGGTTTGAGTTTGGGTATTGGTCTGGCCATAAATCTGTGTATATGCATTCGGCTGCTGCTGTTGCTGCTTCTGCTGCTTCTGCTTCTGCTGCTGTTATCGCTACTTTGCATAAGGAAATTGTACTGTTGTCTTTGCCATTTGTTGTGCCATTCGTTGCTTATTGTTGTCATAGTCTCAGTTGTTATAGTTGTTGTTGCTGTTGCTGTTGTTGTTGTTGCTATTGAGGTTGTAGTCATTGCTGCTCCTGTTCCTGTTGATTCGAATATCCTGTTTAATAACTTTGGTTTGTTTATTTGGCCAAGAGTTATGTGGCTTTTTGCAGCAAACAAAACAGAAAAAAATAAAAAATACGAACATTACGAATTACGTAAAGCTAAAGTGAACTAAAGTGAAAAGGCATTGCAAGAAGCGTCAGTGCGTATACGTAATATGAGTACTTTATGTTAATACAAATGTTCTAGGTGGGGAAAAAAAACATATGAAAAACCCATTAAAAGCGTTGCAAAAAGCTTGTTGTTGAAAGAACTGTCGAAGAAAAAACTACATCAAGCTCAACGTAGTATAATGAGCATAAAATAAATGTATTTGTAATCGGATTTGTCTGATTCTTAATGAATCTATATATATACATACAATCATATTACAGCGGGCTAGTATAATGCGCTTTAACAAATTCTTAATAGGATATTAAACTTTAAAAATGAATAATTTTGCATGGGTTATGGAATGAAATATAGCTAAAACATTATATTATCTGAAACATTCTTTACTAAGCCTGAAGCCAAAAAAAACGTTATCAATAGTTGAACAGATCAATATTATATATATTATTCAATGTATTATCTGAAACATTCTTAACTAAGCCTGAAAAACTAAACTGAAGCCAAAAAAAACTTAATCAATAGTTGAACAGATCAATATTATATTCATAAATATTGACTCAGCTTTTAATGCAAATCGAATAAAAAACAAATAATTCAAATGGAACGCAGAAGCTTTTCTTAACTCTAACATTATCATAATCTCAGCAAGAGTTAAGAACAAAATGAAAAGATTGTTAGACAGATTAACACGTACATATATATATATCTATATAGTATGTATATTGTATGTTTATCAATGCAGAGATGGCCAAATAGCCGGAATGAAAGTAAACAAACGAAAATGTATGAGAGATAGCAAATGATTATTTGAACATCAAATTGATTCGATTATATATGTACACACACACACGCGCACACACATGCACACATGTGTGTGTGCATATTAATATTTATATAAATTAGGAAACTGAGAGCTACTCTAATTATATAGCTTTCGCACTTTAAAATTCAACGCTTTTTCGACAATTTTCCGCAATACGAATACACAAAAATAATGTCAGCTCTTCTGTCTGTGTGTGTGTGTGTACATGTGTATTTGATTTAGTGTCCCAGTGTGTGTGTGTTTGTGTTTGTGTTTGTATTTGTATTTGTGTGTGCGGCCTGCCAATTGACAGACAGTTTGAAGTGCACATTAGTTGTGGTTTCGCATGCACGATAATAGCAATGCCATCCAACAACAACAACAACAACAACAAAAGCCACACACATAAACAAGTTATACACAAAAGTTAACTAACTATTTAAATACTCTTTCAATCAAAGTTTCTACATATATATGAGTAGCAAAAAGTTGAGCATAATCGAACCCCATTGAAGGCAAAGAGTTCTTCTTTTTGTTGCTGTTATATTCGAGGCAAGATCGGTAAACTATATCATATAGCTGAGCCAAACAAATGCAAGATCTTCAAGAAGAAGAAGCTCATTCTTTTTTCAGTTCATGTCTTTAATATGTTCGCCTTAGAACTTTACCATTATATGTTGAAGTTTTCGTTTTCGTTGCAAGTTTTCTTACTTAAACGGTTATATCAATTAAAAATAATGTATAAAGTTGCCTAAGTCATTTCGTAAAACAACTTGGCACAACTTATTTGGCGACTTGTATTGAATTTGGTTAACTCTGACTCTCTCTCTCTCTCTCTCTCTCTGTGTGTGACTCGGTTGCAAGTTGCTTGACAAATGAGAGCGGACCGCAAGTTCCAAAAGTGTACCCAAAAGTCAAATACGAGTCGAAAAGCAAAGCGGAAGTTTATGTGGCAACAGCGGCAACGACGCCAGGCAATGAAAGCAGCGGCGTCGACATAGTCGGCCGATTTTCAACATAAACGCAAAACGCAGAACGCAAAACGCAAATACACACACACACATACATACATACACACATACGTACACACAAAACACAACACAAACAAATCGCAAGTGAGCCACTTAATTTCGAAATTGAAATGTGTAAGTGTGTCTGTGTGTCTGTGTGTGTATATGTTACCGCCCCACCCCACCCCGCCCCACTGTGGCACCCCTTTCAGAAACCCTTGTCTCCCTTGTTTAAGGGGCTGTGCGGCAAGAGCGCTTATTTAAGTGTTATTAGCGCTTACATGTGCTTCCACACACACACACACACACACAGCCTTCCTCCACAAAACAAAACGATTTCAATTTCTGACAGCCTGTTCATAGTACTTCTCATATACACACACACACACTCGTACACACGCACAGTCAGTTATGTATGTATGCGTGTGCTCGTATAATTATAATTAATACCATCTCAATTAACCGCAAACAGGCGGTTAATTTGTGTGCACATTTGGCCAACTTCTTTGGCACAAAACTGAGTTTGCAGCTATGCTCAACAACATATTACGCATACGCAACGTTGTTCCTTCGTTAAATTAGTTTCACGAAATGCCAACACACAAAAAGCTTAGAGCAACATTCAACATTAACCTTTTCATAAACTATTCAAGTGTGTCTCTTTTCAGTATGTATTTTATATTTTTATTATCAATTTCAAAATCAAGTTGAAGTTTTAATAAACTAATTCAAGATTGGCCTAACTATACAAGCCTCCCTTTCCAGTATATACATATTCTTAATCTGTATCTTAATTTCAGTTTGTGCTAATGCAAAAAACCGAACAAATCCTCTTGAAAAGTCCAAGTTGACATTTAATAAACTAAGAGCTTTGAATATGTTTTAATGTTTTTTCTCTTTCTTTTACTTTGTGTTGAATTAGATAAGTATACAAAATGCTCTATCAATCTCTATCAAATGCCCTGTGCAATTGCCTATGTCTATTTGGAGAGATTTACACAAATTGCTATATACATGTATGTATGTGTGTAAGACAAACAGTTACTTTAAATGTGCATCGTGCATGCTTGACGCTGGCAAGAAGCTGCCAAGCCTATGCAATGCCCCACGTTGAATGTCTAAGGTGGCGTTAAATAAAAAGCTTTGCTCAATTTGAATGCGAATTCAATTTGATATAATCTCTCTCTCTCTCTCTCTCTTTCCCTCTCTCTCGCTTAGTCGCTTTGGCAAAAAGTCTAAGACGAAGGCAAACTGAGACAATGAGACGCTGAGTGTCAACAAAAACTTATCATAGAGCTCTGTCGCTGCCAATCGAAAAGTATATGAGTAGGGATTAAGGAGTCAAGGGGTAAGGTGGGGGAGCGTACTGCATTTATGCGCAGATGCAATCACTCAATCAATGAGCCGCTCAATTGTCGCCGCGATTGAGCAACTAAGCTATGCAAATTTGCATCACACAAACAAAAAAAAACTGAAAACAGAAAAAACTGAAGAAATTTTCCAACCAAACCCCCTGCCCTGTGCTTGGGGGGGGGAACAGCATGAAAAACCCATCTATCATCCATTTGGCTGCTGCTGCTCAACGAGAGCTCGTCTCGGCAAACTTCTTCTTCTTCTACTTCATCTCTCTTCGTCGCAGAGGCAAAAGGTGCTTGTCAACTGTCTATCTGCCATATTTGCTCAAAGACTGGAGTGCAAACTTGAGTCACATTAAGCAGAAATTATCAACGTACACACACAGACAGAGAGATAAAGAGAGAGCAACAGAGAGAGAGAAAGAGATAGAGAGTACTGGTGGCAAGGGGATACAAACATGTCAAAGGCGAGACTGCACCCGAGTCGCCTCTATGCGAGTTCATGAAGCGCCGCCTATTAAAAGTACTGAACTCCCAATTTGTGTTCATGAAACTTTTGTCAAGACTTCAAAAATGAAGCATTCCAAAAAAAAAAATAAAATAGAGAAAGATTTTAAAAGCTCAGAATGTACAAACAGTGACTCAAAGCATATTTCAACCAAAAAAAAAAAGAAAAATACTTTTTTTTGATAACTTAAAACAACAATTTTGATATCTCATTTGCATTCAAATATTTCATTTAAGTTGCTGTCTGAACTCAGCTGAGAGACACTGTATATGGAGAAATCATTCGGGGCAGCCATTATATTAGTTAATAAACATTTACTTTCAAAATTAGTAACAAAACATTTTGAGTGTGTGTGATGGAATTAAATGCTTATTCTTTCGATTTAACATCTAATTGAAGTTGGCTTAAAGTTTAATTCGAAAAATAACAAACCAAAACTTGGTTTCATTTTCATTCATTTCTTTTATGTTCCTCTTTCAACACTTTTATGATAAAACGTTGCAGCAGTCTATTTGGTTGACAAAATTATTCAACTTTATGAACGTTTCTATTTCCTGGCTCCCTTTTTGCCTTTATAAATCGGTGAAAAGTTGAAGAAGGGCAAAAAAAAATAGCCCGCAACAGCAATTGATTTGCACTCATTTTTGCGAAAAAAGGGAAGGCCAAAGCTAAGGCAATAAAAGAATGCAGTAAAAGGAAGCAATGTCAAATCGAAAAGCAAATTTCAATTCAAGCAGCATCAGGCACCAACATCATCATTATTATCATTATTATCATAATAATCATCAGCATCAGTTATCTAAGCCATACTTAAGCTGACCGAGGTTCAATGCATTTGAAGTGTTTCACGCCTCTGCATAATTTTGCCAGCTGACAGAGACAGAGAGAGAGAGACAGAGATAACTGAAAACAGACAGAGATGGCTATAGACAAATAGATGGATAGATAGATAGATGGGAAACATGGTCAATTGTCGACTATTGCCTCGACTGACTCGAACTCGAACTCAAGCTTGGAGTCGGTGTTGGTGTTGGTGTAGGTGTTGGTGTCGGTGTAGGTGTTGGTGTTGGTGTTGGTGTTGAAGTGACGTTAAGGCTTGTGTTTAGTCGGCCAACATTAATATTGCATTTGTACATTAATCCTTTTTATGTGTTCAACAATGAGATTTAAGTGCTAACCAACAACAACAGCAACAACAACAACAACTCTTCATGTGCAACTTGGGTGCAAAATGCATTTTGGGCTGTGCCCCACCTCAACAGCCATTTAGCCATTTAGCCATTCAACGATTGAACGATTCAACGATTCACATGCTGCTTTATGCTGATCGCATTCGATTTCCATTTTATAGTTAAGCGCCACCAAAAAAATTAAAGATTGAGCATTGTGATTCTTTAATGCAGTATGGAAAAGTGTCTGTTATGTCTTATAAACTATTATAACATATAGTTGCAAGATCTTGCAGAAGTTTGTTGTCTCTGTAATCTTAAGAATCTTAGCTAAGATTGCCAATTGTTGACGACTAAATAAAGTCGTTGATAAAGCAATCAAATCAAATGCATTCTAAAGTACATTCAATATTCGTTGAACGAAATGTAACGAAACGTAACGAAACGAATTGTATTTGGTTACTGCTTGTTTTTATTGGTGCGTCATTTCCTTTTCAGTTCAGTTCGGTTTGGTTCAGTTTGGTTCGGTTTGAAATTGCAGTGGTGTGGTCTTTGATTATGGAATTGCACTTAAAGTGTTGCAAGCATCTTTTGGTTGAGATGCCAAACAGAAATGTCGCGTCGTTTTCGTTTTCGTTCTTGTTGTCGTTGCCATTGCCGTTGCCGTTGCCGCATGCCCCGCATGGGGATTTCAATGCGTGGCAACGGGGTGGCAATTTTTGTAATGGAATTGCTTTGCTTTACCACTCGTTAAACTTATTGCAGTTGCTGCTGATGTTGCTGTTGATGTTGATGTTGCTGTTGCTGTTGATGTTTCTGTTGATATTGTTGTTGATGTTGTTGTTGTTGCTGTTGATGCAACCATATATTGATATTAAAAGGTCTTTTAGGTTAGCTTGGAAGAATCTTCATTTTGCGACCTGGTTAACCGCATGCCCACTAATTATGTTTAATGCTCAAGTTGCAGCTAGCAACTGGCAACATGTAGCAAGTAGCAAGTAGCAAGTTGCGCATACGCCGCGCAAGCCAACGATTCAACCAGGCGCAACGCAGACAGAAAAAAAAACACCCACAAACAAAATGCAAAAACCTTCAATTAGAGTTTGCTGCTGCTGCTACTGTGGCTGCTACCAATGCCAATGCATGCCCGGCTGATTTTGAGGTCAGCGCTCCCCTAATTGAGCCGACACACACACTGACACACACAGACACACACACAGAACACGCACAGAGCAGAAGATTATGGCAAAGAGCAAAATGTGCATATCATATAATTAAGAGCTTTTTGCTGTTGCTGTTGCTATTTGCCATTTGTCAGTTTGGTTGTTGCCAGTTGTTGCAAGTTGCAAGTTGACATTTTATATATGCAGAAAATATAAAATCGATGCCATTTTCCATTTGCCATTTGTTGAATACAAAAGTTTTTTAACACTCTTTAACCATTTATTACAGATACCGCAAATTATAATGCTGACATTTGATGGTGCCGTCAATTTGAATAATTATGATCATTATAATAAGATCTTTAATGGCAAACGCAAGAATCCCAACGGTTGCAACATTCGTGGCACGTTCTTCCTATCACATGAATACAGGTAAATAAAATCTATAATCAAACTACATATATTTCATATCAGACATCACTTTAATAAGCAATATTACGCATACGCCGCGTTGTTGCCATGGGCTGCAGAGTTTCTGCTCTTCATTGGCAAAGTAATTCGTTCGTTCGCCCGTCAAGACATCGTCAGGCATTGGGCAAAAGTTTTGTGCAACGTTGTGCAAAATACTTATCACATACTTGCCACGCCCCAAAAAACTACCACTTGCCATATGTCAGTCAGTCAGACAGACAGAGAGACAGACAGAGAGACAGACTGTCAGACTGTCAGACAGTTAGTCGAGCTGTGCTCTACTAATTGTTGTTGATAAATTGGGGTTGACAAAGTTATGTCAACTGCAAAACGAATTTTCGCGAAAATATATGAACTACATTTTGACAGACTTATAAAAACGGCACATCACAAAGCACACACATACACAGACACACTCACACAGACAGCGCCACACACAACAAAGTAAAGTCCCAACAAGAAGCAGATGCAGTCGCTGTGGCATATGAAGCGGCAGTTATACATAAAGACACAACACAGCGCACATCGACTAAAAGTGACGTTCAACTATGGAATCAATACGTGTTAGTTATTGTTGAAAACGGTTACTTGAGAACTTGAATAAAGATATCTAAGCTTGCATATTTATGAGTAAAGATAGCTAAAAGGTTTTTAAATAAGTTCATTTAGAAATATGAAAAATGTTATTCAGGTGAATAAATAAGTTCATGTTCACGTTCAAGTTCATTTCGTTCTGTTTGTTGTCTAAGTGTTCAATTGAGTTAATAAGTTCACGATCAAGTTCAATAGCAAGTTCATTTCGTTCTGTTTATTGAGCTGAACGTTCAAAAGATCAAAGCGAACTATAAACGAACTTAGTAATTCCAAATGAACGAACTATATGAATTAGTATTCAGTTCATATTAAAAATACCAGTTTTCTCATAAGTCTTCAATTAAAATGAAAAACAATTAATAAGCTGTTATCAAAAACATATGGAAAATATTGCCATACCTTCTGTGGCCTTGGTTAAGCACATTAGGTCTTGTCAATCTAGTCCAAATTTAATGTCAATGTGTCCATTGTACCAATGCACGACCCGAGGGTATTGGGTTGGTGGAATGGGAGTGCGAGTGGAAGGGGGAGTGGGGTAACTAAGTAAGCGGCAACAGTCAAAAAATTTGCGAACCGAGCGTGAACAGCAAAAATCTTGAGTGAAGTTTAAAAGCTTTTTTCTACTTTGCCACAGTAGAAGTAGAAAATGAAGAAGAAGAAGAAGACGGCAACGACGAAGAAGTGAAGAAATATGAAGCAGGCGAAGAGAATGAAGGCGAGGAAGAAGAAGATGAGGTAACGATGGCGGCAGTTTTGAAGTTGAATTGAAATGCGCTGAATGGCAGTAATTGCCTGAATATGTTACACATGCACACACACACAAACACAAACACACACACAAACATACATACGCATATATATGAGTAAGCTAATGCTTATGATATATAATAGTGCATGTGTATATGTATACACACTTACATGGACTTCTTTTGGGTTGTTTTTTTATTTTTTTCGTTTTTTGGCAAATCATTTTTATGCTTTTGCCTCAGAGAATGAAAAAAGAGACACCACTATTCATTTCATTTTTTTTTTTTTGGTTATTTTTATTTTTGCAACAGTGGCAGCAGCAGCAGCAGCAGTGCCACATTAATAGTGGTAAACTGCAACAGTCGCACTCACAACTGCCGAGCTCTTTAGTGCGGAAATGATTTAATGCGCTTCGCAACTCTTCAGCTTATTTTGTTAAGATTTTTTGTGTGCCAATGCCTTTTGGCTACAATGATGATAATCATGATGATGATGTTGATGATGATGCTACTGATGCTGTTGCTGTTGATGATGATTTTGATTTGGCATGCAGGGTTTTGGTTTTTTTATCCAGCCAGTTGCCATTTACAGCGCCGCAAAGTATGCAGCGATTCTTGCATTTTTTTCCTTTCTGTTTTGTTTATGGCCATTGAGGCAATTAATTTTCTTCTTTGAATACGTTCTACGTCTTTTCTATGTTTTATGTATCTTGGCAGTACACATACACATACATATATAGATGTTTGAAACGACATCAGTGACAATTATATATATTTTGGCACATTTATTTACAATGATTTGGTATTAAGTTCAAATTTTCACTAAGCTTAATGCCAATACAACAAGAACTGTGTGCAACAACTGTAAGATGGGGAACGAAATCTAAAAGCTGTAAGCTGTTTTGCTGTTTGTTTGTCTACGTCGAAATGTCACTGATAACGAACTTTCTTGCCAGTCGATGCGATGCGATGCTGCTCTGCGGATAAGAAACAATCAGGCAATTGCCACAGGACTTGTACTAGGACTTTTCTACTGCGGCGGCTCTGACTAAAACACAGATAAACGGACACACACACACATGTATAGATGTGCAGCGCAGATGGAGACAATTCTGTTCATTTGTATTTGGCTTTGGCAAACTGTAAAAAAACACAAAAAAAAGAAAAAAACCAAAGAAAAAATTAAGAACAATGTTAAAGCAAACTTTTTGCGCAGCATTTTAATTGCAGGCAAAAACTTTTAACTAACTAACAAGCCACAAACTAGGCAACACCTCAGTGCACACACAGTTGCAGACACACACACATGCACATACAGTTGCACTAACACACACATGTACACTCACGCACACCCACAAAACTGGCCGTCGTGCCGGCTCCGGAACAAGTCTAAACAAAAGCGACTCGGGCAAAATCTAATTTTCAAACATTTACGTTTTCATTTAACTTGTTAACAATATACTAAAAACTCGCTCCAGCCGCAAATCTTGAAGCAAGTTCGTTCAGCTGGACTGTTGGTAAGGGAGGGGACATGGGAATATGGGGATAAAGGGGCGAGAAGGTATGACATATATATAGTAGGCAGTTGGCAATAGTAGTAGTTGGTGGCAGTTGGTATTATGGCCAAAAGAACGGGTAGCAAGTGTTGCCCAGACAGACAGATAGAGACAGAGACAGATAGACAGAGATAGATAGACAAATGGATAGTTGCCGCATTCGCTGAATAAACATGAGCGACTTCTTTACACATAAGCGCATCCGTTTCGCAGTTTTCGGCAAATTGAAATTGAGTCGTGTGCATTGGCGGCAAAACTTTTTGACTGCTGCTGCTTTTACTGTTGTTGTTGTTGTTGCCGCGGCTTTAATCAATTTTCCATACAGTTTTGTTCTCAGCGCGAACAATGCAAAAACTGATTGGCGAAACAAAGCACAAAGCACTAAGACAACACAGCTGCGGCTTATAAGATGTTGCCACAAATCAAGATATAAAGTGAATTTTGAACTTATTATAAGCTAAGCCAATTAATAATGCATACAAAATTCTATAAGCTAAAGTTGTGTGCAGATCGAAGAAGAACAGGAAAGCAACTTTGAATACACATAAACTAATATACATATACATATACATACATACGTGTATATAGACAACTAAGAGATTAAAGTTGTCGATAATCTTTCGTTTTCCCGATTTACATAAATGATCGATCAGTTATGCAGGCAAAACTATAAATTTTCTTTCTTAGACAGCATAAGCAGCGAAGAGATTTCAATTCTAGGTCAAAGTCAAAGCAAACTTCATAAAAAAATAATCGATAAGATTTCGTTTTATTAGAAAATCATAAATGTGCAGAAGATAAAACATCTTCAGCTATATATACTCATTATTGATCAGAGAAAAACAGTTAAACGATTGGGTTTTAAAGTTCTTCACCCAAAATTATCGATAATCTTTCGTTTATACATATTATCGATAACAGTAAAAGTTTAAATTTTCAATATGTTCAATAGAAAAACAGCTAAAAGATTGGGTTTTAAAGTTCTTCACCCAAAATAATCGATAACCTTTCGTTTACACATATTATCGATAACAGTAAAGGTTTCGATTTTCAATATTTTCAATAGAAAAATAGTTAAAAGATTGGGTTTTAAAGTTCTTCACCCAAAATTGTCGATAACCTTTTGCTTACACATATTATCGATAACAGTAAAAGTTGAAATTTTCAATAATAAACCTCTTGCATACTATTAATTGTTATAATATTGATAACCTGTCAACCTTTTACATCAATTTCGGTTAAGAGACACAAAAGTAGGGTATCTTTCCCGTCAACCTTTCGCCTGCGATTGCGAGCCATCTAATTTGTTTCACATTACATTAATTGAATGAGCTTAAGCTATTTTGCTTGGACTCATTAGGTGCAATCAATTAGCTGTTGTTGTTTATTGCATATTTAATGTCATAACGAACTAACTGTTCTGTGTTGAAGTCTTGTGGGCTGTGTAGGGCGGCGGCTTTGGGGAGTGGTCAATGGAGTGGCCACAATGAGGCACCACCAAAAACAAAGACCCATATTTGTCCCCCATTTAGTGTGTTGTTAGTGTTAACCACAGGGCCACACGACACTTTAAGTGGCATTTTGTAATGGAACGGTATGTGTGTGTGTGTGTGTGTGCAGTGTGTGTGTGTGTGTTTCGCCTTTAAGATTATATTTCATTAGCCATTGGCCAACATCGCTTGACCTTATAATCCACATCCACAACCCAAGCAAGCACAGAGAGGAGAGGTGGAGGGGTGGAGAGTGTGCTGCAGGCCAATTAAATAACGACCAACTGCAAAATGAACTCAACTTAAACAGAGTGAGTCGAGAGGGGGGAGGGAGACGGCGGAGAGAGTGAGAGTGAGAGAAAGTCTTTCATTGTTCTTGTTGTTGTTGTTGTTGTTCAAAGTAACTTTGGCACGTGTAATCAACACATTGACATTTTTGAAATTTCCATAACGCCAACAACAACAACAATAACAACAACAAGAAGAAGAAGAATCTGGCTAGGCGAAACGTGACCGTAACTAAAATCTGTTTAATATCCAAAGTCTCATTCTCAACATGGCCTAAACCACTTTAACCAAAAACGCCACACCCCCCACCGCCCAGCGGCTGTCTGTTTTGAAAACTTTTTTTGTGCCCCAAACACACACACACACATACACATATACACACAGACGCACATAACACGCATACGACCTGCTGTACAGCTTCTTAACATAAGTTAATATCTACGGATTCCGGACACTTGATGTTAATATCGCTGAGCAGCGTGTTGCCAGCGGCTTGCCACTGCCGCTTGCCACTTGCCACTGCCACTGCCACTGCAATGCCACACACAGAATGCCTCATACACAAGCCTACGGCCCCAACCAGATGCCCCACACAATTTGTGTTTTGGTTTTTTTTTTTTGTTTTTGCACAGTGTATAATTGCTAAAACAAAAAAAAAATATTTCTTATATAAAAAATAATTTATCAAGAGAAATGTTTAAGAAATCTTTAATAAATCTTAATTTGCTTCATTTTGCTAATTTTCATCTTCAGTTAAATAGCTTTTGCTTCAATGTGCGCTCCCCCGCAACGGAGGCACAACTTTCGATTTTATGGCCTACACTACACCTTGACTTCGTCCAGTTTTGCCAGCTTGCCAGCTTGCCAGCTTTTCAGTTTGGCTGCTTTGGCTGCTTGGCAGACTGACTTTCAGTTCTGTTTGTGTGTCAGCGATGTTGTCAGGCACGTTGCACGTTGCTATCCTTGATGGTTGATGGTTATACAGCCGCCAGTTTTAGCTTTCAACTTTTTAAATGACCCCAACAACTTTTGGAGCAGCTGTCTGCCCCATCTCAACAACAACTGAACGCCGCTGCTGCTGCGTTCGCCACACGTTGCAAGTTAAAAGTTGCCATCAAGTGGCAGTGGCAGTGGCAGCGGAGAAGAAGAGGCTGCAACAACGACTACAACAAGTTAAGAGTAAATGTCGCTGCATAACTTTTCATTGTCATTTATGCATTTCTTTTCTTTTCTTTCTTTTTGCTTTTCGCTTAATTTGCTTAAACTGTTTTGCTCTTCAGTCCCGCCTTTTGCCTTCCTTTGGTCAAGGCGGTCTTAAGGCGTTTTGTGGCCTTTGTTTGTGGCGCCACATTGCGTATACGCAATATAGAAATTCTCTTCTAACAAAAAACATAATAAACTAATAATAATATAATCAAATTAGATCATTTTTGTTTACAATTTGTTTACAAAATTAATTGAGTGCAAACATAAACTTTCAAATTGAAACATTTTCAACTTTTTCATATAATATAATTTCATATAATTTCCTACAATTTTCCAACATTGCATTTGTTACACTTTGTTTGGCACACAAAATATTAGAAGAGTCAAGTGCTGCGTTCAAAATGTTCGTGAATGCAATTAAAACAATATATTTTAGTGGAAATTGTGTTGAAGCATTTTCCATTTTCCTGGCTACTGCCACTAAATGTGTTAACTCCAAATTGTGTGTACGTGGAAGTTGTTTGTGTGTGTGAATCTATATAGCTAAAAAATTTCCGTAACATTAATATCGGAAACTTTCGAGCAATGTTCTGTTGAATGTTTTGTGTTGTGCACATGAATGTGTGTGTGTGTGTGTATGGGTGTGTGTGTTAAAGTGTTTTTGTGTGTTGCGTTCTCAACTGCTGCCTGTTTTGGCCGTTTTCGTATTTTTCGTTTTTCGTTTCTCGTTTTTTTTTTTTTTTTTTTGGTTTTATTCTTGCTGCAAATTGTTGATGAAGGCATTGATGTGTTGTTGTTGTTGTTGTTGTTGGTAATTGTTGCTGCAATAGCTGTGTGTTGTCGACAATGATGATGAGACTTTGGCTCAACACACGGTACGGCACGTTACGGCCTTGTGTGCCTCGTGTGGCATGGCATGCCCTGGCCAGGGTCTGGGCTAGCCTCATCACGATGATGATGACAATGTCGTTGATGTGAAATAAAGATAACGACAACGTTGACAATGACTATGACAAGGAACCCAACGACACTTTAACAGCTCTTGCTCAGGTGCCTCATACCCAATAACAATATGAATGTGTGTGTGTGAGTGTGTGTATGTGTGTGTGAGTGGTGTGTGTGTGAGTGTTTGGGGTAAGTGTTCAACTTGAGTTTTTGCTCTATTCTATATGATACTTTTACTTTGGACTTTGCTCAAGCTCGAAATCTTGAAATATTTAAACAAAAATAACATAAATAAATTATTGAAATATTTTTTTATAATTATTATGTACACTTTACATAGAGTATTTGTAAGTCGTTGTATGCTGTGATGGTTTTTTTGGGTTTTTTTTTTTTTTTTTGGGTATATTAATAGCATTTTGTTGCCCAACAGCAACAACTCTCGACCAAACCCAAGCATTTTTTTTCCAGCTCTTCAGCAACCAGGCATGCATGCATGCATGTGTGTGTAAGTGTGTGTTCAGAGTATGTGTGTGTGTACTATCTGTTTTTAGTTTGTCTACTTTTATTAGTCGTCCTTGTAATCACTACCGCATCCAGCTAAGCTCGAATAACACCAACAACAACAACAACTAACTGTGTAGTGCTTGTTACAGTTATTGTTGTTGTTGTTACTGTTAGTTGTTGTTCGTGTTGTTGTTGTTATTGCTTAACTGGTGTTGATTATAACGATGATCATGGGCCAAGCCAAGATGCTCATAATTTTTCCATGTGAACAGCCGTTCGCATCCTTCGTTTGCTTTGTTTTGACTTCATTTTTTTCCCCCTATTTTTTTCTGCTCTGCATTCTTTTCGTTTTCCTTTGGGAATTCACTTTATGTGTGTGTGTGTGTGTGGTTCTGTCGAAGAGCTTTATTGAAAACGAGACTTGAGCTTGATGCTTCTGCTTCTGATTCTGATTCGGATTCTGAATTCTGCCTGTTCGTGGGCGTTTTAAGGAATTTTTTTCTGTTTGTTATATTCCATATACTTCAAGCTCAGGCAAGCTCGTTAGCTACGGTCATGGCACACACACAAACACCCAGACACACACTCACAAACACACACACACACACATAGAGAGAGAGAGTTTAACGCACAATATGCTGCATGCAAATTAAGTTAGTTTTTGGTGCATGGCATAATAAAAACAAAAGCTCATTGCTACGAAAAATGTACAGTGCACTGTTCAATGCCAGCCGAGCGTTAGGAGTGAAGGAGTGAGGGAGACAAACACAGTGTGTGTGATGAGACTGGGAGTGGGAGTGTGAGAGCGAGATGTCTAGGATAAGCTGAAGACAGAAGAAGAAGAAGAGGCAGCAACAGTAACAGTACAATAGAACAACAATAATAAAACTGGGTGTTGTCTCAGCGTTGTTGGGTATTGATGGTGAGTGAGAGGGGGGAGAGGGGGGAGGAGAACCTGTAGATTTTGGCTTTTAAAAGCACATTAAAAGAAATTGCTGCATGCGGTCATTGCACGCATTTTAGGCCCAGAACGAGAGCTAGAGTAAACTCTGCCCAAAAACTGCCAAGAACAAATTGAACAAAAATATCCATATCTATGTGTGTTGTGTGTGTGTGTTGTGTGTGGGTGTAGGTGTGAGTGTGTAAGAGAAACAAGCACATACATACTATAAATGCAGATAGCAAGCAAGTGTCAGAAAAGTATAGAATTTACATGGGCCGTTCCTAAAGTTGTCAAAGAGAAGAAAAAGATTCAACACAATCGATTTGAAGCGATTTTTGAGAAGGGAAACTTGGGATTGCTGTGAGATTATAGTTCGATTATAGATCTATGTTCAAGTTAAATAGGAATTAGTTATTAAAACAATTTCCAAATCAGTTCAAGCTTTATCTAAGAGCGAAAACGAGAAGATAAGACTCTAGACGAGTGAGCTCGGCTTGGAGATACCCTGAATCCAATTTATACCCATAACTGAATACACACTTAGAGCTCATTATTGAGAGATTCATATAAAAACAAGCCAAGAAAAACCAATTACAGCTAAAGAGAGCAAAAGAAACGATTTTTTGCTTGTTCTTTGTTAATTGTTAAATTATTGTTATTGACTTGTAATAAGGAGAAAAACACGAAAAACACATAGAAGAAAATAATAAAATAATAGAAAATATAACAAAAAAAAACAACAAATAAAGAGCAAAAAGAAAGCTATCTGAGGGAAGGGCGAATATTATATATATACACTTTGTATTTTTCATGGTAAAACTTTGTTAAAAATTCAAATATATGATAAAATCAACATAAAGAAGAAGAACTTGATTGAAGTTTCAGTTTGTTGGCAGAGAAACTCATGATGCTGATCAGGAATATATATGTATATATACTTTATGGAACTAGTTAGGCCTTCGCCTCACATCTTATGACATTCTTCAATATGCTATCATTCTCTAATCTATCAATATCTATTACAAACTTAGTTTGTTTATGGCATTTTAAAGATATTTTTCTTATTATTTCATTTTCAAATTGATATTTGCTTCGAAAACGAACTTATCGCTTGGCCCTCAAGCAGCTGCTGGAAAATACGTTATTCATTTATTCACTATATACACATATGTATATATATATATATGTTTGTATGTGTGTATGGGACAAGACAACATGTATAGACTATCTCTTCTATCTGTGTGTGTGTGTGTACCGCTCAATGCTAACAATTTCTAATCGTTGAGATTACATGTGTTTCTGCTTCTTCTTTTTTTTTTTTTTTTTGGTTTTTTAAATGCAAATTGAACTTGTTAGCAACCGCAGCAGAGCAGAGGCCAAACCACTCAACACACACACACACCAACACAGACACACACACACACAATCAAGAAGAAGAAGAATGTCTGTGTGTGTGTGTTTGTGTGTGCTATTAAAGAAAAGTGCGTACCAAATTTAAGAAAGAATACAAAATACACGAACAAAAAAATATGTTTTTAAAAGCAAAAAAAAAAACGAATGAGAAAAAAACAGAAAACAGAAAACAAAGAACCTTGGCAAATGGGCTTGGGCAATAATAAAAAGCCATGACAAACACACACACACACACGCACACTCACACACACACACACATACATGACGCTGTGTCCGGTACAACGTGACGTATGAGCGTTGTCATAAAACAATGGCCACAGGAACCGTGATGGGAGCGGGGGTGAGATGGGGGGGTTTTTGAAGATTTTCCAGTGCCGAGGCCAGGGCAAAACTGCATTTTCTCTCTGTCTCTTGACAATCGCTCGCGACAAGGCCAAAGGAATATATACATCAAATGTCACACAGTGCGTGTACATGTGTGTGTGTGTGTGTGTCGGTGTGTGAGTGGGTGTGTCTGTGTGTGTGTGTCTGTGTTTGTGTTTGTGTCAGTTATTTTTGAGCACTTGCTTTTGCATCTTTTGGGCTGTAGATATGTTTGTGCTTGGCTCGCTTCAGTGTTAATTGCTGCTGACATTTTTTTTTTTTCTTTCTGTGTCTTCTTCATCTTCGTCTTCTTCTTCTTGTTGTTGTTGTTGCACACACCTAACGTCTTTCTACAGCATGCTACGCCCACGCCCACGACAAAGCAAACGATAAAGAAAAAAATGAAACGAAACGAGGAAACTTGTACTCGTGTGGCATTGCCACAGTGTTGACTATTTGTTGCTACTGTTGTTGTTGTTGCAACTATTGTTTTCTCAGCGTCTTTTGCAACAATTGCAGCTTCTGCCTGTTGTTGTTGTTGTTGCAGCTATAGTCCAGCTCAGTTTTCGTCCAGCTGTTTGTCTAACAATTGAAATGTCATGCAATAAATCTACCTAACACACACACACACCCCGACCCCCCGATCCCTTACCCCTTTTTAAGTGTGTGTGTGTGCTTTTCAACAACTTTTCACATTTCCACATTTTTGCATGAACTTTTTCTTTTTTTTGACGATGTCAGATTGTAGTCGTAGTTTGTGCCATTGTGAAGGCCTCCTTCAAGTGCATGTGTGTGCGTATGTGTGTGTGTGTGAGTGTGAGTGGGCGTGCCGCCTCCTCTTTACGTACGTCATTCACATACATAGGCTAAAGTGCGTCAGCATCGCATTCATTATTTTTACTTTGCTTTCAGTTTTTATTTTTTTATTTTTTTTCTTCGTGTTTTTGTTTCTTTTCTATTTTTTTTTTGTTTTCGTTTTCGTTTGTGAGCTTCTGCAGCAGCAGCCCAAAACTTTGACTTTAGGGCGTAATTTTATTGCGAAATATTTGCACAGTTTGTTTGCCCAAAACTAAAGCACACACACGCACACACACACACACACACATACACACACACACAGACGCGCACATAGACAGACAGTTTTACCCTTTTGCTGACTGAATTGCTTAATAAATACACAGTAAAATTTTTTCTTTCCCCCTCACACACACACACACAGACACACACATAGAGACATAGTTAAATTCAGTTTTTGTTTAACTGCTGCTTGCTGCATGCAACATACAGAAAACACATTCATAATTTTATTTTAGTGTCGTTGTCAGTATTTCATTTGTATTTTTGTTCTTTTTGCATCTTTTTGTTATTTTCATCTCCCCCCCTAAAAAACTATTTGTGCATAGTAAACTCTTCTTACCTCCAGTAAGCCCCATCCCCGGCCCCACCCACAGTTCCATCCACAGTCCAGCTAAGAATTATATTTAACACACACACACAAATACATACACATACATGTCTGTACATGTGTGTACATGCATATGAGCAATTATGTTTGTTGCATCTACTTCGCATAACTGACGTATTTCACGCTGCTGTTGCATACTTTGGGGCGCAGCGTGCCACACTCTTCATGTTGCCGGAATGCCCTTTTGCGAAAGCGAGGCATACTTTGAATTCTTGTACAATTTGACGGTGATTTATCCGCAATGAAAGGGATGAGTATTATGCGACATGTACTAATCGCTAATTGGTTGTGGTAAGAGTAAACAGAGAATATGTATTAGTATGCGAGAGAGAGCAAGAGCAAGTAGTAGTTGTAGTTGTTGTGTATAAGTATAAGTATAAGGTAAAGTAGAAGTAGAACTAGTAGTAGAAGTAGAAGTTGAAGAAAGAGAAGTATAAGTTCAAGTATGAGTAAAAGGTAAAGTAGAAGTAGAACCAAAGGTATAGTTAAAAGTATAAATAGCAGTTAAATTTGATTAAATAGAAGAAATATAGGTTAAATTAAAAGCATAAGGTAAAGTAAAAGTAGACGAAGAAGTAGAGCTTGAAGGTGAACTGGAAGTTGAACTAGAAGTTGAACAAGAAGTTGAACTAGAAGTTGAACAGAAGTTGAACTAGAAGTTGAACTAGATCTATAACTAGCAGTTGAACTAGATCTATAACTAGAGCCAAAATTAAAAGTTGAACTAGAAGTTGAGCTAGATCTATAACTAGCAGTTGAACTAGATCTAGAACTAGAGCCAAAACTAGAAGTAGAACTAGAAGTTGAACTTGAAGTTGAACTTGAAGTTGAACTAGAAGTTGAACTAGATCTACAACTAAATCTAGAACTAGAGTTAAACGTAGAATGAAACATATTTGTATATTTCACATTAACCGTAAAAGCATAAGTAAATGTTGTATGAATGCATAAAAGTGTAACATAACATTCGGTTTTGCTTTACAAAGGGGATTTCAAAGAGCTGTTGCCCTTTTTTTCTTCTTCTTTTTTTGACTGTTCGTTGAGCTGTTTTTTGGGTTGTTGCTTTTTCATCGCTTTGGTTTTTGTTTTTTGTTTTGGCGCTGGGCAATTGTAAAATTTTCTTCTAATTGGCAAAAGCTGAAGTGTGTGGGCCACAGCCACATTTGTCAGTTAGTTTAGCTTGCCTCCCCTTGTTGCAAGTACTAGTAGTTGCACCTGCAACACACATCTCTTTGTATGCATGTGTGTGTGTGTGTGTGAGAAAGCTTTCTATCTTTGTTTTAGTGGGTCTTTGTGTTTCTTCATCAAGTGTTAAGCATTTTTATTAACATTGTGGCTAAATTTGTACGAATGCTGCAAATGCTGTTTCATGCGGCATTATACGACTAACAGATGCCCTGAAATTATTACAAGGTTTTAAGAAACACAAAGATTATATATTCAATTTGAATTCAAATAGATTCTTAATAATGAAAGTCAGCTTGAAAAAAGTCAGCTTTATCAAATTGAAATGTTTGTCTTAACTTCTCTAACTCTAAAAAGGTATTAAAGTTTAAAAGCCTGTCGACTTTTCTCACTGGAAAATTACTTCCCTGTGTGTTTTTGCATCTGCACTTGATGCATAAAAGTTAGATGAAGCTGAGTAAAAAGAAAAAGCAAAAAAAAAAGAAACAACAAAAAAATAACTACAATAAATACAAATATTCATACATAAATGTATTTATTTTATTTTTTTCGGTCAGCTCACTAATAGCTTCTGGGCTAAGCTTTATACGCACACATGCACACACACACACACACATACATATACATATACATATACATAGACGTGTGCATTTGGCATTGTTTGAGCTTTTATTTGTAAGCCGATAAATCCTGTGTAGACAGCGCCATTTTCAGGTGTTTTCAGTTTTCAGTTTTTGGATTTTGTGTAAATTGCACAAGAAGATGAAAAAGAAAAAGAAGAAGAGCAAGTTGCACAAACGAAATGTGAAATGACTTTAACACATTGTCAGATGTGTGTTGCATACAACTTTATCTCTCTCTCTCTCTCTCTCTCTCTCCCTCTACACACACATTGTTGAGTCATTTAACATTTGACCCTTTTGATTAAGTGCCAGCTCTCTTTATGGAGTGTAGCATTTGATTTGATTGTTTTGCCGCTATCAAGTTCGACAACACTTAATTGCCATTCTCACATTCTCAATTCGCAATTCTCACATTCTCACATTCTCATTTTATTGTTTCTTTGTTACCGTGTTGCAGCAACTATCAACAGATTCAGCATCTGGGCTATGCCGGTCACGAAATTGCTACCGAGAGCATCTCACAGCAGCTGGGCTTGCAGGACAAGGGCTACGAGGAGTGGGTGGGCGAGATGATTGGCATGCGTGAAATTCTGCGTCACTTTTCGAATGTGTCCGTGAACGATGTGGTTGGCATGCGTGCACCTTTCCTCAAGCCCGGACGCAACACTCAATACAAGGTGAGTCACACACACACATACATATAAGAACTATATACACATACAACTACAAGCACAAAACCACAACACAATACACCCCATCCACATAATTGATTGGCAATTATCAGCTATCAGCTGTTCTACAAGAACATGAACTGAACTGTTTGTGCAAAGTACCGTTAGCTTAGCACACTAACACACTAATAGCTCATAGATAGCAGCCACTTACGCGCGTTGCGCTTATTATATTTAAACTCACTTTGCTTTTAATTATATTTTATTCTTATAACTGTAAAACGCGCTCTCTATAACTGTTTATATCTGCAAAGTCTCCAACGATCGCTCCACGCGCTCTCTTTAACTGTTTATATTTGCAAAAACTCCAATGATCTCTCCACGCGCTCTCTTTAACTGCATATATTTTCAAAGTCTCCAATGATCTCTTCACGCGCTCTCTTTAACTGTTTATATTTGCAATGCTTGCTGGCGCTTTTGAATACAAGCAGTATTTATATGATTTATATAGTAAAATCCTTTTCTTGTATAATTGATTAGGTGCTGGAAGACTTTGGCTACATTTACGACAGCTCAATAACTGTGCCACCCGTACCCGTGCCCGTCTGGCCCTACACTCTGGACTTTAAGATTTCGCACGAATGCAAGAGCGGCACCTGCCCCTCACGCACCTTCCCCGGTGTGTGGGAGGTGCCATTGAACACGCATTACGTTGAAGGCTTCGAGGGCGGTCATTGCCCCTACATGGATCAGTGTGTGTTGCACAATTTGGATGAGAACGAGGTGTTCGAATGGCTCCAGGAGGACTTCTCACGTTATTACGAACAGAATAAGGCGCCCTACATGATGCCGTTCCACACGAACTGGTTCCAGACCAAGCCCCTGGAGAACGGCCTTCACAAGTTCTTGGATTGGGCGCTCGAATTGTAAGTATGGCTATAATGGTTTGGTTTTAGGAAAGTGTTACGAAAAAGTTGATAAATATTTCATTGGCTTTAAGATCCTGACAAAATGAACATAAATATCAAGCCATTCTATTTATGGCAAGTCGTTTTGTGTTCAATTTTGTTATCTACGCATGAGGCTGTTCATTTTTCATAAATGTATAAATGTATATCTCGGCTCTGGCTTTTTGTTGTTGGTGTTTTCTTAATTGAAAGCCAACTTTTGGTACATACATACATACATATATCCACACACACGCACACACACACATGAGCAGCTGGCGTTTCCTACAGTGCGCTTCCGATTGCCGCTGGCAAGTTTTATATTCAATTAAAAGAAAGCAACACACACAAAAAAAAAAAGACGAAAAAAAAAACAGTGTAGAGAACATCAAGAGAGAGAGAGGCGAAACAGTAGATGAAAAACGCAAAAGCGCAAAGCAGCACCTCCCCGAACTCCCCAACACCCCAACACCAACAGCAGCTGAAAAAAACACACACACACAAAATTGGCAATTGCTATAAAAATTGCTTGAACAAGCGGCATATGCTTCAACTGGTCAGCACAGCACAGCTCAGCTCAGCTCAGCTCAGTCCCGTTACCTTCTCCATTTGGGGTTGTGCGATAGAATGAGAGAGAGAGAGCGAGAGTGAGAAGAGCAAAGTGGCTGGTCGCGTGTGTCGGGAACAGAGGAACAGGTTGATGATGCGGCTGCCGCGTATTCAATCTAAAAGCTCGGCCAGTCACTCAACCATATGCACAACTCTCCACGGTATGCCATCCCCTCTTCCCCCTACCCGTCCCCGCACAACGAATCTACCAACCATGGCGACTCTGTGGTCAGCAACAGCAACAACAAAAAGAAGAGAGAAAAAAAAACACCAAGCGAGAACAAGAAGAAGCAAAATGCTTCAACATCAACAGCAGCAGCAGCAGAAGCAGAAACGGGAGATGGGAAAGCAGAGAAAAAAATCGCACGTTTTAATGAGAAAAGTTTAATTTTGTTAAACTTTCATTTTGAAAAATATCTGCGCAGGCACAGCGACGGCGACAGCGACAACGACGTCGACGTCGACGGCGATGAGGACGACTCAGAGCTCAAGGGCTCAGGGAGTAAAGTGCGCGGCAAAGGCAAAGAAAACAATAACCAGTCAGTGGTTGGGGGGGACGGGGGGGCAACGCGCCGGGCCATGGCTAACTAAAAGCCATGTTAAAACGCACAAAAACAACAAAGGCGAGAGGAAAGAGATGGAGTTCCATGGAGAGTGCTAACAGAGACACACTGAGAAAAAGAGAGAGAGAGAGAGGGAGAGGGTGCGAGAGAGGTTGGGGAAGGTTAGCAAATATGTGGGTGATGCGGCATCAAAGTATATATCTCTGTGTGTCTGTTTGTGTGTGTGTGTATTTGTGTATGACACGTGGGGTGGAAACGGGGGGGTAGGGGGCATCAAGGGCATCAAACTTCCATAATGAAGTTATGTACTGATAGCATCGCACTTTGTCAGGCATTGCCTCATCCGCATCCTCATCCCCCTGCTCCTCCTACTCCAGCTTGCTATTTGCTCTGGCAACTCTGGTAACCGATAACTGCCAACTGGCATATCGGGTTGGCCTGAAAATGATGCATGAACCACTGAAAACCACTCGCCAAACAAAAACAACAACAACATCATCATTAACAACAGAGAGCGGCATTATTTTGCCATGTTATTTTTAATGAAATCAAAATACATTGCTTTCATAATTGCGAAAAAAGATTATTGAGCTACAAAACCCGCAGGGACCGGGACGGAGCCGTAATGAGCCAGAAACCAACATCTAAAACAAGTTGTTGAACCCATTTCGGAAAATGGTTCAGCCATACGAAATAGGTTTAATGGCAAATTTGTAATTTTTATTGAATCTTAAAACTGATAAAATCTGTTATTTCCATTCACTTTGTATCTCTAACATCGGTTAAGTTAAGAAAATATACATTGTTTTGGGGTTGAACCTTTCATACACTTTTTATGACACAACTGTCAACAAAAAGTTTACACTAGCTAAACATTGTCAAAAGCTATTGTCAACAATGTAACAGGTTACAGTAATATACTACTACTGGCTTCCAAACCACGAAACAACATGTTGCAGTGGTTTTTCCATACATCCAGTAAGGGACATTAGTGAGGAATCTTGGGGCAGAAGTGTAGAGATTTTCTGGTTCGGACACCTCAAACTAATCGGTTTTAGCTGTAAACCAAAACAAAACTGAAACTGAAAACTTTCGTTCCTAACACATACTTCAAGTGAATTAAAGTTGCAACTTGCAATAATTTGGGGTAAAATACTAAATTCGGGGAAGAGGAGGATTGGGAACCACACACACACACACATAAGACCAACATGTTAACTTTCTCACTCTGTCTCCCTCTATCTCTTTCTCTTATCTGCATGTTGTTGAACTAAGAACAGAAGTTTGTCGTTTGCAGTTCGCTTGCATTATGATCGGACTTGGACCACACACTCACAAACACACATATACGCACACACATATGTATGTATCTATGTGAGAGGTGTGGCACACGTTGAAAGAGATTGCGAACTAAGGTGGAGATGAGTAGGAGTTTGAGGGGGGCTAGGGGGCTTGGGGCTTGGGGTGAGATGAAGAGCGGGTTAAGCGAAAGCTAAAACTGAATACCAGCAGCTGCAAAACTATTTCTCGCACAATTGTACGAAGTTTTTAATTAGTGTGAATGACTTTCAACATTGAGCTGGTGTCGGCTCTCACAGCTATATGTACTACGTTCTAGGCGATGTGGCAAGCAAGCAAGCAAACAGCAGCTGCCGTAGCCGTAGCCGTAGCAATAGCTGTAGCTGTATCTGTAGCTGGAACAGCAATTGGAACAAGAACGGAAACCGTACTCAGAGCCGAGCCATAGTGTGGGCCACGTTTAAGTGTTTGCATGAGATGCTTGAAAATGCGTGCGGCAAAATGGTGAAATGGTGAAACGGCTCATGGACTTCGAACTATCGTTGCAGGGGTGCGATAAAGACAGCTACACACGAGAAGGAAAACACAAAAGCAAAAAAAAAAAAACATAAAATGGATAGCAAAAAGAATACCATAAGTTTTTATTTATTTTTTTTTTTTGTATACTTCCATCAACTCGCTTTCGTTCTGTATGTTAACGCAATTGTTTTGTCTTTTTCCTATTTCCTTCTCGTATTGTTTTTTTTTTTTTTTCATTTTATCATTTTCCATGTGTCAGACTCATGTGAACGGTCATTTTATGCGAATGGCAAACTGTGCATATGCATGCGTATGCGTATGTATGTGTGTGTGTGTTTGTGTGTTTTTAAAGTGTTATATAAATTACGCCAGCTAGAAAGGTAACAATAGTTGAACTGCATAAACCAAATACGAATAAATAAAGTAAAAGCTAAGCCCCTTAACTTAATGCAATTTCTATGCATAGTATGCCTGCCGGCTGTTGATAATATTGCTGACATATTTTGCTTCCTTGCGCTTTTACGCTTTTTGCCTATTTTCGTCGCCGCGGACACAATCGAACTTCGCTCAGCGAGTGATCTGAATGAGTGAGCGAGTAAACACTACTGCATAAAAGTGGGATGGCTATATAGTCGCTGTGCAACATGTGTGTTTACGTTCGAAGCTCTAGCGAGTATTTTGCCTTGTCCTTTGGTTCTTAAGAGGAAGCAAAAAAGCGTACACACATGCAAAAGCTGATTGCTTTGTGATCACATTATTCATGAATACGTAAGACTTATTTCGTGATTTGTTGCACGTTTACTTTTAATTGCAGACCCGACGTCTACATATTGACCGTCACCCAGATGTTGCAGTACATGACCGATCCCAAGGAGCTGCGCGACGTTAGCCAAATCGAATCGTGGAAGTGTGACAAGAACATTGCTGTGGCACCCAAACCGTGCAACATATGGCAAACGTGTGCGCTGCCCTTCAAGATACCCGAACAGAATCTGACCGACACTCGCTACATGGAGACGTGCCGCGAGTGCCCCAACGTCTATCCATGGCTGGGCGATGCCGCCGGCACAGGCATTTCGGGTCATGACAACTATATCTTCTCCGGTCCCAGCAATGATGCGGCCGAAACGGAAGAAGCTGCCAATAGAAAGTAGAAAGTAGAATGTTGTTTGTTTTGAGTGCATCACAGCATCATCACCAATCCCTTCAATCTGAATCTGAATGTTACTACTCAGCTGACCTTCTTTCTATCTATTCCTTCAACTATTCAACTATTTTCTTTTTCTGTGCTCTCAACTATTTTGTTTTTGATACAGAACCCTTGCAAGGGTGTCTTGAATTTATCTGTTGCTTTCTTTTCTTTTCCTGTTTTTTTTTTACTTTTATATTTTCTTACTTATGTAGAGTGTAAGCTAAATTGTGTCAAACTGTTCTTAGTTTTAATATATACTATATATATATATTCCTTCTATGAATAAATTCACAAATTTTTTTAATTCGCATTCCTATTTAATCGGGTTGAAGTGAAAATTACGTTCATATTATTTTAAGAATCAGGGAATAGGGAACCTAATTTAATCGATTCCTGCTTCCACTACAGTTCCAACATGTGGCATGCCACGTACTTTAAACTGGCGCCTCGTGTCAGCTACTACAAAATTGCACTCATTATTCAAAGCATTTAACAGGTCCGGAGCACAGCCGGAGCCGGAGCAGCCAGAAAGTAGCCAAAAACTGCAATCTACAACTTTTGCCGGCCAAAATCAACTATGACCATGTATTTAAAACCGAAATTAGACGCGACGGCACCGAAGGCAGCGCCCAAAGGTCGGCGGTAGCAGAAAAAAAAAAAAAAATAAGGAAAAAAAAATGGGGGAATAGACAAATCCGACAAAACTTTTACAATTTCAACCTGGGGAAAAACACGTGCAAAGCGTCAAAGGGAACACATACACGATGTAGATGTGAATGTGAATGTGGATGTGGATGATGATGACGACGACATTGCAGGTTACCGGGCCACACCGTACCAGGCACCGCCACACCGCCGAACCACCCACTCACATGAAAGACTCTCACATACACATGCACTCTATGAAAGAGAGAGAGAGAGAGAGAGAGAGACACTGGCCGTTAGCGTGAAGAGGAACAAACAACATCTACCGACATTATTACACTATATATGTTAGTGAGTGTGTGTGGATGTGTGTGATTGTTTGTTATACCCTATACAAAAGTAGCATTCTTAGCAGCAATATAACTGTTTGAAACCTCAATAATCAGATAACCTTTATATTATAATTTAATGCCTTCAGTTAAAGATCTTACTTTTGACAACAAAATAAGTTAGTTCAACGTCCATTGCTCGAAACGTTGAGCAGTTCCAGCACCACAACCTCTTTTTAGTGGCTCCGCGTTCGAACTTACTGAACTAATGAACTTGTTGTTGGAAGTAGTGAAGTAGATAGTTCCAATACTGCTGGATCATTTTCAAAGCGAAACTGCAAACACAAGCAAACACGGAAACACACCCACACTCTCTTCCACTCTCTTCCTCACACACACACACAACCCGTATACATACATATGTTTATGAAAATTGTGACATGAAAGCGCATTCATTGCTGCTGTTTGCTTAAAACAAGTCTCAGTGTATTAATATGTGTGCGTGTGTGTGTGTGTGTGTTGCGCCAAACTTCAGTTCAAAATGAATGAATAAAGTTAGTTGGACAAATTGCATTTTCCGAAAATATTATTCCAAACAACTAATTGAAAATTTGTTGCTCGTATTTATGGCCAGCATATCGCAGTGAATGCGAATTTTTTCGCTCCATTTTCCCATTTCCCATTTCAATGCAGTAGCTAAAATTGCCAGTAATAAGCGAAGAAAACATTGGATTGAGATTGGTGGAAATTTGATTATGAATTTCTCAATCAAATAGCGTGCAAATGAAAAAAACTTCAAAGAAACTTTTCACTCACCAAATTTTGAAGTAAACTGAACTTTTTGCTTGGATCTACTCATTAAAGTTATTGAGATAAGAGAAACTTAAAGAGAAAAAAAACTTAATATATTAATTTATATTATTATTTTTTCTATTTAAACGTGAATTTGAAACTTCGTATACTTATCATACGTATTTAGCTGGCGGCAAGGCAAAATTGATTTGCATACAAAATATGACTTTTTAGGACCAAATGCAAACGTTCTCTTCTATGCCGCATTGTCACGTGCGTGTGGGCGTGGCAAAGTGGGCTAATTGTTAAGCGGCATGTGACTTTTTCCAGCCACAATTCTCAAACCACTTGTCAAGACACACACACACTGACACACACGGACACGGACACACGCAACATTCAACACAAAAAAGTAATTCGAATATGATGTCAAGAGCGTAATTATTGAATTACTTTGCACACACACGTACGCACACACACACACACATACACATACAGGGAGCGGCATCCACTCAGAGCTAACTCGTAAAAAAGTTGAGCTGGCAAGGTGGCACATGTACACACACACACATACGTGGTAATATTATGCAACATAAAGTGGAAACTTGTGAATGTGTAAAATGACAGTTACAACTGAATGTACGAGTGAGAGAGGGGGGGACTGATGTTGGGCCGTGTCAGATGGCAACAGCAAAAAACCAAAACAAAAGCACACACACACACAACACCAACCAACAATTGCAATAACAAGATGGATACAAAAACTAAGGAATACGAAAAAAAAAAAAGAACCGGCAACACCTATGTCCAACATGCTGTCGAGTAGCTTTAGCTGCTGCCACCAACCACACCAAGGGGTAGGCAACAGTGGCACCCGCAACAACACAAACTGTAGTTGTAGTAGTGACACGTTCGCACACACACACATACGCACGCACACAGATGCGGTTTGAAAGAAGCGGATATGTATAAAAATGGATAACAAAAAAATCATTGCTATCTTAAACATACCGAACTTAATATACACTTGCAGACAAAAGTCAAGCTGTGTATACGAAAATGTCTTCTTTACAGTTGTGTCTGGCTTAAGTAAACACCAATAATTGAATATTTTTTAAAAATATACAAAAATAATTAATTTTACTTTACAAATATATTTAAATGCTTTGCGCTTAAGTAGGAGAAACTTTTCAAGCACAATGTTGTTTTTCGCGCTGCCATTCAAAATAAAAACATGTGTCCCGTGCAAAACCGGATGCTTTGTACCATCAACTACTACATACATACACAAGTACATATGTATGTATGTATACACGTATGTGTGTTGCCGTGAGACGCAAAACTTTGTCATTTAGTTAGGTGTGAGTTAGTTTTTGGCTTAGCAACAACGCCAACAGTAATACTAAAACACTTTAAACAGTTGCCAGGAGGGCGAAGGGAAAGGAAAGGATAATAAAGGAAAGGAATGAAGAGAGAGAGAGAGAGGTGTAACTGTAGTAACTGTAAGGCGGAGTGAGTTACGGTAATTTAGTGCAGTTTGCAAAATGTGCGTACGTGTAGTATAAGAGAACTCACTCTTTTACACACACACACACACGCACTGACGCAGACCGAAAGTAGGAGACAGAGACAGAGAGACACATGCATAAGCACATCGAGTTAGTTACTTTGAGGTTAGGGTCGACTTTCTATTAAATCAAATAAACAACTTAACTTGATGCATTTGATGATACAGCTTAAGAACATGTGAAAAATGTGCTAGGTGGAAACGTTTTGATGATAGGATATTAAGTTAAAATTGAAAATACGATTTAACATGCAAATAAAGTGAAGGCATAGATTTAATAAGGTTTTTAAATCAATTCAATACCAGCACTTTAAATAGCTGTCCACCGATATGAAATTGAGAATAGAGCACCCTAAGCACAATGCCACGCCCACGCCAACGCCCACACAACATCAACAACAAGAAACAAAAACAACAACAAAAAGTAGAATAAGAGCTATGACACCAACGCGATGCGGACACAAACTGTGGCCCACCTGGCAACTCTTCGGGCCATGCTGATTATTTTCTACTTTGCGACGGTTTTTGCCACCGGGTTTTGCTCAAAGTGGGGCACGATAACGCGGCATGTGCTTGTGTCAGCAACAGCTCAGCCAGCGCCAGCGCCAGCCAGTGCCAGCCAAGCCAATGTGGCAAAAGTGGGTGGAATTGAATTGGGTTTAGTTTGGGTTTGGGTTTGGAAGTTGCCGTTGCCTATGCCGTTGCCGTTGCCTATGCCGTTGCCGTTGCGTGCCTTGATTTTGGTTTTGCTTTCGCTCTGGCGCATGTAAAGCAACAGCAAAATCGATTAACATGGCTTTAATGGTCGTCTAACGCCCTCCAATGTGCGGCACACTGTCACTACGCAATTGCAACAACATGTTGACAGTAAGCGCCTCACACTTCACACCTTAAGTTCCGGTCGCCCACCCCGCATATATACCCCGCATTCACCCATCTCCCAGCACAACCCGCAGCGAACCCGATTTAGGGTATTAATTGTGACAGATTTACACACTCATTGTCTTGAGCTTGAATCCGCCGCTAAGACCACCCACAAAACCCAAACCCCCCCAACACCCAAACCCCGCCTACAAGCTTAACAAACATTTCGATGCCGAGATGCTGTTGATGCCGTTAATAATGATGCGATATTATGTAAAGTTAGCGTAAACAGCTTTAAATTGCAATTGATTTAATCGACTTGAATTCATAAGCGATCTGCTTTAAGGTGGATTTATGGCATCACTCTGTTAGGGTATTAAAAGTTGCCCATACGAAACATCACATCAAATTTTCATGTTCAGCCAGGCGAAACCGAATCTGATTCGACTTTGGCTTAAGATAAATTCCTTCGCCAGTAATTTCACAAGTAGAACTGCATCCTGTAATCATGCAAAAGGCTAAAGAGAAGAAGAGAGTGAGAGAGAGGGAGAGCGGTGGGAGAAGTGGAGCCTGGGCAACAGGATGCCCAGTTAGCGCCGACTACAATTGGCTTTGGCCTCGTATGATGCTTTGAATAAACAGCAGCCTGAAGCAGCATGCAGCATGGCAGCATTCAAAGGAAGCCAGGACGCAATGCACTGTCCAAAGTTTAGTGTTCATGCACATGCAGGACAACACACATACACACACACGGGCACACACACACGCACACATAAACGCGCACGCACAGACACAGTAAAGTACACATGAGGCAGGTTTGAGGCTTGAGGCCAGTGCAAATGCAACGCGTCAAAATTTCGTCAAATGCAGGCAAGTGACAACAGCGTCCTCAACCTCAAACGTACAACGCTGCTCCCTATACGTGCCCCCTATTAACCTCTCTGCTCCACCTTTTAAAATATGCAGAAAGACGCACGCATGTCCAAAGCTGTGAATAAATGCATGTGTCTGTGTGTGTGTATGGGTGTGTATGGGTGTGTATATGTGTGTACGGCTTGTTGCGTTTACCATGTCAACTGGTTAAACAACGCTTCGAACCAGAAGTCTGGACCCTGGTCCTGGGCCCAGGACCATAAAGCAGGCCAATTGCTTGTCACAGCCGTGCTAAAAGGTGATTCATGTGGTCAAGAGTTCAAGCCGAACGTCACTTAAAAGTTACTTTAAATACATTTAATTATTACTTTAAAATTTTTTGGCTACAATCTTTGAATTATTTGTACTGCAATTTCTTTCAGACTTAGTGACTTAGTTCCTTTTAGACTTTTGTTCATTAAATGTTTCAACATTAAGTTTTTCAAATTCGTCAACGCGGGCCTGCAACTGCTGCATTTCCTTTAACATACTTGCGACATCTGATTTGGTGGATGGCGGTTTGGTAAGGAATAAAACCTTAAGTTTGTGTAAACGCTGCCGATCTTTCTGAATTAGGTCCTTATAACTCAATTCAAGAAAGCGCGGATTTAGCATGCTCTTGAAGTCGCGCACTTTAATCGAACCAATTTTTGGGTCAGAGCTTAAAACATCCTCTCCGTCTTTTTCCATTGCTATCTGTAATTGATTGTGTTTATAACATGTGTGGTAATCTGTTTCTAACAATGCGTAATAAAGCGTTTACCCTTACTTTTTACATCAAAATAAACGTCTCGAGCTAGTTTTGTTCGACATCCTAAGAGAGTCGATAAACAAATTCAAGCCGCATTTGTCCGTTGTCGATATAAAAAAAAATGCAACGAGAGTGAACTCAATTATCGGAACTGGTGTTTTGCATAGTATTTTTATCGCGCAAAAATTTAATTTATAAAAAGTTTCGCATCCAACGGTTTTTTTTATATTTTTATATATATTTATATGTATATATATATTTTTATATTTTTTTATTTATATTTATATATATATATATATATATTATATTAAAAACAAACCAATGTAGAAGATAAGCTGAATTAGTATGTGAGCGCTTTGAAACAAGTTCACTCCAATGCAAACTAAGAGCAGTAATGCAATAAACACAGAAAGATAAGCACAAAGCAAACACACAGAGAACTTTGTGGCAGCGAGAAGAGAACAAAGACAAAGGCTTTGCTGAACGCTGCAGACGAAGTGCAGGCAAGAACAAGTTAATTGAAAAAGGAAGTAAATATGAAACGACCAATACTACTCATACATGGCGGAGCTGGTGACATTACGGACTCCCGTATTGCCGGCAAATTCAAGGGCATCAAGGAAGCACTGCGATTTGCATGGAAGCATCTTGAGCCGAATACGACAACGGCGGGGTCGACGAGTGCACTAGATGCCGTTGAGGCAGCTGTTAACTCCATGGAGCTGGATGAGTCGTTTAATGCCGGTTACGGCTCTTGCCTGAACACCGCCGGCGATGTAGAAATGGAGGCCAGCCTAATGGAGGGGCGGGATTTACGCGCCGGCTGTGTGACATTGCTGCGCGATGTAATGCATCCGATAACGGTGGCACGCCGTTTGATGGAGAAGCAACGTCACGTCTTCTTGGGCGGCCAAGCGGCCTTGGACTTCGCGCTAAGCACAGGCAGCGAAAGACTGGCGGTGGGAGCTCTTGTTACAGAGAGCGCACAACAGGCATTGCGAGTGTTCAAAGTGAAGGAGTCAATGGGCTTGGACACGACCTTTGCACCCACGGAACTGGATAAGGCACGCACCGATCCGAGTGGTGAAACTGTTGGCGCTGTTGCCATGGATGCGAATGGACACATTGTGGTGGCCACATCAACGGGCGGTATAACAGGCAAGTGGCCGGGACGCATTGGCGATACACCCGTGCTCGGTGGTGGCACCTATGCGGATAATAGTATCGGTGGTGTTTCCACGACCGGGCATGGTGAGACCATAATGCGCTACAATCTTGCCCAACGCATAATGGGCGCCATTCAACATCAGGGCCTCTCTGCCCAAGCAGCCGCTGAACAGGAATGCCAACAGATGACAAAACGCATTGGCGGCACCGGTGGTGCCATTGTTATTGACCAAAAAAGCGAAATTGGCGTCAGCTGGACCTCACATCGCATGGCTTGGGGCTATATCCGGGACGGAATCATTCATTATGGCATCAATCACGACGAAGTATTCCAAGAGCCATTGTAAAAGCAGTTAACCAATATCTCAAACATATATTTTTCTTTTCCTTTGTTTTACTTTCAATTTGAATAAATTACTATTGAACACAAAAGTTTTCAAATATTTTAACTACAAATATGCCTATTAATATAAATACAAAAGTTATTAAAAAGATAAAAAAAAAAAAAAACTTATCATAGAGCTTAGATTAACTCTTAAAAAATTGTTCATAATTTCCAGACCTTTGTTGTACTTTGTAACCTAAATAAATAAATTATGTTAAAAAAAAACCTGAGATCTATAAGCACCTCAACTGTTAAGCATTGCTGTTACCACATGGCAAAATTCAGTTCACATTTTGGATTTCAAGGCAATATAAAGCATTTAAACAATTGACAATGTCATATAGAGATTGCACACGTTCCTCGTGATAATCCTTAACTAGCCCTGACCGCCCCGGGGCGCCACTTCGCGCTGACTCTCATGGGCCTTGGTGGTGCCATAGCAATACTTGGCATTCTCGTTGCGATACTTGTTTTCGTGCTCGACAGAGTGCGAATTTGTGCGACACTTGACCAGGCACAGCTCAAAATGATCCACGACACTGGCATAAATGTATTTCTGTGTATCTGATGCCTCAAGAACCTGCTGCAGGAGTGATTGCTTGTTCGGATGCAGGCAACAGGACACACAGTATTCGTAGATGGCACAGCAATGCGATGTGGCATTGCAGCTTTTGCAGCTATAATAACTGATGCCGGAAAGCTCCACATTGCAGCAACCATTCATCAGCATCTGATCACGTTGACAGACAAAGCCATGCTCATCCGCCAGCAAGGTGCGTCCCTGCACTGAGTTGCGGCAACTTTGGTCTGGGTCCCGTGTCCGATTCAGATGATCCTCGGGTGGCAGCAGCTGTTGCTGCCACAGTAGCGGTCGCGTTCTTTGCACTTTGTATTCTTCGTAGTGCAGCACGCTAAATGCTCCCTTCTGTAAGCAAAACTATTGAAACAATCAAGGTAAAATAGTTTATTTTTATATCTTACCCGATCAAAGAGGTTGCCAAATATGTAGACAAGGACCAGAACTATAAGGATTATATAAATAATGCGTCTTTTTAGCAGGCGTGTGAGTGCGGCTGGCCACATCGTATGCGTATGCTGGCATGGGCAGCGGCATCATTGCCAACGGTATTTCCCAGTAAATGGCTGCGTCAAAGATGAAAGCTATTGTGATGCAGATGCTGCCTTACTACTGCGTCCGAGTTGTCTTCACCCCGATTGAACATTTGTTGTAAAACGGTTATGTGGTTAATGTCCGCGAAATTGTGGGATATATTTGCAATTTGTTGTGAGATAAACAGCTGCGAAACTGCCGATTAGCGTAGCCAGATAGTGCAATCACTAAGTGGCAAGGTTGTTCATCATTGTTCATTGTTCAAAATAAAGCTAAGCGCGCTTTTAAAAAACAAAAAAAGGCAAAATTAAATTAAGAATAAAACTCGCAGCTTTCATACATACATAGTATAGTTTATCAAAAGAGTAAACGAACAGCGTTTGTTCAATTATTTTAAGATTTTGGAGCTTTGATTTCATGACAAACTAAGTAATACCAATGTTAACACATATAAACGTAATATAACATGAACTTTGAACCAAAACGAAATCGGTGGTCAGCTAACCTAAAAACCATTTAATTTAATCTGTGGAACAAAAAAATGCACAACTGCCGAGTGCAACATAGCCAAAATTAAATGAAAAATATTCGATTTGCTAAAATAAGTGGCTTTTCGCCGCTATCACTAAGACGTTTTTTAGCGACCTCAATGTAAAAGCAGTATTACCATAAAAAATGTGTCCGTTAAATTTGAATTAAGTGACCGCTTCTTGCACCGCTATTCTACCGGCGAAAATAAGACTTTCATGCAGGAAAATCTAAAAATGGCAACAGCTAACAACTAAATTAAAGTTGTTCTGAATACCAAGTTATATTAATCATATTGTATTGTATGTTATTGTTCTGAATATTGGCCAAAGCGAAAGCGACATTTTTTGTGGACCAAAAAGAGTGTAACTTTAGTCTGCCACACAGTCAAGAGTAAACAAAAAACAGCTGATTCTAAAGACCTTTCATCACTTATCCAAGACCCCTTTAGCGACTTCACTGTAAAAGCATAAATGAGAGCTTAAGCAAAAGAACTAGTTCAATTTGAAGCGGCACCGAATCGTTGTGGTTCCGTTGGACACCAATACAACTCTAGACAAGAACGACGAAGAACGTTAAGAAGTCGAGGTGAAAGTGCTTGAAGGCCTGAAAGCGGCCACAAGCAGTAAGCAACGTATCGAAGAGCGGAACAAAACAGTTGCCAAGCAGCCAGCTCACTGATTGGCACATTATTGTATGAAGCTGTCAAAAACGCCTTGACCCTCACCCGCACGTTAGGCAGCCAGGAGCAACAGCTGTTGCTTGCCACACACACATAATCACACACAAACAAAATGCCACACAATCAGTTGCAAAGATGGCTGTACACCTGCCTGTTGGTGAGCGTTTTGCCCACGTTGTGTCTAGGCCTATTGGATGGCCTTTATTGCGGCAAGGAAAACTGTTACGATGTTTTGGGCGTTACACGTGAATCATCGAAATCGGAAATTGGCAAGGCATATCGCTTGCTTGCCCGCAAACATCACCCGGATCTACATCGTGGTGAGGAGGCCAAGGCGCTGGCTGAGGAGCAATTCAAACTGCTTGCAACAGCCTATGAGATTCTGCGCGATGAAGAATCCCGCACCGACTACGACTACATGTTGGACAATCCGGATGCGTACTATGCCCATTACTATCGCTACTATCGTCGACGTGTGGCACCCAAAGTGGATGTACGCGTGGTGATTGTTGTGACACTAACCATCATCTCGGTGATCCAGTACTACTCAGGCTGGCAGCGCTATGACGCAGCTATCAAGTACTTTGCCACAGTGCCCAAATATCGCAACAAGGCACTGGACATTGCACGTGATGAGATCCAGGAGCGTGTGCACAATCGCAAGGGCAAAAACCGCTTATCAAAGCCAGAACAAAAGGAGGAATTGGAACGCATCATACGCAAGGTGATCGAAGAGAAAATGGATGTGCAGGGAGGCTATGCAAAGCCAACGCTATGGGACGTACTCTGGGTGCAGTTGATCATTTGTCCGTACACTCTATTCAATTTTATTGTGTGGCATGCGCTGTGGTTCTGGCGCTACACGGTGCTAAAGCAGCCGTACGGACGGGAACAGCAGTTGTATTTAATACGTCGCCACATGGGCATGGGACAGCATCAGTTCAATTCTCTGGAGGATCGACAGATTGCTGAGTACATGCACCTGGAGCTGTGGCAGCGTGACAAATTTGTTGCGTGGAAGGCCGAACAGGATGAGGAAATGAAAAAGAAACTAGCCGAGAATCCGCGCTACAAAGCCTACAGGCGATACATGAAGAATCATGGACCCGGTCGCATCACTTTCGAGGATTAGTATGGCGTCTATTGACTGATTGTTCAAGTTTTATTGTTCCATCTCGCCGCCATTGACTTAACTGTAATTTATTATTACATTAACATGTTTGTCATCCAACAAAACTTTTGATTTATTTTATTTTTTGTAACGTTTTTTTAACCATTTTTTTTTAGTGAATTTTTTTTTGGCAAGTTTATAAATAAATTATGTTAATAATTCTGTAAAAGCCATTGGACACTGCCCCATGGGCCCCATGGCCATGGCCAAAAACAAAAAAAAAGAAAAACGTTGACCTCGCCGTAAACCGGTTCAAAACGTGCTCACTCGCATCTCATCATCTTCTCAGCAACAGCAGCTGGGTGAAGAACGTGCGAATCTATCTGAAAACAAGAACTTAAGAACTTTCCCACTGTAACAACAAAAAAAATTATGAAATTATATATGTATTTATATATATTGATAGCTCAATTGTCCGAATTTTTATAGAAAATATACTATAAGTAAATACTATATTAAATGGAAATGATTTGTTTTTATAATTTTGTCTTTTATTGAAGGCGACAAATGCACCAAAAACAGTGTCGAAAATCACCTACATGTAGATGGAAAAAAAAGTTTTTTAATATTTTTATATATCTATGTACATACTACATAAATATATGTGTGTGTGTGTGTGTTTTATTTTTCTCTTACAATATAGTTAAATTAATATGAGATTATTATTCTGAATGTTAATAACATGCGTACTATATATCTATACCTATTTGAAAACATAATAATATTACTTCAAAACACAGATCTTAACTTTACTTAGCGAACAGTTTAAGTGACAAGTGACTCGCTGGAATTGTTAACGCAAGAAACATGTGATTTTTAACTAGTATTTTGACTTAGGATTAACTATATTTTAACAGTTATCTAATTGTTATTAGTTTTACTAAGGTTGCGCTCTACATAGTACATATAAGACAGGCACAACCTGTGCCTCATTTACACAGTTGTTCTTAAGTTTTGACAAAAAAAAACGAAAGAAAGCGAAGAGAACATTTTTGTACAAATGTTGATACTTTTTTTTGGTTTCTAAATGTAGTATGTAGTTGTTGGAAACCGTCGATTGCCAACACAATTCTATTTACACAGCTGGTGACTATACTATTCTAATTTGTATTGCATGAATGTGAATGTGAATGTGTGTGTGTGTGTGGGATGTAGTTGTGCTTAGGATAAGAGAACATCTATCTAACGGTACACCGATAATTGCACACTCTTGGCCCTTGGATAGTGTTAATCGATAATACGCAGTTGATTAAGATGAAAAGCAAGTGTGGGTAAATGATCGGGCACATCGGACAGTTCGGGCGGATCGGACAGACAATTAGGGATGGACTATTCCATTAGGTATTTGGTATCGCTGACCAGATCGTCCGAATCAAGCAGATCGCTGACGAGCCCGTATGGCACCTTGACATGTTGCACGTTCTGAAAGTCGTTTTCATCCAGTTCGGCATCATGATAATTGTCCAAATCGTGATGAGGCTCCTCGCCATCTTCGTCGTTGAACATAAAATCATTATTCACAATACACTCCTCCAAGACCTTGGTCTGCTCGCTGCCCATCTGGTTAAGGTTGCGCATACCCATTGCCGCATTCACATTGTGATCATCCTCATCATCGTAATCATCGTCGTCACGATCACCATCACCATTGGCATCGATTGAGGGATTACAATTAGCTACATTCTCGCTGTTCTCACAGCTCATCCGTCGCTCCAAACGCTTCTGTTCCTGCTGTTGCCTGCGTGTGGGCAACCTGATCGACACTGCACCGACCCGTATTGAACCTCTTGCTCCATCGTGATGCTGCTCCAAGTGCGTGATCAGATAGCATTTCTTGGTGAATCCCTTGTCGCACTGTGTGCACTGGAACTGTTTTTTTCCCGTATGCGTGCGCCGGTGCACGGACAGCACGTGGGCATAGGCGAATCCCTTGTTGCACACCTCACAAACATACGGTCGTTCGCCGGTGTGAATGCGTTCGTGCTTCTTGCTGCTGCCAAAGTCGGAGAAACGGCGTTCGCAATAGTGGCAGCCATATGGCTTCTGGCCGGTGTGGACGCGCATGTGTCGTCGCAATTCCACGTTCGATATGAAGGCCTTTTGGCACACCTCGCAAGGATACGGACGATCGTTATTGTGGCGTCGCATGTGTGCGTTTAACGCATGCTGATACTTGTATGTATTGCCGCAGATATCACAAATCTTTGGCTCGGCGGGTCGGCGATTTCGCAAAGCGACATTCTGTATGTTAGTGTTGTTGTTGTTAGCAGTACTGTGGTTGTTATTGTTGTTGCTATTATTATTATTGTTGGATGTTAGAAACGGTGCGGCGAGAGTGTCGACAACACTTTGGTCATCGGGCAATGTGTAGTCATCATCTTCATGGTGTAGTATGTGACTCTGATCCAGTTCCAATTCCAATTCTTGATCAACATCGAGTTCCGATTTGCAACATTTTTCCTCTTGCTCATCAATATGATCCGTTTGATCGGTGGCCCAGTCAACGTCCAGTTCAAGCATTTTATCATCCTCATTGTCGGATGCATTTACTGCGACATCCTGCAGAACTACACTTGTCGCTGCATTCTCTGGCTGCATCAGCGTCATGGCGTCATCCACATCAACAGTGTCAGCGTTAGCGTCATCGTCAACGTCAACGTCATTATCGTTAAAATACTTGATGACTGTATTGGAGTCCGGCTCTGTTTCGAGACGCTTGACTTTCAGGCTGGTCGGTAACTTGAGCTGCTGCGCCTGCTCTAGCTCTAATTTGTCAACGTCTAGCAGCATTGCTGCTGTCGCCGCAGATTGGAACACCTTTTGTGCTTCAAGGCATTTCTGCTGGAAACGGTATGTAATGCTAAGCTCGTTGCGACAGCCGTGACAGATTTTATCTGGTAATTGGGAGAGTAGTGTGCGATCCAGTTGCAGTGCACTGCAGGTGCGTATCTTGTCTACAATTTGCATATGCGGTGTCTCCAGATCTTGGCCATAGATGGAACAGTAGCCGGGTTCCGCGCGCAAACATATCAGGCAGACAACGCCTAGATCCACTAGGCGTGACGCAGGGCTAAAATTCCGCGGCATTGCTTACTGTTTGTTATGAATGTTAAAAACAAAACGCCTGCACAAGCACACACATATACACCATACATACATTCATATGTATATGCGATGCTACATATATTTTGTGTGTCTATTTTGTGCGTGTTTCGTATTTTGTTGTTAGTTTGGTCGCCTTATCGATAGTTGGACATCTCTTTTAAACAGAGCTATCGATAAGTTGATTTATCAGTGAACTGTGAAAATACACATATATTTTATTTGCATTGATATTGTATTAAAATTGGCTTTTATTTTGAAATTATTTTAAAACGCAAAATATAATCAGTTACCCAAAAAACAAATCCAACATTACTTGGTTCCATACAAACTCCCACGAACTAGTTGACATTAGTAACTGGTATCACCGCTAGAGGGCGCCCATTTGCCTACTCGCACACTCATGTGTATGTATAGAGATGAGTACGACACTTTGATATTTAGCTGGCCGCTATCGATAAGCAAAGTATAAATAAAAATTTTGAAAACTTGCAGGTTGGTTTTTAATCAAATAGGTCAGTTCTATGTCAGTTCTATGTCAGTTCTGTTTGTTTACTGAAGTGAGCTTTCGACAAAATTTGTGTTTAATGTAATGTAACATAACTTTTCAAGTGCGCATTCCAAATCGTCTATCAGCACTCCACCGAAACTTTCGTTTGGGCTCGCCGCGCAAAAAAAGAAAAAAAAAATTGGATTGCTGTATACTTAGGTATTTATTGCCTGAGGCAACCTAATCGCAACACGGACATGTCCCAGAATCCGCTTAACGACTTGACAAAGCAACTGATTGAATTCTTCGTTATTTACCCGAAGAGTCTGGATACTCCTCGTTACCAACGGTATGGGGACCTTATCCGCTATCATAGCGAGAATCTCATTCAAATGGGCGATCTCAGCATTGCGGCAACTAAATTCAATTGGCATAGCTTTGCACAAAGGCAGGGCCTGCAATTGCGCGTTGAGTCAGAGGAAATGCTGCCAGACGAGCAATCGTTGAAGCAACTGGTGGACGCAAGCAAGAAGTGGATATTCCCACTGCATAAGATTACAATTATACCAAAGGATCGCTACGGCTTGCGTTTGCAGCGTGCTCCAATCATTTCGCATGTCATTGATTCAATACTGAAGCATGGTGACAACTATGGCAAATACATAAAAACGGCGGCCATCATGCCCACAATATGTCTGACCCTAAACCCAGGCAATGCCAAGGAGCTGCACAAGTTTCGCGCTTCACAACTATTTAACATACTGCAACGTGTGTTGGAGTATGCCAACTGGCGTCTAGTGGATGCAGAGCAGCAGGCCGACGACACTTTGCTCGTCAGCATCGAGTGCAACAGTACACCACGTCGCGAAACCAATGACCAGTTGAAGAAGAAAAGTGTGCGCATGGTATGCGGTCCGGTCCTGGAACCAGTCACAAAGACGGCTGCAACGCTGACCAGCGACTCCTACATGGCGTAAGTATGAGCTCAAATTAAGAATCGCTTGCACTGTCCCATAATGTATTTGTGTTTCCGAATTATCAGTTTGCGCTCCAATGACATGTTGCTAATAGCAATGCATCGCCATGGTTTGCGCGATTGTGCAAAGGATCGAAACATCGATGGTCTGTTGCAGTGCTTGGGCCATGCCACTGTCATTGTGGATTTGTTTGAGGTGCGTCATACCAGTGGCACAACTGTCGTACGCAACGGCTCGGGCAGCTCAAAGGGCGCCAGCTACATACTATACAATTCGGCCCGTTTGGAAACATTGCTGCGCACCTTTGCCGCCCAAGTGGAGGCAGGTGCTAATGAAGCGTTGCCGCCGCTAGAGGCGGTTGATCTCAGTCTGCTTGAGGATGAGGTGCGTTCAACAGACCAATCTCTTTAATCTTTTTCTCATAAACATGTTAATACCTCTGCAGCTGGATTGGCAATTAATCTATGGATTTTTACTAAACTTTCCAAACGTGGTCGAGTCAACCCTGATTCAACTGGAGCAGGGCCAATGCGCCGTTCACATCATTGTGCGCTACATTGTCGACTTGGCCACTCTTTTCAGCCGCTACTATCGCAAAAAGCAGATTCTTGTGCAAAGGCGTCCCAATCTGACCCAGACACTCTATGCTCGCGTTTACTTGACCAAGGCGGTGCGTCAAGTGTTGAATTCAGCACTGGCGCTTTTAGGTATACAGCCCGTCGACTATATGTAAGTGCTACAACTACAATTGATCGCATTTAAGCAAATAAAATAATCATAATGCATGTAATTTAATCTATATGTATGTGTGGTGTAAAAATAACTTTATTTATCAACAATGAAAGCCAATTATTTATAACAATTATGGATAAAGTGCATTTACTCAGTGCAATCTCGATAAGTAAGAGCTGGCAAGATTTGATTAGTAAGCAAAACAATACTATAAAAATCATTCTATTTATAAACTATGTATATATCTGGCATAAAAACTAATCCAGGAACAATAGTTTTCTCCCATTTAGATGATAAGAAATACAAAATTCTTGAATATTCATTGTATAGTTTTGTCATGGTTATGTTTAATCATAAAAATTCTGAATTAATGTTTAATTTTAATTTGCCTTAAATTTAGTTTTATTTTTATAACTAGTATACTCTATACACACGATAGAATAATGTATGGAATACATAGGAACAGATGGCCAAAAATACATTTTAAGCTCCAAAATTTTGTAAAACCATATATGAATGTCTATGTAGTTGTTTTGAAAAAAACATATAAATCATATAACAAATAAATAATATCAAATATGTTCAATTTTATAATCTGTTAAGGAACATAGAGTTTAAGTATATATTATATAAACTCTAATAGGAACTAAAACTAAAAGTGTTGCAAGATTATATTACACACTCACACTCGCACACAAACACACTGATAGGAAACTTTTAAGCATAATACTATAGTGAAGAGTGCCACAGAGTGGCCACGTCCTATCATCATCTGACCTGGTGCTTTTGCCGATTGAGCACAGTGATAAAGTCAACGTTCTCGCGATTGTTAAAGAACAGCTGCTCCATGAATCGAGTGCTGCCCAGAGAGTTGGCCTTGGTGCCCAGGCACATGTTATACTGGGGCGCATCCAACTGTACGTCGCAGCTTATGTCATGGTAGATGTGCACCAGCGTGGGATCTGGAGCACGAAAAACACTGAGACGTCGCCACTGTTCGGCGGCTTCGTTATAGTCGGACGGCACTTCGGCCGTATTGGATAGAAAGCCATGTTGTCGTGTGCCGACACGCACAATCTTCTCCAGAAACTTAACATCCTCCAAGCCCCAGCCAGTTATATCCTTATCAAAGCCATTTATATCATCATCCAGTATATCCGATTTGTATATGGCACAAATGCCAAAACCAAATTGTCTGAAATACCCATTCTCATCGTCAATGGGCTGCGATTCGGACCCGTCGGACCCAGTGTCCGCTCCACGTCGCTTCGGATCATACTGGCTGAACACAATGGGCAGATAGACCTGCCTGCCCCGCTGCGTATGCATGCGAACACGCTGAAGCGTCTCCACGCCAAACACCATGTCGACATCAATGAACAAAATAATATCCTGCTGCTCTATGTACGAGGAACGTGCCGCAATATCCAAGGCAACGCCGCGCGAGAACTGTCCATTGCGATGGATGTAGTTGATCTGCTTGTAAATGTAACGCGAACGCAGCTTGTTCAGCAACTGCAGATGATCGGTCAGCTCCTCGGGCGGACCAAAGATAACCACCAGCAGATCACAATGCGATGCAGCTTCAATACAGACACGTTCATAGGTGCGCAGAAAACGTTCGAAGGTCGCCAGACGGCCAGCAATGGGCAACACGAAGACAATCTTGTCCTGCTGTGGCGACAACAGATTGCTGGCCATTGTGAAATGACTGCTGAGGCGGGCCATGCTGTTCTGTAAGAGGCTGCCCAACAGACCTGCAGAAGATAAAGCTTAAATGAAGCGTTATTTGCATATTATGTTTTTGGGTATTTTGAACCCACTTTGCTGTAGCGTGACATTGTAAAAGTCCTCGTCCAGCTCCTTGACAAAGATGCCGGTAAAGGCACGTTGCACATAGAGATGGCGACGCACCGGCACTGTCATCTTCTTGCCACGATACTTTTTGTAGATGAGCAAGAGATCCAGTATCAGATCCTGGCCATGCAACGCATCCAAACGATGATAGCCGTAGAGCAGTTCACGAAACTCAATGACACGACCACGTTGTCGCGAATAATAGTTGATGTTCTCCATCACCTCGGTGATGACATCCTCGAGACCCTCACGCATTGCCGAATCAATTTTCTGTTTGGGATTCGCTGATCCCGCCGAATACAGACTGCGTGCTATGAACGACCAATCCAACAGATCCGCTGTGCTGCCGGGTACAAATTTATTCAGCTCTGGACTTATGCCTGCAAATACGAATTGAAAATAAATATTTCTATATACTTTTGGGGGGGTGTCAGAGAAAAGTCTGACCTAAAATGTTATGATCTTCAAAGTGTTGTTTGCCCTTGTCCTTGTCTGACAGGGCAGCGGGTGAGACGCTGGGTAACATATATGTGCTCTCATCTGGCACCTCCAAATACTTGGCCATGCGCTTGATGTCGCGATGCAACAGCAGCGACTCCTGACGCAGCTCCTCGGCCTTGAGACCCTGTATGTAGGAATGCAGACGATACATCAGAGGCGCCTGCTTAATCGGATGCAACGTGATGGCATTATGTATCTCCTTGCGCTTCAGTTTGCCCGTGTACGCATTACGTCCGCTCGAATTGTGCCTCAATATATATTGCATCTGAAACAGGTAAAAAGGAAAATTATTCAATTGAACTGAATTGCAACTGTTTGTCGAATACTTAACCTCATAGTTCCAGGTGCAGGGTATGCCGGCAAACTTTTGTACGCAACGTCCGACCTCAACGTCCTCGTGTGTGCTATACAGATTCTTCAGACAGGTGGGTATATGTGGAGCGACGCGACGCAGTGTCTCGCTGCTCAGGATGACGCCCGGGCCGCCCATGCAAAAGTTCTCATCGAACTCGAGGGACAGCAGACCAAATTCCTCGGTATTGCCTTTGCCCGCCTGGCCAATAAACTGCGGCTTTGAGCTGTCAATGGAGCGCAGAAAACGCTCCAGTTTGTCCGGCTCCATGTACACATCGTCATCGGCGCGTATGAACCACTCGAATCGATCGATATAATGCTCGTACATATAGTACAGCATCATGAATGATTTCTTTTGCGGCGGATAACGATCGTCGACATTCTTCAAGCCCACCACGGGCAGCTCCTCGGAGTAACTGCCCTCCGAACTAAAGAATGCAATGCGTCCGGGCACCTCCTTGCCCCACGTATCGTACACAGCTTTAGCTCGGCCCTCAATAAAATTCTTGGCGGTCATAACGCCCACAAACACCAAATTACGCTGCGAATTCTGTATGGTATCCTCATTGTCCAGACCAATAATCTCATTTGGTGTCTTCAGATTCGTGGGCCGAAGACTGCAACGCTTGACAATCTCCAAGGCACGATAGTTCTTTAGCACTGTGCCGATGCAGAGTCCCAATACGATGCCAAAGCAGGCAATGATTAGCGTTTTACGCTTTGTCATTTTATGTTGCAACATTTTTTTTATTCTTCTCGTTGTTGTTGTTGTTATTGTTGGATGGGGGGATCACCTAATTGTGCATGGGGTCGCTGCCAGCAGCCGTGTGCGGTAAGTGCCACAAAGCGCTGCAAAAATAAAAGCGAAATAAAAACACGCAAAGCAATTACTTATCAAATGCGATTTGATCAATCTGATTTGAGTGGCGCGTGCCACATGTTGATGTTGAACTATGTATGAGAGCAATTCGAACAATTTCTCGCTAAAAAACACATACTCATAAAATTATTTCTATCCATTGCTCATGATAGGATTTCTCGGAATTAGTATTTCGTTTGTTTGCTTCGAAAAGTGTATTTGGTTTGTGTCTGGGGTGAAAAAAAGAAAAAAATATCAAGATACAAATACTTAAATTTCAGATACTTTGTACTTGGGGATGCTCAATTACTTGAGCTCAGATTGAAAATAAACAACTGGCGGTGGCTATACATACATACATATGTATAAATTTAGCTTGGTGCAACGTATAAATTGGACATTGTACGAACGTCAATTGGATTGTGCCACATTAAGATGAAACCACAAGGGAGAGCGGCGTAAGGCGGGTGGGTGATACGTCTTATGCCTCCGATTTCTTATGGGTGTATTTGATCGCTATAATGTCTATCCGGTTGCTTACACTCTCTATGTGTGTGTGTGTGAGGAGAAGGGGAAGGGGGATCATTCCTCGTGCCTGTCGGTAGTTTCTTTTACTCATTTCGCACTGGCCCGGCCCGCACATAAACGCAAATTAAATAAACAAACAGCTCAGAAAACTATTTGGTCTACAAAAACCTGACGAATTGTTTGTGTGTTAGTGTGTGTGTGTGTGTTTTCTTATTCCATTGCTTCGACTTTGATCGTTTTTGGTTGGAGAGCTCTACTTGTTGTTGTTGTACAGGTATTGTGTTTGATTTGAGTTTGTTTAGTTAGCAATCAAAGCAAAAACTATTCATATGTACGCATTTTAAACGCCTAATGGCCTTCACCTCCTGCTCCCTTACCGATCTCCCGATCTTTCTCTCTCTCTCTCTCTCTCTCTAAACATACTTTTTTGTGATTCACCTGTGCAGGTGTTTATAGTTGAGCGGTCAATTTCTGTTTAAATGCCATTACCTCTAAACCATATACTTATTTCAATTATGCAACTGACTATCGCCGGACACCTCGAACGTAGCACTTATCTTCTTCATTATTATTTTATTGTTTTTTCCTTGTGTGTGTGTTTTGGATTTACCTTGGTTTTTTCTATAATTAATATAGTGAATCTGTTGTGTGTTTGAATAGATTACGAGATTTTTAAGTAAAGCTTTGATCGCTCTCTTGACTCTCAAGGTGGCATAACCTATAGATTTGTATATGGGATAATTTGTTCAAACTGAGATTTTGAATAATTTTATTGTTTTTGATGCACTATTTCACTTTCTGTAAATTCATAGCCTAGACACACACCTTTTTGTCTAAGAGAGGATATTAACATGTATCAAATCTACATATGTATGTATGTGTGTACATCAGATTTATGAAAATTAGTAAATAATTGACAGGCTTACCTTGCTCTTGTTGTTTTTTAGCTGAAATCAGAAGTTTTTGTTTTTTTGCAGTGCCAACAGATAAGGGCTTCTGCGTAGTCGGTTAATAATTTTGCACAATTCGCTCGCTAAAGTTGAGACTGAAACCGAAAGGCAAAATGTACGACACCGGGACGGGAGCGACGACCGGACGGATAAGCCAACGTCTCTGGCTCTGTCTACGTTTGCGTCTGCGACACTGTGACACTGTGACAGTATCACGTCTCAAGCTTGGCACTGTGTCTGTCTGTCCGTGGTGTGACAGGCGCTGGGCAGGAAATGCGAGACTGAGACACACTCACACATACACTAAAAAAAAATGCGAATTTGAGTCGGGCTGAACGAAAACGCTTTTTTTGCAGGCCGAACAAAAGTTTGACTTGTACATTTGTATGTACACATACAGATGTGTGTGTGTATGGATGTCGTACAATTTGCAACTGGCAAATACACAACAACAACTGTTGTTCAACTGTTGACAATTATACGGCGTTGGGGCAATTAATGTGCGCTGGGCTTTCAACTTGAACCGACGGCAAAGCCAACGCAAGCACAAACACACACACACTCATACACATTAGCAGAGTTAGTGAAACAAACATGCGCTGTTTAATTATTATTTTTAGCTGATGTTGTTTTTATTGCTGCTGTTAACGACGATAAGTTCAACAAGTAAGAAGGCTCTAGTCAAGTAAGCTCGACTAGAAGATACCCTTAACCCTTAACACGTTCATACATACAGACGGACGGACAGACAGACAGACGGACATGACTAAATCGATTCGGCTGTTGATGCTGATCAAGAATATATATACTTTATGGGGTCGGAGAAGCTTCCTTCTGCCTGTTACATACATTTGCACAAAACCATTATACCCTTTTTACCCATTTCATGGGTTAAGGGTATAAAAAGGTCGATTCACAAAATTTATACATAATAGCAAAAACTTGTTATGTACACGTTTCAATTATGTATTTTTCTTTATATTATTGTACTTTATGGCTTGTTTCATTTATTTTAATTTAACTGGTGTATTTTGCACAACTTATATAAATAACAAAAGAAAATATTAACAAAAAAACGTAATAGTTGTGGACCCCGTTGGTTCGTTTTGTTGCGTCTCTGTGTGTGTGTGAGACCGAACACGCGTGTTGCATACACACAAGAGCAAAAACGCTGAATGCCGTTGAAGAACTAACCGAGCAAGCGTTCTGGTGCGCGGTGCGCCGGCAAAACTTGGCCGCTGAAAGATCCATTGAGAGCGTCGATGAGAGAAACACAAAATATGAGAGAGCGGTGGACGTGGAGAGAGATACAAATGACAGACCGGCCGCTACCTTTGCTGCAAAAGTAACTCTCAGAAACGGCGCTCACCATTTGTGTGTCTGTGCGTGTGGGTATTTGTGTGAGATCTGCTTAGCTGATAGCAACAGTTGGTCGAGGGAGCGAGCTAAAAAGAAAACACACCACTTCACTCTTTAATAACGTCCCTACATATGGCCACAGCGCTTCCATGTGGTGTTATGTTGTGCGTATGTCGATGCCAAAACGATAATGGGCCACATGTGGCTCAATCTGAAACTCAAGCAGATCTGTCCCTTTCTTTTTTTGTTCGCAGAATTATTAAGCGTAACATCAGAATATGTATTAGTTTTGACAAGGGGCGTAAATATCAAATTGATTTTAGTTTTAATAAGGTTTTAGTATTAAAACATGTGTCTGATATCTTGTGCAACTATCCAAGTCCTATATATCCTGGAACGAAGTTGTTACGCATGTTAAATTTCTTCCTGTATACGTTTTTTAAATCACAAACGAATTTTATATAAAAGGTTCGAGTCTGAGCTATGAAATCCACATATAAAGCATTGCAGCCTCTTGGGCTGCAGTTTTGTGTGTTTCCTTTTGGTACTGCCTGACTTTTTAGAAAACAATAATAGGCTGGCATCACCTAAAAGAAACGGTAAATTTTTGTAAATAGAGAAAGAACGAAAAATGTGTTCACGTGTTGCTTGTTAATGTTGTAACTAATTGTTATATGGTACTTGTTAAAAATTTGAAACGGAGCTAGAAAATATGAATTTGCGGCTGTGCCTCCTGTTGTGCGCAATATGCAGTTGCAGCGGCATTGCAAGCCTACGGTCCACAAATACCTCCGCGCCATCCATGGAGGCGCGTATTGCAGAAGTAAAAAAGCTGCGCAGTGAAATAAAGGCGGCTTTTGAGGCGGACAAGGAAATACCGGTAAGTTATTTGACATACTACTCGATAAGTTTTCACTATTTAAAGCATCTACAGGAAGGCATCATTGTGCAACCGGAATGGACAAAGCAGAATCAAAAAGTCATTGCCAAGCCCAGCAAAGTTAAAGTCACCCAATCTGCACTAAATGAAGCAAAGGCTCTACGCACTGAAATCAATGAGGCGGTTGCTAGACAGGGCAACACAGAGGAGGTGCAGCAATTGGAGGCTGCAATTAAAGTCAAAATGGAAAATGAACAAAATCAATCCAATGTGGGCAATCCTCGTGAGGAGCTGTTAGGCAGCAGTGAAGCTGCTGCCAATGAGGCCAATGTGGTAGACGCAACACCATTGAACATTGATCTGGGTCAACTGAGAAAATTGGAACTTTCCAAGCGGCGTACACGTGAAATGCTTGTACTCAGTCGCATCGTGGAAAACCTACAATTTACACTTGGCGCAGATGTCTCGCATTGGCTACAACTACAGCAAAATGGAAGTGTGTACTTTGTAGGCCGACGCAGTAATGATTTGCTACTGTGGAAGCAAAAAGCTCTCATCAATGGCAGCGACTTTCCAACCTATGAACCGTTGCAACCTTTACCAGTGCCGGGAGGTATTGATGCAATGCTTAGCCACGAGCGATGGAATGCACGGGCGCAACTACAAGAGAGTTTGCTAATTCTTGTCACACAGCAACAGTTGATCTGGTATCGTCTGGACGCCGAAGTGGGCGTAACACCGTTCTGGCACTGGCCATTAGGCAGTCCCATTAGCAAGCTTTTATCGTTTGCAGTGGAGAATCGCGAGTATTTGGCCCTAGTGCACGATCGAACGCTTAGCATATATGCCTACGATGTGGATGTGATGGAGTTCTGGATTGTACAGCGCATGCAGTTGGAGTTGACAATAACGGCGCTAGCCGTGCTGGACACGGGTCGTGACTTACTACTGGCCGTGGGCCAAACCAATGAGGCGCTGATTTATGCGCATAACATGCGTGAACTGGTACAGGATACGGGTTTACAGCTACAGCTACGACAACGTCTGGAAGCACCTCAGATCGCTGATATTGCCGCCTTCCAAATGGGTGGACGCAGCTATATTGCGCTAGGTGGTCTACGGCCACAGATACTCGCCTATGTGCAGGGTCAGCTGGTACCCAAGACGCTTCTGGGTCAGAACTATAATCTGGTGGAGCTGTTTTTGCCCGTTCCTGTGCGCACGTATCGGGATGATATGTTGCTGCTGGTGCAGCATCGCATTTACTTTGATACACACTCATTGCTTCAGTTGGAGGTGCTTGTGTGGAACGGAGAGGCATTCGAGGCCAGCCTTCCACCTCCTTGTGAGCTTGGCACTCAGACACACTATGGCGCCAGCTGCATGCTGGACGAACAGCGGGATGCTGGCTTGACTGGTGCGGTTCTGCTTCGTCAGATGCAGCCACCACTGCTGCTAGTGCCGCGCCAGGCAGCATCCTCAGGCCTGTTTCGGTTGCACACACAGCTGTTGCCGCGCAACTCGGAGCTGCAAGATCTTCAGGAGATCCACAACTTTATGCGTGACTGGGTAGAAGAACAGGATAAGCTACTTATGCTTTCCAATCAGCTACTCCAAACACCGGCAGCGCCAGTCAGACATTACGAAGAGCTCACTACACCCGTGGTCATCAACGATAATGCCATCGTGGAGACACTGCTTGTGAATGGAGAGCTGTGGACTGCGGCAGATGCTGCCATGGATGTGCATAAGCTGCTGCACGATATACGCGTTGTAAGAGATCAGCTTGAGGGTATAGAGAGCAATCGTTCCAAGCGTCAGCCACAACTCTTTCGCTATGACTATGATCAGTTGGACTTTGATGTTGTACAGGTGCAGAGTCTGGACATAAAGATGTTGAACCATGTGCCTTTCTATGTACAGAATGCCACAATGCAGTTCAATGGCTCGATTAATGCACAACGCTTGGAGCTGCTACAGCCAATGATAATTGAACAACTCGAACCATTGCCCTCCAATGCACATGAGAGTTTGCAACAAGACGGCGATCTTAACTTCGAATACATCCATGGCTTGGAGTGGACACAATTCATACAGCAGTTGGTCTGGCGTCAAGAACCACTTCAGCTTTCGCAGTTACTTGTGCATGGCGTAAGTGAATATTTTCCATTTCGTTCTATTTGTGAAGTTATCTTAACAATTCATTACCTAATACAGGCTGTTGTCTTTGAGGACTCGCTGCATTTGAGTGCACTAAACGAGCTGAGCTTTCCAGGCGACTATCTCTGGTCCCAAGGCAGCACCACATCTATTGTTCGCTCACCCAAACAGTTTACCCAGACACTGTGTATGTTGTTTAAATGTTTAGTTTAGCTGATCAGTTTTTGTCATGTGCCTTGTTTGTGTCTTTATAGCGACGAATATGCTCGACACTACTGGCAGTATCAATGGAGTCGATCCTTCGAATGTGGTTACATTGAGCGATGTGCAAGAATGGCCGGGTTGGGTCACATTCACACAGCTGGAAGTATCTGAGGAACTCGAGGTGATTACACATACTAAAATCGCACCTTTTTGTACTGACAAATAATAGAATATTCCAAACTAAATAGCTTAAGGGCAGCGCGCAAGGTCGCCAATTTGAGGAGGCGCCACTTAATCCCATGCTCACAGAATCGCATCACATCCATGCCGCTTGCCACTTTGCCCAACTGATTGTAAATGGACCATTGCATCTGCGTGGACTGCTGGATAACAGCAGCTACGATTCGCTGCTGGGTGACCTGGCTCAGCGACCTGCCGATGCCAACGAAGAGCTGCCAATACCAGCAGCTAAGCAGGTGCAGCAGCTTGAGCTGCCAGTGGATGCACATCTGACAGATGGCACACTCAACGGCATTCCAATCGAGCGTTTTGTCACCAAGCATACAGAGCAAACGCTGCACAATCTGAGTAGCCTGGCTGGATATGTATACTTTCATCGGCTGCAGCTCAGCGGTGTCTACGACGGCGTTCAGTTGGAGCAGCTAATGGGACAAGCTTTGCGTGTGGATGCACCGCTGTTAGCACCAACGACACGTCTTCGTTTTGCCAACCCTTTGCAACTAACAGATCTGCTTGTGACACACGCTCTGAATGATATGCCACTGTCTAGCAGCTATCAGACACTTCACGAGCCACTGCATCTCAGTCAGGCGCACTTTCAGCTCCTGCAAGCCAAACAACTCGATGTCACCCACAATGTGACGGGCCCTGGTCGCCTGAACGGACTCAATCTTACCAGTGTGCTTTCAAGTGCACCTCAATCGGACACGTTGCAGGTCGAAGACTTGATACTGCCCATGGGTGCTCATGCATTGCAGCTGCAGGGCATCGAAGCCCCATTGCTGTTGGATTTCCTAAAACAATTTGATGAACTGCCGCTGCTCATACTCAATGCTCAGCTGCAGGTGCAGCACATTGCGGTCAGTGGCGCAGTAGAAGTGCTTGGCCCACTCAATGGCCGTGATCTTGCGCAATTGCAACGCGATGTTGTCTGGTTGGATCGCAGCAATGACCTGCACACACGATGGCGCTTCCAGCAGCCGCCCATATTTGCCAACGATTTGCTGCTCTTGGGCAGCTACAATGAGCGTCTCTTACCCGAACTTCTCGAAGATATTGTGCTGCGCAATGATCAGCATCAAGAGATACTAATAGTGGGCACCAAGAGTTTCGGGGGCCATGTTAGTGTTCTGGACACACTGCAACTGAAGGCACTTAATGGTGTGCCCTTCGAACGACTGGCCAACAAACTGCAACCGATGAACTTTGATGGCGATCTACGTTTGGAAGGACGTTTGTATTTGAACCACTTGCGACTGCAAGGCAAACTGAATGACGAAGAAGCTGAGCAGCTGGAAGAACAGCTGCGCTGGGATACGGATACGTTTGCTTTCGTGCAGCGTGGACTTATACGATTGCGTGATCATGGTCAGCTGCAGGAGCTGACCGTTCTTGGCCATCTGGGCAATCGCAGCATGGAACCGCTTAAGGAATTCTTTGATAATATACTCGATAAGCGACAGCCTCAACTGCGTCTGGAGGGCCACAAAATCTTTACGGGCCGTGTTAGCATACGCGATGGCGCCCATATTGTTAATCTAAATGGTGTAGAGCTGGAACAGCTGCTGCAGCAGCTCATCTTCATTGATAGCGTTGACGTTGGGCATGAAATCACCATTCAAACACCAGTGCACTTTGAGGCTTCTGTGCAAATGGATGAACTGCAAGCAGATCATTTGGTGCTGCAAGGTGAACGCATTAATGGTTGTAATATCACCGAATGGATTCGCGACACGGTACGCGTAGATCGCGACTGGCAGGCGGAAGGTAATTGCTATTCATAATTATATACACGAGACTTATTTTGTCTTTTCATTTGTAGATCCTCTTGAATTTGGTCAGGGCGCTCTTGCCTTTAATGCGTTGCACGTTGGCCACTTGAATGGTTTAAATCTTTCACGCATCGTTACCTTGCATACGCCACAAAACCTAAGTTTCCCTTTGATCACCAAGGAGCTGCATCTGAATGATGGCCACGTGCTTCTAAATGGGCTAGTCAATAAATACAATCTGACAGAGGAATATGCCAATACGTTGCTGGTGAGTTAGACGTAAATAATGTTTATTATTTACTGGCTGTAAAGTGATATTTGTTATTTACACCATCAACAAGTAAATTATTTGTTTTATAGTTGGAAATCCAGTAACTAAGAGTTAAGGCCACTTAAGTTGAGATCATGCAACTGTTTTTCCAATTCCATTACATCATTGTCGCTTTGACTGTGATCTTTTATTAGTTATGTATGACCAGAATCCACGCTTGTCGGTTAAAAGCTCGCCAATTGGCTTAAATTCACTTTGGAGTCGCATCTTTCAAGAGTTTATCCCAATACTGACTTGCCACGGAGTACGCGCTATCACACTCAAGTTATGTTTCATTATGTCAGTGCCAACGAGTTTCCCTGCAGACGAAACATCGTAAATGATGCCTTGCAAAGCCACATACATTTTCCCCTCAGGATTTTGAGAATTGTAGTACTTCAGCTCCTTCGTAGTTAGCGTAAATGTAGAAGTTGCTTTTGTCGACGCTTTCTTATAGAAGCTATACAGATCATACAGATCGATACAGAACATCAAGCATTGTGCTTAGAAAATATCAAAACGACTACAGATGTACTAAATATCCAAAAGCACATTTTGAGTAGTTTGGTAATCGCTTTGGCTTTCTCTTTTAGATCAATGCACCGCATGTGCAACGTGTGGAGACACCGCTGGTGATGCAATCAGTGGATGTTAGTGGCTCCCTGCTGGCCAATTGGCCCGTCAATGGGGATCCCAATCTCAATTTAAGTGATGTGGCCACATTGCACGAGAAACAACTGCGTTTGCAGACACCGTTGAACTTTGCTTCGCTGCATGCCCCAGAGTTGCGCACTCGACTACACATCAATGGATTCAACTACAGTGCGTGGCATGAGAAGAGCTTATGGGCGCAGGGCAGACCGACACAGGTCATCAGTGGCAACTGGAGTGTGCGCTGGTTGCGTCTGAAACAGCCAAACACCCAAACGGAGCCACAGCCAAATCATGAGATTCATCGCCGGCAGATAACCGGATTGGCCCAACGGTATCAGGAGCTATGCCTAAGACTTGCCCAATTGTTTGGCCTGCTGCGTCTGCCATATCAGGTGAAGCAGCTGCGACGCAGCTTTTCATTGCATCAGGCTCAGGATCAGGCAGATGTGCGTCGTGTCTTTGCGGTGCAGTCACCGTCAGAGGGGTCAACAAGTTATTTGCTGATCAATGAGCTGGGCTGCTGGACGCGTATCTATCGCTGGAATGGTGCACAATATGACAGCGCCGGTGGCTTTGAGAGCGGACCCGTTGATGATGTTGCAGTGCTGCAGCTACAAAACGCAACAAATGACCAGTTCAGCTTTATGACCAGCTATGAGCTGAGTGAGGACCAAGCGGAACTGAATTGGAACTGCAGCAGCTTGGAGAATTTGCAAAGCTGGCGTACCAGCGCCCAAGTTGATATTGAGCCGTTGGGCGTACCAACCCCGACGCTGCAGCAGCTGCAGCAAAAGCACGAGGCACAACTTTTGCCACGCCGTGGTCCCAGCTACCAGGAGGCCATCAAGTACTTAAGCCGGCCCAGCATTGAGTCACAGCTGCGTCCACATCTCGATGCCACCCATGCCCTCAATCAGGAACAATACGAATCGTTAAGGAGACGCCTGCTGCAGCATCTCAGCTTTCGTTTGCAGACCGAGGTGAATATCACACAACTGAGCATTCCCGAAAGTGATCTATATGATGATGAGCATCTGGTGGAAGACTTTCTGCATCTAATGCGTCAGCTGCATCGGGCTTCCAAATCTGAATCGAAGCTATTTGCGATGCTGTCAACGGATACGTTGCCATTGCCGAATACACCAGCTAGCGTATTGGCGGCACGCAGTGCTCAGCTCATTTGGCCAGTTCTCAAGGAGCTGAGGGCGTTGCATGCACGGCTCGCAACCGATAGCAACGATAGCTGGACACTGGAAGAGGAGCAGGAAGAGCAGCATGCGCTCATACATTTGTTAGAGCAAACTTTGCTTGATGTGCTCCTGTTGGCCAACATGGGCGACAATCAGGAATCGATTCATACCGATGAAAACACAATGCGACTGCATGCAGTGATCGAACGACTCCGTGAACTACAACAGCACTTGCAAGAGGAAAAGAAGAGGGAGGAGGAGGAAGACCTTGGCACGGCCAGCAGTAGCATGCATGCCATGCAACTGCCACCTCCCACAACCGCACAGCAGTTGCAACCAGTGGAAACAATTCGTTTGCATGTTGGTCCAGCAGAGCGTCCAAAACTGCTCTATGCGCGTCTGACTATTGTCGCGTCAGAGGCACCGCCAGAAGCACCATCCACAGCGCCAGCTGCACACATCCAGCTGCATCATGCCAATGGCAGCCTGTTCCAATCGCTAGCCGCCGATATTGGGGCACGCCAGTTAACAGCGCTGCGGGTGCGTGACGAGACTTTGCTGGCCTTTGTCGAGGGCTGTTGTCGTGTGCGCGTCTTTATCTATCGCGGCATTGAGGGCTTTGTACCATTCACCCAGTTCCATGCCGAAGTGGATGTGCCAGAAGTGCAGCCTTATGTGCAGCAATTGTTGGCCTTGCGGCTGCCCTTGCAGCGGTCACCAGGCGCTCTTTATATGTTGACTGTGGTTCAGGCACGCCGTTTAACCTTCTATGAGCTGGTCATGCCAGGATTCTTCGAGCCTTGGCTAAATTGTAAATAATGTTTGGAGTAACTTTAAGCTTTCTTTCTTGTACATATGTATATTTTTCAACATATCTCTGAATTATTAATAAATGTTAATAGTTTAACATTGTAATTATGTTCGAGAGATCTAAAGTTTATATATTGATATGATTATAATAACACTTTTGGGTTTATATATTATTATTCATGTATGTATTATATATGTATATGTATGCATCTGCTTAATGAACAACATCTTCCAAATGCATACAATGTTGTCTGTGTTTGTTTTTGTGTGTTTGATTTGTTGTTGTTGCAGATTGTTTCGATTTAAGCTTCGGCAAGCTAATAAATAATTTGGTTTTTATTGTTATTGTGCTCACAATTTTGCAACTTTCTCAATATCTTTAACATGCCGACAAACAGACAGACAGAGAGACATACATATGCATGTTTAGATATTTGTATTAATTATTAACATTAGCTATAACGAATACCCTCACAATGCACCCAAATTGTTAATCACACACTTAAGATATGAATAGGCTTTAAGATACATAAATGCAGTTATTTGCATAATTTATATGAAAAAAAGAGAAAAAAACAAATTACTGAAGGCCCTTCTGTGTTAAAATTCGTATAATTTATGGAAAACTAATCAAAGAGATAATTTTAAGTAATTATAATGGTGGCCCTTAGTGGCAGGCATATCTATTAATTTGATAGTTTCATAACTTATAATCCCTCTTTCAAATATCTGTATACGTTATAGTAAGTAGGGAATCATGGCATTTCGACTAGTTGAAATAATAATAATAATAATAACGAAAATCAAACAGGTTTCAGTTTTTTGTTTTTTTGGTTTTTCTTTTTGCATCGCTTTTGGCAATGACAAGACAGATCATCAGATCTGTAACCACTTGTCGAATAGCTGCCACTGAAGATTGAAGTTAAATGGCTTTTGCTGATGGTTGACTGCTGGCAAACCGACTCAACGACCCAACTGACTCAGATACATAATTCAATCTGACCACAAAATATAAAAAAAAACAAAAACTCAGCTGATTTAATGTTGCGTTGCGTTGAGTCGAGTTGAATTTTGAGCTCTGTGGCATGTTGAGGTGTCGCTTTGTTTGGCAAATTTCGCATTCAACATAAGCTTATCGCCGTTTGGGCCGCGGGCAAGCGGGCGCGCCGTGATTAATTCCCTCACTGATTGTAAGCAAATTAAGAGTCGTTGGATTAAGAGCGCGAGATACTGTTACGAAATGGCGACGACGACGTCTTCAGGCCACTTCACAGTGTCTGGCAGCTGAACTTTCAAATACGATATGAATATGCATTTAAACAGATTCGCATTCGCATTCGCAGTTCGCATTTCGCATTTCAGCTTCACACTTTGCAATTAGGCAAACTTTAAGACATTTTATATTTAGCTTCATTAAAATGTATGTAAATGTTATCATGTACGTCCCTCTTTTTTACATTTGTTATCCCTAACTTTCCCCTACATTCATTCTAATGCTCCATTTTGTGTGTAGTTTTAAATTCTCTAAACTTTTGTAAAAGTTGAACATATCTCTTCTCGTTCTGCTGCTGGTAGGAAAAAGTTTTGCTACACTATTAAAATGCCATGGAAGTAGTTGTTATGAATAATTAACTTTTGGAAGAACTTTGATACATTTCTAGAATTAAAATTGCAAACACACAAAAATAAATTTATGTTTATTTTTTTATTTTTAAATGTTGTGAAAGTCACAACTTGCATAATAAAAACTATGTCATGTATTGGGATTAAGTTAGAATATTGTATTTGATAGTATTCTGAACTAACAGTTACCCTTTAACCCTGCATTTTCATACACAACTTAAATAATCATCATATTAAATTCAAGTGCAAGTAATTTAACTGGGATTAAGCACGGACTCCAACCAATAGTAGGGTTTGCTGTCTTATACAATTGATATGCTCGGTCTTATACTATTAGTTTGGCTGTCAATAGAAATCAAAATGCAAACTTTAATTATAACATTCACTTTTATAATATTAATTTTTGTTTTCTTTTTTATGTTTACGTTAATAAATGATACAAATAACGCTTGCATGTGGCCTAGGTTATAATTTTCGTGTTTTTTCTTTTTGTATTTGTATTTGGTTTATACCCATTAAGCAAATATTGAATAATTTATTGATGAGAGCTGTTTTCGGGTCGTGAACTTGTTTTCGGGTTAAATGCAGCGCCGCTGACGTTGGCTTAGCGTTAGCGTTGGCGTTGGCGTTGACTATGTTTACTAACTTTATCATCATATTGTTGTTGTTTTAGTTAATTGGTCCATTTCTCTTTGGGCAGCAGCAAATTTCTTGATGCTTGAGCTCGGTCGGGATGGCATATAAATAGCGGCCAACGAGCATACCATCAATATTAGTAACTGTTTAAGCTTCAAGGCTTAACTTCGTCTACCAAGAGCTAAAGCTGAAACCAAGCAGAACCGACAACAAAATGAAGGTAATATTACCAAAAATAAACAACTAAACCAAACGAATCGAAAAATTAACCATGAGTAAAACTTTCAGGTGTTTGTTTGCCTGATGATTGCCTGTGTGAGTCTGGCCCAAGCTGGCTTCATTGGTGGTGGCTCCTCCGGCGGCGGCGGTGGCTACTCCGGCGGTGGCTGGTCCTCTGGCGGCGGCGGCGGTGGTGGTTACCACTATGGCGGTGGTCACTCTGGCGGTGGCCACTCTGGCGGTGCTCCCACCATTGTCAAAGTAATCCATGAGGAGGGTCATGGACATGGCGGCGGTGGTGGCTTCGATCATGGTCATGGACATGGACATGGCGGTGAAGTCAAGATTGTCAAAGTGATCCATGAGGAGAGTCATGGTCATGGACATGGCGGTGGCTTCGATCATGGACATGGCGGACATGGCGGCGCTGAGGTTAAGGTCATCAAGCTTATCCAGGATGGCGGACACTCGCACGGCGGCTACAGTCACGGCCACGATCACGGTCACAGTCACGGCGGTGAAGTGAACATTGTTAAGGTCATCCACGAAGAGGGCGGCCATGCTGATCACGGTCACGGTCACGGTGGACACTTTGTCGCCGATCATGGACACCATGCCGAGGATGTTAAGGTCGTCAGTGTTATCAGTGAGGGAGGCGGCGGCGGCGGCTATGGCGGTGGTATTGGCGGCGGTGCTGGCTGGTCCTCCGGCGGCGGCGGCTATGGCGGTGGTATTGGCGGCGGTGCTGGCTGGTCCTCCGGCGGCGGCGGTGGCGGTGGATGGTCCGCTGGCGGCGGTGGTGGCTGGGACTAATCTGGATGTCCGCCTATTGCCACACAGAGCCATGTGATATGCCGGGGCATTCGACTCGCTTGTTTCTGTTGTCCGAGTTGAGCAACGGCATTAGCCTTGTAGATGTTGTTACTATATCTTTAAGATGTTGTTTTTTTTTCCCCCCCTAACCTTAATTTTTTAACCAAATGTACAAATTAAAAAAAAAAAATATTACAAAAAACAAAACCCAAAAACACTTTCCTTAACGGCTGCCCAGTGGGGGGCAACACCCCCCGGTCATATATCATAACAAGTTCAGGGTCTTCGATACTTCGTTTTCCTAGCGGGTTGCCCAATTATTGCCCATAGGAATAATAGTGCATAATAATCATTAAAGCTTCATCGGCTTCTCATGCTGTGAAGATCAAAATCAATCGGTTAATTAAATGCTTCAAGCTTCCTTGAAGCGAACATCTCTCAAAACATGGGGTAATAAGTGGTTATGTGGGTCGTCGTAGCTTGAAGCTTGGACAGAAACAAGACCGATTAATATTTGCCTAGCCAAAGTAGTGTGTAGTGGTAGTAGAAGTGGTCATAATGTAGTGAAAGGCGTCGGTCGCATAACCCACTAATGGTCTAAGATAATTTATGTATGGTCTCAACTAGTTGTGGTATTAGTATAAGTAGTTTATCTTATACACTTGGACAGATGCTGTTTGCCCTTTTTGTTTTTTATATCCATTAGTTTTTTATGGATACTACCACTACCACTAACTAGTGTTAAGTAACTTTAATAAGGTTTATTTCGCAGCTCTGAGAGATTTCACATGCAACCAAACTTTATTTAATGTCAGTTGATGTTCAAGTCTTCATCTTCTTCATGTTGTTGTTGCTATATCAATTTATTCCAAAAACAAGACAACCAAAAAATTACGATCATTAATTAAAAACATATTTGTAACTAGTGCTATGTGTGAAATCTTGATGAAAACGTCATTAAAAGATTATTTCGTCATGGTTATACGTTAATTGATATCATATTTTTGGTTGAACTCTTGATGGGGTAATAAATATATCTATCTGAACTGACTGTTCAGAAAAGATTAATCGTCGAATTGTGATTCACACAAAAATCTATAAAATTACAACTCAAGCTAACGTAAATAAAGATCTTGTCCTTCAACTCTATAATTACATAAAACGTGCAAGATCTACAGCTGAACAACAGTTGAGTAAGCTCGACGAGGAGGTACCCTGTAGTCTAGACTTTACACATACTTCAATCTTCCATATCTTCGGCGTTTCCCAACTGATTTTAATAATAGCTTACCAGTTTTTTATTACTTTGTCTACATATATTATTGTTAATGATAAGATGTTTATGTCTGAAACTGGATAGATTAATAGTTAGATAGTTAAAATAGTTTATCTTCCAAGTCTCCAGACAGACATGGTGAAATCGACTCCACTGCTCTTGGATCAATCAGGAATATACATACATACATCCATACTTTATCGGGTCGGAGATACTTTCATCCGTCATATGCACTATTATACCCTTTCTTATCCGTTTCATTAGTTTAGGGTATAAAAATATGATTGCAATTAGACAATTAATGATTATTAACAGCTTGCATAGACATGTCTGACGGTTTAAAATTGCAAAATGTTTTAATTATTATAACTAACCTGTATCAAGAAACGAATTCATTTTGTTCCTTTGCATGTGTGTGTGCGTGTGTGTGTGCATATGCAACATGATGTAAATTGTAAATTGAAAACCGGTTTGGTTCAAAACTTGAGACAAAGGTTCGGAAACGCCAGAAGACGAGCCCCGAGACCCTCATCAAAAACCAGAGAAACGAACAGCAGCAGCCCTGAATTTAAGTTATAGTTAATCATAAATTTAACAAAATTTTCAACAATAAATTTCATTAAGATGAAAATGTTGAAGTTGCATAGCTTTAAAATTTATTTAGCTACACAAAGATTTTCATAATTGCCGACTGATTATAGGAACAGACCCGTTAAAAAACTGAAAACTGAAACAAATACAAATCAAGTTAGTTGTCGTGACTGCGTGGGATTTGTGGGCTTCCGCAATATTTGAGACTATGATGATGAAGCAATTAACGTATCGCAACACTGGAAAACAACTGATATTTGCCATCCATCAAGTGTCGATCCGAAGGTTCCTCTGCAAACCAAACCATCCAAAACCAAAGCAGCTTCACTTTTTTTGTATGGCGGCCAAAACAATTATTAAACGTACCGGTTGACCTCTTCGATTGTACATTGACTGCATTGGCGGCGCACTTTTTTATGATCATCATCATTATATTAGAAGTTGAAATACTCTAAGCAGAATTACTATATACTGAATTCGATGATCTTAGAGACTACGAGTCTTTGGGGCTTCAAGATGTGAAGGAAAACAGCTTGTAAAGTATAGTTAGAATAAGTTTGTTGTCAAATTATCGATAAATGTATTGATTTACGATATGCACATGTAATCGATTACCACAAACAAACTTGAATATGAAATACTTGAACATTTTTCTTTTAATCCTTAGACAAGTTAATAATAAAATCTGAGAAATAACTATTGAAATCGTTGAAAAAACACCAGAAGCCGAGAACAGACAGAAGATTACTCTTAAAACATTGTTGCATTAGTGCAGAAATGATCTAGCCGTGATAAGTTCATAGTTCAGGGTATCCGCACGTCGGGGATATTCAATAGAACTTTCTGACTTGTTTGTTTTGTGATCATTTGCTTGAATTAAATGAAATTAAACATATTAATATGTCTTACAATTATGTCTAATCAAACAATTTTGTGTTTTTTTTTTCTTTTTTTTTTTGTCACATGTTAAAGATAGAAAACTCTTTGTCTGAGTCTGAGATGTAGTGTCAAACAAAAAAAGTGACCAACTCATGGAATCGGAAATAATTTGGCATTAATTGCAGGGGGTTCACATGAACATTGGGAACGCCGTGAAAGCCGTTTAATGGCCAATTGAAAGAGTCTTCCATTGCAAAAACGGTTTGAAGCTTGAAGACATGAAGTTGGATTTGCAGTGTTGAAGTGTTAAAATGAGAGCTACTTACTCACTTTTGTGGTAATGTTTGCCTAATGCCTTTTATGCAAGGCATTCGCATTCGCATTCGCATTCGCATTTTGTCTGTTTTTGTCCGATTTTCTTTTTTAATTTTTCTGTTTTTTTTTTGGATTTTTTAACATATTTTATTTTGATGAATTGCATAACGAGCTAATAAAGAGTGGCGCAGCCGACACTGAACCAAATACAGCTTCAGCTACTATGAAGGTGGCACCCAAAAAGTTTCAGATAAGCGACAGCGAGTAAGAGAGAGATAGAGAGAGATACCTTGTTGCATGGGTTGTTGGGTGCTCTTTGATGATGATGGCATAATCCGGTAAGAGCATCGCGTGGACAAGCAATTAGAGTGCCATACATTAGCATACAGATGTGGTCAGCCTCAGTCTCAGTTTCAACTTGTTGTTGTAGCTCTAGCTCTAGCTTTAGCTGATGCTCTAACTCTTCTGGTTTTTTTTGGCTCTCTGACGAACGATCGAAACGGTGGCCCATAAAAGCGACGAGCGTTGTGCAGTTGAGGCACAGTTGAAGTTCAGCTTTCGTCGCAGTCGCAATTGTTAATCCTAACTCCTTAAACTCCACACAAGACACAGAGCCAACATGAAGGTGCGTCTCTCGAAATCTCGTAACCGGGATTAACGAATTTTCGAGAAAAACGTTTTTTTTTTTTCTGTTTTTTTCTGTATTTTTTTGTTTCTGTGCTTGTGAAACATGTTTTGGTTATTAATAATGTTGCATTTTGTCCACGAAAGGTATTCGTCTGTCTGCTGGCTGTGTGCACCATGGCCCAAGCTGGCTTCCTTGGCGGCGGCAGTGCCCTTAGCTCCCTAGGCGGTGGCGGTGGCGGCCATGGAGGCGGTGGCTGGTCATCTGGCGGCGGTGGTGGTGGCGGCTGGTCATCCGGCGGCGGCGGTGGCGGTTATGGCGGTGGTCATGGCGGTGGCGGCGGTGGCATTAAGATCATCAAGGTGATCTCGGATGGCGGCCATGGAGGCGGCGGCGGTGGCTATGGAGGCGGCGGCGGCTATGGCGGCGGTGGTGGCTGGTCATCGGGCGGTGGAGGCGGCGGTGGCTGGTCATCCGGTGGCGGTCATGGCGGCGGCGGCTATGGTGGCGGTGCCAGCACTGTTAAAATCGTCAAGGTTATCTCTGATGGCGGCCATGGAGGCGGCGGCGGCGGCTATGGAGGCGGCGGCTGGTCCTCGGGCGGTGGTCATGGAGGCGGCGGTGGCTGGTCATCCGGTGGCGGTCATGGTGGCGGCTATGGCGGCGGCAGCTCTGGCGCCGTTCAAATCGTCAAGGTCATCTCGGACGGCGGTCATGGAGGCGGCGGTGGCGGCGGTGGTCATGGCGGCGGTGGCTGGGCACCTCAGGGTGGCTGGGCATCCAGCGGCTGGTAAACACAGACATCATTCAGACACACTTGGCCAAAACCAAAATCCACCCCACACACAGATAGACAGAAGGAGACTTCGTGAGTAGGTTCGTGAACTTTTCTATGCACCTTTTTGGAGTTGGTGCATAGCATAAGATTTGGAACTCACCGAAATCCTTTCACAAACAAAATTGTTGAATTTCGTTGTCTTTTTTTTTAAGTTTATTTTTGTTTTTCGTTTCGTTTCGTTTCGTTGCGACACTCGAATTGTAAATACTCATTACTCTACAAGATATAAATAAAACAAAACAAAAAACCTAAAACCTAAAACAAACAAATCTTGCTTCATTTTTTTTGTGGTGTCATTAAACGGGCGAAGCTTCGTTTCCGGTGGCAACAATCATCTAACAATCTGGTTTGAAGGCACACGAGCGAATTTGTTTTCCCTTTTCAAAACATGACTCGCACTTTTTGGCTGATTTGAATGATCTTTGAGATATTTTTGAGACACCGATGTGCAAATACGCTGTCCAAACAATACGAAAGTTGTTCTTATTTGAAGGTATCACGAAAAAGTATACACTAATGTAATGCATTACAAAATATACAATACACTCTTTGACTATAAATGGCATACCATTAATGAAGCCCTTGTTCATATTCCAATCATTGATTTCTTGTTGTCTTATTTAAATGTTTCCCCACTGTCAACAATTTCAAACATTTATCAAACAAAAAATATCTTATTAATGAACCATTGACAAGTTTAGACAAATGAAAACAAATTGTTTTGTGTGTGATTATCAGTATCAACAGTATTCAAGGTGCTTCCTACTGATAAATCGATGGAAATCGATGGACAACAGCAAAAGCTTAATGATATTTGATCTTAACTTCAAATCGTATGGTATTGCATAAGCATAAGCATAAACTAAACAAACTAAAGCTATACCAACTATTAAAGTTTAAATATTGACAGTATTTAACATAAGTTTTGTGTTAAGATGATTAATGATTGTAAATGTGAATGGAATTAAGTACGGTAACTAAATCAATAGTCAAATGTAAATGAAAAACTATTTTGAATTACAAGACTCGAGACACCTCTTTAGCCAATATCTAGTATCCAGTATCTATGTACATGTATATGCATGCATGTGTGTGTGTGTATTTTAGCCTTGGCAGTTGCGTCGATGCATTTGCTGTTGCTGTTGCATATCAGCATTTCAATTAACGTCTCGATACGACGGCCCCTCAGGTCATTCGCCATCTCTCTCTCTCTCCCTCTGCTCTTCACACCTTGCCAACTGAGAGATTTTTGAAACGGCAAAGCTTTTCCAGCAAAGCTGAAGCCTTGACAGATTGAGATTGGCCTTCTTGCCCAGCAAAGTTCACTTTGCATCAAAATCAAACTTCCCAGCATCCATCCGGGCCAAAGCCCCATCCCAGATTTACTGAGATGCATATCGTTTGTGCACCTGTTGTCCCTTCATTCATTGGTTTGCGGGGATGGCGGGGTGGTGTTGACTGGCGGCAAGAGTCCTTTGGCAAAACTTTAAAATTTAAAGCAAGTGCAAAAACACATTTGTGCAACAGTTTTATATTCATTCATAATGGAAGCTGTTGAAGTGTTGCAGGTGTTGTAATAGCGTTATTATTAATAGTTAATAATAGTTACCCACAAACCATTAATCTTGTTGTAGTTGTTGTTGCTGTCGTTTGTTTTGTTGTTTATTACCTTAACGCATAACTCGCATAGCGATGATCAGTTTAGCATATGTTGAACTTTAAGATTTTCAGTGCTTCAGCCTTAAGATTTAAGATTGTTTTTGCCAATTAACCTAAATAGCATGTACATACATATGTACATACATATGTAAAACAAACTCATAACGCATTCAGAATGCAACTTATTACGGCGGACTCTGTTGAAATGAGGTGTGTGTGTGCGAAACAGCTGTTGGTTCAATTTATTACCCAAGCAGATGCACAGGGTTGTGTTTGCGATTTTTTTCTTATTGTGTGTGTGTGTGTGCGTGTGTGTTGGCATGGAGAACAATCAGCAGGTGTTTTGGTATTTTTGTTTTTTCGTTTTGCATTCATGCGAATAATTCACGTTTTGATTTGTATAGAAACGTAAAACGTAAACAACAGATGTCTTTATGATGACGACTTTGGGGCCTAGATACGGCGAATTTGCATGAACGGTTATTGTCGAAGCGCATATCAAAGGATGTCGAAGTGGGTCGTTGGGTCGTTGGGTTGCGGGGTATGCGGGGGGGCCCGGCAAACCTATAAATACGGCTCAGCAGTTGAAAATCGAAACCCAAAAAAAAACACAATGCAACGCAACACCACCCACAGAGCAGCGTTATTGTTGCTGCTGCTGCTCCTCCTGTCGCCCATTCAATTGGCTTGGGCACAAAACTATTGCGATCCTGGTCTTTGTCCACGCGGAACGCGTCATATCGTCTGTGGCAATAGTGGCGTAAGTAACATGCGTGCGTACATTAACCGTCCAGCTCAAGATTAACCGTTAAAGCTCAATGCAAGTTTAGCAATTTGCCAGCGGCTGTCGCGGCGAATTCGTTTCAATTGAGCCACATCGAGATTTAATACTAAAGCTTCACAATGATCGACGCAATCTGATTGCGGGCGGTGGGCTGAGTGGTTTTCCCAGCGCCCTCCATATGGCCACTATGTCCTGGGATGTGACGCTAACCCGACTGGCCGCATACAATGTGCTGCAGTGCCGCATGGCACACGATCAGTGCCGCAATACAAACACCTATCGCTATGCAGGACAAAATCTTAGCGTTCTCTACACCCGCAACGTTGATATAGCTGAGTTTTTGCGTCAACGCATTGCATCCTGGTTTGATGAGTATCGCTATGCGACCAGCGCCGATGTGGAAGTATATGTGCCCCGTGGCGGACCGTTAGTAGACAGAAACCAAATAGTATCAAATTGAGAGCTCTCTAACTGTTTTCACTCTTCTTCTCTCTCGCTCTAACGACAGCGCTATTGGGCATTTTACGACTATGGTGAATGAGCGCAATAATCGCATTGGGTGCGCAGTTGCCCGTTATACTGATGCATCTGGTGGCGATGCCACTCTGCTTGCCTGCAACTATGCGGTGACGAATATGCGAAATAATCCCGTTTATCGTGCCGGATCGCCAGCGTCTGAGTGTATTAGGGGTCGCAATCCCAATTATTCCAATTTGTGTGCCGAAAATGAGGAATATAGCTACAATACCTGGTCGGCAGGTTAATTTCCCGATTTAGTAAAATTTCTCCTTTTTTTGCATTTCCCATTAAATAAATTAACTAGTATTTTTAAGCTTTTGTCCCAAAGTAGGGGAAAGCAAATTCCTCGAACTTTTCAAAATATCCTCGTAAGCTCTTGCAATAGGCAATTTAAAGTCCTTTCAATATTTTGTATCGTAAATTGTGTCCCTGCAACATTTCAATTATCCGTAATCACCACTTAACCATAAATAATTGTCACGGCTAACTAGGGAAAAACCTCTGTACGCATCTGGTTTGTGTCTACACTTAACGAACTAAAATCCTTTGCTTTGCAAAAGTCCTTTGGAAATTAAAAGGGAGCTAAATTTTAAGCGGTGTGGCTGTTGGTTTGTGTCTGTAATAAACGCAAAAGAACACTGCATACTTTCAGGCATTAATAAATGTTCTACAGTCCAAATTTTAATAGAGCCAAATCATTATTTTGGGCTAACAATAGAAATCGATAGCAAAATAGAAAATCTAAAATGAATTGAAACCTAAAGATCATGTGGATCAACCTCCGAATGCTTCAGTTCAACAATACGAATGACAATTGGAATATCCTCGATCTTGGTCGGATTTGTTGTCGAATGTTTATATTGCTGCACACAATCCTCCTTAAACTGTGTCCATTTGCGCGTTTTGACAAAATCTTGAAAGAGTGCCTCTCGGGTCGGTATACAGCGATCCAAATAGAAACGCATTCGCTGCCAAATATGTCCCGGATTCTGTTCTTCGTCCATCAGCCAAAAGAGCGGCAGAAGCAGGCATTGTACGGTTGTACGGGCCATAACCACACGATGATCCCCCTTCTCGCCCACACCGAATAGGCCGCCAAAAGTCATGGAGCCAACATCAATGAAACGGGTCGCAAAGTTGCCAATTCGTTTCTAGATGAGTGCAGGAGCAGGAGAAGATTGATCATAAAAATGATGATGATTTATGATTTATTTAACTTACCTTTTTCTTTGATACTCCCGATCTGGCGCTGCTGGAAGATGATCCTGAGCTAGCCGTAAATATTTCTGAACCCTCGGACTCTACTTCATCTTGAACTTCCACTTTCTCTTTCTCGTTATTACTGCGGGTCAAAGGCAAAAACATTTCACGACTTTTCATTAAATCATCATTATCATCATCATCATCATTGTCATCGTTGTCACTCAGGAAGTAATCATAATAATCTTCGCATTGTTCAATTGGTAACTCTGACGTGTCGCCTATATTTGTCAATTGAATAATTGATTTGGCGCGATGATGATAAAGAGTGCGACGCGGCAATGGTTCCGAAACTCGTTCCGCTTTTTCCTTCATCAGCCTACAGTTTTCGATGATTTTGGCGAATTCCACCTTGCGTTTCTGCATTAACCCAAATTTTATGCAAGTTGATTAAATTAAATTTGACGCCTTCTGCTTTGACTTGACCACCACTCACCACTTTCTTTTTATTACTTTGCGTTTCATCGAGCGATGAGTTTGAACGCAACAGTTCCCTAACATCAAACGCATCCCCCCGTTCATCTTCATCATCGTTCTCACTCTCATCATCCACCACATCTAACAGTTCATACTGAATTTCCCCGTTTACAGTTGCGATCTGTGTGAGAGGAATGGGAAATTTTACTCAAACGAAACGAAAAATACATATTGAGGCGGGAAATTTCACCTTCATGCGAAGGCACTGCAAGAGAACGCATTCGCCGCTGAGAACAAAGTGAACATGTGTGTTATCCTTGTCGTCGGGATATATCGTTTCTAACGGGTTATATTGACGTAAGATGCCAAACTTGCAAGCACTCACAATCTGCGCGTCAGTCATGTATTTGAGATAACTAAGCGAGGCGATCGCCTTTTTCTTTTCGAACCATACTTTTTGCACATATTGCTTTAGCACCGCATTAAAGTCAAAGTCGTCGAGTACCAAAATTTCCGAATTGCCTGCAATAAATATGTACATATGTGTAGATTCAAATATGTACTATTAACATTTGTTAATTTACTTGTGGCTTCATATGTATTCATTCTGGTTTTATTCTCTAAGAGCTCAACCTCACCAATCCAATCACCTGGTCCCAAGTACACCAAGGGCTTTTGCTCATACTTGCGTGTAGCCTGTGAAACAAAGAACGTAATGTAAGAAGAACGTATGTAAACGTATTAATTCCTTTGTGCATACCTTGTTAAATATTTGCTTGGACATCTCAATGCCACCGCTGACAACAAAGTAAACAGCTGTTGGCTCATCACCCTCTTTCATCAAGGTGTGCCCCGATCTCACCAACATAAAGTGTAAATGGCTGACCAAACGAGCACGAATTACCTACAGTTACAAATACCGTTACAGTTACCGTTCCAGTTACTGTTTGTATTGAGCTTACTCACCGGCGGTAGTTGAGTGAAACAACCGAGAGCAGCAACAATGGCACATAACTGTTTTCTCTCTTCTATAGATCTTTGGTGATGCGGTGTTGACAGCAAGCCTTTTTGCTGTAAATAAACACACACACACGCACCCACATGGAGAACACACATACATACATACATACATGTATCAATTCTACTTACTGCCATGGTGAGAATGCCGGTCTTGTGCTTTTTGCGAACCATCATGGCAACATTCTTTTTCACATTCAATGTGAGGCCTTGCTCGTCCGTATCGGCTATCCAATGATTGTTGGCCAGGGCAACGCGAACCACTCTCTTAAAGCGTAATTTAGCATTCCTCTTGCGTAGCGCACCATCCTTATCCTTGTTGGTTCGCTTGGACATTGCCGTCGCTAATGTTGGGATGGAATCGAAACTGAAAGAAGTTTTTGTTTTCAATTGAAAATATGTATAAATATTTTCTTGGAATTATATTTTTTTTTTCGGTTTCTGTTTTTGTATTGACTATTGACAGAACAGTAAATTGGGTTCAACTTGGATTTTTCTGTTGTGCTTGAAATGTGTAAGCTACTTGGTTATTAGTCTGAATTTCGTTTAATTTCTTTATTTAAAATCGATTTGTTGAGAGTTCAAACAGCTTAAGGATATGTAGCTTAAATGCAAAATCAAACAATTTAACTTCCTGTGTAAACACAAATTGGCAAAAGCAAACGAAAGAGTTGTTGTTATATCTGTGTTCTGTGTATTTGATTATAAGCATACAACATTTTTTCATTTCAATTCGTAAATGTAAATGTATTTTTTTTTTGAAGGGGTGCACTAATTAACCACACTATCCGCAATAAAAAGAATGTGTTCAAGTGTTCAAGTGTTGTATGAGTGAAAGTGAGATTGAGAGCAATGGTAATTGAGTGCAAAAGGAATGTGCCCCTGTTGAGTGTAATGCTCTGCACAAAGCACAGCATCAGCATTTTGGGACATAATAGCAATTTACAGTTTTGGGACATCCGTGGTGAATAGCGAACAGCGAACAGCTTAGCAGCAGCTGGGGAAACATGATGAGGGGTGTGTGCAGCCGTTGAGACATTGAGAGTGCGAGTGCGAGCGCGAGCTTTCACTCAAAATAAGACGAGAGCTGTTCATTTGGATGCATGGTAATGTCTGTAATTTTGCCAACGACAGTTCATTACTGTTTTCAAGGATAAGCGAAGCCCACGTGCTGGCCGCACAGCCAAAAAACCATCAAAATTCAATTGTCGTCTTTCTGGTTCTGTTTCTGTTTCTGTTTGTCGACTTCGTCGTTGCTTCAGCTACTCTCACTCAGTAAGAACAAACAAACAGTTGCCGTTGCCGTTACCGGAATGCGTGTTTGCTTGCCGAAACAATTAAAAAATAAATACAAGAACGATCAAAGAAATACAAAATGAGTGCAATCAGAAACTAATTGAAATGCACCAAGCCAAACACAATAAAAATGAACACTTAAAATTACGCGCGAATAATACTAAAACTAATAATAATAATATATACAAATTTGTTTATAAATTTTTTTTGTATTTTTTTGCTGTTGTTGTTTGTTCTGGTTCTGGTTCATACATGGAATGCAAACAAGTGCCGAGTGATGTGATGTACCGCAAACTAAAAGGATAACACACCACACAGAACGCGCCACAACTCGTCTGGTCTCGCCTCGACTTGTCTCGTCTTGTCCCGTACCGTACCGTAACGTCCCGTCCCGTAAGCGCATTACATAGGATTTTGGGAATATGAATCACACGAACCATTTAACGCAGTAAGTGAAAGTTTTACCCCTTTCTCGTTTGGTGTTTGTTGTAACTGTTGTAACAATTCGAAAAAGTTTGCTGTTGGTCAGCACTCAAATAACACTGAGATTTATTCACTTATTATTATTCACCAAACACACACACACACACACACGCACACACACAACTTAACTCTTGTTGGCGACAAACATTCGCACTTTTTGTTGATTTTACGGATATTTAGCCCGATGCCGGCAGCGTATAACAACGGTTCTTATTGCTTATGTATGTATGTGTGTGTGTGGTGTGTGTGTATTAGTTCGTGAAATTTAATTAAAAATGACCATATTTACACATACACAAGCAAATATTAAATGTCATATACAGTTATCGAACGAAAAGCAACAAAAAAGCGAAGGGAAACTTTCATTAGCAAAAAAAAAAAACGATATATGAAAAGTAATTTTAGAAGATATGTATCTTTAACTTCTTCTAACTACAGTTTTACTCTTCCTATCTCATTTTCTATTCTATTTTCTCAGTTTCTTATTTATTTAGAGTACTATTGTTCCTATCTCTTTCTCATTAACGGTATTCATCTCCCACATTAACCGTTTCCCAGTCTCACGTCTTCCAATTCTCTTTCTTTTTCACTCTTTCTTTCTTTCTTTCTGTCGATTTTCGATTCTATTACTTTCTTAAAATTCTCCAACTCCTTTCTAACTTCCACGGACAAAATCACTCTCCCTATCATTTAATCAAATTTAAAGTCGACAACTTTTAAATTTGTAAGAGAAAATTAATTGATTTGAAAAATTGATGCTTTCACTTTTCACACAACCTCAATTCGGTTGAGAAAGTGTGTCAAAACTCAAATGAAAAAATCAAAAATTGTAATTAAAACGATGTGAATAATTGATAATGATTGCAAAAGGCTTGCTCAATACTAAAAATAACAATAATAATAGTTAAAATAGCATCAATATTAGTATTGAAAATGTTGACAAAGTAACAAGAAACACACACACACACACACAAACATAAATATACATATACATGCATAGATATTTAAATATTTATTCATGTTCGAACGACATTTTCACACTATTCGCAAACTTTGCACTCAAACATTTCTTCATATTTTCGCAGGAAAGAAAGGAAAGAAAACAAACCAAGAACTGAATTCACTTTAAAGAACGAGCTTTAAAGATTATTCTTGTTCAAGTGATACTATTAGAAATCTCATTTGAAGCAACAACAACAACAACAAAGTTAGCTTAATCTATTCGAAAGAACGTGACTAGCAATCATATTTGTTTGCATTTCCTTTTCTCAGTTCACTTGAAAATTGAACGCAACAGATTGTTAAATTCAATAATATTCTCACTGTTTGTGATCCCGTTAACTCTGATTTTCGCCCAATCGCAGTTCGCAGTTCGCAGTTCGCAGTTCGCGACGTAAGACAAGACAACGGTTTCGCATTACGTGTTAGACGTGTGAGTGAAGGCGAGAGAGAAAAGTGTGTAACTGTAAATCAGTAAGAAATAGAAAGCAGTCGAGAATACATTTGAAATGTGCCAGACCAGAAAACGTGTGTGTTGCCAGCCACAGATCGAAAAAAGGAAATATTGCGCTTATTGCACCTTTTTATATACCTTTACCAAACTATGTATGTATCTAAGTATATGTTCCTGCCGACGACGCCTGCCTCCCTCTCTCTCCCTCTCTCTTTACCTCGTCAGTCAGTTCATAAATGTTTGAATGAAATGGAATTTACATAATTAAAGCAAACGTTGCCATTAATATTTTAGATGCAATTCGCAATTGAGAATAATGAAAAAACAAATATAATTACATTTTCATTACAAATTTCATTATCAAAGATGCAATTGAATTGAAAAGCATCCTTTTGTTTTCATCTTCGGAGTTGGATACCCTATAAAAAAGAAAACAAAATGTTGTTAAGTCTGTACCTTAACTTACACATAGAATACACAAACCTAATGAATTACAAAAACAAAGAAAACTATTATACTTGATCACTTTTCTGACAATCAATTTGCCAGAATATTTTCCAACTAGTCATAAAGTGGAATATTGCTTATCAAGATTTCGCCTTTGTGCTGGGCTTGTTTTTAATATATTTTTTGTTGAAAGCAACAACAACATAAACCAAATTCCGACGTACATTTTGAACAGAAAAGGCAAATGAAATACAATAACTTTGCTTGTTATCCTTTACAAAAAATACAGTTTACAGGATAAAAATGGTTTGTTTTTTTCCAATATGCCCTGAAGCAATATTTTAGATTGTGTGATTTTTTAAATGAAATTCAAAATCGAAATTTACGAAACGCTTATGGAAGTAAAAAGCTGAAATTAACAGATTTTTTTAACTATTCTTTTTCCACAATTTTTTTCCAAATTATTTTTTGAGAAGAGAAAAAATGACTTTACAATTCCAATTTCAATGGTCAAACAAAACCACAACCTTTTAGTGTATGACATAGTTTTTTCCCCAAAGCCTCTTAACTCTTTCTGCATAAGGCACTGGAACCAAAATCTTAACCACAACCCTAATATTTAGTTGACCGTTTCGAATAAATGAGTTTATGTAAATATGTGTGTGTGTGTGTCTTAAAGTCAAAAAGTTGGTAAAGTCAGTCAGCACAACCATAATCCAGAAAAATGCCAAGCCCGACAATCTGAAGACTGGAGAAGTTTCTAATCTGAATATATATGTATATATATATATATATATATTTATATAGTATATACGCCAAGGAGTAGAATTTGGCATAATAAACACAGCAGGGATAGCTAAAATGTGTACAGGACTTACTCGTAATGCGTATGAAACAAAACAAAGCACGTTTTGCACTCAATGGGACTCAGCAGGTGCTGTACTACACACACACACACACACACTTCCTCAACCACATATAGATTAAGTGGGAGGGAGAGGCTGGTGGTTGGTCGCATATGGTAGGCGGCGCTGAGTTAGAGCGTTAAGAGCTAGTTAGTCAAACTCAACCAAAGAAAGAGAGAAAGATGAAGAAGAAGAAGCAAATGCTGACGAGGTTCTTGGTACCTGTCGCCAGCCAGCACCAGTACCGTTACCTAAGATTGGACACAAAAACAACAAAAATGCAAAAAAAAGAATAGAATGAAATGGAAAAGGAAAGCGTCGCAAAGAACGTGACAGTCTGCGGCGAGGAGTTCAGTTCAGGCTCAGGCTGTTGTTCTTATTCTAAAGTTGCCTAGATAATAATTATGTTATTGCTGATGATGCCCGAGAGCTGAAAGCTGAAAGCTGAGAGGCTAAAAAGGCTAAAAATGTTGAGAGGCTGCGAGAGAATTTCATAAAATGAAAATGAAATTTGTGCTGTACAAGCGTCGTCATAGAGCTCATTTGACTTTTATTGCTGTTGCTGCTGCGGCTGCTCCTGCTCCTGTTGCTTTTGCTGTGTTATGAGAAAATCCTGTCCGACTGTCCGTCCGTCTGTCCGCCTGGACAAAGTTGTCCGTAAAGTGCAATTAGAATACGTAAAGGCTTTAAGCCTTTCATATTCCTTGCTTCCCCCTCTGTTGTTATTCTTTCGTTTGTTATCATTGTATAAGTAAATAGTTTCAGGCTTCAAGACCTATTTTAAATTATTTTGCAGTGAAGAATGGCAAAATCAAATGTCAACAACGTCAGCGGGATAAAAACACATACAAATGTACAAATATGTATGTACATATATAAAAAGGCTTTGGTTAAGCAAAGTAAAAACAACAGCAAGGAACAGAAACAACAAAAAAATATTGCAAACGCAAACACACACACACACACACACACAGACACACAAAAAGAGAACAGACACAAATGAGAATGTCAGCAAGAACAAGAACAACAGCAACAACAACAACAACTTCACTAATATAATATTTATTACGGTGATTATGTCTTGAGCCAAGGGCAAGCGAGAGCGAGCAACGCCCCAAACCCAAGTGCCCCGAAGACGATGCGAAAGTGGAAATGGAAGTTGAGAGAAATGTAATAAGCCGGCATGTTTGTGGGTAGATCGTTGAACAGGGAAACGGTGGTACGGTGGAACGGGGGAACGTGGGAACGGGACGGGTTTAAGATATAAACTATGATGGACGACGAACAGGACCATGACGATGACGATGAGGATGAGCATGACGATGACAATGTTGATGAAAAGACAAAACAAAAAATATATATGTATGTATGTATGTAATAATAATAACTAACAAGAGTCAAACGCCATAGGCATAAACTTTAATTCATTTTATTCATTTGTAGTATAACGTCAATAAAAAGTTCGCCTCTCTCTCCTCCTCCCTCTCTCATTCGATTTGATAACAAAATCACAAAACGTAACTAGCTTTGTCCGTTGTCAAGCAAAGCTATTAAGATTCTCAATTTGATATACACTATACACACTATAAGACTCTTCGGACCGAATTTAAAGACACAAACGTAATGGGTATTAAAAAAAGGAAAAGAAAAAGAAAAAAGCAAATCATAAATACTAAGATAAGTGATGAAAAGCAATCAACGTTAAGCCATCTTGACATTAACGTGATTTTCTAATAACACATTTGAGTTTTGTTCCGCAAGCGTATTAAATGTTCGTTGTGAACACAAGAAAAAAACAAAAGAAAAATATATATGTATGTAGCTTGTCTTCCTTGTTCTTTTGCCTTGGGCACTGTTCTGTGTAGCTTTGTTGCGTTTCTCAATCGGAAAGGATGAACGAACGAATGAAAAAATGAAAATGTGAAGGAAAACTATAATAGACAAACTTAATCTTCTAAAAGCAAGCTAAATTACACAGCAGCATTTAAGGAAAAGCTGAAAACAAGCAAATTGCATACTCATGCAAACCTGATTTCATCCATCTTTACTGTTTGCACTTAAGAGAGAGAGCTGGAGAGCTTCACTACACAAAGCTATTAAAGATATACAAATATTGTTAGGAAAAACAAAAGTGAACATTTGTGACATTTCACCCAAAGGCTAACAAATGTCTAAAAATGTCAACGATGGTTCCCAAAGCAATTTTCTTTACATTTAAAACTTGTTTGCTTGACCAAAACTAACATTAGTATGCATATTTATAAAAACTTTATTTCAGTTATTCAGGCAATCAGGTGTAATTAAAAAGCGGCGACACCTGGGAAAGTTGAGGACAGTTGCGGTTTGAGAACAAAAAATGAAGTTTTCTTATAACCAGAGACCAGTTAATCAAAGTCACGTCATCCCGTGCAAAGGATGAGGCGTTCAAAAGTTAACAGCGCATCATTAGCATCAGCATCTGCATCCGCATCTGCAACTGCATCTGCATCAATCGCGGTCTCCAAGCTCCCGCTGACAACCCATCAACAGTACATTGCGGGCCTGAACCGAAGCCTGAGCCACAGCCAGAGACTCATTTGGCTGCTTGCCGCTGTCACCGCTGTCACCGTAATTGGATCACAGTTGCGCTCTGTTCTTGGTAAGTAAAGGGGAGGGGTGGACACCATCCCAATGGTTATAATCACAATGTGACTAATGTGACCAATGTGACCAATGTGACTGCAGCAGAATGCTGTCATATGTAATTACTAAAACTTCAAGAAAAGTCTTTCAAGTGTCAAAGCATCAAATACCAAGTAATTGGTATTTTAATTAAAGTTTGTCTCTTATCTATTGTTATTCACAGGCACAACAACAGCAACAACAACAACAGCAACAATTGCATCAATATCAACAGAGAATAACTTCTATTTTGATGAACGGAATACAACAACAATATCACATCCTGCTTCTGCTGCTGCCGCCGTCACCATCAATAGAGCAGACAACAACAACATCTCACCGATGCTAAACGGCTTAAGAGCAACACAGCAGACGACGAAGACGACGACGACGGCAACACCTCGAACTCAACTGGGACACATTGCACTCAATACAACTGCAGCAGAGGCAGCAGCAGGAGCAGCGGTGAGGTTTGCGGAAGCGGAAGGCACAACAACAACAGTTAAACAAATTTATAGCTTAGCAACGGCAACGGCAGTAGCTGGGGCAGCGGCTGGGGCAGGGGCAACAACGACCAAGAATGTCAGAAGCACAATTAAGCAACCCATTGACTCGACACGGTCGAGGAATCATTGGAACGCTGGTAACTCAGCCGATGTGGAGAGGTCACGCACATTTCGGAGCAAGTATCATCATGAGAATCACTATGGACCCTTCTTTGAGGAGCCATCGAATCTAATTGATCCCGGCAAGACACTCGTATCCGCAGTCCATCTATTTACGGAAGCTGTGCTCAATTGTCGCGTCGGCATGCTCAAGGATAAAACGGTTAGTAAATGTTTTGGCAATAAACAAAAAGTAAATCAATCTTAAATCAAATATATACATATGCACATGTGTAGGTTATGTGGGTGAGACGAACAACGGAGAAGGTCTCATTGCTGACAGTGGGAAATGTCACTTATAGCGGTGATCCTAGGATACGCGTCAAATTTCAATATCCAAACAATTGGCGTCTGATGATAAATCCGACGCAAAAGGACGATGCTGGCATTTATATGTGCCAGGTTTCAACGCATCCTCCGCGGGTATTCACCACGAATCTCACCGTATTGGGTAAGTTAGTCACCGAATCCACCCGAATCCATTCAACAAGGTCATGTCTGCAATGTTTTTGTTGTTGTTTTGATGTGTTTAGAGCCACCCTTAAGGATAATTGATGAACATGAGCGCAATGTGGGTGATCGGTATTACAAGTCGGGCAGCACAGTCGATCTGCAATGCCAAATATCACGGAGTTACTATAAGAAGGAACGCCAAAGTATACATAAATCAACACAGTCTGGCAGCACCCAACCCAAACTAAATGATACGGCCAGCGAATTTAATCTGATTGGCGATGCGAATCAAACTTATAGCACATTCTCTAGCCAGGAATTGGAGAAATACTTTATGAATTTCATTACATGGGCCAAGGATGAGGAACCTCTTCCAGCACAGACCAATAGACGTTCAAGGTACTATCTGAAACAAAACAAGGGAAGCTAAAATATTCATTTTGTGTTTTTTTTTTTGTTTCAGTGTATCCGACAAATGGCTCAACAGTCGAATTTCTATACCAGATGCCAAAATCTCCGATACTGGAAATTATTCCTGCTCCCTTGGCAGACTATTTACTGTAATTGTACAAGTTCAAGTACTTACAGGTAATAAGTCTTATTTCAAATCAATGATTACCTAATCTACTACAATATCATTTCTTTGGATTTCAGGAGAGTTACCCGCTGCTGTTCAACACAACTCGGCAGCAGGAAGATCAGCCAACTGCTGCTTTCCATTATCAATGAATCTCTTTATTATTGTGATTTATTTGTATACTTTTAAATGCCGTTCGTCGCAGTTTCATGATATTCAAATGACGAATGGGTTAATTTATAAGAAATTGTTCTAAGCATTAAATCTTTAACTATCAAATTAAATACAAGTACGAATGCATCAAGTTGCATAATTACGAAAGGAAAAAAAAACAGAAAAAAACAATTTAAGGAAATTCCATATATGTGTATGTGTATGCTTAATGCTGTGTAACTGCTAAACAGGTTAACTTGTCCAACAAATAATCCAATTCATCCATAACGTGTATTCATACATACACATGAAAACAAACATATATACATACATACATACAATGATGTATACATAGAATTTTCTATATCAATTTACACGACTTTCATTGATGTTCTTCTTACATAACTAAAACAAAGTCGACAACTTGTTTGTAGGGTTCTCAATATCAGTTAAAGTACTCCCAAAGGAACTTGCCCAAACATTTAGACAAGTACTAGACACATACATATGTTATATTACAAGAATTTTAAGTAATTTGTAAAAATAAGACACTAAATCAAATACAATTTGTTAATATGTTTTTTGTTAAAAGTGTAAGTCGAAAGTTTAACTAGCACTTACATGAGTTCGGGACATTAAATTGTGTATTTTTGGCAATTAGTATGTTTGTAAATATTGTAAAATGACAAATGATTAGGGTCTTTCCCTATTAATTCATATTTTAAATCCTCATTCTGCTAGCCCAAATGTATAGTTAAACTATTATATTTAAATTGATTTGTAATCATTACTAAGTTGACGGTAACCTATGCGTATGGATTAAGAAAGGAAAAAAGCTAACAATCCACCAATATTGTTAAATTGCTATTACTGTGTATTGTCATGAATATCATGCTATATTATGACTAAATCAAAATACATACATTCAAATATAAGATACATGAAAATTGCGTTTTTTCTTGAAGAAATGGTTGAAGCGTTCCACGGGTATACATATACATATACATATGTACATATTTCTGGCGCGCCGTAAAAGTTCAAATCTGTCTGGACATCTGTAATATTTTGGGCCAGAAAGAAACATATATTGTTTCTAGTTTCATTTGTATGGTATTTTGTTTGATCCATAAACACTTGACACGTGTTATTTACATTTTAAATTGAGTTTCGTTTATACAAAATTGCATTCATATTTGAAAACAATCTGCGCCAATCGCCAAGAAATCAGCTGAGTACCAAGGGTTGCTTGTCAACTATCGATTGCACTTGATCATCTATCGAGCGCAATAGACCATCGATATTTTAAAGCCTTTCGCATATTTATTTATAGCACGAATTTATTATTTTCATTTTGTTTAAGTATATAACAACATTAATATCACATTTACAAAAAAATAAAATTTTATTAAAAAAAAGACTGCAACTGCATTAAAAGTGGGTCCACAAGCTGTCATATTAAACATAATAGTGTATATACATGTATACTTTTTTTGCATTGTTCAGTGATAAGAAGTATGTACATATGCACATATGGACATATTTTTACTACACACATACTACATATAGAAAGAGGTGCCTAGAAATATTGTTTGAATGCAGCTTCCAATAACAAATAGGGCTCTTTAAATGACATAATATCTAAAATTAATAAAAGCGGGATAAACATGAATGCTTCTATTGTGGGTGGATGGTGCGTAGATAACAGACGGCATTATTTATCGATGAGAAATATGATTCCTTTTGCCACTTGTTCGTCTGACTCTGACTTCACCTTGACTAAAGTACACGGGGGCAATGCAAAAAAAATACATAAAACACAATCGACTGGAATGATAACAGTAGCACAAATAACATACAAGTGATTTCCCACAGCTTACATCCCAAGCATCGTCAATCGTCAAAGCGAAAATGTTAAAGCTACGTAACTTCTTGTCTATGGGCAACATCACCGTCCCCATTGCTGTCCGGTAAGTTCAAAATCAAAAATTGTCCACCATAAATGTTATAATTAACTATTATTTCCATTATCATATCTGCCTATTTGCTTATATATCTAGATCGGTTTCAACAACAGCCAGCTGCAAGGATTCAGAATCATGGTTTTCCAAGTTATTGGTGCGAAAAATCGAGCCAACCAAAGAGTCGCACAGTCGTATGTTGAGCGATAAGGAAATTATATATGCCCTGCACACGCATAACGTCCGGCCCGATTCGATGGGCGAATATCTGAGTAACTAGTAAGTGGCATATCAGATCAGATAAATTTTTAATTAAGCTAATGAATATTCACTTCTTAGTAAAAATACAGTGGGTCTTATCAATGAAAAGAAAGCAAGCCTTTCGTGCAAGTTAGTTGCATCATGGACCGTCCAAGTTGGCGATATGGATCAGTGTTTACATTTATGGAAATACACAGGAGGCTTCGAGAAAATCGATCAGGCTAAAGAGGATTTGTGGAACGATCCTGAATATCTGAAGTTAATGAGCGAGCGTTCCAAATTTCTGCGTTCACGTCACCTGCAATACTTATTGGCTTTTAGCTATTGGCCGCAAATCGCTAGCCGATCAGGCAAAAACATCTACGAGATGCGGCAAGCTACCAATTTTAAAATTTATGACAAACTGATAGTCGCTTAAAAATGAATACCAGATATATTAGGCGATATTTTCTTAAGATCATTGTGTAGTTTTCACAACAATTTTATATTTTAAAATACTATGTATGGATCAGAGGTATTCGTTAGTTCAACTCAATTCTGGTTATAATTTTCGAGCGATTTTAGTTTAATGATTATGTTCTTAAATAATAATGATTGCAATTACAGCTCGTACCGACTAACTCCTGGCACTATGATCGAATGGGGAAATAACTGGGCACGCGCCATTAACTTCCGTAAGCACAACAATGAAGCCTTTGCTGGATTCTTCTCACAGATTGGTCGCCTCTATAATGTACATCACATTTGGTGTAAGTAGCCAAAAAGTAAACAAAAAAACATTTACAATATGTAATACTATATGAATTCTTTGATGTTTAGGTTACAAGTCACTGCAGGATCGTAAGGAAACCAGAGAGGCAGCTTGGCGTTCACCCGGCTGGGATGAGTGTGTTGCTTATACGGTGCCGCTTATTCGTGAAATGCATTGCCGCGTTTTAGCCCCCACCGAATTCTCGCCCTCACAGTAAAATGGCCAAATATGCAATTACATATGTATAATTATTTGAACAGATTTGGCAGACCCGGGCTCTGTCTGTCTGTGTCGTAAACCATTGAGTAACGCTATTTTGTTATCCCCTTTTACCCCATTTCCTGTTGCAAACTTGTAAATAATGCCAGCACTCAGTTGCTTTCATATTAGTTCTTATTTTTTAAAGATAAAAGTGCATTTTTTAGTCTAACACTTAAATGAGTCCTAAACAATTCAAGCTACGTGTATTGTGGTTCTAGCATGGACCAAAAATATCAGAATTTAAATTAAAATAATCAGAAAGATTTGGAAAAAAACAACTACAAAAAAATCTTAATGTTACTATGTATAATAAATAATATGTGAATGAAGTGCATTTACTCGATGGTGTTTAAAATTTTTTTAAGTTTTTTTATACATTTAACCCATGAAATGGGTAAAGAAGTATGTAACAGGCAGAAGAAAGCTTCTCCGACCCCATAAAGTATATATATTCTTGATCAGCATCTACAGCCGAGTCGATATAGCTCTGTATATCTGTCTTTTCGTCCATCTGTATGTATTAACGCGTCGATCTCAGGAACTACAAAAGCTAGACTCCAGATTTTGGAGATGACCTCTCCTTATCCCTAATCATAGCAAGTTTGTTTCAATTTTTCAATAACTTTTCCGGTTTACGATACACTACTAATTGGTACACGTACCTATGTGTATGTCTGTCAGCCCGACCGTCTGTATTATCAAGGGTTAATGGTATCTTCTAGTCGGGCTTACTCGACAAGTAAGAAGTACTTGTTTTTACTTAGTTTTGATTAGCATTCCCACATACATATGTATATGCATGAAAGTTCGTTTCTTATCCTTTCCGCTTTTTCGTCAGAGCCTAAAAGAGATCAACTCATAATTAAAAAAAAGCTAGTTTTTGCATACGACAAACATGCATACGACACACAGATCAAGTTTATTATTTTTAGTTGTATATAATAAATACATTTAGAGATACAAAAAAATATGTATGTTTATGTATGTTATATAGAAGCTCTTCCATCATGGCCAACTAGCCTTTCAAGAAAATGTCCGTTTTCCCGCTGACAGTCAGTAAATATGTAATTAAAACGGGGAATCTTATATTTATGTGGACGGTGCCTGTTCGGCCTGCAGACGCAATGCCTTAAGGTGCCTCTTGCCCTGTAGATGCTGTTGCAATATGGTGATGGTGCAGGATAAATTGCACAGTTCGCAATAGTACGAGCCGGAAGGGGTTCGATACATGGACAAATTTTCATCAGGACTAAAAACAGGGGTTGCTAGAACTGCTGCCAAACTTGTTGACTGCTCGTGTTTGCCCCACCCCATGGGAGCTGTAGCCTCATCCTGCAAATTCTGTTTGCGCAGACTCCGTTGGTGCTTTGCACCATCTAGATGCATTTTAATTTGTGATGCCGATGTGACGCTTATATTGCATACTTTGCATGTAAGACTTTCGTCCACGGTTGGAGGCTTAGCCTCCAGCTGATGTTGTACCCCACTAGAGTGGCTTTCCGATTTCTCTGCACCAATGACGGGCAGTTCAGCACCAACAGGCGCTCTGATAAACAGTTCACCAATGCCAAAACGGCCGTCGTCAGGAAAAGATTCCGGTCTTGTGCCAGTGCGCACCCAATTGCCGTCTGCATTGTAGAAACCAGACCCAGACGGCTTGGAGCCCTTCTGCTCAACTAATTGATGTTTGCGCCCCGCATAGTGCTGGCGAGCATGGGTCTGTGATGTGAGGGGGAGGTCGCACAGATTACAGTGGAATGCATTTGGCCCAGTCGGGCCCTGCTTCACAAGACGTTTAATTGGTGGTGCCTCCAATCCCAAGTCGGTGTAGTTTTCGGCCAGCCAAACGCTAATATGACGATCGTGTGCCTTGGATTCATAATGGTCTTTGGCGCTTTTCATGGAAGTCATCGTTGACTTGCATAATTCACAGGACAGGGGAAGTATTAGTCTGTTCAGCTCGTCCGGGTAGCTCTCATCGCGACCTTGAAAAATCGCAAGATTGTTGACATCAGCCTCCGGGGGCTCATCAATTTTCCTTTTGAGATTACGCTGTGATGCAACTGCAGACACGTCTGTCACATTTTCCATTACTCTGGTTGCATTTTTCCCGGGTGGTAAAAAGCGATTCGTGCTCATTGTCGGCCTTCGCGCATCGGTACTTGACTCAATGTTAACACGAGAATAGAGAAGCTGCGGTTCTGGTGTTGTTATTTGCGGTATGTAATAGCCACTTACATATTCCGCATGCATTTTTTTCTTCTTCACACACAAAAAAAAAAGCCGACCCGAGATACAACTTGAAGTCTATTTAAAACAGTGCTAAAGATGTGAATGATTTGTGCTTTACAGCGCAGGCTCCAAATTAATCGCCGCGCAGTCCATCTCTAACAATTTTAGGGGTACTTGTATATTTAGACAACGTGCATGTTTGTTGTTGCCAATTGGCCAAGTACATGTTGGTTTATTCCAAACATACTACATTCATTATTTTGGCTTGCATGCAACAAAAAAAATATGGGCAAGCCGTGCCAAAATTGCGTTCTTTGCAAGAGCGCGCGATACAAATGAATAATGTTTTAAAACACCGTACGTACAATATAAAAAGAGTTTTTATTTTAAATGTGTGATTTATAAAATACACCTCATTTTTTATTGTTTAGTTGTCGGGCAAAGAACGGATGATGTCCGAATCTCCAGGATCGGTAATGGACATGGTGCACACACGGAAGTATTTACCACAGGCGGTGCCCAGCTCAATGTTGGTGCCACTGTAGTGCTGAACCTCAGTTTTGGCCAACATAGCATAGTATTCAATCTCGGACTTCCTGCAATTGACATAAAAACAAATTTATAGTCACCATTCTAAATGGTTTCGTAGTTCTTTGCCAATTATTGACATTGACATTCAGAAAGAGTCTCTAGTAATAAAATTCGTCAGGGCAATCGGAATTACAAAAAATCATCATATATGTGCGTAGCTTCAAATTGTTTATCTTGAAAACTAATAAGAGGACTTCCTTACCCCAAGCATCCATGTTTATGTGTCGTTACTGGAACCATTTGGAGCCATGCGGAACAGTGCAGTCTTAAATGATCTTGCGCTCTTTCTTGCGCATACGGGCGCAGTTGTTTCTGTTCGAAAGCATACTACTCCATAGTTTCCATCAATAAAATTCAATTGTGAAATCATATTTCTCAGTCCGCATTTAAGAAGACTCCATATGGTTCCAACAACAACTAAAACTCTACAACAGCTATAATTGACTGTTTGTACTTGGGCGTAATGGAAATCTACTTCTCAGTAGCATTTGCTTATTTTCCAATAGCGAATCACTTTCGCTCTCACCTCAAAGCAGGCGTGTTGCTGGCAATGAGCACCAGTTTGGCCTTGCCCTGACGAAGGGTCTTCAGCGTTTGCTTGTAACCCAGGCAATATTTGCCGGATTTCATAACCAGTGCCAGACGAGCATTGGTGCTCTCCAAGGCCTTTTTCTAAAAATAATAAGACAAAACGTGTTTGTTAATAATCTTCTTACGGTCACTCGATATATATTTTGCATTTACCTGTTTCTTTACTGCAACCATATTGAACGTTCAAGTCACAAAAACAACTGTATGAAACAAGACAATATTAATAAGTAAAGTTTAAAGTTTAGCCGGGAGTAAACGACCCACCTTGTTCGGATGACGATGATAAAAAGGCAGAGAAATAGGCAAAACGGAAACACGCTGCCGTTACCAGGGACAAACAAAAATCTATTTCTTTTTGTGTAGCCCTTATGTCAGTTGAACATGGTTGCATTTTGCATGACGATGTTTTTAAATTCATCGTCAATCATCAACAATGCTTTAAAAATTAAAAAAAACTTTATTTGTATGTAACTTGTAAGAGATGTAAATTAAATAATTTAAATTCTTTTGCGTAATAATTTTTATTGGGTGCTTACCATAAATATATTTTGGATTGTAGAATCGGCTATTCCGTTGTCTGTGCTTGTCATGCAGTAGTACAGAAAAGCTGACGTCACTACAATGGCGACTGTGGGAATGCGCCGGAGAGCACATACATATACTTATGCAGCCATATGATGGCAAGTCTTAATGTATGTATGTGTGTTAATACTGTATTCTAAACAATCGCACATGTAGCACAAGTAAACATGCACCGTAGAAAAACTGCAAAATCGGTTAATAATCCACCTCCAATTCAGTCGGTGCCCAAAAAAACCGCATTCGATGCGGAAAACGATATACAATTTGAGGTAGAACTCTGTTGGTGTGTTCAGCAGCTTCAAACCGCTTTAAACGAAGGAAAATTAAGTCAAAAAATTGGTAAACAAAATTACATTAAAATTTATATGAACACATCGTCATGTAAATAAAATACAATTATACTCCACAGCGGAAGATACGACTAAAAACTTAAAAACCTTAACGAGCCAAACGGCACCACTTATAAAGAAACGACAGGTTATGAAGCTTGCCCTAGGCGATTACCGGTCAAAAATGCAACAGGAAGAAAAGAAAATGCTTCTAGGTAAGAAACCGGCCGAGTGATAAACTTGCATTTTCAAGAAGTACATATGTATGTAGATGAACTTGTTCAATTATATTAAGTAAAAAAGCTAGATGAAAACATACTTTTTGTATTCATGTAAAAGTATACCTTTCTCATCGCTTGATCTCTTTCTTATACGTGCTAGAAAGAGATAAAGCTGCGTTATATTGGCGATAGGTTTATTTATTTAAAAACTCTTAATATATTTGTTCAATATTTTATTTTATTTATAGCTTCGAAGCAAATTAAATTTACGCCCGCGACCGATGCCAATAAAAAGTCGAACTTTGTCAAAAAATCAGCGCTTCAAACGTCTGGAAAAGATTTCCGTTTTAACTTTGCCGTTGATCCTGGAAACAACGAACCAGATGCAACTCCACCAATTGCTCAACCAGCGGCAACAGCTGTGTCAGAAACTATTACCTCCTCCCTAAGCACAAGTGAGCCAACCAACAATGGAAGCCAGTTCAAATTCAATTTTGTTGTTGATAATGGACCCGACGATATCAATTTTAATGGCTTATTGTTAAATAGCTGAAAAAAAATAAAAACACTAATAATATAATAACTATAATAATACAAGATATCTTTGAAATTGTAGAATCCTTATCCTTGTGTGAACTGCTGCCTGAGGCATCTCAGCCTTAATAAAGAAAAATATACGAAATCGTGATATTGAAGTCGAAAATCTAACAATAATCATCACAATAGATACCATTAGTCAAATTGGCATGTTACAAGGACGCATTTGTTCATAAGAACTTTTTAAGACTCGACTTTCTTAATGTTTGTCCGGCGTACTGAAGTTGGGCGGCAGACGTATACTTTAATGGTATCGCCCTTTTCCATTTCATAAAACCTTGGAGTATTAAAATCAGTACCTGTGCTGGAGCTGGTGCTTCTGCCATGCTGGATAAGACAAACATATTAAAATTTCCACTGATGAACTCAACCAGATTAGTATGAATACTAAACTTGACTTGTCTCTGAACTAAATCGATCCTTTCAGTACTAGACAGTGTTGCAAAATCTCTATTAGGAAATCCAAAAAATAGAAAACCTTTAAAGTTTAGATACAGTTACGGCAAGATAACATTCGGCTTGGAATAAAAACAGGTAAATTTATTAATATTATTTGTATATGAAAACTAGCTTTGAAATAAAACGTTACATACTTTTTATACACTTCAAAAGTAAAATACGGTTTCCTAAGTATCATAATACTTCAAATTACGCTACCAAAGTTCATTTTTATTATCAATGTTTATTATCATGTTATAGGCATAATTTTATTTATACATATATACAATCATTACTTTATATATTTTATAATTGAACAAATTGAATATCGCGTTGGTCTTCATTTTTTTTTTTAATATTCTAATCTTACTTGAAAGACTTACACATATAAATAAGTCCTTAAGAATCGAAGAATTGAAAAAACCAACACAGTTATAAAATAATTTGGAAATACGGAAACGCAATTGTTATAATCAGATAAATATTTGGTTATTATTATTTTGACCATTCGTTGCCATTTTAATAGGCTCAATGACATGAATTCAAGTTAAGCTGACTTTTGTTAATCGAAACAGGGAAAATCGTGAATTTCGATATTTTTTGTTAGCTCCATCAATTTTCAGTTTCAAGTTTCATAAACAATAATATTCAATGGGCATGCTTCACAGATTGTCTTTAAGCTTCACAGACATCTTTGCAAATATCTCTTAAGGCTCAGTGAACATTTAAAGTTTATACAATATGCTTATAATGTTTGTATAAAAATCAAGGCTTCACATAATTAACAGTATTGTATTTAATGTACAATTTTTAGCCAGTTTCATATAATAACCGAAGAATTTTAATACCATATGGGGGACATACAAAAAAAAAATGGTACAACACTAAATATATAATATAAAAATAGAGAGTTCGATGTAGGTGATATAAAGTTCACCGGGTTACTCCTACAAATTATAAATTGATTGCATGATTTCTTGTTAAATAGATTACAATTTCTTTTACATGATAGAGCTTCAATAAATCGAAATTATGTTTATGTACAATTCTTTTCTTAAAAACTTTCTATGCTTAACGGTTACTTGGGTTTGGTTTTTATGCTTTTTTTTTTTTTTTTTTGTATAATAATCACGGCATCAAGTCGAGATTCCGATGCACGTGCCGTCTCCTGCATACAAATGCAACTAACAACTTGACCCTATTTTGGATCCAACAGATTAACGGCCTACAGACAGACGGACATTTTTTATATATGAACTTGGCTCGTGCTCGTAATGCTGATATGTACATAATGCTGTCGAAAACGTTTTCTTTTATGAACCAGAACTAAATATTAGCAGAAATTATTCAGTTATGATATGGTACTTAAAAATACCTCAGCACACTAAATAAGAATGTTTTGCAGATAAGCGAACGCTATTCCCGGAATCAAATGTATACATAGTATGCCTGTAGGAGACGGTCACTTTTTTTTCTGATAAGTTAATATATAGGATATACATATGTAATTGTATATGTAGATATATGGTAAAAAAATAATTTGCATGATTTCTTGTACAAATTCAAACATGCTATACGTTATAGAGCTTATAATTTAACCAAAAACATTAATTTCTTTGCACTTCTGCCTTATACTCAGTAACTATAACCTAACTTTGCTTTTCAAAATTTAAGGACCGCGGCATCAAGTCGAGATTCTGAAGACATGCACGTGCCGCCTCCTGCATAAAAATTTGATCTTTGGTTTTGCCGCACGCGACTTGAGCCCACTTTGGATCTAACAGATGATCACTGGATTGACCACGAAACCTTTGACCGTACGGCCTATTCTCTTTCTTGCCCTCGTCAAACAGAAGATCCTGTTCACTGCAAAAAGTATCTTTCATTATATTGCTTGGAGAGAAAGGTGTTAGCGCCTGTCCTGAATTAAGGAATTTGCTTGGTGTCTCTGTCTCAAACGGTTGCGCCTTTCTTCCTGATTGTATAATGTTACCGTTCCAGCTGGGCAGCAGTGATTTCTTAGCGCGCTTTGGTGCAGGAGACTGCACACTGTCCGGTTCCGCGTCAATCTTTGGCATCTCACCAATGATTTCAGCTAAATCTTTTACCATACTCGTTGGACTGGATGGCACAAAACACCGACCCTCTCGCTTTTTACCAACTGCCTCAAGAGCAATTTTAAATGGAGTTGGAGTACGCGGGCCAACTAAACCTTTTAAGAGAATACAATATGAATTAGAATTTTTGTGTTATGAACAAGAATATGAGTACTTACTTTTATGTGGCGTTTCAATCGATGACGTTTCCAACTCCTTTTTAATTTCCATACCAAAGCGATTGTAAACTTTTACAACGGGTGTGCTTGCCCGCAAATTCATATCTTCAAATGTTGTAAAACAAGGTGATTTCAAGAATTGGCTGGGCGAGAATGGTAGCGCCTTAATCGGTGTTATAACTGGTGATTCTGGCAACTTCGTACTCTTCTCGCACTTTACTGCCTCCGTACTACTATTAAAACTATTCGATGCATCTGGAATGTTTTTACGTGATCGCTTGAGTATGTTGGGTGTGGGTCTACTTATTTTTACATCAGGGTACTGCAAGGCACTTTGTTGTACTGGCATTGGTGCCACAGCTTTAACAGGTCCATTCCCACTTTGCACATCAAGGGCTTGGGAACGACTCGCTGTGCTGGCTTCTTTACTCAAATCTTTGTTAACAACATTGGGTTTGATTTCACTGCCAGACGATTCGTCACCCTGCAGTTCAACTGCTGCAGGCGTTTGTGCAGTATCCGAGGTGGTGGAATTTCCATTGTTGCCATTTGCTGCTTGTTGTGCCTTGCCAACACCACCGGTTTTGATTAACTCGATTAGACGAGTGCGTGAGCTCTTTAAATCACCACCACTTACCGTATTAACAGTTCTTCGTTCAGCATCGTATTTTCGGCGCATTGTGGAATTCCAGTGATTTTTGATGGCATTATCTGTGCGTCCAGGCAGTAGTTTTGCAATTTTGGCCCATTGGTTTCCAAGCTTATAATGGGCATTATAAATTATTGTATCCTCCTCCTCGGTCCAGGCTGATTTTTTAATAACTGGATTGAGATGGTTATGCCAACGTTCACGGCATTGCTTTCCGATTCGGCCATTTAAGTATCGGGCAATCAATGTCCACTTTTTTGGGCCAAAATTCTTCACCAGTTCAATGACCTTCTCATCTTCATCGCGCGTCCAAGGACCCTTGATAAGCTCGGGATTCAATACTTTTGCCCAACGCTGTTGCACTTGCTGTTCCAGTCGATCCTTGAAATGTGGCCCAATAATATCCCAGTGTTCACCATGTTTTTCCACAAGTGCCTTAAGTAAAACGTCTTCGGATTTTGACCACCGCTTCCCAAAACCATAGTTTGGATGCCCACTTACCGTTTTACCATTGTTCTGATGCTGTAATGGAAGGGCCGATCCACTCTCTGCATTCGATTTGCCCAATTGTAATGTATTCGATGAACTTTTTGCACCCACAATAACATTATTTGTTTTGCTAATGGAACTACCTTCTTCATCATCTAGAGTGCCTTCTTCGCTGTCGTGATCAGAATATTCAGACGCTTCGGATTCTTCATTCTGAAAGTTCAAATCCTCTCCCACAAAATCGGTGCGCACATTTGCCATGTTCACGATTTATTTGGCAATGTATTTGACTCTTTGGGCTGTTTACGCGGTGAACAGTAGTGAAAAACTTCGGGGCTCACTTTTCCAGGTTTTAAATAGTAATGAACGTTCCCACTGCAATATAAGCACTTGGCAATACTCTGTGGATGCCGAAAAAGTAAATAATGTGCACAAATGTCGCTAAAAGAATTATTTTGAATTTGACCGTTGCAGCCAAGACACTGCATACAATTTATTAAATGCTGATCAGTTCGCAATAAAGGGTGCGTAGCATCTCTTTCTGAGCGGTCTATATCACTTTGTTCTTCTTCTCGATTATACGTAGTTTTTGAATACAAGTCGTTACTAAGCTGCCGATTTAAACGCAATTGCTGATCCATTTAAACATTTATGCATTTGCACTTTTAAATATATAGTTTCATGCACGAATATAAACATGTGCTTTAATTACCAACAAAATTCCGTTTAATTTCGAATAGTTTGACCTTTATTTTCATTCGTACATGCATATATACATCGATTAGTATTCCCGGACACAGCGTGCATATGACCATAAGCAAAGGCTTAATACAGGTATCCTTCATTGGTTAAACAGAAAATAACACATTTTTGCCTTTTTTATTTAACACCGAATTAAAAAATTCGTAAGCTATTTATCAGCTATCCATTTTGCTTTCCATGGCCAAAAAATGTGAGTTATTTTGATAAGTAATGTTACAATTGCTTCGCCATTACTAAACGGCGTCGATTGCTGCTTGTAATCGATAACCAGATTGCTATCGAAACAAATGAAACTGGAACTCGAGCAAAAGGTTACTGATAATATTATCATTATTAAAATGTTTAATTTGACCTAAATAAATTACTTTCTATGATATCTGGCTGGGTCAATTATTGTAGGTGAATATAAAAATAAAATAATAATAAGCTTCCGAAAATATCATTGCTAGCGACGGTGCAGCCTATCGATGGCTCCCATCTCTTAATTTAATCAACAATATATTTGTGACGTCATAACACACCGATGCTGATATGTTGGAAATCTAGTGATGGCAGCGTGTACATCGAACATCGATAAGAAAAAATTTGTGAACGTTTTAACTTTTGTAGGTTTTTGTAGAGGCTGTAATTTTTAATAATAACGAATTAATCATATTCTTATATAATAATCTTAGTGTTATGCGTAAGAACAGTAAAGTATTGCATTTTACCATAGTACATACGAACACATATTTGTATTGACGTATACAATTACATATGTTCATATTATCATCTATATCTATATATTCATTAGCTGGATTTCTTAATAATAACAATTTGAAAAATCATTCTCAGCCGTGAAGCGCAGCTATCATCCCCAAATCCGTTCGATGAATCGATAAAATCTAATAATCGATATATGTATTGCATATCTGAACTTCTAGGTGTTGGCTACCAATTGTAAAGTGCAAATGAGGAGTTGTGTTAAGATTGATATACTGTGAAAAAGTTGTCGAAGATACTGGCGATTAGTTGACGGGTTTTAATATCTATCTACAGCGTTAAATCAATGCAGCTGTTGAACTGATTGTTTTGAAAATAATCTAGTTACTTAAAAGCATCAGTAAAGTAACTTTTTAAGTTCTGAAAGACGGCGACTAAGGTGGCCAGGTGTGTGTTCACTATTAAAATTTTTATATACATATGTAGCTCAATCATTCATATATGTATGTATATATGTATATATGTATGTACTACATTTGTGCAATGTACATAGCTCATTAAATATAAATCGAAATTTAGCGGCTACATGTAAAGAAAGCTTGTATTTGAGCTTATGTGTAAAGTTATGTGCAGAAATTTTATAGTTTATAATAATTTAAATAATTGTTATCTCGAATATTTTAGTATTTAAAATTGATTTTTCTCTTGTATTTCTTTCTCGCTCCGTCAATTTCATGAAACGTCACTTTCGGTTGGTGCGAATGGGATAAAACGTTACTACCATTTTACTATGCTTGTCGCGCCGACACTCTGTGGTCACATTCGAACCTGCTTTCGCTGCCGTACATACCAATACTCGCCGTTCTGAAACACTGGCTGTACTGCTCGCTCTCATTACTTCGGTCGCTATTAGCAGCGGTGGTGCAAAAATTACAATTTTGGTGTACCAAAAAAGCGAATCGAATAGCCGAGGGAAGGCAGCAGCACGGACGAAAACAGGCGGACCAATCGAGCGGCCAACAGCAAAAGAGAAAATTATTTCATTAGGGACAGTTCAATTTATGGTTAAATGTTCAGGAGTGTAAACAAAAATCTGAAATTAACTAAAAACAGTGGAAAAATATGTGCTACATAAATTAAAAAAAGTTACCTATAACAAGCTGAACAAGAGGAACTTTGTGAGCAAAATTTCATCTATCATCGTCGAACTCAATAATTAAACATTTATTTTCAATTATAAATTATAGATAGAGGGAACAAGGAAGTTCACAGTAAACCAAAAGAAAATCTTAACGGAAATCGACTCAGACCATTTGTGACCCGGCATACAAACAGTGACAAAATACCACCGCTTTGGTACACAGTTCTATTTAATCGAGAACGCTCTTTCACGCGAATTGAAAACAAGAAACATACACTACATACATACATAAACTCGATAAAACTGCAGCCGGCCGAGGCAAGTAAGTGTTCTGAAAATGTGAAAAAATCGCTTTAAAACTCAACTAGCAGGAAGAAGTGAATAATATTTGTATTTTTTAATAGTTCAGAAAAAACACAAAATAATATTGCACAGTTGGAAGTGTAAAACAAGGCAACAACCCAACTACTATAACCGGTGAATGAGCAGGTAATATCACATTGCTTGTATGCAGGCGTACTTGAAGCGACGGCAGCCAGGCAAACAGAAATCAATAGGACTCGCTGAAAAACACACTGCAATCAAAATATTTCAAAACGTAAGTTGCATTTAGCATATTTAAGAGAAAAATGAATTAATTAATTATATATTAAACTATATGTATTTAGCTTTGAAACCAGCAAGTCAATCAGTTCAGTTTTGAACCAACGTTGTTTGGACAAGCCTTAGAGAAGCTAAGAGTGGGAAGAGCAAAAAACATCTGAAGAAAGAGGCAAAATCTCAAAAAAAAATATAAAATGAATGAACTAGACAGTCTAAGACAAGAAGCCGAATCTCTAAAGAATGCTATTCGAGATGCACGGAAGGCTGCGTGCGATACGTCTCTGTTGCAGGCGGCCGCATTGCTGGAACCTATTGGACGTATACAAATGCGCACGCGACGTACGCTGCGCGGTCATCTGGCCAAAATTTATGCAATGCATTGGGGTAATGACTCCAGGAACCTTGTATCAGCTTCACAAGATGGTAAACTGATTGTTTGGGACTCGCATACCACGAACAAAGTGCACGCTATACCGCTGCGCTCATCGTGGGTGATGACATGTGCATACGCTCCATCGGGAAGCTACGTCGCCTGCGGTGGCCTCGACAACATGTGTTCAATCTACAACTTAAAGACACGCGAAGGTAATGTGCGTGTGTCCCGTGAGCTGCCGGGCCATGGTGGCTATCTATCATGCTGCCGTTTCCTGGACGACAATCAGATTGTGACGAGCTCAGGTGATATGTCGTGCGGCTTATGGGATATCGAAACTGGCTTGCAAGTTACCTCGTTTCTTGGTCATACTGGAGATGTGATGGCCCTATCTTTGGCACCGCAATGCAAAACGTTTGTTTCTGGTGCATGCGACGCGTCTGCCAAATTGTGGGATATACGAGAAGGTGTTTGCAAACAAACGTTCCCTGGACATGAATCTGATATCAATGCAGTCACCTTCTTCCCGAATGGACAAGCCTTTGCGACAGGGTCCGATGATGCCACCTGCCGCCTCTTCGATATACGTGCTGATCAGGAATTGGCCATGTATTCGCATGACAACATTATTTGTGGTATCACCTCCGTAGCGTTCTCAAAAAGCGGTCGCCTGCTATTAGCGGGGTATGACGATTTCAACTGTAATGTATGGGACACAATGAAAGCAGAACGCTCGGGCATTCTGGCTGGCCACGATAATCGTGTTTCATGTTTGGGTGTCACTGAAAATGGTATGGCAGTAGCAACAGGATCGTGGGACTCGTTCTTGCGCGTGTGGAACTAAGTGTCGTGCACAATGCGTATTAATGGGTGGGGTAGGGTCAACGTGGCGGTGGTTGCGCGCAGTCAGCGTTAAGCAGCAGCAGAAGAAGCAGCAGCGACAATAACAACAGAGCAGCAACACAAGAGTGACATCTCTCAAAGATATATCGGTGTTGATACATGCGCATGCATGTATCTCACCGATATCATTTTTGTGCTTTGATGTCAATACTTAGTTACTGTTTCGGGCTAAAACAGTAATAGAGTTACGCTAACAAACAACAACAAGAACAAGAACAACAACTGGAAAACAACAACAACAACAACAACCAAAACAAACAAATGCTTGACCGTAGAGTGCAATAGCAACAGCAGCGAATATGAAGGAGGACGGATGGATGAACGGCGTTGACTGCAACGTAGACCACAGCAAAAAAACAAGAACTTTATATACAAATTATTTATATTGCTATATACTTATTATACTTATACAACAAAACCAAAACACAGACATACACAGCAAACATACAACTAGACATACACACATACAAGTATATTATTAGTGTAAATGAAAAAAACAAAAAATGAAAAATGAATTCGAAACAAAAATGAAAATGAAAAAACCTATGATGAGCTGTCGCTGATAGTCAGAGTTGTTTAGTCAGAATTTCGGCAACAGCTACAGTTTAAAGTACGTAAAGTTAGTTCAAATCGTATAAAAAAAAATGTCATTTTGGGCGGATTGTCTCGCTATATAGTAAAACAAAAAAACCAAAATAACAAAATGAGAAAGAAGCAGTATATTTGAGTGCGCACAATGTTGATTACTATGAGAGCACGATAATTATGGTAATTATACTACTGTAATATCCGTACAATATGTATGTGTTTGAACGACGACGGGGGACGCGTCAGTTTCATTCAGTCGACCATCAAAAAGTAAAAATCCTGACTTCACATATATACACATACATACATGACACAGAAAGTTGGTCATAATGAAAGCAAAGTCAAATAAAATTAAAGCATTTACAAAAAAACAAAAAGAAAACCAAAAAAAAATATAAAAAAAAATTCACAGATAGAAACTAAAAAGGCAAAGATTATATTGCGTAAATTACAAAATTTAATGTAATGATGAAATGAAAAACAAAACAAAACAAAAAAAAAAAGAAATCAGTAAACAATACACTTTATAAAACATTTTTCTTATAACGTTTAAGTCCTTAATTTATATACAAACAAAAATAAGAATGATTTAAATAACATACTTATTAGTGAAAAAAAAAACTATTTACATATATAATTGACGGCCATATAAGCTACAACAATAAATGGAAAAATTAACTTTAAAACCTAAAAAAATTTATAAATGTTTAACGAAATCTTAACATATAGACTAACAGAAGTAACGATCGTGAAAGTACAACTCACATGCATACCAAGTAGCAACAACAACAACAAAAAGAACAACAACAACGTGTATGAGAATATTCAGACCTCGTGACCGGCACATTAACTTTATCAATTGTTATACAGAATAAGTGTATTCGAGAGTTCTTCATACTTAGCTTTACCCCTACAAACAAAATGAAAGAAACGTGGAAAGGGTTGCAATTTTATATATATGTATTTGGTTATTGTTTGGATCATAAGACACGTATGAGCTTCTAAATTATGTATACCCAACAACCAAAAGTTTCAACTGTATTATGATTATACACATATACATACATACATACGCACATACATATGTATGCATATGCAACACCCTCGAATCAAAGTCGACCTAACAACAAGAAAACAAACAACAAAAAAAAAAAAAACAAAGCCATTCGTATATAAAACGCTCAACGAGGATAGATAAATACGTCAATAAATATGAAGAGCACTTAATTTTTATACTTATTCAATTCTATATTTATTATAATTTCTTGGTTTTTTTTTTATTTTTTGATTTTTTTTAAATATAGCTGGGGCGGAAAAGCTTGCACGCCGAAAAATACACACGCACACACACACAAACACATACACAATGCTACGCTTTTATAAATTTTAAGAACTGGTCCGCACAAGTATTACCGAACAAACAAACAAACAAACAAAACTTTAATATAAAAATAATCCTTTGAATAATAAAAACCAAAAAAAAAAACAAAAACAAAAAATGCTAAAGCAAAACCGAATTCTAAGTTGATTTATAATACATAATTACAAACATACATACACATATACAAATCAATTCAATTGTAACATTGTTCAGTGAATAATTTAAATTAAAAAACAAAAAAAAAAACAACAACAAAAACCAAACATTTTACAATCAGACACAACAATTAGCTCAATTCCGAACGCAAGAACGAACACGGGAAATTTAAAAAATGATATACTCTATATTTTCGTAAATATCACAGTTCTATTGTGTGTGCATGGGAAAACATAGTAAATTGGCAACAACAACAACAATGGTTGAGAGTTAATATATATTAATTGTTTTTTTTTTTTTTTTTTTTTTTTTTTTTGGTAAATATGTATTGCAAGAAAAGTGGCATTGTGTAAAATGGTCTCATCTTTTTTTATATGCATACCAGTTCATAAAGTTCATAAAATCCATTTTATGTTCACAAACAAAAAATAAAATTAAATTAAATTAAATTAAAATAATAATAATAAAACAAACAAACAAAAAATAAGAAAAGAAAACCAACAAAACAAAACAAAAACAAAAAAATACAAGTGTAATATGAATCAAATTTGATACATCAAATTTTGATAATGCGTATAAAAACAAAAAATAAAAATAAAAAAAACAAAACAAAAAAAACTAAAAGGTAATGCTTAACGATAAAAAGCTACTCTGAATGTTTTCTGGTTAATATGATGACGCATCCACTATAAGCAACCATTAAAAGTTATGTTTATTTCCGAATCTTTATACATACATATTTATATGTTTATATATATGTAAATTTAAAAATCTACTGTATACATATACATGCAATACATTCTTACTTATGTTTCTATATATGTATATGCCACAAAAAAAAAAAAACAAAAACAAAAACAAAAAAAATCACACATGCATACATGCGTACAATATTGTACTTTTATTATGATTTTTTATGTACAATTTATACCTAAATCAAAAGTAATAAATAAAATTAATGTCTGTAATTAGCTGAATTCATCAACAACAAAGAAAGTAACCCAATAACCAAATGCTTATGGTATTATCAATAAACAAATAGATAACGAAACGAAAAATACATGTTCATGTTAAAATTACATTCAAAACTCAAAATTACATTTTGCTTACGTATTATGTACGACTCAGTATGTTTGAATTCGACTTAACTTCGGCAAAGATTTCATATATCAAAAACAAAATGCATTGCATTCAAGGAGAAACATCTTGCAACAAAGTTCAGTGAACAAAACGATGTCAAAAATATTAGCTCATATTTCACCAGCATATAAATTCGTAATTCGTAATTCGTATATCATCATTTATAAGGAGAATCGGATATATATATATAACCGCAGCAAGTACGCATTTAGAGCAAGAACAATGTCATCCACATTGAAATGTGATAAGCAATTTGCATTTGTTTACTCACACCAAGTTCTCGGTACTTTTCCATGATGTGTGTGTAAGTGTGGTACTATATATATAAATATATATATGTGGTGCTATATGCGCGTAATCATTTCGTCTAAAGCTGATTTAAAACATTTTTACGGTGCACACAACTAATGCCTAGTGAAAAATATTATATACATATATGCACACATTTGCATGGTATATTTAAACTAATTGATGACTTGCAAAGCTCGCACCTAACAACGATAAAAATTATGAGATGAAAGGGTGATTTTTGTATAGATTTCTATGGAGAAAATAATGGTGTTCTCTTATAGAAATGGGTTGTGGAAAAGATTATACACAGATGTTTATTTCAAACTTTAAGTTGGTTATGTGAAAGATCAGAAGGTAGACTTAACGTGTTCAAATATTATATAAATATCTTTACTCTTTTGTCCAGGCTGGTAAGTAGCTCTTATTACCGCTCTTTTTACAGTGTTCCGGAAACCAGTAGAAATTCCATCAAACTCGCAAGTTTTTGATAATAATGATATGGCTGATATTGAATACAGTTACTTTCGGTTGCATAATTTATTTATATTGATCATTTTATTGATATATTGGATAAACATTGTAAACAAAAATGATGAGACTTTTAACTTATATGTATGAGCAATCAGAATGGCAATGACCAATGATCAGTTATTCGGACTTGCCCGATCTACGTAACAAACTTTTATACTTAATTAACTTATGGACATCTTTAACGCCTCGCTTTTCTTTTTTGGACAACTTTTCGCCCGATTGTTTGGATGCAGAAGAATCTCGACCAGCGTTGTACAACTCAAGACTTTGCTTAATGCTCTGTGAATATGATTAAATAGGAGGAATTTCAAAAATGATTTAACATATTAAAATGTACTAAAATTACCAAGTCCTCTTGAGCTTCGCGTAGTCGATCATTTTCTAAACATTCTATGACCTTGTTGCGCAATTCAACAATCTCCACAAGCCGCGCTATTAATGTTTCTTCACGTAACTTATCCGAATCGGTTTTATTGCGTTCGGGCTGCCCAATTAGTATACGAATTTCGGATTCAATATCAGCGTACTCCTGTTCCAAGCGATGTTGTCTTCGGCTAAAAATATCAGAAACAATAGTTATTTTAGGCATTAATAAAAGAATACTTGTAATAAATATCCTTACATGTGGGTTAATTCAGCTTGTCGCCGGAACAACTCATTTTTCTCGTTAACAAGTTCAAAGAGTTGCAAAATAAGATCCTCGACTTCTTTACAGTTTTTCGTTGAAGCTTCGGTTGTGACAGCGGTCAATGTGGATGATAAGTCACCGGTTGTTGGCACATCTCTGGCGGATCCCTCACAGCGATCACGTATCATTCTTTCGAGAACGACACCCTGTTTCTCAAGACCCTGCTGTTGCACCTCAATTATTTCCAATTCATGGCGTATTTCTTCTAGTGGAATAATTTGCGGACCCTTTCGCGGTGTTATAGGTATTGCAGGAGCGGGTCCCTTGCGATGCTTCCATTTACCTTGTGATGACTTGTTAAACATGGCCGACGAACCCTCCGGATAGGATTCGCCATTATCATTCGATTCGTTCTCATTATCTCGAAGAGATTCCGGTCTACGAGCGAGGACTTGCCCAGCAATGGGATTAAACTCAAACTGAGGTGAGTCAAGCTCGGGTGGCATTAATATTCGGCGACAATAATCATCCGAATCCTTGTATGTGCTTTGCTCATTTTTGTTTGGCGTTAAGAGACTCTGGTCAAGTGGTACCAGAAGCCGTTTAGCAGGTATAGGCTTAGAAACATGACCCATATTTTCCATATTTTCTTTTGAAATAGCTGCATTAAGACGCTCTGGCTTCGGGGGCGCTGGCGCAGGTCGCTTATTGTGTTTGAAATGCTTTTTGTGCGCGGATTGATTCATAGTTTTAGTATACGAATCATTTGAAGATTGTGCTGGTGACCTAATTGAAAAAATCACATAAATTTAGTATGGAAAATGTAAGAAAATCATCAAGGCTAAGTTGATATTGCCATTGGTTAGCTAAACTTACTGTGTTGGTGATTGTTTATTCCCGGCGTTATGTTCAATAAGAGATTGGGAGTGTGGCTTTGCCAATTCGATTTCATCGTCGGAACTATCAAATGGATTATAACTTTTAGCTGGTTTGCTCGATATACTTGTTTGTGATTTATTCAATTCTGTTGATACATCTTGTTGGTTGTTTTCAGAGTTATTATCATAATCATCATCATCACTGTCATCAAATGGATTAAGATCCTTGTTACTTCTCTTCTTAACTGATTCTATTTCTATTTCGACTTTGTCGCTAACTAATTTTAATTCCTCTATAGGAGGCGAGATGGAATGATCAGGTTGTGTAATAGGTATAACAGCCTCTATGTCTAAAGTTTTGCTCGTTGTTTGATCTTCATGCTTGTTTTCTTCTTCTGGTAATGTTGGTGTTTCTGATTTTTCTTCGATTGTTTCTTTTACAGATGGTAAATCTGGTTTTGACTCTGGTAAAATTGATTCTGTTATGGGAAGGGAATCTGTGGAATGGTTTGATATTGCATCAGTATTATCAATGGGTGTGCTGCTCGATAATTCCATATCTTGTGGTAAAGATGGGTTCTCCTCGGTTGTTTTCTTCTCCAAGCTTGACTCATCTTCTATATTAGTTGGCGCACAAATTTCCTTCTCCGAACTGAATTCATCTTCTATATTAGTTGGCGCACGAATTTCCTTCTCCGAACTGAACTCATCTTCTATATTAGTTGGCGCACGAATTTCCCTCTCCAAACTGGACTCATCTTCTATATTAGTTGGTGCAGGAATTTCCCTCTCCGAACTGGACTCATCTTCTATATTAGTTGGCGCACGAATTTCCCTCTCCGAACTGGACTCATCTTCTATATTAGGTGACGCTCGGATTTTGGACACAATCTCGATATGACGGATTTCGTTAGGACTATCCGTATCCTCGGATGGTTGGACGGTTTCATTTTCTTTACGACTTAAAAGGAGATTGTTATCATTTAAGCAAATATCAGAGCAATACATATTTTGTTGCTCATCGAAAAGGATGCTTGGTGAGAGTTGCACGGCACAGCGATTACATTTAAGGCACGTTCGATGATACACATGTTTGTCAATAAAGACGCGTTCGGCTAAAAATACAGAATACTGACATTTGTGGCATATGTCGCGTCGAATTCCCTCAACCTTGTGGATTGTCTGAAATTTCATAAAAGTTTTAGTTTATCAGATAACTTAAGACTGACTGGTATAAGATTTTACCTTTGGAGGAAGTTCAACAAACTTGGATTCTTCCGTTTTTTCGATTTTTGGACATGTGTATTTTAAAGGACTATTGTTGTCGGATTCTAAAAGAAAGCATATTGCATATTGATAACAAATTGAAACTTTCTTTGCTTTAGGTACTTACTTTGATGAGTAAGTACATGATAAAACTGCGATAAATAGGTTAGTACGGATAATCGGTCAGGTACATCATTGGCAACCATATCCGCAGCATCCAATAGGGGAGGTATGCCAAGATAGTTTGCAGCTGTCGTGAAAGCTAAATCGTTATTATAATAAATGTCTGATTTTTTTAACTGGTGAAAATCACTGAAAGTAAATAAATAGAAGTTAATACATTAAATATTAATATTTTATATGATATATATTCTTTCCTATTAGCATTCGTGTTGGTTTTTGGAAACAAAACAATCATGTATGCGATGATTTATACGATATTTGCAAATATGTAAATCTTGTTAAATATAGTCTAATTGGAAAACATAACGAACAATACATATACTAACATTAAATCTGGGCGGAATTTATGAATAAGCGCACAAAAGCCAAGACCATCACGCCATGATGTTGTCATATTTTCAATTTTAACATTATCGTATCCTTTAGTCGAGCGCTGACACCAGAATTCCAATGCTTTTGTACCCCGTAGTTCGGACATGGTGCTGAAAATATTAAGAATTGTGGTTTAATCTTTTAGGAGCATAATTTTGATTATATCTCTCTGTGTCCATATATAAATAGTTGTGCACATTGAGATAAGACAAAATTATCATCATTATCAGTATTAACAGTTCAGTTGATATTGTCCTATCCGGACGATCGTTATGTCTACGCAATTTAAAAACACGGGTTCACAACCAAATTACGTTCACCATTTTCTTATACTAGTTTTTGACATTTATTTGTAATGGGAATGAGATGTCGCAAGCAGAAAAGGTCAATGATCTTCATAACTAGTATTTGTAACGCTTTGCAACTGGCTGGGACAACGGTGCATCGGACATACATACATATTCATTTGGAGGTTTCCTTATTTAAACAGTGATTTTATATTTTTGCTTATATATGATTATTAATGTATGTCAACTTTATTTTGTCGGATAGTGTATTTACATTTATACATTTGTATGCAGAACTATATTTGTACGTGTGTATGCAAGTATTATTCATACATTTAATATGCATCTTTTAAACGCTTATTTAAACTTGTCAAACATTGAATGGAGATTCGCCATAGACTTATATACCTTAGATGTTTGTCGCAGATCTAGGTTTGCTGGAAAGTTTTAAATAATAGAAATACGCACACAAAATAAATTAAAACAAAAATCAGGCAGCAATAAAACAAAACAAAAAACAAATACTGCCGTCGCGTCACTAAATAGTGATGTTAAAAAGCAATGGAAAGATCGATATATCGATTTGTATTTGGAAGCTTTTATTCGATTTAAGCTCGACGATTTTAGGGAATCGCTTGTGGAGATATTATTATAAATTTAGTTAGTTATTGAGTATAATAATTATGGTATGAATTCTAACGTTAAGGGTACCAGAAATTCTTGTGTATTTTTCGATTTGATTGAGTGAAGAATTGTTTTGCATTCTGTCTGCTAATTTATCGATCAACAAAAAATCTGATTGGCTACCTTTGTATATACTTCTAATAATTGAACTGGATTTGTGACGTCAAAGTGGTCCAACTTTAAATTGTTCACCATAGGTACTGCTGAAAATCGCATCCACTTTTTTAACCATTCTAGTTTGATAGCCTTAATAATTCCTGCTGAATTTTAAAATAACGGACATATATATTTGCAATTGCGCAACGGTGTGATGTTAAATGCTATCTTTCAATCTGCGCAACCTAAATCCATACATTTCTATGCTCTGGCTGCTTTTCCAAAAAATAAATAAATAAACAACTATCGATTGTAGCATGAGAGTCTTAAGCCCACCAATATAATCGTTTGTACAATCGACTATTCTCCAGCTCTAGCGTAAATGTTTTTAACAGATGTTTACTGTAAATAAGTGAACTAAAATGAAAAATTAAAAAGTTATTTTTTTTTAATTCTGGCCGCCAAGGGTCGGTGCTTAATTAACATTTACGCCGATACGATATATCGTGGAATGATCTTATAAATTTGATAAATTGCTGTCACATCGATGTATCGCTGCCCGCTCGTAGTAATTTAATTGCATAAAAATACGCAAAACAAATGTAACTTTCAAAGTTTTTGTTACTACTAGAAGCAATCGCGCGTGAGGACGCCGCTGCAAAAGTCTGATTCATGCAAACACCAGACTTTTGCGTTCCCACACAAACACACGAACTACGCTTCTCATCTGTTTTGAGCTGCGCGGTTGGCCGACAACAACGACCACCAACCACAAATTTTATTTATCAGAAACGTCATTGCGCTGAACACTTGCATTTCATAGTATCAGCGACGAAGTATCAGAGCGAGTGGAGGCGTTTGTTGTTGTTGTTGTTATTATTATTGTATTGTTTGCGAACAACTGTGTCAAGCTTCATGGTAAATGCAATAGAAGCCTTATATTGCAATTAAAAAAGAAAAAACAACCAGAAAAAACCAATCGACAATAAAACTTGTTGATCACAACAAAGGCTGAGGCTCGGCAGCAGAGCATTGTGAAATTAAGTTTCAACGACCAAACCAAACCAGAAAAGAAAAAAACATCTCCCAAACTGGAGAAGTGGAAGAGAACGCGCAATTCCACAAAGAAGATGGACCAGCGCCAGCGTAGTCCATCGGGCAGTCCATCACCTGCAATCGTCGATAAGCCAACAGTTCTGGAAGGTATTTAAAGTTGTCACTCTTATTAAAATTACCTATGTATGTATGTATGGCTATTTGTTTACATATATGTACATACATATATGGGATGACACACCAGCCGATATTCTTATTCATACGTATGTATATATTTAACTTACGGCAATTTTGGTCGTTTGTTTTTCGTGTAACTGTGGTTTAATCAGCGCCATAGCAAACCCCGTTACAAGACGGCCACCCAGAAATCCGCCTCTCCTGCGGTAAAGGTAGTCTAAAAATAGCTACGCATTAGCAGCTTTTGTATCCACAAAAGGATACACGAGCGCACTCACACACACACACCCAAAATGCTTATTTATTTACGTGTCCGCTTTTGTATGACCTGTTGATTAAATAGCTTAAATAGCTTTGTATGTATACAAATGTATGTGACCCATTTAAATTGTTGCCCGATTTTGTTATTGAGTCGAATGAAAGGCGGGCAATATGATATTGATACAACCTCCCCCATATATGCATACATACATATTCAAATGAATCGCCCATTGATTAAATGGTCTGAGCGCTAGTTAAATGCTTTCCCCGCCTCTTTTATTAATATAAATCATTCTTATACCCTAACCGAGGGTATTATAACATTGTTAAGATGTGTGTGCGTGTGATTGTAGTTAAAAAAAATATATCCCATCAATCATTTCTCTTTATACTGCCTTAAGCTGAGTTATTAATAACATACGTTTATATATCTTAATAAATAAGTTATTGTTATATCACAGTCATTGTGAGGGTGGCCTGATTTCTTATATATTTACTTATTGTAGGAGGACCCCATTTATGTATGCAATAAGTTTTTCCTTATCAAATTTTTTTTGGGATTTCCCGCCAATTTCTCACTTAAACTAACTCAATTTGTGCTTATACAGGCGTTATGTCAAACATTTTTGAAGGGCTGACCGATAAGGATGAGCAGGTGCGTGAGGCTATGCAGCAGGCGATTGTTAAGATTATGGAAACGCATCCGTTGCGGGCAACGACTATACTAACTGATTGGCGCAACAAAAACACTAAGCTCACTGATCAAACAGTGTCTATGCTTTTGGAGTAAGTACACAGTTGGTTCAGTTTTGGTATAACTTTTATTGTATTGTATTTGATGTTTCTTTAGTTGTATTCATCGGGTGGTTGGAGGTGACACACCATTGCCAACGGCTGCTAATGAAAAACTGATCGATTTGGCTCTAAAAGAGCTAACACGTAGCGTGGATCAGCATGTGCCCTTAATACAGAATCCTGCATTGCATATACTTGTCTCTATTGGATGCACTTTGGACTGCACGCTGGTCGTCGAATCGCTACAGGCGCACAGTGGCCCATCGGGTAGCGTACCACACTTCATGCTAATGCAGTGCCTGGGTCAGCTGGCTATGGCCAATACGGCTGGTCTAGTGCCGCACATTAAGACAATACTCGCACGCTGTTTACCACATTTGGGTGGTATCAAACAGGATCACATTAAGCTGGCATACGCCTATGCAATCGGACGCTTTAGCGAGGCGCTGCTGGAGCATGGCACCAATGCGCCCACAGAAGAAATGAAGGCGGCTGCCAATTGTGAAACGGAAATCAGCGTTGCCTATGACGTCCTGTTCAATCAGTGGCTGCAATCTCGTGAGCCTAAGGTGTGCGTGGAAATACTGCAGGCACTGTCGTGTATGTACCCACTATTACCACGTGATCGGATATTTGATCAGGCGCCGCGCCTTGTGCCCCAAATTTTGACACTTTATCGACGCAGCGTTGACCGCAATGCAGTAACACAATTCTTGTGCTCGGTATTAAAAACGAATCTCATGCTGCATGCCCAGGTACTGGATGGTGTGATCGATGCACTTATCACACACCTATTTGACTTGGTCTGCGTCTACCCTGATTACGAGAAGCCGCAAACAGTCAAGGGCCATTATGAGGTGTTGCGCTGCTTTCATTTGCTAGCGGGCAACTATGCTGTTAAGATCATGGACACGCTGCTCATTCATTTGCGCAACAATAGTGAACGGGAGCGCATTAAATCGTTGCTAATATTGACACATCTGCTGAACACCTGTGCCACACACATCGAGAGCCGATTGCCGGCGCTAATTGAATGCCTCAAGCAGTTGATAATCGCCGAGCGCAGCGTCAAAATGAAGTTAACGCTGCTAAAAACCATTGTGGCCCTGGCGCAAAAGTCTTTAATACGCGATAAGGAGTTTGTATGGTTTGTGGTGCGTCACAGTTGCAAATACAGCAAGATTAATCAGGACCATGGCACATTGGAGGAGCATGCCACGCTGGTGCTCAGCTGTGAAAACGCTCTTTTTATGCTCGCCTCAACGGTGAACACTTTGGATGAACTGCTGAAGCGCGAACTTCTCAACTATTTTGTACTCTTGGACTACACGGATATTTGTGGTAATCAGGCGAAATGTTTGGCCAGCTTATTCGCCAAGTCGCCGCACATTGAATACGATATCGCCAGCGATGATGAGCAACAGTCAGCGCCAGCTACAGCATCAGGCGGTGAAGCGGCGGCGGCGGCAGGAGCTGCCGAATATCGTGGCACTGTCGTCAAGCGGGGCAAAGTAGTCGTGCCCAGTGCGGAAAGCATATACGCTCGTTGTTTAGCACTGCTGGGCAATCAGCAATGTATTAAGCGGTCCGCAAATATACTTAGTTTTCTAAAGTATTATCAACCACAGTTAAATCCAGCACTGGATGAGCTGTGGGAACGCCGAATCTCCGATATGTTACTGAACATCAACAAGCCGCAAACCTATATGGAACAGCTACAGGAGTTTTTGCTGGAGACCAACGAGTTCCTGTCCACGCGCGATGAGCACTTTGCCCAACGCTTGGCCAGCAAGCTAGCCGATCAAATGTATTTGTATCCCATGCAATTACCCCATTCGGAATGGCAGCTACCAGATCTGAGTGCCGAGCGTGGAATGCTGCTTCAATCAATGGCGCTAGCGCTCTGCCAGGTCACCGATGTTGCCTGCATTCATACCAAGATCGATCTGATTGTGACGACGGCACGACAAGAGCGTTTGGACAAACATGTTAAGCATGCCGAATATGATCGACGTATTGAGCCGTGCGCTCGTGCACTCGGTTATATTGCTCGCCAGCATTTGGGGCATGTCATTAAAAAGTTGTCGGAATTGGCGCAAATGGGTGGACGCAAACATTCGACAGGGTTCTTTAGTAATCTACACTTTATAAAGGACACACACAAAGTGCTAGAGAACTACAAAACCAATCTACTGGTGGTCAAGTCGTTCGGTCGCATCATGGATGAGGCGGATCCGTTGCAATCTCTGCAGCACTTAGATTTCGATATGCTTAATTTCTTAATGATTGAACTGTCTGGACACAAGGATCAGACAATCATGTCGGCCATCCTGCAAACGCTGCTCAGCATTTGCAATCAACTTATAGTTACCAAAGAGCAACTGCCAACGCCGCTAAAGCTTCGCAAGCAAATAATGGAAACGGTATTCAGCATACCCATTGAAGCACCCTTTAACGATTTACCACTGTTGCCCACTATCCTTAAACTTGGCACAGATTTCATACGTATTGGTAAGTCCACATAGATTTTGCTGTTGTTGATCGATTGTTTAGTTTAATTGTTTTTTAGGCGGCAGTGAAACTGATAGCACTGATTGTGTCGATGGAAGTGTCATCTTCGAAATTGCATGTAAGAACTTCTTTGGTTGTGCCAAGCAGTTAAAAATGAAATTCGACTCAAAGGAAGAGGATGAGCATAACAGTTTCCTGGCCAAGCATCTGAATGAATCGTTACCGCAACTTAACTCATTGGTACGCGCTATTGTCGAACTAGATCCATCGCCGTCAACTTTAGATCTGATCCTGGGCATACTCGAGTGCTGGATGCGTGACAAGAACTCGGAGGTGCGCATCTGTGCCAGCCATGTGCTAAATAACACCCTCGAAGTCTACATCAAGTCAATGAAAATTGGTGGCTGCGAAGCCCCCTCAAAGTTCAATCAAACTGGACAGATGCTGGGAAAAATTGTGCCACGTTGCATTGACTCCAATGGCACTGTGCGTCAGGTCTCAGTGGACATACTGCAAAAGACGTTGGAAATCGCATGTATTTATGAGACACTGACTATAGCCAGTATTGACAGCAGTGCCGAATGGCTGAAAGAGATTGAGATCATCAAGGAGAACATCATAACAGATGAGCCCAAGCACATCTACAATCTAGCTGGCGATATTGCTAAAATTATTGCGCAACGCATCTCCAGTTTTCAGTATCTGCAATTCTGGTATGTTTGTTATATGAAAATGAGTGGATCAGGGATAAAATGTTCCTGACTCAAATATATTGTTCATTCATTCTGTTCTGGTCTAGTTTGTCATTGCTTTGTGTCTTCAACCATTTTTGTTAAGTTGCCTGCTCGTTCTAGTTAATGGCAGGTTTTCATTTTATTATTTCTGTCTCTTACAATCTCATGCAAACAAGGAAAACAGAATGAACAATAAGTAAAGTAGAAAAAAAAATATCAAACTAAATTAACAGAATGTAATTTGATTGTTTTCAGTAAAACTTTGTTGCATTCGCTGCGTGATCCAGAACCAAGCTCCACCATTGGCGCAAGTGTTGTGCTAAAATTTTTCATACAACAGAAAGGCTCGGAACTTTTCCATGCCGTACCCGATCTCGTCAAGGATAGTCTGTTGGCATTGCAGGTGTGCGATGTGCCGCGTGCAAAGTCTGGTGTACTTAAGGCCCTGGTGGCATTGACCAAACACCACCCAAAACTAGTCTGTGCAGAAATGTTGCAACAGCCGCTGCCGTATGACGAGCACGTCATCGAGTATTGGCATTTGGTGTGTAATGACACGGAGCTTACTGGTACCATGCTAGACAACTTTTTGCAACTGCTGAGCGATGCCAGTTTGCATGAACCGCAGGATGGGACTGGCGCGGCAAGTGATCGTCAAAGATTAGCCAGCGTGCAGCCGTTTGCTATATTCTGTGCACTACACGAGATGATGCCTTGCAAAGACATACACGACGTAAGTGGGGCAGAGTTTGAATATAAGATTTGTCATTGACTTTTAACAATTTTTCTTTTTTTTAGCAACTCTCGACAAGATTTGCGGATATGTTCAGTATGCTATTGACATCACTGTCCAGCTATACAAACCTGGCTGCACCCATGTCACCAGCGCCACCCGGAAGCCCCAACCAACCTAATAAAGTATCTAGCAAGTTTGGCTTTGTGCCCAACAAGGAGCTTGTGAAACTGAATCCCTGCCAAATAGCACTTGAAACATTTCAGGCATTCCTTAACAATCTTGAAATGGAACAGATTGCTACTGTTCTAACGATTAATCCGCAACTAGCTGCCAGCCCAGATTGGCACAGCTACATTGAGCTGTTAACACCAATGGCCATTGGTCTGACTAATCAGCTGCAGCTGAGCAGCTCATCTATGCGACAGTTGGTTAATGCCTTGAGTAAATATGTAGCCTCGCCGCATGATGGCCAGCGGGTTGCAGCTGTTGGCTTTTTTTCGCGCCTTGTACCGCTCAAGCCGAGCGGGGAGCTTGCGAGCATCATAATGATGCATCTCAGCGCCGCTCTAAGCGATCCCAATGCCGTGGTACGTGGACTCAGTCTACAGGGAATGGGCTATGTTGGTCAGCTGGCTGAGCACGAGTCGTCGCGGTATTCGGAGCTGGCTATCCAAGCATTGCTTAAGGGATTCGACGACAATGTCGGCGATTGCCTGATCAATATACCACTGGAGAGCATGCGTGGACTTTCGCGCATTCTTCAGGCGTTGCCCAGTGAACGCGTCGAACCATTCCATGTCTCGCTGGCTATCCGAATAAGGCCCTTCTTTGGCAGCTATTCCATGGAGATGCGCGAGGCGGCCATTATTCTGTTTGGCGATCTGTGCGAATCTAAGCATGATGACGGCAGTAGTTCGCCCACTTCATCGATGGAGGCGTTGCGTGAACAGCTCTTTGCAAATCTTTTTCCGCTGCTTCTGCATCTGAGCGAGAGTGAACCGGCCATTGCCAGCGCCTGCAGGGGTACACTACGACGTGTCTGTCAGCTATTACGCGCGGTGCGTGTCAATGAGATTGCCCAGCAGCAGTTCTGTAGTGATGCGGATCAGCTGCATCAACTAAACTACAACACTTTTGTTGTAGATTTTGTCAAAGTTATTGTAAGTGTGAGGCCGTCTATCGTTTTCCTATATAATATATCTTGTATTTGAAATTTGTATAGGCGGTAGAGTTGACGGAGCACATTCAGGACTTTATAGACTCGTGCATGCCCAACCTGCGTAGTCAGTGGCCAGAGGTGCGAGGCAGTGCCGCCATTGTTATCGGTATGTGTACATCTACTACTCAAAATGTAATTGGCCAAGCTTATTAACATTAAGTATATTTCCTTTTAGGCATATTACACAATTTCCTGAGCGAGCGGAACGCACAAACCGAATCGGTCGCCGGCAAGATTGCAGTACTACTCAAGGATGAGCAGGCAACGGTTCGCGTGCGTGCTGCCCAGGCATTAGGCCATTTCTTTGGGGACATTTAAATTGGATCCATTTAGTACAGGGACCAAAAAAAACGGAAACTCTAAATCTTTACTAAGGTTGAATAGCAGTCTTTACAATATTTAATATATGTGTCAGATTAAAATTAGTATTTCTCCAAGTGTGATCCTGCATACGAATAGCATGGGCGTAACCAATATGTATCCTTATTATGTTTGACAACTATTTAGCTGTTTTGTTCTGTTTGTATACATATACATAAATAAGTATGTATGTACTTACGTATATTATTATTCTGTAAGTCGTTATATATATATTTTTTGAGTGTGATACACATATATTTGTTTCGATATATATTCAAAATATATACAGATGTGTGTATGGACTTTTTTGAGAAATATTTGGTCTTGTGCTCGACCAAGCCTTTACACAGCCAAATGAAACAAACTTGTATATCACTACGAGCATGTTTTCCCCTTTCGAAAGACTAAAAACTTGTATTACAAGCCCCGAGCTGTCAATTACTTATTCAAAAAAAAAAAAAAAAAATCTAAGACTTGTAGGATAGGCAATCTTCAGCACAAGATCAAATGCTGCTTTGTACCCAAATTGTTGTTTTCAATTCCACTTCTAATACTGTAATTTGTGTACCTTTATTAACGCTTATAAATACCAAATACATACAAATAAATAATATAATTAAGTTTAACGTGTGATATTATTCTAAGCAATAGAACTGTATGCGACCACCTGACCAGCCAATCGTCAGCACCGACTCATCGTTATCCATGTTAAGCGGCTGAAAGCAAATGTAGCTGGGATACTCGCTCGGCGATTCACCGCTGATATAATGACCACCCGATATTTGAAAATCGTACTTTCCTATGTACGTGCGGAAAATGGCAATGGAATTGGTGCCCTGGAATGTGATTGCCATATGTTTTCCATGCGGATCCATTGCCAGCTGTTGCGCAGGGCCACCGACGAGTGTCTTTCCTTCGTCATACAGCGTGCACGCAGTTAGATCAGCAATTGGTATAACATCCTTGTCATCGTCACTCGCTGCTGGAAATAATTAAAGTATTATTATTCACTTCTTAATGTGGCTTATATTAAATTGAATTACGATGTCTTATGCATTATATTTGTAGGCAGCATTATACAGACGATCTGATAGCTTATACAGAGGTCTACCTGTTGCATGCCAACCTAACGAGTTTGAGTTTGCTTTTGGGCAAGCTATAGGGCATGTGCTTGGTGTAACACAATGGACAAGCACCGCACTACTGATGCCCGGGTTAAAAAAAAAAAACATGTAAGACGGACTTACTTGGATCAAGGTGCAGCTGCACGAAGCGAATGTAATATAAAATTGGCTTTGCATTTTCCGCAAACAGCAGAAAGCTGCCGCAAGGTGACCAGCAGCATGATTGAACGTGACCGCTGTTGGACACATAGCGTTCTGTTGTCCAATCATGTTCGCACTTCCACACGCGAAATACGCGCCCTACAGTGCTTGCAAATAGGTAATCACTGCCAGGTGACCAGCTGAGAAGAGATCCGGGTGGACCAAATCGCTTAAGAGCCTGTATCCTGCCATCGTCTGCGTCCCATAAGAGTATGGCGCGATCACCAAGTGACGCTGTGGCTAAAACTTGGCCATCCGAGTTCCATTGTAGCGAAGAGATTGGCAAATTAGTGGGACTGCAAGAAATCATAAGCAAATCTAATTGAAATCAACTTTAACAAACTTTAATGGATTGACGCACTGTTTGTATATGTGACTGGGGTTAATGGTCCGACCCAGATGTAGATTGTTATCAACTATCCAAAAGCACAAACCCTCACGGCAGCCAACCACAAGCTCAAAAGAACATAGAGGCCGCCATGCCATGCATGTAATATCAGTCTGTGTTGGGCTCTTTAGTACTGGGCCAATGCCAGCGTTTCTGTCCGTTATCTTTCCGAAAACGCGTACAACATCGTCGGTACCTACAACAGCCAATTTAAAAAGATGCTGGTGCCAAGCAATGCAGCGGACATCGCTGTTTATCCAATCTCTGTAAATAGTTGAAAACAGCTGATTTTATATCGGTGATTGTTGTTGTTTAAGGTAATATTGGTTCGTCGCATATTTTTACTTAAAGCCGTCAACGTTTTATGTGAATATTAAATGTTTCACATAGTAAAATACATATTTTAACATAATTCATTCAAAATGTTACCTTGTTGCAGCATATTTGGCGATGCGATCTACGCTTAGTTCCTGAGTGTGGGGAAATATTTTAAGTTGTAGGTTTTTGTAGTGTTCTAGAAAATTTGCGATGCAATCGGCCGTAGTGCTTATCCAAGGTGACTGTTCACGAGACTTTTGACTGCGTGCCTCATTCAGTGATTCCCAAAATCCACCATCAAAAAAAGTGCGCGAAATGCGCTTTAGCACGCTCTCGCTTTCGACCGGTATAAAGATATCGCCAACGTTAAAGCCTTGAGTTGAAGCGCTGGTATTAAGGTCGTTTTTTAAATGAATCGAAGGATAATGTCTTTTACTGGGTGCAATATTACTAGCGCGGTTTTTTACGCTGCTAGGAGAAAGCTTTAAATTTATTAAAGATGCCATTTAAATTTGTTGTTCTATGCACAGCTAGAGATGAGTGACAGTTGCTATCGGCAACAGTCACTTACTTGTCACGAATACGTCAAGCAGGGCTGCAATATGCAATATGCATCAAAAACAAAAATACAAATATCACATAAAATATTGAATCGATTTTTTTTAAATTTTTGCAAACATCAATTTTGAGTTTATATATGGTAAGCTCACTCATTGAATATATGTTATGAGTACAAAATATGTTATTATATTTACATAAATAAGCCAGCCCTTACACTTTTTACGCGAACTTACTAACCAGCTGTGGTGAACCACATAATGTAGCTTAGATCGGAAGCTTGTGTCATCCCTCGTATTTGCTTAATTTTTTGGCAGCAAACAAATTTAAAACGCGCACACAACTGTTCCATAGTTCACAAATACCATTTAAATAGGCAGACTAATCATTATAGATTAGCATTTGATCTTAATGTGAAATCGCAAATTAAGCTAGATCATCTGTGTTATCCGCACATTTGTTTAGCAGTTGATTTTCGTCCTTTCGCCATTTTTAATGCAAACGCGCATCCTTGACGGACAACCGTTTACATTAACATTCCTTAAGAGAGCGGCAGTTTATCAGAATAATTTGAATAATAAATTTCACGCAAATTTGATATCAGTAAACAAAACCAAAACCACTCATTTCTAAAACTCCATTTTACACATTAAATTGTACTGCAGTTAACAAAACAATATGCTTAGCACAACCAAAAACGAAGACTTAGATCGCATTGGTGCACAATGTAAAAACTTGATTAGCACAATTCTAGATGGCGGAGACCCTACGGAGACGCAGATGTTATTTGGTAGGTATTCATCTATACCAACCTTAGCACCATTCTATCACTTATGTTCATTGCTCTGATTTCGCAGATAAAGTTGTGAAACTTTCCTCGGAGTATATTGCCTCAGGTCAAACTATAACCATAGCTCCACTAACCGAACAGTATTGCTTAGACAGAATAATGGCTTTGTTCCAGTCACAGGGCTTAAATAACGCTACAACCCAGTTCTTTGATCAGTATACAAGAGCTTCTTATGATGTGAGTGCGGCTTTAGTTAAAAATCCATTCAAAAACCAAACCTCGTGCTTTTGCAGGTCAAGGATCACTGTCAACGGAACCTTCTTTCGAGTCTGATTTTATTCAATTTGGAGCATGATCGACCAATTGACGAGCCTGAGCCTGAGCCGGAGGTAGCCAAAAATGACGACGAAGTGAAGGTGCTGATGCCAAGTCAGTCTGGACCTTTTCCACTCAGCAGAAGCTCAAGCAGTAATTACAGCTCGGCTGTGTCTATTGGATCTGGCATAAGTCTAACTGAAAAGAGCTCGAGTAACAACAAACTAGTCGGACCGATAGAGCCCTACAGTTATGATTCGTCACAGACGTCCATGGGCGTGGGCTACATTCCAACACCCAACTATATGTTCGAGCTGTCTAAGCAAAAGGGCGTTGATGAGGCCCATGATATTGTTCAAAATGCTGTATACTCATTCATTGGCATACAGGGCAAGTACCTTAAAAAGGATGTAATAACGGGACGCTTCAAGCTAGATCCATCCACCATTAAGAGCCTAGCTCAGGCGCAGTGCGGCATGCTAATTCGCCTGTCCGAACTTGGCTATTATCATGACCGTGTGGCCAAATTCTCCAACACATCAACCGGCTACAATGCAATGGGCTGCATGGGTCAAGCATTCATGTCGAAACTAAAGGAGGAGTTAAGTAATTTTCACGGTAAGGTAGCCCAACTGCAAGATGATCTTAATGAGCAACGGCAGGGAATGTTGCAATATTATTCGGCTGGGCAACTAATGATACCGACCAATAAACCAAAGCTGACCTTGATAAAGCTGCTCGTTTGGTATGTTGAGCCGCTAGCTCGCATGCAATGGCTCACAAAAATCGCAAATGCTTGCTTGTTAAAAAAGGGCGGCGAGCTATTATCAGTGCTGTATGATTTCTTGGAGCATGGTGATCCAGGAGTCAACGAATTGTCCGGTGAATTGCTTACCGCCTGCTGTGCACCATTGGTGCGAATGATCTCAAAATGGATGCTTGAAGGTGGCATTGACGATAGCTATGGCGAGTTCTTTGTCGAATCTCTCACCGATGTCGGTGTTGATCGACTCTGGCATGACAAGTTCCGACTGCGACTACCAATGCTTCCTAAATTTATCACGCATGAGCTCGCCGACAAGATACTTAAAACCGGAAAGAGTGTTAACTTTCTACGCGAAGTGTGCAAAGAGGAGGGAGCAGTCGAGGGTAGAAAAGCGCTGAAGGAAACAATTGAAAATAATGGTAAATATATGGATATAAATAAATATATAGGGGTATATGGTATAAGCTATTCATATAAACTTTTTTTCTATATAGTTTCTTGCATATTTTCGTATGTGTCGGACACAGTTTGGCATGCAGCTCTTGAAACGTGCTACACACAGACATCTAAGCATGTGCTGGACATTATGGTTGGACCGCACAAGCTTCTAGAACATCTGCACGGCATGCGACGCTATCTTTTGCTCGGCCAGGGTGACTTTGTCACCACATTCATTGAGCATTTGAAGTGCGTATATATTTTAAAATCAGTCACATTTGATTCATAATTGCTTTTTTTTTTTGCAGAGATGAGTTGGAGAAACCGGGCACCGACATTTACTCGCACGATCTGTCCGCCATGCTGGATGCTGCATTGCGCTGCACCAATGCCCAGTTCGACGATGCAGATATTCTTAATCATTTGGATGTAGTGGTTAAGAATTCATTTCCGGGAGACTGCGGCTGGGACGTCATCTCATTGCAATACACGGTGTGTGGCCCACTGGCAACCATGCTGGAGCCCGCGATGCCCACGTACAAGTCATTATTTAAGCCACTCTGGCGCATTAAGCACATGGACTTCCTCTTATCCACAAAGATATGGAAGTCGCAAATGGAAAATGCCAAGGTAAGTTAATATTTTATATACATACAGGTATATACATTAATCACTTATAGTATCTGCATAGTACGATTATAGGCACAGCTGATAAAGTTCTAAACCGGTTTGCCATTTAAGTGTTTCAGAACTGATTCGATATAACAAATAGTTCTCTTATCGGGTACTCATAAGAGTACAGAAAAGTTTTAGGTTTTTCTATACTAACTTTAAATCTCTGACCTTCTAAATGCTGCAATTAAGTTTTTCAGCTGGGTAGTCATAGTCATCTATTGATTATTCACTCGTTTACATCGAATGCATGGAACATGACAATACAATTTTAATTACTGTAGATTTCAATATTTGAGAGGGCATCGTTTTGAATATTGTTCTAATCACCGAAACAAACTCAAGTAAGATGACACTGTTCATTATTTGGTTGATTGTTTAGTGCTCTTATTAATTCTTATAATCCGATTGGCAGCTAAAAGTTGACATGACTTTGGACCCCTTGTTACGAACTTAAATGTATTGGTCTGTTCATTAGTGGATAAGATAAGCGCACATAATCTAATCCATAGCACTGAAATTGTCGATTTCCCCTTGCACATTTGTGCTATTGCCCAGCCCTGATACCGGGAAAACGTATTGCGATATCGGGGCGTGGGTATCAAAGTACATGTTACTGTTCCTTTTTAAGGGCACCACTTTTTCGAACAAAATGAATAATCACGCACAGATTCCTTTTTGGACTTATGTATTATTTAGTAATTACACATTGTATAAACATTAAAAAAAACCACATACACATTATGCAAGTACGATTAAAAAAACTAATAATGATGTAGCAAAGTGAAAAAAAAATACGCTAATGCACATTTAAACTGTGGAATTCGGTGATGTAGGCGCCGCTGTGTGGAAAGTTTTGGAAGTGATGCCATCACGAATTAGTTTACAACTTGGCGTCCGTCTTGAGGAGTGGCGCCAATTTTTGTGTAAGCATAATGTTACCGGCAATCTTCAACTTGCCCTTCATGAAGGCAGCCTGTGGGTTCAGTTTGCCCAAAGCGATATCGACCATATCCTCATCGGCAACAGTCAATGTGGTGTCGACCTTAATGCCTTGTGCTGGTCCCTCATAGGCCTTTGCGCTTTTCAAGTCCAGAGCTATTAAAAAAAATAAAATACAATTCGTTTTAGTCGGCATTCGTACAGTGTGAGTTGACTGCACTTTGAACTTTACACCGTCAATTATTTATTGCGACACATGTGTAGTTGCGAGACAGTTAAAAGCAGGCACGTTTACTTACTCCATTCCTTGGCCACCTTGCCGTCCTTGGTGATCTTGTAGAGGAACACACCGTTAACAGCCTTGGCCTTGGCTTCATTTTCCTTAATACCATCGATGATTTTCTGGAACACGGCGTCGGATTGTAGTGCCATTTTGATTGTTGGTTGGATCTGTGATTAAATTTTTTGATAGAAACAATTATACGCTATTTATATGTTCAATCGAGTCGCGCAATTTATTATTAACGCTCGCTTCACTGCTTACACCTGAATTGAAAAACGCCAAATAATGAACAAGCGGCCGAAGTCAATATTTATGTAGCCTTTTTTCTTTCGTGCTTCTGCTTTGCTCAATCGCTCGTCATACGAGCTATCGTACAAACTCACATACACACGCACACTCGCAAGCAATAAAATAAATCGATAAGTTCTTCGTTTTGTGGAGGTACAATTCCACCATCGGTTTTTGGAGTTTGCACTCTCACAGCTGCTCTCTCTCTCTCTCTCTCTGTTGTTGTTCTGTAATCATAACTGAGCAAAAGTTGACACCCTGTATTCGAACTGTGCAAAGTGCACTAACAAAGTAAGCTTATTATAGATGAATTGGGATAACGATAACGATAAGTGGTATTTTATGGATTAGTATTCACTCGACCTTTTCCTACCAAAAACATATTTTTAAATATAAGTGTATGCGGTTGCATTCGCTTCTTTATCAGCAGTTTGATATTTATTGATATACACATATGATTTGTATGTACATACATAAGTATGTGCGTAGGAAAATGTTGCACCAAATCTTAAGATGGCTTATCAAATTTTTCTGGGTTCAGTCCGGACTTCTTCATCTCGACGGCAATGGAGAACAAGTAATCATAGCATTCCGACCTTTAATCATTCATATACATGAAGCCAAGTTTCTCAGTGCTTTTAGTTCCAAAATACTTACATAGTTTTGGTCTCTTCCCATGTCTTGCCCCAGACGTAGACACCATGGCGACGAACGAGAACTGCACTACATCCAGGGTATTCCATCATGGCCGCATACATGCTGTCTGCCAAGTCACGCTCGAAGGGCGTGTTCTCAATGATCGGCACGATCAGCTGCTCGTCGTATCGCAGATAACGCTTGTCCGCTTCATCGTACACGCCCTGCATGATAAGACAACTGTAAAGCTTTGTATAACCTTAGATATATACACGTTTGAAAGGAGCACCTTAATCATTTCCAGGTGTGTGCAACGGAATGTTTTGCCTGGCCAGAGCAAAGTAGCCATAACGGCATGCTGGGAATGCGTGTGAATTACGGCGCCGGCATTACGGTGTCTGTAGGCTAACATAAAAAGCGGCGTGCACTGACTTTTCTTAAGGCCCCTGATCTCTGGAGGCAATTGCAAATCCTTGCCTTCAATGTCCTGCACAAACAGATCCTCTGGTTGCATGCGTTCCTTTTGTACGCCCGAAGGTGCGATGTAGATTTCATTGCTGTGTAAAATGTGGTGGACATTATTTTCAAGTAAAACATATATTTATATATAAACATGCTTGTATTTGATGCTCATGCCGCCGCCAGTGCCGGTCACCCAGCCCAGGTGATAGAACTGCCTGCATAGAGCTGGTATCAGATGGCGCGGATGCTCCTCAGGTAGGTCTTTAAAAATTGACAAAGCCATTTTGAAGCGGAACAGGGCAGGACGTGATAATGCAGCAGTTTCTTTCAGTCACTTATTCGCATACAATAAACAACAAAAGCATATTCGATAGTTACATTTTATGTCACTGCACACTGTTAGCGTTATCGATAGCAATGTGTATTGAAATTGGCGCTCAATTTGAAACTAAATATATATCGTTTAATTTCAGGCACTGCGTTCGATGAGTGGCGAGCTTAACAAAATCACCTATAGACTGAATCTGTTCACATCAGAAATAATGCACTTTGTTCACCAGATGCAATATTATGTGCTGTTTGAAGTAATTGAATGCAACTGGGTGGAGTTGCACAAACGCGTTCAACAGGCTACTGCTTTGGATGACATTCTTGACGCACATTCGAAATTCCTGGAAGCTATAAGTATTGGGTGCTTTGTGGACTCATCAAAAGGTATGGAAAACTATCTGGAGGTGGTCTACGAAAATATTATACTTCTTGAGAATTGGCAGTGCGGTTTTTACAAAGACTGCCATAATGAGTTAGCCTCGCGGCAAAAAATGGCCAAAGCAATTGCCGAATCTGAAAAGGCTGGAAACTTTGGGTTCACCACTGAGCAAAAAATGGAGCGCGACCAAGAGCGGAAGATGTTTGAGCAGAAACTTTTAACCTCCTATCGATCTTTTAAAACCTTTGCCCAATCGTACGGCAAAGCCGTGGGCGAGTTTCTACTGGCGCTCAACTCCAGCGATGATCACAATCTACAATTGTTCGCCATTCGTTTGGATTTCAACGAATACTACAAGAAACGTGACAATAGTCTCAGCAAGCCGCTAACATTCGAACACTGGCGCTTAAGCAATGTGTTTGGCACCAACAAACCGGGTTGTCGCTCTGCCAACTTGCTTCTACCAATCTCTCGGGAATAACGGTTGGGTCAGTCGCAATATTATAATACTCAGATTCAAAGTAACAATTATAACTTCAAGGACGGGGACAAGAGCAACCTCAGTTTTAAAATTAATTGTCACAGATCGGTCGCTTCGACTCGACATCTATATGTAGGACGCATGCCTTTTAATTGCTGCGATATTCTATGAGGAATTGAGTAAATTTCTTGTTACTTTAGAATAAGTAAAATATTAGAATGTTGCCAAGCCAAAATTAGTGACATCATGCTAAATTTTAACGTTGTTAAACTAATAAATATTATAGTTGTTAATTTATTAAAATGTTGTGTACCTATATAATACAATTCGCCGCTACTGCCAAAGCAAAATTCAAAATTTCTATATGTACATACATAAAAATCTTTTTATTTATTTTATTATTAATGTACACATTCGGAGAATTTGTTCATCACATCAATATATCCAGGCAGTCAATTAACTGTTGCATTACCTTTTATTTGTATGTAGTATATAAATTCTTTGTGCCACTTAAAATTTTTAACGAGTGTCAACATCAAAAATGTTGCTATTATCCGAGTGCAAATACCAGGCGAACAGAAATAGCAGCTGCTAAACCTAAATTAGGGCCAGCCTAAAAGTATGCCACAGAAATAGCAGCTGCCAAAACTAAATTAGGGTCAGACTAAAAGTATGCCATACGTTATATTTTCTCAACTACTTGCTGTGCATTCTGTGTGCCTGGTAGCTGCAGTCCCGAATCACTTGTATTTTGGCGAAACGAGCAGAAAAAATACTGCCTCTGCAGCAGTAGTAATAATTTTAACTTAAGAAGAACTACTCAACATTGCTCTTAGCTGTTGACCTCAAAAGCTCAGCTCACAGCTTATGACTCAAATTTTAAATGTTAAATTTTACTATATACATATCTAAATAAATTTAATTTTATTAAAATGCGGTTTTTTTAATTAAACATTTTAGGCTTGCAGCAAATTATATATTTTATTTGCAATTTTGTTGATTGGCAAATGTTGCCAACTGCTAGCAACATTAAAATGTTGCTTGCCGTCTGGGCAACATGCAAGATAAAAACACAAATTGTCAGTATTTCCATTATTATTGTTTATTATTAATAATTAAATAATTGCTTGTGGTTTGCTATATTTTACAAAGTATACATAAGACAAAAAAAAAACAAAAAAAAAATAGGTTTTCCAATAGAAGTTGTTGGTTTTAGTTGTACATAAATATTAAAGTTAAACGTTAATATTAATACGTTATATTTGTAAATGTGTTAGACTTTGTGTTTTTCGTTTTTGTTGTTTGTTTATAACCCTACCAGTTAAAAAACATTGTTGTAAATGCCATATAGTGTTTGTTTGTGTGTGTGTGTTTGTATCGGGGGGTATTTTGATGTGTATGTGTATATGTGTGTGTGTGTGTTTGTGTTTTATTTTTACTAAAAATTTGTGATTGTTTTGTTGTTGCTGTGTTTGGTCTTCAGTTTTTTGATATATGGTTTTATAGATTGTATATATATTTTAAATTGATTTCAATATGTATTTTGTGTTTGTATTTGTATGCATGCGTGTGTGTGTGTGTGTTTAAATATTTGGGTATCCTTTAGAAAAAAATGGCCATGTGCTAAACTTTTGGCCCACTACGCTATGCATATATGTGTATATATATATAAAAGTTTACATACATATATAGTTGTATACATAGTTTATATGTTTTTTAATATGTTTAAATATATATTTATTTATTTACGTGTGTATATTTATTAGCAAAAAAAAAAACTTATATTGCAGAACAGAGACAACAAGTTCTGATTTTTTCATAATGATTTTGATGACAATGATATTTTTTGGGGGCGCAAGATGATGAGAAAAAAAAATCGCTCTTAACTCAATACTGTTGTTGTTTTTTGTTTTTTTTATGTTTTTGTTTTCGTTTTAGTACACATTAGATGTATTAGCGTTAATTAGCTTTACTTACAGGCTACTAAGTATATTTTAATGTAATAATAATAAATTATTAATCAAATATGCTTGTTAGTGAGCAAGATGGGGGCGTTTTTTTTTTCAGGAAGAAACAGAGAGAGAGAGACCGAGACAGAGAGAGGACTCTCAATGATTGGCGCCCGACTGTGCCTGAGCCTGAGCCTGTGCCTGAGCCTGAGCCTGGGTTGCTGTGGTGGGCCAAGCGATCTTTGCATCGATTCGTTTGTAGGCCAACATACAGTGTTTGCCCTTGGCCGCCAGACGTGCATCCTGTGGGCATTCGGAGTCGCTGAGCAGCGTCTCCTCGCCATCGACCAGCTTGAACAGGCCATAGTCCTGGGGATTTGTGATGCGCGCCTTATGCGCAATGATCCGGCACACCTCACGGGTTGTCGTATGGGGTCGCACTGGCAGTGTACGGGTCTGGAGCGAGCCATTGCATTCGTCCGGTATGATGACGCGCAATACGCTAGAGCAGGTCGGCAAGCTGCTGGAACGCCACTACAAAACAGAAAGAGACAGACAGAGAGAGCGAGTTAGCCAGAGGTTAGACGAGAGAGAGAGTGTGATGGAACTTACATCGAGGGAGCTACTGCCGTTCTCACCCTCCGATGCCATGAATGTCTTGAGCACCTGTACGGCGCTGCAGAGTGCGGTGATATAATAACCCGGTTCACCATTGAGCAGGGTCGGCTGGAGCAGACCCCACATGAACTCTGCCTCGATTTCGGCGCTAACAAACCCGCATTTGGCCACCACATAGACGAGCACGGGCAGAAAATCATCGGCGCCGAGCTGTTGGCCACGCGGACAGCCCGTCGCATCGAACACCGTCGAGATGACGCACAGGAAGAGCTCCAGCTTGTCGAGTGGCAACTCTGCCTCTTGCAGGCGCAACAGCAGATTCGCAATGAGTTGCAGTGCCGTTTGCGATGGCGGCGTCACTGTGGCACGTATGCCAAAATCTGTGGCATTCCGTTCGCACGCGTAGCGCACATTCTCGGCCAACAGCTGTATGTCCTCCCGCCGCTTGTAGTAGTCCACGAATATGCCATAGAGATGCTCACGCAATGGCAACACCACCAACTGATGCATCACCGGTTCCAGCATGGCATCCAGATTGAGGAATTCATCGGACCTGAGACGCGCTCGCTCCGATTCGAGTTCGGCATGAAACTTGCCCTCGCCATGCTTAACCAGATAGTTTGTCATGCCGCTCATGAATTGGCGCATGTTGCGCATAACCACTTGGGGCTTTGCCTCGCGCGACTCCTTGGTGCAGCTTATGAAGTTCTCGATGTTGAGGGCGAATGTTGAGCTCGGATCCTGGGCCAATTGTAGTGTATAGGCGCGTAATGAATCACCAGGTCCAATGCTCTGCACATTTATCTTGTTGCGGGGGTGGCCTACACGAAAGAAAGAAAATGAGAATTAAGATTTATTGATAAGTTGTAGAGATAAACTAAAACTAGATCTAGACTGTGTGTTCAATTGAGATAAGCGATAAGCCCACTAATGCAGATAAACCTTAGCAAACTTTTGAGAACCTAGACTTTTGAGATAATCGCTGGTAATTCACTCAAGTCATTGGGATTTACCCATAAAAAAACCGACTAACCGACCCCCCGAACATATTCTTACCACATAAGAGCCTATAGAGAAGTCGGAGCAAACAGACGAAGGGTGCACAGCAACCATGATGACTTTGACAGTGCTTCTCGTTGGCACACTCACAGTTGCGTCGATAGCGACGATAGAGACGACGAGACTGTGCCTGAAGGGCCAAACCCAATGCCTGACATTCGACAATGTGCGTCATGTTCAGCAGAATGTTGCCCTGTTCATCGAGATGAAAGAACTGCTTGATGTCATGGTGATCGCAGGAGGTGTTCCGTTCGCCGGGTTGGCATCGGCTGACACCGACGCGGATGCTGTCATTGGAGCACTTGCCAATGGCACCCATTATCGAGCCGGCGGCAAGTGCTTCAGTCTTATGTTGCTTGCGATTGATGCGACAGTCTTTGATCACCTGTTGCGGACAGGTCGCCGTTCCCGTTCCCGATCCCAAGGAGGATAAACTGCTGCTGGCATATTTGGATTTCTTGCAAAGAAGCTCCTGCTGCTGCTGTTGCTGTTGCGTGGAGGACGACTTGGCATTGGGCAGTGCAATGCCCGTTTGTATGTTGTCCACAAAAAGGAGTTCCAGGAATTTGCGTTTGCGACGACCGCCGCCCGAGGAGAATGGTGTTGCTTCTGCAACTGCAATCTTGTGTTCCTGCTGCTGCTGCAACTGATGCAGCTGGTGCAACTGTGTGGTGCTTTGTGTGGTACGCTGTTGGAGCAGTTCCTCCTCGAAGTCAGCGGAAAAATAGTTCTCCTGCTGCGGATGCTCAACAATTTCCCATTCGGCCATGAAACTGAGAAATATTGCCTCCTCCTTGTAGTGACGAACATGAACCGGATCGTGAAAGAATTCCTCCGGTTCGAGACGCTCAATGCGCTCCTCATCCAAGCTGCTCAACGATTTCGACATATCGTTATTGTTGTTATTGCTATTGTTGCTATTATTGCTATTTGAATTCGATAAATGCGGGCGGTTCTCGACATTTCCGCGCGACGATCTTCTGAACCAGCTCATGATGGATTCTGTAACGATTTTTGCCAGCTAAAACGAATTGGCGAAAACGCAAGTTTCTCATCGGCACGGTACAGCGATAGATCGTTACGTTCCGTTCCTGTTTTTCCCCTACTACTAATTGTTATTGTTGTTCTTGGTGCGTTATATCCGCGCGTTCCTATATACACAGTATATGTGTTTGTGTGTTGTTGCTCTAAACGCGGCCAATGCAAAACTAATGCTGAACTTCATACGCATTAGTTTATAAGACTGCAACAGCGACAACGACGTCAACTGCGACGCTGACGTTGACGTCGCTAACAACAAAAAAAAGATAGCAACTAGCGCGACACTGACTTCGACTTCGACGTCAGCGTCAACGTCGACTTTAACGCCAGCGAAACGTCAGCTGCGGCGGCCTAAATTGCGAAGCGCAGCGACCTCATTTGCCTAAGCAAAATGAAGAAGAAGATGAAAAAAGCGTGCTATAGGTTAGGTTCAAGACAGGTAGACCGTGTAAATAGGTAAGGATCGGTTCACGTAAACTTTGCTGATCTTTGGGTATTTCCGGAAGGAATGGTATTTCTTTGGGTTGTTGGTCTTGTTTTGTACCTGTCCCTCTCCGCATCTTTGCCCACAAGTTTGCGCAAGTCCTCGGCGCGAAATCGCGCAAAGTCGAGCATTTATCAAGCGAAAACTAAAACTGTGTCAAGAGGAAATTGCCAATGAATCAGACAAAAGCTAGCTAAGTAGTAGATTGAAGCAGGGGCAGGGACAGGAAGCCGCAACTGAATCAGTCGCTATCAGCAAATAGTCAGAGCTCTTACATATGTAAACTACACATATATGTAAATACCTCTATATTATATAAACACAAATCCCATTCCCATTCCCATTCAATGCACAAACAGTAAACAGCACGTGTGCAAAGCAAAATTTGCCTGACGTACCGCCGTAGGTATGATAGGGTGTTGTAGGAAATGTTAAATGTTCAGGTAGCTTGAAAAAGTTTTAACGAAATAAAAGTGAAAACCCATTAGAATGGGAGATTAAGGTTGGGTTTTGCGCGATCTTAAGCTGGAGAGGAAGAAAAGCGAGAGTTGTAAATCGAGAGAGGCGCAAGGCTGTTGAGATAATGAGTTGATTCATGTTAGCTAGAAATCTGAGAGCTAGAGAAGAAGCCATATTGTTTTTAAAAAAGAGAGACAGTGAGAATGAGAGAGAGAGAGAGAGAGAGAGAGAGAGAGGTTTTGTAGTACTGTTATTTGATTAAAGACAAACTGTCTAATGTTGACAGTTGATGATGACGCCATCGTTCAAGTGGACTAAAGACAACAACAACAACGACAACAATCGATCAATCAAATAATTCCTTCTCAAGCTACATACATATATACATATGTACATAGTATGTACGATCTATGGACACAAATACATCGATAGGAAATCGATGAAAACAATAACAATGACAGCGATGATAGTGAGAGTGTGCGTTAGAGTGAGACAACGATAGAGATGACGTTCTAATGCAATTGCACCTCATGATTGCATCAGCTTTTTATAAGCCCGAACCGAACCGAAACGAACCGAAACTCATCTTGAAACATGGACTGCGCAATTGAAAAAAACCTTTGACTTGAGGTTCTATTTGTGATTACAGGAAGTGTTAAAACACATGATTACATTTTGAGTTATTATTTCCAATAATGTGAAGGATCATGGTAAACTTAGCAATTAATGAGGTTAATTCATAAACTACGTCTTGAATTTCTTGAATCTCTTGATTAGAACAATACTAATAACTAATAAAAATCTATTTCAAGTTTCAAGATTTTAGGAAAGGAAAACTTTCTTAGTTAGTAGTACTTCAGGTGCCCTTAAAGGCTGCTTTGTATTAGATTTATTTGCCTTTTGATTTCGTGTGTGTTTTCGGTGAGTTCAGCGAACTGTTTTCAAGCATTTAGCCCCATTTTGCTTATCCAGATTTGTCTCTTATCAACAAAATGTCTTGACAAACTACCAAATGTTGCTAATTGGATTTGTTTTTCTTATGATTGTGGAGAGCAAACAGCAACAACAGTTGAAAATAGTTGAGGCACGTGTACATTGGGCTGGACCCAATCCAAAATGGCTGAATGATGGAATGATTGAATGGTTGAGGTTTAATGTCTAAAAATAAAACGCACGCGTTTTAAAACGCACCAAAAATAAATTCGATATTTGCATTACATCAGCCCTTCGAATCAGTCAAATCAGTCAAATCTGTCAAATGTTTGGTAAATGTTTGCTCAATGCCTGACCTAAAATGATCTTGCGATTTATGTCTTCTTGCTTCTTGTCTGGGCTTCAAATTCAAAATTCTAATCAGTTCAGTCAGTGTAGTCAGTGTGTGTGTTAAGTCTTGAGCTTGGGCAAATTACGCATCCCGCGACGAGACACGGCGAACGCGTTTTAAAACGCGCGCTGATAAAACGAACGAACGAACGCAGCAGCCAGCGCCGTCGTCGGTTTACATTCCAAAGTGCACGACGCGTCTCCGCCGGCGTCAACTGTGCCAATATTGATGTAGAGAATCGCTCGCTCGGCGCACCAAACTTATCAAATTTGCTTAGCTGCTGACTGCTGGCTAACTGCGACGTATGTATTTTCCATTTGCCGCCCCAACACACCCAATGGGTTGTGGAGCACAAATTGGGGGTGCTGGGGAGGTTGGGAAGGGGTAGGGAATGCAAGTTGCGCGCCAGATAAGTTTCGGCAAAGGCTTTGTAGTCGGTGCTGCTGCAGACTGCAGACTTGCAACTAAGTAACTACGACTATGCGTTGCAGCGCTGCAAACTCTGCAAAAGATAAGGCAACATCACACCAAAACGCACATAAAGCTGGTACTAGTTGGGGATAAAGCGGTTTGCACCGGTTTTTCTTGTGACTCGTGTCGCGTTTTTGTTGTTGTTATTGTTTGTGGAACTAATGGGTAACCCGTGCGCTCAATCAATCAATTGATCACTATGACGAAGACGAAGACGAAGAGGAAGACAAGAGATAACGTCGTTTCTACTGTTGTGTGTTGTCTATGGAGGCCATGGAGAGGCCATGGAGCACATCCATCCGTGGAGTATGATGCAACAATAACAATAACAACCGATTGCAATTGAGAAGGAAGATGTGCTAATGAGAAGAGTACTACATTCGAATGACATTGAAGATCATAACAAAAAGTGTCACAAGACAGATCGTTTCAGTTTTTCTGATTGATTGATTGTTTGATCATTTCAATCATATACTTATTCAATATCCTAAAGCCTAACCACTTTTTCCTTTCCAACTATTCCTTAAGTTAGATTCCTGTCGATTCCTGACTGAAGAGTTCATTGAAAGTGTCACAAGACAGATCGTTTCAGTTATTCTGATTGATGCTTTGATCATTTCAATCATATATTTATACATTATCCTAAAGCATAACCACTTTTTCCCCTTCAACTATTCCTTTAGTTAGATTCCTGTCGTTTCCTGACTGAAGAGTTCATTAAAAGTGTCACAAGACAGATAATTTCAATCATTAAATATTTATACAATCCTAAAGTCCAGCAACTTCTTCATTTGGTTCCCGAATGCATTTTCAATCTCACTCTTGGGTTAGAATCTTATCTCATGTACACAAACTCAAGAAAAAACAAAGATGAAGAAACTCACATAAAATCTCACGATCCCGCATGCTGGGATTGCGTAAAATGGTTGCCACTTTTGGTCGCATTGCCTTGTTGCAATTGTTGTTGTTATTGTTGTGGTTGCTACCAGCGCCTGCGCTGGTGCCATTTTTATTGGCCTTGAGCGTATCCTGGTTGCAGCTACTGTTGCTGCCATCTTTGGTGCTGCTGAATTCCTCAATGATTGTGTCATCCTCCGAAAGAGCGGGTCGGCACTTCGACAAATGTATGGTGTCCGAGTTAATGGTGGCATCTACACAAACACCCAAAGCAAACAGAAAATATATTTAAACTGATACCGAATTAGGTTTAAGATGTGGCGCACTTACCATCTTGCATGGGCATAAAGGAGTCCCATTGTGACGAGTCCCACGGTTCGGAGAAGACGGTACCATCGTCCGATTGTGCCGAATCGATGCCTCCATAATATGTCTGACAGAATGCGGCACAATTGCGCTCAACGTTGTCGTAAGCGCTTAGACGACAGCCGCCGTTCTGTCCGTTCTGGAATGACTTTTGGCTGCCATCGGCATTTCCGGTCTTCTCCAATAATGGCGCCGTCGCAGTTGACGATGTTGTTGTTGCAGTTGTTGTTGTTGTCGTCTGTGGGGGAGTGGAGCAACGCACCAGCTCTGGCAGATTGAGGTCGGGCAAACGCTTGGCAATGATCTGGTGTACGGTGAGGGGACGCTTCTTGTTCTTGTCCTTCTCGCGTCCCAGCGAATTCTCCTTCTCCTGCCAATCGACGGTGTTGTCATACTCTCCACCGCCGTTTGTGTCCTGCTGCTTAGCCATAAACTCCCAGCTGCTGTCCAGTTGCCAGTGTTCGATGCGATTGCGTCCACGTTTCGCCGGCTGCTGTGGCTGTGCCAACGGATTTGGCTTGGGCTGCTTCTGCTTCTGCTTCAGCTCATCCAGGCTGCCGGCTAGCTTCTCCAGCTCGGCGGGTAACAGCAAGGGTGCCGTGGTCGTCGCTAGACCACCCTTTAGCGGCTCCGAGTGCCGCTGATTGGCTGGCAGTAGCTGGCTGCGCTGCTGTCGTCTTAAGATGGCCGCCGCCGCATTGGTCAGGCCAGCCTGACGCAGTGCATCCGCTGGCTCCGCATAGAATGGACTACCCTGCTTGCTACGCGATCCGGGCGTCTGTGCTGCCGTTGGCGTTGTGTCTCCGCCATCATCATTGCCGCCACTCTGTTCCGTGAGCGACTGCGTCATAGCCGGAGCCATGCCAGCCGTGCCTGCAATGCCCAAGTTCGGTAAGAGTAGTCCGGCGCGAGAGCGTGGCTGTGCATCGCCAGAGAACTGCATTAACTGCTGGCTGCTGTCATGCCCGGCGCTATTCTCTCGCTCCTCCCGCTCGCAGGGCGGCAACAGTTGCTGTGTGGGTGTGCTGGCTGCAGGGAGGAAGAATATAAGTAAATCAATTTATCATTAATCAGTATGTCAGGACAATATGTTTCCCCCTTAATCGTCTAGGACTAATACTCACGTGTCTCGGCTAACAGATCTGGTCGACGATTAAGTACGCCGCCGCCGCCGCCACCGCCATGATTAGTGTCGAGACCTGGCTTGAAGCTGGTTAACAGACTGGCACGGTCGCTGGGATCATGTGACCAGACATCCTCGTAGTCGCTGATCTTATCGCTGAGAGCGCTGGCACAGTACTGGGCCGGCGGACTCTCCAATATGTCGGACTCCTGATAGTGTTTGGATTCCTTGCGTATGCGAGATTTCCGAGATTTGCTGCTGCTGTGGCTGCTGCTGGTTATTGATGGCAGGACGCCGAGAACGCCATTGGGCGTCATTGGGGATAGTATCTTGCGCTGGCTGTGACTGGAGTCTCGGCTGGATTGAGAGAGCGATTGTGATTGGGATTGCCAGCGGCTATCGTTGGATGAGGAACCTTGGGAGGAGAGAGTGTCCTTGCATTCACCTTCGGGCGACATACGTTTCGCAAAGGTCTGGAACGTGCTGGTGCTGGCCTGTGAGTTAAGCAGGGCATTGAACGGATTACTAGACGCTGGCGTTGTTACCTCCACAAACTGTGCGGGATTTGGCTTAACACCATTGTTGCTAATGCTATTGCTGTTGCTATTGGCATTGGTATTTCCGTTTCCATTGTTGTTGTTCTCCATGGAGAAGGTGACCGTTGTGGTGACGGTAAAGTTGTTGCCTAGCTGATCGGGAGAATGGGGCTTGGACCAGCGCATTGGTGGCGCCGGCGGCTTGAGATTCAATGTATTGGGTGGCTTGGGTCGCTGCGGACGCACCTGCTCCAGTTCTGTAATGCTGGCAGAGTTTGTCTTGAACGTGCTCAAATTATTGCTGCCTGGCTGCAGTTGGGTCTGGGTCTGCTGCTCCAGTCCACCAGCTCCGGATCCACCTGGCAGATAACCTTGCGCATCTACCGGTGACATGGTCAGAATGACCGAATCCACAGAATTGGGACTCAACAGCTGCATGTGCTGACCACCGCTGGTCGAGAAGGAGCTCATGCTCGAGTTCGTATCCGAAGGTGTGCCTGCCTGGCTAAAGAAACCCAAAAGTTGGCCACTGCCCGTTGGACTGAATAGGGTGTTTGGTTGCGGTGGCGCCACTGCCGGTGGCTTGCTGCCGACCATGCAACCGGCATCACTGAAAAATGTTGCAGTACCCAGTCCACTGGTCTCTGTCAACGATAATGGCGATTTGGCATCCAGCAGCTGCTGCTCCACGCTCGTAATTGTCTTGGCAATGGGCGGTCCCAGCACTGCTGGACTGCTGGCATAGCTCCAGAACTCCTGACCGAGCAGCGCCAGCGAGGAGAGCTTCTTTCGATTGTTTGCCTCACGGAGCACACGTGGGAGCATCAGTTGGACGGGCAACTCATCGCAACACTGGGCATAGTGGGCAATTAGAGCTGGAATCGAACCGAACTTAAAACGGGAACTCTCCAGACTGAGTAGGTTGTCCATCGACTGGATCAGATAGTGTTCGATATATGGACCCGTATCCTGTGGCAGACGCACCGAAACGGCCATCGTATTTGGCTGACTCGAGCCACGCACAATGAAGGTCTAGAAAGAGATAGAGCGGAAGAGGAAAAGTGAATAAAGATGTGCAAGTGTGCATAGGTCACAGGAAAGTTGAGTTAAGTTTATCGATAATTCAAGATTTAAGGTTAGTTTTCGGATTCGGATAAGTGGTTGCTTGCATACAATACGCAAAAATAGATTAAAGACTATGCCCGTTGCGCCCTTCTTTAAATATTTCACACACAAAAGCACCTTTTTCGATAAGTGCCAGACTTTGGATTAAGGCATCTCTTAGGAAAGCCGAGAAGGCTTCTTCTCACTCCTTACTTGTCTTTATTGTCATAATGCCTGCCACGTAAATCAGCGACTGATGCCTTTTCACTACAGCTTCCGGCTTTGCCCGCTTTCACTTCGCGTTAAATGTTGCGTTAAAAATGCGCTCACATAAATTTCCCATTCTTTTCCATATTTCGCCATTTCCATGGCGTTTAAAAGCGCCAAAAACAATGATAAATGATAAATTGGTATTCCATACGCCGCGGCGCCTGCAAGTATGCAATGCCTTCGCATTATATCCCCATCTACACACCCCCTCACTTCTCCTCTCTCTGTCTCTCAGTCTCACAGTCTGTCTGTCTGTCCTTTTGTTCGGAGCAGGAGCAGGGGGAGGGAATAGGGCTAGGGAAAACTTTGCAGACGCTGCGACAAAGCGCAGCCAAGAGACCAAGTCGTGTGGCAAGTATCTTGGAAGCACTCAGACTCCGATCTGGTCAAGTGGCAACAGCAACAGCAGCGGTGTCCAGATGGAGCAGCCAGGAGCAACCTTCTTTTGCGAGTGTTTTTTTTTTCTGATTGTTAATCGCCAAAGCAAAAAGTTTTCATAATGAGCATTTTACTTAAAGTCACGCACAAGAAATTACTTTTTCCCCCGTTCCCCGTTTTTGTTCCCGTAAAACGCTTTCATTATAGTATGAATAAGGTTTTTTCTTTTTCCAGCTATCAGATCAGATCAATAAAATTCATGTTGTAAGTTATTCAAGATACAATCAACTCAATGTGATCAAATAATGTCATAAATTTCACATCATCTTGAGTTGAAATTTTGATTATTATGTTGTGGTCTCAAAAGGAATTCGATGGAAAACAAGATTATTTTTCTTGAATAAACTTTTCACTATTTTTTCACAATTTTTCTTAAGCTTGCCATTTAAAAGACAAACATCTTCAGCGATTCAAGAAGGTAATCATTTTCAAGTCTTGGAACCTTTATAGAAGGTGAATATGGATTAAGCGAGAACTTGAATGTTTTTGTTTCTTCGTTCTCATACATATTATATTTTATGCGTGTGTGCGTATTCTGTGTATATTTTTTTTTGTTTGCTTTTCAATTTTGCTTAGCAACCCTAAAAGCATGCAATTATATATATTTCTTCTTTTTTTTCAGATTTCAATAAATGCCAACTGGAGATGGGGACGCTAGCTTTAGAATATAGCGAAGAATGGAGTTCGGGGGGGAGAGTTTAGAAACGAATATGGACGCCCCGCGGCGTTGTTTATGATTTCTGTGCAAGCTCTGTGCACAATTTTCAATAAGCAGTTGAAAGCAAATGGCAAAAAGTAAAAAGCATCAAGAAGATAACAAAAAAAAAACACACACACACACACAAAAAACCCTGCTTGATATGATGAGGTTTAGATATTGTGGAAACGTAGGACGGGGGGCGGGGATGAAGTCGCAGCAGCTGCAGAGGGCCAAGGGCAGAAGTATCTAGTAGTATGTTTATTTGATTTGGCTGCAGCATTGCAAACTTTTTTTTTTCTCTTTATTTTTATTATTATTTTTAAAGCATACTTTTCGGCTGTTGATTTTATTATACGCAGACGACAAACTGTTGTTGAAAGACAAAGTTTAAAGTGAGCTGCACACATACACACACCCACACACCCACACACACGCACACATATAGAATGTAATAGTACAGTGATTCAATAATGTGGTCTAGCTTAAGGGGGGGGGTGAAGGTGGAGAGGGTGGCAATTATGCTGACCCGTCACGGAAATGCAATTTGCGAAGGACAAAAACGAGCGTAAAAATGTCTTAACAAGCGACAAGGCCAAGGATAATGCACAAAGGATAAAGCCAAAAGAGAGATAGAGATAGACAAAGTGGAGAGAGAGGGAGGGAGAGAGAGAGAGAGAGATGGTGTATGTCTGCATTTTATTGACGCCTTAAATGACAAATTTAAACGTATCTGGTTAACAATAAAAAGGCGTAACGGCATTTTAAAAGTCAGCCAATAATGTTAAGTTTCGATATACCCTGTACATAAAGCAGAACAATGATAATAGAGAATACATTGAACAGCATTTTAGGATAATTTCTTATAAGTCAAACTGATTTTTTATATATTATTATCGATAACATCTAGGTTAAGCCACGAACAAAAGCTTTTATCTTTCTACAGGGTATATGCTAGTGTTTTATACCCATATAGTTTCCACCTACACATATATATCAATTCATACATCTATTCATGCATATGTAAATCAATGGCATTGTTTGCAAGCATTCTCAAACAATAGTTGCAATCAATTGGCTTTTTGGCTATAGACGACATATATTGCAAAAAAAAGGTAGGCGTTTCTGACACGCCCACTTCATTGCATTGACATGTGTGTTCAAACAAACACACACACACGCACACACTCAGACATACTTATACACACACAGGTGCAATGGCTTTTAAGCGCTCAGACGACATGAAAAAAAGAAAAGAAGAGAAGTGTAGGAAACCCTAGAAATGCATTTAACTCCCATTGCAGCAATTCCAAATGCATTTTCACTTAACAGTTCGTTGACAGTCGTCTGCTGTACCCGTTACCCGTTCCCCTTCCTGTACACCCCTCTCTCTCACTCATTTAACCATTCTCTTTTTTCCGCATTTTCCACATCAAGCTGTAAAACTCAACCAAAAATCTTGCAGACCAAACTGATTTCACTTGCACTTTTTACAGCTCTCCTCGACACTCAATAAAATTACACTCTGAAGTAGAGAGAGAGAGAATGAGAGGCGTTTAACGGTGGTCAACGGTGGGCGTGGTCATGTCTCTCGTAAATTTAAATGTTTTGCATGTGACAGCAAGAAACAAACAAGCATTTCAAATGCCAGCCTCTGTCTCTGTCTCTGCCTCTGTCGCCTTGTCCCTGTGCGTTGGGCATTAGCATTTGACATTTATTCTTATTCCAAGAAACAATTTCTCCTTTAAATGAGATCAACAATCTGATACTTAGACTGTTTGGCATAATGAAACAAGGAAGCACGCTCGACTATCTGACATTTATATGGTTTTATATATGTTATCGATATAGCGAGTATAGCGATAAAAATCGATAATAAAACCGAGATGATCGATATAAGATAACTTTTCCAAGTTGACTTTAGAGTTTCTAGATTATATCTGAGTATATATGTTTATCAACCAAAACAAAAAAATGATTTTTCCTACGCCATCTCCATTTTCCTCAAGGGCGAAATGTGGTCGAAAGTGATTTGTTGAACGGTTTTTGTGTGCTTTTGCATTTAATTGCATGTAAATTATTGCATAGAACACACAAATCACACAGCAGAACACACACCCCCACCCCACCCTAAGGTTTTCTCCCCTCTTACCCATTCTGTCAACGTCCTTGTCCTTGTCGTTGTCGTAGTCGTTGTCGTTGTCACATTTGCGCCCATTTCCGGGAGCAAGTGCACTTTTCTCTATACAGAGGGCCATACTATGGGCGAATACTATGTGTAACAACATTTCCGGTTTCCATTTCTCGACTATTTCTGGTCGCGTTTGCCCTTTGGGGTTTAGCGCTTTTCACCTCACCCTTTGTTGGGCGAGAGAGAGAAATGTCCGCAGCGTCACCCCTTTTCGCTTTTGATATTTTGGCAGCAGCAGCACCCTGCTGTAGGCCGCAGGCTCCAAAAATCCTTCACTATGCGCATTACGTGTCGCAGCTGCTGCTACTGTTGCTGTCTGCCAGAATTTGTGGTCTCTGGCCATGAATCGAAAGTGCAGCCCTTTTTTTTGAGGGGGGAGCGGTGGGGCGGTAATAGTCTGGTTGGTCTACAAATGGCGACTATTGGTATATGTCGTAATCAAGTTTTGGCCCACAAATAGACTCGTTGCGTTCGTTCGAGCGCCAAGTCTAGTCTATAATCATCAAATCATGCTTCAAGAGTTGTATTTTATACACATGCACAATTTCCCCATTCCCCCCCATCTCTCTCTTTCGGGGTCTTTGCTTCCTGTCTATCACATCAAAATGCTTGACATCAAATCTTGACAACTTAATGGCCTCCGGTTGCAGTGAAGCACCGACCAACTAAAACATTCCAAACGATTGCTGCAAGGCTTATCAGTTGCCCAGGTTTGTGTGTGGGGTGTGGTTGTGTGTGTGTGTGCGTGTGGTTGTTGTGTGTGTGTGTGGGTTTTGAATGAAACAGCTTGCAATTTGCAACGAAATGGACACAAATTGATTTGTACATTTGCTGCAGTGAAGTTTTAGATGTTGTGTGTGAAAACACACCCCAACAATTTTCAATCTTGCACCCTTAATAATGTATCTTGGTTAAGCTTTAAGATTGTTTCTACGGTAACAGATACAAATAAAGATACAAGATACAAATAAACAGTAAAACATTTCGAAGATGTTTTACTACTTCAACAAGGTTCAATAAATAAGCAAAGCAGCAATAACAAACTTTTGCTCTATGTCATAAGCTGCTTGCTATAATATGTTTGCCTTTTAATGACAAAAAGTGTTGCCTGCATTTAGGCGCCACGCTCAAGGTAAGTATCCCAAAACAAAAACAGTTTAAGGCCAAAAAATAATATTTGCATATCATTTGAACAAAATATATACTTGAATTTGAAACCAACATCACTTGCTATCCCTTCCCCCGCCCGCTCAGCACCAAGCATCAATGGGGTTGCTCGCTTCCAAAGCAATTTAACACCAGACAGTGTGCCCAGCCCAAGGGAGACATGCAGCCGCCTAATGAGTGTCGGCGGTTTGTGTGGTTAGGCCATCAAATAGGGAGCGCGGCAGCGAATAGGATAAGTGTCCAGCAGCAGCAACAGCAGCGGCAGCAACATCAATACAAACTGCATAAATGTAATGAAATTATGCCAAGTAGCGATTCCAACTGTGCAACCAACAACAGAAGAAGAAGCAGAAAAAGAACACTGGACCTCTATTATCAAGCCATTGGCCAGCCATTAAAAACAAGAAAAGAAAAAAGAGAAAATAAAACGAAAATTGAAAAGCGACCGCAATGCCCAGATGCTGAGCATTAAGTAAAGGACTTGCTACTGAATTTAAATATGTCCCCCCCAACCCCTTACCATTCCCCGTTCATTATGCATATAATAAAAATCTCATATTTTATTCAAATTGGTAATGTGAGCAGCAGCGAGAATGCGGCGATTTGTGTGTGTGGCATGTGGCAACATGGCAACGTCTCTGCATCGTCTCGACGATAGGGCGACCCAAAGGGGCATAGGGAAGGGAAGGCTATCAACCCTCACGCTGCTTACTTTTACCATTTTCATTTAATTGACATTCATTCTTCTTTATGTATAGATCTCTATTTTTTTTTTTGTGTTTTGTGTTTTTTGTTTTACTTGCGTTTCGCTTTCTTTACATAGCAAATTGAATTTGAAGCCAAAGTCCAACAATGGACAACCAAAGAGTCCCGTTACTCTGTCTCTCTCTCTATCTATAAGCTCCATCTTCATGCAACCCCCCCTGTCTGTTCGTCGTCTTCTTCTTCTCTTGTTGCTTTTGTCGGTTGCCTTCTCATTTGCCTTTTTTTCTACCGCATTGTCCACTTGGTTGACCCCTCTCTCTCTCTTTCACTCGCTCTCTCTCTCTGTCTCCCCCGCATATCGGTGCTGCATTTGGCCACTAAGCGGCTTTCGTTGCTCAGTTCAAGAGTCAGACGTCGCCCAGCAGTTCATGTCCCGTCCCCCCCATTACCGTTCCCATTCCAATGGAATGTATTTTGCCATTGCCTTAAGCTGATTTCCCTTGATTTCCGTTCAGGAGCTTTCGGTTTTTAATTTCGCCTTTTCATCATTGGCCTGTGTCAGACGCACACACACACATAAACACACACACACACACACACACATACGTACACTTTATTATGGGTGCTTTTGGGGCAAGTGCATTAAACTCATTTGCCAAACGGCTTTCAATTATAATTTTTGTTAATAATTCATTAGGACAATGTGTCGCCAATGTGTTGCAGGTTGCAGGTTGAGGTTGCTGTTGCTGTTGTTTCCTGTTTTCGGTTCTCGGTTCTCGCATGACCAAAATGCATTCAGACAGGCCCCTGCCCCTCTGTCGCCCTCGCCCATGACTCTATCACAATTTACTATATATGTATATTGCCCCAATGCATGTGTTGCACGTTGCACATCATACGAAACGTGTGTGGCAGGCATTTAAGTGATTGAAAGCACATTCCAACAAATTTTAATTGAAAAATTTAAATATATATTTCAAGCTGAAAGAGCAGAGTTTCAGTGGAGTTTGTTAGAGGAGTTTCTATATAGTTTACATTTTTAATGGCAATTGCCATAAAAGTTGAATTTTAATGAGTTTTATCCGAGTTTATTTCTTTAAAGTAGTTTAAACTGGTGAAAACTAAGGAAAAAACAAATATGATCAATATGAAATGTAAACTATTAAAACAAAGTTGAATCTCTTTAAATGAAGAATATTCATATTTAAATGAAGTTGTGTTGTTGATTACACATTTTCAAATGTGAAAGTCTTGCCAATTGTCTCTCAGTCTATGAAATGGTTTTTCCTCTTTTTTTTCTTCCCTCGCGTTGAAGCCCATTTCAGAGTTGGGTTGGGTTGCGCACATAAGCGTAATGTTGGCAACTATCCAGCAGTGTTTATGGTATGTTAACTATCCAACTTATGAGTGCTGCTGCTTTTGCTGGTGCTGCTGTTCAATTGAGCTCCCCCCACTTACTTATATGGTCTCGATCTGTCTTTCTGTTTCTGTCTTTCTGTTCTGTGTTCGGTTTGGTTCTGTTTCTGTTTCTGTTTCAATGGTGTCGCGTTTTGTAGCAACCCTTTTTGGCTTTCTGGTTGTCATCTGGACTTACCCCCAATGTGTGAATGTCTCTACTTACACACACTCGCACACACATACACCCACACTGCAGCTGTCTGCGGCCTTATCGTTCATCAGCTGTGACTCTCTCTCTCTTTCTCTCTGTGTGTGTGGGTTTTGCCTGTGAACGCCTGTTGTTGATGGCATACTCAAACCCATTTTTGCTACCTCTTCACTCACTTGCTACCACTCCCCACCCCCTCCTTCTTCTTCTTCTTCATCTCTCTCTCTGCACTGCGGGTGATAAATAAAACTGTCTGCGCCTATGTGGTTCTGGCTGCTGCTGTTACTGTTTCTTTCATTTCAGCTGCTGTTCTCGTTTCTCGTTTTTTCTGTTTTTTTTCTGTTGTTAGCCAAATACTGACTTTTTGCCATGTAAGCTGACTCTGACTCTACCCAACCCGTTTCCATTCCCTGCCCCACCCAACCACACACACCCTTTAGTTGTAGTCGTTTGACATTGAACACACACACACACACACACACATGCAGAAAAAGGACATAAAAAGTTCCATAGCCAATGCTCAAATAGCATATATGTGAAAAAAATTCAATTTGATTGCTTTGTCCGCTTGTCTATTGGCCATTTAAGCAGCCAAATGACAAAGGGGGGGTAGAGGGAGCGTTAGCTGCGTAGCTTAACAAGTTCATTTTGGGCTGCATTCAATTGAAGCGCGAACGCATAAATCAAATGCACTTGAAAGAGATAACAAATACCAAAAAAAAAAAATGCCTAAAAAATTGCATCAGACACCAAAATATTCCTAGTTGAATATACTATATATATATATATAACGTATACGTCATGTGGTGCGCGAAAGACTGGCATTAAACCACAAAAAACAATCACAGACAGAGAAAATAAGAGTATTACGAGTTTTTCTTTCCTCCATTTGCGGCCAAGTTTCATCCACTAAACATGCGGCTAATGAGTTACCCGCTAAGCTGGATCAAAAACTTCAATACACACACACACACACAAACACACATGCGTAACAAACACCTTTATCAACATCAACATGAACATCGACATCATTTTGCCATTCAACCATTTGCTGCTAATTACATTTTGTGGTCAGCATAACAAGTTCGTTGTGGCGGAAAAAAACATAGACAAAAAAACATATACAAGAGTAGACTACATAGATACCCTTTATTTACATGATCAAGATAAAAGTTGTTCATAAGTACAAATTTTGATGTTCTCTGCTGAAAGTTTTCAACTAAAAGTTGAAGACAAACTTTAAGAACTTCAGATTAAAGATTGAAAATAACCGATTTACACATACACACAAAATCGCATACACATACATATATATATATAGTGTACACAAAGCTCTTACACACATATACATATACATATGTACTTATATCCTTTTTGTGTGTGTTCAATTCATAGGGCATAAAAAAACAGGATATAAAAACAACAACAACAACCGAACCGGCACGCACATGTGACCAAATCCAGCTCCAGCTTCAAATCCAGATCCAGTCCAGGTTTCCGCTTCCCGCTGTCCACTCCCCACTCCCCCATGCAGTTTATGATTGATGGAGGCACAAAAAAAAAGCGAGTATGAAAAGAAAGAAGGAAATCGACAGATGGAAAACGCAGGATAGCCAGGCAAAGGCAAAACAAGTAATTAAAAGACCAGGCGGCAGGCAAATGGACCATGGAGCGGTTGTTGTTGTCGATGTTGTTGTTGTTGCAGCCACATGTGTTGCCACAAATGGGCAGCACAACCAACGGTAGCCGCAACCGTAGCATTCGAACGTAGTTCAAACATATTGATTGATTTTTAATTACAAACATTTACGAATGCAGTTTACACACACACACACATACACACACACACATAGAGAGGGTCAAATTCAATAGACTCCATCGAGGGGGGTGTGGGGAGGGGGGCACTTGAAACACCGGCTGCTTCAATTTCAATTTCAATTATGCAAATACTTTTTTATTAAACGCATAAACAAATGCGAGAACGAAAAAAAAGGAAAGAAAGTTCTCCCACTAATGGGGCTAAGAGAGCAGTCGATAGAGGGCACCGGGGGGAGGAGGGTGCCCCATAGGTGCGGGGCGTGGTTATAGTGGCGTGTAATTGCCAACGGCGACGCCGACGCATGCAATTAGCGTTTCAATAGGCAAAATACAAAGAAAAACGAGAGTTATAAGAAGAGAGGGAGAGAAGAGAGAGAGAGAGAGAGAGAGAGAGAGAGAGAAAGAAAGGGAGAAAGAGTGGGAGAAAGACTGAAGTTTTTAACCCAAACCCCCCAAACCTATGTTGTTGAGCAATCAATGCGCCATTGTTGCAACGCGTTCAACAATTGAAAATTGCAAATTGCAAAGCAGAAAAACGCTTTTCACTTTTTTCCCCCCCGCCCCTCGTTTCCCGTTTTTCGTTTTCCTTCTTTTTTGAAGGACTTTTGTCGTCGTCGCGTGCCGCCATGTTCAATATATTCCAAGAGAAAGAGCAGAGAGTTTAAAGTTTTGCCCCATTCAATTCGTATACAAAAGTTCGTAAGTTGAAGAAGTATTTGGGAACATGCAACATACAATATGCCACATGCAACAATACAACAGAGAAAATACATGAAAAGAGACCTAACTCAACAAAACTAGTTATTTAATTCATAATCTGTCAAGATTTGAATTTCAATTGACAGTTTTGCAAAAGTTCTTTGAACCAAACCAAACCAAAACCGAACCCAATCGAACCAAAGCGAACCGGTTTGGTATTTGCTTTGATAATTTGATTTTGAATTTGATTTTAATTTTTATTTAACTCAATTATGAGCTGGAAGATGGAAGAAACTTGTGTCCAAAAGACAACTTTATTTCAAGTTTATCTTTCGATTGAGATTAAATGTATCTTATAGCTTGAGATATGTATCTTTACATTAGACTCTTATATATATATATGTATATACATGACACAATATTATTTACAATTTGTGTTGCAATTTTGTGGCAGCTGCCCCCCCTTGCTCTCTCTTCTCTGCCTTCGGGCAGCAAATAAATGGCTAGCAATTTAGTTGGCATTCGAGCGATTCGATGAAGCATTTCATTCAATCTATATATATATATATGTATGTATATCCCTTATCCCAGTCAAGGCAGTGCCAGGCAACGACGAGGCAGTCAGCCTCTTAGCCTCTAGTCTGTCTGGTTGCAAGTCCATTTGTCCATTTTGTCCATTTGTCTTTCTGTCTTTTTGTCTTTCTGTCTGTTTGGTCTGCTTTGTACACGTGATAATTGCTAGAGAGAAGGACACAACACACAGCAATTGGACTTGGACTTGGTGCGAGTTGGAACTTATTGAATCTGTATACAATTTGTTGGGCGTGTTTCTTCCTCTCCCTCTCTCTTGCTTTCTCCCTCTCTCCCTTTCTCTCTCTCTCTGGTTACAATTTCAATTGTCTATGCAAAAGCGCCTTGAATCACATTGGGAAAATGACCAGCAAACCGAACCCCGAACCGAACCCCAAACCCACGAAAATTACACGTGAATCCCAATTTTCGTTGGCTTTTGTCTCTTGTCGCCTTTTGTCAGAATGTCTCTTCGTCCCCTCTCCTCTCCTGGCTCCTGTTGTCTGCTTTTTGCCTGGCGCTTTAGATAAATTTCAATGAGCAGCGCGGCGACAACCTTGTTCAATGCTTGTCCAGTGTTGCCACCGCCGCCAACAAACATAACATTTCTTTGTTTATCATTCACTCTCTCTCTCCCTCTCTCTCTCACTCTCTATAGATATAAATTTTTACAATTAAAAGGGTTTTTTGGCATTGTTTGTCGCTGTCATCATATTAATGTATATATATATCTATATGTGTTTTTCCCCGTCGTATCCATTGTGTCTCACATTACAGATTTACGTTAATTGATTGCAATTTGTATATGCAAATGCGCCTGTTTGTATGCAACACTTTTTATCTGTTTTCTGTTTCGAGTTTTTTTGTTGGGTTGTAAATTGTGTTGCAAATTGTTTTGTGGTCGAATGTGTGTTTGCTGATATACACACAGAGACAGATATATATATATAGATAGATAGAGATATGCATAATTATATGAACACCACCACTCACCCCCTCCTCCTTGCCCTGAAGCAAGTGTACGGCACCGGAACGCTGTATCCCAGGCAAAAACCACATTGGATGCGTTAGCAGCAATCGTTCGATCAAACCCAAATCACATGGCGGCGAATTGTCGCTGGAATCGCGCGAACTCTCCTCGCTGGATGTTTCGCCCTCGGCCAGTATACCGCCCTCCGAACTGGAGACAAGAGATGTGCGTGACTGCAATGGATTCCAGAAAAAATAGATAAAGTTAGTTATTTTCATAATTAATAGAGTAAATATGTAAATGGAAGTTGTTTTTGTTGTTTTGGTTGTTTTCTTTGCCTCTGGCAGCAGTTTTTTGGTTAGGATATAAAAGAAAGATGTGAAGAGGAAAAGATGAAAAGATTTTATAAAAATTCATTTTATGCAGCTTTAATCTTAACTTTAAACAATGCATTTTCAAGCTCTCTCTCTTTCAACTCAACTTGAGCTAAGGCTCTGTCTGTTGAGAAAGAGCTAAAGTCGGTTCGGGAATCTGTTTCGCTATAGAAGCAGCTTGTAACTACTTCTGTGTTGCCTGTCTGCTTGACATATAGCTCTTGGCTATACACACACACACTTACATACATACACATTGTGAAATCTTGAGTGCAATCTCATGTTATGCCCATCATCAACACAAAATTTTTGTTTTTTTTGGGGCAACAACTTTAAAAGTGTCCGCAGGCAAAACATCATCATTTCAAGCCAAAGAGAAACACATTCATCCATCCATCAATGTAAATGTGTGTATGTGTGTTTGGGTGTGTTTGTGTGTGTGTGTGTATCTACCCAGCAGCATTCTTATACATTTTTGTGCCCCAAAAACAAAACCAAACCAACAAAAAAAAAAACGAAAGAAGAAAAATTTCCGCACAGCAATCGCGTAGGCGTTTTTAATTGAAAATTGCCGTGGGCGTTCTTTTGAAGTTCGAGAGAGTCTTCATTTCATTTTATTTCATTTCTGTGTGTGTGTGTGTTTTTGTGTTTTTTCAGCCCAGGGAACAACGTTCATGTCGAGGCCGAGCCCTCGCCTCGCTTTTGCCATAGCATACTTTTATGCGTTCGCTTCCTTTCCTATCCCCAAATCCCAATATACAAAAATGCAGTCAGGGTGCTCTAAGCAGTGGGGCTAAAGGGAAGGGTGTTTGCGGGGGCTAAGGGTGTTTGGAGCATGCACCCTCATTTGATGCGTAATGATGCCAGCCAGCGCCAATGTTTTGATGGATGTTTGCCAACTGTAAGTGATGCCAAATTGATGCCAAGGCAACAAACCCAAACCCAAACACGAACACAAACACGAACGAAGCCAGCTTATGTAAATGCAAAAAAAAAACAGATTTTGAATATTGTACAAACAAATACAAGTGCAAACACAAACATATACACACACATATACATATATATATTATATATACATTTACTTTGGTTTAAGATGGAATGCAATTGCTAACTTGATAAATGTTCTATACCCTAATAAGATATACTATTCGTATGTTTTTTGATTTAACTTAAGCTTTAATATATTACTGATTTGAGAATGATCTTAAGTTTTTTTTTGTTTTGACTCAACTTAAGCTTTCATACTTTAACTAATAGATGAATGACATACGATATGTCTTTAATATTAGTATGTTTTGGCTTAACTTAAGCTTTATTACTTCACTTCTACAATAGTAGAACGATCTTAAGTTTTCCGGAAAATTCTTAAAAAACCATTGAAAAAATCCTGAAATATTACTTTAAGCTAAATACTTCCACTTCTTTTCGGCGAGCACAAAAATAACAAGAAAGAAGGGTCTAGTAAAGTAAGCTTGACTAGGGGATACCCTTAATAACCCTTAACATGCACATATGTACGTGTACTACCGGACTAATGGTTTGATGGTTTCATATCTCCAGTGTTTCCTAACGGATTTTAATAAAAATTTCACAAATTTTCATTATTATGTAAATACTTTTATATACATTTTTGTTATCGATTCCATGTGTTTATACACATTATACCCTTTTCTACCCATTTCATGGGTTGAGGGTATAGAAAACAGGGTAGCAGTTGCCACTTCAGCAGCCGCATGCCACAGCCAACAGCGAAAAAAGAGTCAAGTGGCTGGCTACGGCTACAAGTTGCCTCATGCCACAGTCACAAGTTGCAAGCTTAAACCCACTCGTTCGCTCGTTACCGTTAACAACAACACGCCCTGACATGTCATGGATAGGGTTGTACTTTTTTTTCATCTCTCTGTATAGATACTGCATTTAAAATATATATATATATATATATGAGAATATATATTTTTTCATTTAGTTTTTTTTTCTTGGTTTTTTTTCTTGGTTTTTGCGCGTTTTGGGTCTTGTGTTCAAAAACTTGTAGCTTGGGCCAAAAAAAAAAGGGTTGCCGTCACTAATTGAGTTATTTCTGGCCGACTGTCAAATTAGGTTGCACCACTCAAACACACACACACCCTTCCTTACTGTATGTGTGTGTGTGTGTGTAAATTTGAAATTTGATTTACGCGCCAGAAGCGAGTTTTAATTTCTGATGTCATTTATTAAACGGGGTTTGGTTTCGTTTCGTTTTTTTTTTACTTTTGCTCATCATCTTTGGTGACCTTTTTTTCTTTTCATTAATCATACGCAGCGTTGACACAAGTCGGAAATGAGAAAAAGAAAAAGAAAAAAACGAAAAGAAAAGAAAGAAAGAAAGAAGAAATCTGAAGACAACGAAGAATATGCAAATGCAAATGAAATGAATCCTGTTTATTTGCCAAGCATTTAAATGCTAAAAGAAGAAGAAGATAGACAGACAGACTCTATTAAAATAAAATCAAATAGAAAATGGCGAATACCAAAAAGACAAAAAAAGGGAAAATTTGCGCAAATCCCTTGAAGAAATGTTTGAAATATTTCAAAGCAAGCCAAAGCACAGCAGGACACTTGCCACACAGAGGACGTCCCGGCGGCAACAACAACAGCGAACAACAGCGTCGAGAGAATGTTGCAAAATTATGCTTAAATCAAAAATCACAGCAAACCATAGAAAAAAAAACGAAAACCCAAAACCAGAGCAAAGCAAAGCAGTTTGGCGAGGGTTGCGGTTCTGCGGGTTATGCGAACGGGACAACCCTTATGTGCCAACAAACCCCCCCCGCCACCGCCACCGCCACTCAAAAGTAGAGTGGAGAAGCGGAGGTAAATGCTGCGCATATTTTATGCCCTGCATTAAGTCTTAAGTATTGCTTATTAAGGCGAAGAGTTTCGGTTTTTTTTGCTCGTTGCTGCTGCTGTTGGGGCAAGGGGCAACTATTGTAGATGGAAGGCAGTCAGCAATAATGCCTTACTTATTAAGTTAGCCAGTCTCTCATTTGTTTACAGATTTGCCAACATATACACATACATATATACCATATTTGTTGTTGTAGATGGCTGACGGCTGACGGCAGCAACAACCCTTGGGGCAAGAACCGAAGAAGAAAAAAAACACGTTAGCTTTTTGTATATGTATGTGTGTGTAAGTAGCCTGACTGCATTTTCAAGTGCCACTGGGGGTTGCTGCCACGGCTGCCACGGCTTCTGCTGCTGTTTGCTACTTCCTGGTCGCATGTGTGCCAACAAAATGTGTTTGATTTTGGCCAAAAGACAGCCCGTCTCGCGGCGGAGGAAGGGGTTTTTACGCGTAATGTTAAGCAAATAGTCGCGAGACGACTTTAAAATGTTTTGTGCCTCTCACAACTCTCTCGGTTGTTGCAGCAACAACAACACACAATGGCCAGCCAAGCGGCGCGGCCAGACAGCAGCCAACACCAGCTGAAGCTGGAGCAACCGGAAGAGTGAATCTTTTTTCTTCTTCTTCTTTTTCTGCAGACAGATTTCAGGGTCAGGAAGCAGCAGACACTGAGAGAAAGAGAGACACAAGACGCGAGACACAAGTTGCAGACAAGTTGTGTGTGTTGCAAGCACAGCAGCAGCAGACAACGAAAGTAAGTTGACTTCCGTTTTCTGGCGGCGGCTGAAAATGAAAATCACCCCCCCACCTCTCTTTCAGCAACAGCAACAACTAGTGCACCTTTTGTTAAATATTAGTCTGTGTTTCGTTCTATTCTGTTCTCATTCTGCTAAAGTTTCTTTATTTTCCAATATTGGGGCAGGTGGGGCAGGCAACAACAACAACCAAAACTCGAAAAAATTCTGACTAACAACAATGCATTTTTACCTGGCCAAAATGGCAAAGAGGCGAGGGGCGAAAGGCGAGAGGGGAATGGCTTCTCTAATAAATTGCACGAACAAATTGCCGAATATTTGTGGCGCACAAAAGTATGCAATGAAATATTTCAAATGCGACAAATGTCAAATAAAGCAAACCAAAAAAGAAACTAAAAGCAACAAAATCCGAAATCCAACCGCAAAAGGATGCAGAGAGACAATAGAAAATTGTGAGATTGTGGTTGCTACTGAAACCAGTTAGGGAACTGTGAAAGATTGCTCTCTCAACCCCCCCGCCCCAAAAGATACTCTATTCTTTGGTTAAGATAATTAATTCTAATAATTTAACTCTTGAATTGTTGTCTTAGCAATTAATTTCCAGGTTCTCCAACTTGAAACGTGTTTCCTTGTTAGGTTTTCTCGTTTGAAATTCAACTTCATGAATATAAAAGCGTATGTTTTGGAACCACTGTGCGCTTTGTGTGTTTTTAGATTTTGTTGCAGCCGTTGCGCTAATAGTTTGACAAAAGGTGAGCGGCGAGATAAGCTACAAAAGCGTTGCACGTGCGACATGTGTGCATGTGTGTGTTTGTGTTGTCTAGTGTGTGTGTGTGTGTGTGCACAGCCGCCAAATTGCACTCGAGACTGAATTATTGCCTGACGCAACGCAGCACAACTAACAAACAGCAACGGCAACAAAACGAACGTGCAACGCGAGGCGACACGGGACAAGGCACATGACAGGACACAAGGCAGGCGGGGGCAAGAGTCAGCGGGGGGAAGGGCGGATGCACTGAAGTGAGTGCCGAAATAAAAGATAAATAGCAGCCACGTAAAATGTTGTTGAATGTTTTAAAAAACCATAAAAACCACAGAGAATTACATTTAATGGCAGGCAACACACAGAGCAACGGCAACGGCGGCAACGGCGGCGGCGGCAGCCAAAAAAAACCGCAATGGCAACAACTGCGACAAAAGCAACAACAACAAAAGCAACAACAACAGTAAGGGCAACTACATAAATAGCAAAACGTATTTGATGTAACTGAGAACAGAGAGAGAGAGAGAGAGAGAGAGAGAGAGAGAGAGAGAGAGAGATGGAGAGAGGAGACAGTGAAACATTTGCTTGATGGTGACATATGTGTGCCTTGTGCATTGTTCCTCGGTTTTTGCCTTTGCTCTCTGTCTGTCTGTCTGACTGCTTTGTAGTTTGTAGTGTGACCAGAGGATAGGCAGCAGGACAGTGTCACCAGCCGTTATGCAGTTATGAGCAAGAAAGAGGGAGGAGAGGGCAAAAGAGGCTCAGAGAAGCTGATGCTGGGCTGGCTAATTGAAGCGTGATGTTGACATGCTGTCGATTTGTTCGCGCTATGAATGCATAATTAACAGCGTTTTAGTGAAGTCTGGCAACTACTACTCTTTGTGCCTCTTTGAAGTTTGGCAACAGTGTGTACAATGGGCGACAAACTTTTAAACGCAATTAATTGTATTTAAAGTTATGAAGCTTGACAACAATGAAAATAGGTAAAAACCTTTACAGCAGTCTTTTTTTCAGTGGTTGTGAAAATTGGCAACATTGCATTGCAAGAAGTTTGGCAACACATTGGATTTACATAGGCTGCAGCTGCAAAAGATGAATATGTGAATACAACAACAAAAACAAAAACTATAACAGTAATCTGGCATTAAGGATGGATATTTATCCCCACAAATACAATCAACATTGACGACAAAAAGCCAAAAGTAATAAGCTGCACATAAAATCTATGACCATAAAAGTGTAGTAGACACCAACGGCCAACGACGGCGAGACACAGACAAATGTTTCTTCTTTGGTTTCTTCCCTCTCTCTAAGGACATACAAGACACACACACACAGGATATGGTCAGGACCGGACACTTGGCCAACGCTGTCAAAAAGTCACAGCCATTAGGCGCATCAAGTCAAGAGAGAGCTGGGCGGCTTTTTTGGGGGTAGATTTGACGCAGGACATTCGCCAGGACAAGCCACCAAGTCCCCAAAAACCAAATCCAATTGGAGTGACAAACTTAAGAGTTAGCTTCGCAAATTCGAGAGTTGAAGCTGAAAATGAATCTCCACTTCATGTTTTTTTTTAGGGTTACCACCACACACCGACACACACACACACACACACACACTTCATTAGTTGGACTTTAAAGCTGTGTCACATCAGAGTCAGCATCAGCAACGGCAACGGCATTCTGTCTGCTTCACTTTCATATCGTGTGGCTGGCGGCTGGCGGTAAACATGTTGACTGGACTTGACAACATTCAACGGGGCGGGGAGGGAAAAAGGACACCAAGAGTCACTTTTTCCAAAGCATGTGTGTTGTACAACATGGACAGGACAACTGACATGACAAGCTCAACTAAAAGCTGACCGAGAAAAACGAGAAAAAGAGCCTGGATTGAAGGAAGGTGGAACTGGACTATAAGCCGCTGACAAAGCGCCACTAATACCGCTGCAATTAGTACACGTGCACCTGGACATTGGGAAACGGGGGCATGGGGCACATGAAACATGAACATGAACATGCCCGGTGGCTGCAGATTAGACTCCAAAGTTGTTTATGGACTTTTGGGCAAAATGCCAGAGCAGAGCAGAAGAGCATCAGAGCAGCAGCAGGGTTGTAGCATAATGAAAGTAATAAAGTTCAACTCAAACTCTGCTGATCGCCAGGCTGGCGATAAAAACTTTCCAATGCCCAGACAACCAGAGACAGAGAGACACTGTGGCATGTGTGGCATGTGGCTCATGTGTGTGTGTTTGTGTGTGTTTTGAAGCTGTCTGTGGTTATGGCAACGCCCCGGCAACAAGCATCATCATAGCATTTTACAGCAGACACTTTTATCGCTCAGCTCAATTGTTGTTGTTTCTGTTTTTTTTTTTATTGAATATTCATAAATGGCCGAAATGCGAAATGCCAAAAGGAAATTGTTTGGCCACAGCTGTGCCACTGAGTGTGTGGCAACAACAACTGGTCAGAGATGCCGCCGCCCATTGAAATCAATATTTTATGCCGATGTCGAGACAACGAAGATGTTTCTCCTCTCAATGTCTGTCTGTCGGGGTTTGCCGTTAGCCAAATGCAACAGGAAGTGCAACACAAATTAAAATGTGAACATGTGTTTGGAGTTTTTCGCTTTGCTTTGCCATCCAACGATCCAGCGATCCCAGACAGCCCACACGTTTGTGGTTTGCCCAGTTCGGTTCGGCCAGGACCAGGACCAGGACACAGAACCCATTCGTATATGCATGGAAACTTAATAGCGTGTAAGTTCTCATTTGGTTTTTGACTTTGAACTTGGCAAGAGAAAAAGAGCGAGAGAGAGACCCAAAGACAAAGCTCATTCGGTAAGTGCTGCCTACTTTGCAGCGCCGCATGATATTTGGCAACCCTGTCTCAGGGCAGGGCAGCAGGTACAACTCAAATAAGGGTAGCTAATGTATGCCACAACTCACATGGAAGTCTTACAAGAAACCATCAAAGAGATGGCAAAGCACAGATATATTCACATAAATATTAAAATTTTATGTTCGCAGTGCTCAGGTTCAGTACACAAACTGTTTGATTATGTTACGTTACGTTACGGGAGAAAATTGGCAACAGCGCATTTTGCATTTTGCAAGTGAAATTTGGCAACGTTATCAATTAGAAGTTCTTTGCAAATGTATTCCATCTTTTGTTGTATTTGTTAAGCTTTTGGCAAAATCACACAGCTGCAATATGCTGGCAATCTAACGCATTATTAAGCAATTATAGACTGTGTTCAGAGTGTGGCAGAGTGTTCTGCAGCATGCAACAAAACTTTACGCATGAACGCGTTTCCAATTGAGAATTTTCTATGTGTGTCTGGGGTGTCTTTGGGGGTTGGGGGGGTCTGGGGTTCAGTTCAGTTCGGTTCGGTATATCAAATTAACTAGTAAATTGACTTGTCAAAAAGAGTTTTGTGTAAAGTGCTTCTCATTATTTTCATACACAAAGAGGGAAGAGGCGAAAGGCGAAAGGCGGCGGCGCCTCGTCTGTAATTTCCGGTTGTCCTCTGTGTGCAGTATTAGAAAAGAAGAAGAAAAGAGGCGTCGCTTTTAATGATGATGATGTTGATGATGACAGGGTGGAAGGGGAGAACAGAGAAAAGGATTCGCAGTTATTAATGAAGAATGCCATCAGGACAGAAGAAGAAGCAGAAGCAAGCAACAACACGCACGCACGAATGCATGTAAATAATGATGCCATAATGGTTTTGGACACAGGGGCAAGGGGCAACGGGGGTAGAAGTAGAGAGAGAATCGTCAAAGTGGGAAACGACGTGTGAGACGAGAGGGGGGAAACGACGTGTATTGTAATTTTTATTTCCAGATGAAAATGGGAATCATTTGATGCACAGTTTATGGCCAGCCAGCAGCAGCAGCAGCAGGCAACAGAGGAAGCATTATGATTATGTCTGGGGCATCGCAACACGTAGCAAATTATGAATGAATGAATGAGAAGAGAGTGCCACATACACAAAGCACCACAACAACAACAACAAAACAGAAAACCAGAAAAAAAGGACAAAAGGAGCAACTCCCTCAGCTCCTGCTCCTGCTGCTGTTCCTGCTGCTGCTGTTGATGATGGGCCCATTGGCAGCTTGCGTAATTGCCACTTACTGTGCCACACACAGACACTGACTTTGTGCGGCTTTTACTTCACTTCACTACACTTCACTTTGCTTTGCTTTTGCTTTGGTTTGGCCCCCAAGCTGTGTGTGTGATTGGGTCTCAACGGCCGCCGCACACACATTATGAATATGAGTAGTGCGACAAAAATACACACAACAACAACAATGAGGAGAAGACTCATCAATATGCTCAACAGTTAGTTGTTCACCCATATAAAATGTAAACCCCAAACAACTGTTCTTGTTGTTGTTGTTGTTGATTGTTTTCCAATTAAATGCAAAAATTACAAAATCATTGAATTGGAAATATGATTGAAATCCATTATGAATATGAATTTTTTCATTTAACTAAGTTTTGTTATATTTGGAGAACATTCTTTTAGTAACTGAGAGTTGGAAATGTTTGGATAATAATGAAAGGCTGAGTAAGTATATAATACTCCAAATGCTTATAAATCTTCATACATAAGCAAGTGTAAGAAGGCTCTAGTCGAGTAAGCTTCCCTTAACCCTTGTCCATATAGACGGACTGACATACACATACGTTGCACTACCGGACCAAAGCGTGATCACTTCATATCTCCGGTGTTTCTTAGCCGATTTTAACACAAGTTTCACAGTTGTTCATTGTGGTTCATGTTAATAGTTTTAATCTCCATTTTCAAGTTTACGAAATTCAAGATTTTGATGTTATCGATTATATGTGTATATCGTAAAACTAAAAAGTTATCGAAAATATGAAACAAACTTGCTATGCCTAGAGATTAGAAGAGCTCATATCCAAAATGTGGAGTCTCTAGCTCTTGTAGTTCCTGAGATCTAGCAATAAACATATTTATACCAGAACTCTAAATTCTTATAAATCGTAAATATTTTGAAAAAAGTTTTAAAAAGAAAACTTTAGCGGGATTTTCTTAGGCCAGACAAGTGTCTTTGTTATAAGATGGTTTCCTGAATGATATTGCTCCTAAATATTGTTTCTCTGATAAAAAGAAACTTAACCCATTGTTATTAAAGATCTATTGAGGAATATTGTACTGAATAATATTATGTTATAGTGTTTCTCTTCTAAAAAGAAACTAATAGACGGATTATTGTTGCTGTTTAAGATCTATTGAAAATGAATTCCACAATCATTGATATTCTTTATACTAATCTGAACAAAGCTTTAGGTCTGAAATCTTCATCTGTTAACTGTTCAATACTATATATACAATGTTTAATGTATAGAATCTCACCTGACTAAGCTCATCTCTTGAACGGCGATTGCATTTGGGTAGCAGAGCCTGCATATCATCATCGAATCCGCCACCATGGGCCAGATCGACAACATCGTCGGCATCCTCATCGGGTTCGAGACTGCTGCTGCGGCGATTCTCAATGTTTTTGGTATCCAATTGTTGGCTGTTTGGCGTCATTTTGTTGTTGTTCGTGCCATTTAACTTGTTGCTGTTGCAGTTGTTGTTGTTGTTCGATTGCTGTTGTTGTTGCTGATTTTGATTCTGTTGCAACTGAGATTTTTGTGACTGTTGTGCAGCATTGTTGTTGCCGCAGTTGCTGTTGTTGCCGTTGTTGTTGCTGTTATTGTTTATGTTATTCTTGCAGACTGCTGCAGCTGCAGAAACAATCGAATCGGTTTTCTCTGTGAGGGCCGTGGCAACGCCACCTGCAACACTGCCACCGCCGCCGCCGCCAGCAACAGCAACAGCACACTGTTCAGCACTTGTTCTGCAAATAAGGAAAAAGTTAAAGAAGATATAGTATGAGTGTGAAAAGTGAAAATTGCTGAAAAATCTATTTAAAAAAGTTGACTTTATTGCCATTCACATTTTTTGGTCTCAGTTCATTTATCATTAACGTCTCGAGGCTCAGCTGTCAAAAGGTTAATTTGCGACACATTTTTTTCTCCCCATGTTGCCTCATGTTGCAGCATGTTGCCGCCGTCACCAAAGTGTCTGCCAAGGACGCCCACGACGACGCGTGTCACAAAACTGACGCCCCGAAAGCTGGCAATTTTACGCCATTTTAACAATATTTCTAGACACGGACACGGACAGTGGGTGGAAAGGAGAGAGGGAGACGGGGAGAGACGGGGGTAACATAATGTTGCTGAACAAATGTTATTAATGAATTTGGCCCGCAAGAATAACGGCAAAAGAAAGTAAACAGAATAGAGAAAAGCACAAGAAAAAAAGAAAGTCAAGTAAGAAAAAAGGAAAAATTTGAAGGAAGTACAACTTTTTTTTTTTTTTTGCCCTGGCATAGCATGTGCTTCCGTTTCCGTTCCGTGTGACGGCTGCTTCAAGGACGCGCTGCTAACCGTCTTGAAAGGGAAGGAGTGGGGGTGGGTGGGTGTGTGCGGTTCTGTTTTTATCAAGACATAAGAAAGTTGCAAGCAATGTTTAAGTTTAAGCCATCTTTTTGGGTTTTCTTCTTCTTTGCCATATGACAACTTGTCAAACTATCTGACATAATCATGTCAAATTAACACAAACATGCAGCAGCAGCAACAACAACAACAACAAAAACAACAAAAAAACACGCAACGGATAATAAAACACTTAGAGGAATTAGTCAGGGCTTCTCGTATATGTGGAATTTATGCAGGCCCAAGGACATGGGCCAACAACAACAATAAATAAACACAAAAACAAAGAAAAAAAAAAAAACGATAGAAAACACGAAAGCGAATAGTTATCATGTAAAATATATGGAGCATCAAATACCCTTTCCAAACAATCAACATCAAAAGCATGTTTGTAAAACAATCGTGTTTGGCGAGAGTAAACAAGAGAAAAACATTTTTAGGGCCGGAAAACAAACAAAAAACCCTACAAAAAACCTTACTTAAACTTTGTTCTGAAAAACTCTCTTTTTGTGTTTAATATTGAGTGTATCCTACACAAAAAGGGTAAACATAAATGTTTTGAGAGATAGTACACAACACAACACATCAGAAAACCAAAGCACGCATAAATTTCCCTGCAAAACCCACTTAGAATAAGTTTAACGAGTTTGCTTTACACATAGAAAATACCCTACAAGTTTCAGTTTAGAATAGGAAAAAGTAACAGCTAATCCAACTAATCCCACTTCTTATTCAAAGGGTATATGTAAAGTTGAACAAAAATTGCGAACGTTTTGCTGAAGAAGGAGTGTTTGTTTGCCAAGTGGCAGGAACGGAATATCGTAGTTTGTGGCGCCGCATGTAAATTGCCAACGCAACGCAATTAAGATAAAATGCTGAAAATGCTAAAAATATATCTTGTGTGTGTGGGAGAGGGTGGCGGCGGGGGTATCGCGATTATTGAAAAGATTAGCATAAGGGTTTTTTTTGGGACTAGGCCAATTAGTTGCGGGGAACTTAGGTCAGGACACGCTAGCTAAAAGTTAGGTTATGATAAAAAGGGGGAGAAAAAAAAGAACTTTCCTCAATGGTCTAGACATTAGGGCATTGCCCAAGCCAAACTAAAGCAAAACAAAAGCAAAAAATCGAAAACAAAAGCAAAAAATCGAAAACAAAAGCATGTCAGTTGGATAATAAATGTGTGTAGAAGATAGGCGAAAAAAAGAGAATCAACAACATTTTTATTGAAACTGTTTGAAGTTGAACCTTTTAAGAGCTTAATAGTCGAATATTTCAAGGGAATCCGACCAAAAAAATCTCAGTTGATAAACCAAAAAAAACTTTTTTGTAAGCCATGAATACTTTGGTTTGAACCGAACCAACGAAATCAAAGTCCAGCCAGGCAGGCGGGGGCGAAAAAACAAATATGGAACATGGAAAATTCAACAACAACAAAGACATGAACTACCGGTGGTTACTGCTTCAATGTGTGTGTGTGGGTGTGAATCTATGCAAATTAGTTGTGACAGCTTTCAAAAAGTTCAACATAGTTGTCAATGGCAAGCAGAAAGTGGTTTAGGTTTAGGAACGGTTCTCGGTAGCTCCCTTCCCTGCCCTGCCCTCGAGTGCCATCATACTAATCCATAGAGTACCATGCAACCTCCTGCAGCTTCTGTAGACAGCTGTGTTGCCAGGAGAGACAAGGAGAGAGAGGGAGAGAGAGAGGGAGAGAGAGAGAGAGCTTTTGACAGAGTGCGAGTTCAAAATGTTCAAAGTTCATAAACAACACACTTCATACGTATGTATATGTATATGTGTTTAAAGCCCCGTTGCATTTTTGAGTTATGCCCGAAGTAAAGGAGATTGGAAGAGGGTGGTGGGAGGAGGGGGTTAGTCTGTGCCCGTGGGGCATGCAAGCCGTAGAGTCGTAGTCGTTTTTGATATGGTAATGTGGCAATGGGAAAAGCAGCGGCGGCGGCGTGTATGGAATGTTCCATTATTAGATTTTCTCTACCTCTCTCTCTCTCTCTTTCTCTCTTTCTCTCTCTGTCTTTGTACTAGAAGGGATTAAGGGAGTTGGGTTTGGTTAGGATAGGATAGGGGTGGTGGGTGGTGTGTTGGGCGCACACAGGGTGAAGCAGTCTTCTTCTTCATCGTCGTCGAGAGAGACGAAAGTGCTATAAAGTAGTAATACTAATTAAGTTGTGTATTATGCATGTGCAGCCAAGACGAAGGAAGTGACGTGCAGCATGGAACAGAAACGGCTGCAGGCCATAAAAACCATAGTCAAAAGGGGCTTGTGGTTGTGTGCGAGTGTGTGTGTGTGTGTGTGAGTGGGTGTGGCAGTTAGTTAAAAGGGGAACCTTTGGCTTGTGGTTTCGTTTGCTTGCTGCTCAACTTTGAGTGAGCATTTGACATCGTTTAGTTGAAGAATGTTTTATTTTGTTGTGTGAAGGGTATTCGAACCGAACCGAAACAATACATTTTGTTCTGGCAGCAAAGTGCTCGAATCCGTCGTCGGTGGGGCGGTGGGGGCGGGGGCAAAAGTGTGTATCAGGAAAGAACAGATGGGGTTTTACATATCGAGACGAGACGAGATTTAAAAGATTGCCTCATTGTGTTCGAAGATATAAAATCGTGGTATGAAATTTGTCTCCGGCTGATTGGAAAGTCATCTCAGATAAGCTTTTAATGAGTAGAATACGGAATAGGAAAGAGACTAGAAAAGGAACTTTATTAATGAACTTAGTTAGAGACACGTTGGAGTTGGAGCATTGAAGGCAAATAATTTAAACTTAAAACGAAGAGCTAGTATTTAGAGTACCAGAGAAAAGTATTTATGCTAGACACTAGACAAAATATTTCCTTAAAAGCAGCAATAAAATATTCCTTAAAAGGTATAACGTTTAGTTTCCTTAACAGATTTAGGAGACTTTAAGGAAAAAAACCTCGTTTAAAGTATGTAAAAGTATAAAATCGTATATAAAATACTTAAATTTGAAAATTCCTTAAGGAGTATTAAGTTAGATAGTTTCTAGATAACGAAAAACAAAGTTCTCAGTCTTGCTATAAGGTAAATAACATACTAATAATGATAGAAATAGTTGTAAATTAGACTTAAACTTAAGAAAAATATGAATAACTCAAACAATTAACTTAGTGGAGAGGACTTAGATGATAATTATGGAAAGGAAAGTAAGTTTCAATTATAAAATCATGTTCAAAAAACTGCAAACTCCAAGTCGAATCGAAGCCAAACACTCACCTCGCCTTGCCGTGAGACTTGAACTGTGCCACCTCGGCATAACGACGTCCGAGTGGCACCTCCTGTGGACTGAGCAAAGCGTCGCAATGTGGAGCAGCAGCTGAGCCACCGATTGACTGTTGTTCCATGGGCAGAGTCATGCCCTTGAGCAATTGTGCCGCTGTGGGCAGATCATTGACACATTTCACTTCTCCTCGCTCCTCGCTGCGATTGGCAAAGTTCTGGAGTTGTTCGCGTAGCGAGTAATCAACGGAGCTGCAACATGATTCTGTCGATTCGGATGTGGTCGAACAGCTCGGGGAATGTGGCACAGATGCCAAATGATGATCATGATGGGCATTGCCATTCTGTAGATCCTGATAGGCAGCATGTGCATCCTCGGAACTGGTACTGCTGCTCGACGAACCGGAACTGGAACCGGAACTGGATTGATTGCTCTGGCTGGTGTTTGAGACGCAGCTATCCATGCTGGCAATCGAATTCCGATTGCCATTCCCATTGCCATTGCCATTCTCCAAGTTCGTTTGATCATCTTTCTGATGATCCTTCCTGGTGTTCCTGGTGGAGTCCTCGACGTCTCCATCATCATCCACCTGCTGTGGCACTATGATCAATGAGGTTCGCTTTCTCAATGTCTCATCCTTGGCATTGATGTTCTGTTTCAGTGTCTTGTCCGACTTCGTGGTGTACACAATGACCTCCACTTTCGATGTCTCCTCCATATCGATGGAAGCTGCAGCAGAATTCATTTGATTTGTTAGCTGTTCCTGCGACATGCTGCAAAAAAAGTTTCCAATTGATATACCGACATATTGATGGACTCCGCCACATGTGAACGAAAAACTTGATGCTATTTGCTACTACTTGCTACTACTTGCTGCTACTTGCCACAAACACAATTTCAACTCATTTGCAACTCAATTGAAAAACGAGACACATGTGTCAATCAGTTTTATTCAATTCGATATTTAATACGCAGTGCAACACCAATTTAACAACACCAACAAATGCAATGCGTGTTGTTGGGTATCATTTGTCACCCGCCTCCCGCCTTTGAAACCACCCCCCGTGCCACTCTGTGCTTGGATATCGCATTTCGCATATCCGTCCTCGACGCCGACTCGCCGCAGCACTCAAATGCATGCATTTTAATTTAACGACCATGTTGAGGGGCTTTCAAAATGTTATTAGTAATAAAAACGGTAAAATATGAAACATAAGGTAACACCGGTGGCGCGTCGGTGGGCGGAAGGGGCGGGGTCTGTGTTGTTGGTCTTTTGAGAGACAGGCAGCAGTCGTATCATATTATATTATGACACACACTCTACTCTACATATATATCTCTTGTACTATATAACGCTTTTATTATAGATTCCACAAGCCCAAAATGGGCAGGCACCTGCCCCCCCACCCCCCTTCTCCACGACTGACGAACTGAATGTCCGCCCCAAAAAAGTCGCCACCTTGTCAAACACTTACTCCAGCAGGGAGATGGGATGAGAATGACAGAGAGAGAGAAAGAGAGAGAAAGAGAGAGAGAGAGAGAGGGAGAGAGAGTTGGGGGCATTTTAGCAATGCTAATGCGTGTTGTTCTGCTCTGAAATTGGGCATTGTTACTTTGTCAAACAGTTTGTCATGTTTTTTTTTGGATTTGAAAAAAATACTGAAAATACTTTTTTTTTGCAAAACTAAAAGTTTCAATAATCAATCTTTGATGTTGCATATAGATAAATAAAATTTAATATTGAATGAAATTAATCAGGAAAAATACAAAAAATGAAAAATTATTATATTTAACTTTTTGGTATTGTGAAATAAATATTTTTTGTATTTTTCCTGATTAACTTTATTAAGATTCCCATGTAAGTCCACGAAGTTTAAAGTGTTTTCCACAAAAAAAGAATCATAACATTTAAATATATAAAAAAAAAATATTCCAAGAACAAAAAGTTTAAGAAGCACAATGTATGCAATTTGTTAACATTTTTTGTTCAGGGTTTTCCCTTTTTTTTTTTGAAGGTTCGAGTTGTAAATAACTTAAAAAAAAATGGGACTGAAGATCGATTTTCTTCTTCTTCTTGCGTAGGATAAAACATACTTTAATCATTTTTTTTTTTTGGTTCTCAACTAAATTTAACCTTTGGAAATATAATACTTTCTATGCCTAAGAAGGAACATCTCAACTTAAACCAAATTCGATTGCGTTGCCCCAAAATGAAATGTTAGTGTAATTTAGGTTCGTTGTTGGCCTTGCATTTGCTATTGCTGTTGTTGTTGTTGTTGAATTTTATGGTTGGCTTTATGAACTTTTAACAATAATTCTGTTGCCACAACGCATATGTGTGTGTGTGTGCGTGTGTGTGTTGGTGTGTTGGTGTGTGTGTGGCGCGCATCATATCCATTTCATTTTGTTGAAAATGTATACAAAAAATTATGAGAAACGAAATATTATTTTGTTTCATTTCGGTTTTTTCTATGGCCTAAGTGGGTCTTTTTATAGGCATGGACATCATTTGAATTACCCAAAAGGAAGTTCGAGGCATTCAACTTAGGTACACACACGTACACGTATGTATGTATGTGTGTGTGTGTGTCAGCACTCAGCACTTAGCTTTCAACATTTGAATGCCCCACATACATACATACATACTATATAGATATGTGTATACATAGAAATATTTATGCCACACAGAGAAAATATCATCTAGTGATAAGCAATTATAAACATTTGCTACTTGTTTTGTTGTTGTTGCTGGTATTTTTATACCCTTAACCCATGAAATGGTTAAAATAGGGTATAATGGTTTTGTGCAAAAGTATGTTACAGGCAGAAGGAAGCTTCTCCGATTCCCCGATAAAGTATATATGTTCTTGATCAGCATCAACAGCTGAGTTGATATAGCTATGCCGATCTTAGGAACTACAAAAGCTAGAGACCTCAGTTATACAGAATATGAGCTCTCCTAATCCCTAGGCATAGCACGTTTGTTGTCAAATTTTCGATAGCTTTTCAGGTAATCGATAACAAAAAAATCTTGAATTTCGAAAATTCGAAAATGGGGTTTGAAACTATTAACAAAATAATGAAAATCTGTCAAATGTTGATTAAAATCGGTTAAGAAACACCAGAGATATGAAACCATCAAGAGCATTGGTCCGGTAGTGCAACGTACTTTGTGTAAAGTCTGTCCGTCTGTATGGTCAAGTGTTAAGGGTATATTCTAGTCGAACCTTCTTACTTGTTTTTCTCTCTGTGTGTGTCTTACAATGTTTTGACATCAAAAGAAATTGAAAAGAAACCCCAGCAAAATGTATTCTTTATATATATGTTTTATATATATGTGTACATAAAATGATGAAGCGTCATCTCTAAGGCCGAGTGAAGAGAGAAACAGAGAGAAAGAGACCAAAAGTGGGTTTCATTTTTTTTTTGTTTTGTTTTTTTGCGTCGTTTGTGCTTCAATGAATTTTTAATTTATTTATACGACAGAATATATGTGCATATTTCGTCACAAGTTTGTCGTTAGAATTTATTTATTTTTTGTTGTTGTTTTTTTTTTTGCAGCAGCATTCTCTGTTTCCGCTTAACGTCATGGTCCAAGTCCAGGTCTCAACCCATTTCATAAGCAATAAATCGAAATGCATGCAATACTATGAATAAATTCGAATAAACTTTCGGAATTGCAACACTGAAGAGTATGTATATGTGTGTATATGTATGTATCACATTACTATATGTTGATTGAATATATAGCATAAACCGATTCGAGTTAAAGAGGCGACAATTTGCCTTCTCAAAGTTCTTGAAGTTCTTGAAGTATTCGAATATAGATCAGAGAGTTATGGTAACAATATCTGTCTTTTTTGTTTTTGTCAGTTTATTGTTTACACCTTATTGCCATAATGTTTTTTTTTTGGAATACTTATAAGGAAATGTGTGGGTAAACAAAAAAAGTTTTTTCGGCAAAAGTTTCTTAAGAATTTATGGCAACATTTTTAGTTGAATTCAAAATCAAGATATATACTATATACATATATCTCTTTAATAACAAGTAGAATAACATTTTATTTTTTGATCCCATTGTACTATTTTGACATTTCACAGGCATTATTCATGCATTTTGTGGCTCTGGCTAAGTATTTGCCTTTTGCGATTTCATGATTCAAAGGTAACAAGAAAAACAACAACAACAAATGCTTGCGATACTTTATTGTTGTTGTTTTCACGACTAACAACAACTAACACACTCTCCCCTCCCCCCGCGTCTGTCACCTTGTGCTTGCTGTTATTGTTGTTTTTTTCTCCCTCACTTTTTTGCCGCCAATCGCACGTGCTCAATTTTCCTCATTCCTTATCATTTGCAGTTTCGTAACTTTCACGACGCTTTAACTGTGATTGTTGTTGTTGTTGCTGTTCTTTGTCGTGCATTGGCAATTTATCAGTTTGCGAGAGCGAGATAGAGAGAGAGACAGAGGGTGAGAGCGAAGAGTGAGACGAGTAAATTGAGACGCGACATGAAAACATCGCGAGCGAATTTTTTGCAATTAATGTCGCGTTTTTTTGCAGCAGTTGTTGTTGTTGTTGTTGTTGTTGTTGTTGTAACTCGATTCGCAAACCACAACAACAACTACAACAACAGTAACAAACCCGGCAACAACAACAGTAACAACTGCAATGCAATGCAATTACAACAAAAATTCCAATTCCAAACCCAATTACAATTGCAATTTGCAATCAAATGCAATGTTCGTGCTCGATATGTTCATATATATATATATAGATATATATATATAAATATATCTATATCTTTATATAAGTAGATTGTATGAATCTCTCTAGTCGGAGGTGTGTTTTCGAGACATATTTCATTCGAATCGATTTCAAAATATTCATTCGCATTCTCAACATGATTCATTCATTGTGGGAGACAGAAAGAACAAATTCCGCATAAATATTGTGTTGGGTTCTTCTTCTTCTTGGTTTACTTTGGAATGGGGGGATATGAGAAAAATTGAGCAACGTTTTCTTTTCCCATTAATGCAATCATGTATTAAATGAATATGGAATGGCAATTAAGATATTATGGAGGAGTATTTCTTTGAAGTTAAAGAAGTTTTAGTACATTTGAAGTTCATTTGTAGTTCAAAAAAGCAAACTAATCAACTATTTGGTTCAATTTTAACAATTTAGTTCGTTCAAATAAACTTAATGAACTAAAAACAAAGAAAACTCGAGAGTATTTCCTTGAAGTTAAAGAAGTTTTGGTACAGATAAAGTTCATTTCCAGTTCAAAAATCAACGATTTGGTTCAAATGTAACAATTTAGTTCGTTCAAATGAACTTGGAATGAACTAAAAACAAAGAAAACTCGATGAACTGAACAATCTGGAATATAGTTAAGTTAAGTTAATCAAATACTAGAGTTCGTTTGAAGTACAATTCCTATTGCTCGCTCTGCTTGATACAAAATCTTATAAATTGGAACCTCACTGTAGTACGTAGTTACTTTTTATGAAGAGTCGCCGATTTGTGTGTGTGTGTATTTTGTTGCCGGCACAGAACTGATTATTATGCAAAGTGTGAAACGCAATTGTCAACAAATTGTGAAACCAAACTTGGCATAGAGTTAAACAAAATTCCAAACTACAACCAACGCGAGAACGTGGAACGAGGTCTGAATAGATGGTTAAATGTCTCGATGGATGGATGGATGGATGGATCGTGAATGGTGGTTGATTCGATGGTTCGTTGCTTGGATGAGAACGGAACGCCGCAAATCGTAAATCGCATTTCAGTTATGGCAATGCCAATATATGTGTAAGAGGATTAGTGAGATGGCAAGGGGAAGTGGAACGGGCAGTGGAGGGGCTTAGCTCTATTGTGATTTAGTTGATGTTTGCTGTGTCTGTTGTTGACTGATAGTGTTCGAATTTCAAGGCCAAACAATAACAACAACGAACAGAAGGCAGCGCCCCGCCCCGCCCCTTAACAGTTTGCATATTTGGACCGTTAAATGGAATTGAACCGAACCAAAACAATGGGCAACAAAACTTATGGAGCACAATATACACATACATATATACATGTATATACATATACAGAGACAACCCAATTGGGCAGCCTAATGGGCGCCATAAATTAGCTTCCATTAACTGCTCCACTGTGAATATTTATAATATTATATATGTTTCGTTTTTATTACCCAATGCTGAAATATAGGCTTAAATACATACTAAAAGTATTCGAGAAAAGTATTTAAATCAACTCGAATGCATTCATTCATTTCAAAGCATATTCAAATGCATTCATTCAGTTTTCAAGTTGATTCTGTGATATATAACCTTAAATACATACTAAAAGTATTCGAGAAAAGTATTCAAAGTATATTCAAATGCACTCGAATGCATTCATTCATTTTAAAGCATATTTAAATGCATTCATTCAGTGCAAAGTGCATTCAAAATCATTACGAATTAAGTAGAGTTAAAAGCATAATCATATTCATAATCGTTACGAGTTGTTGTATTTAGTTTTGAAGTTGTTTTTGTGATATATAATCTTAAATACATACTAAAAGTAATCGAGAAAAGTATTCAAAGCATATTCAAATCAAATCGAATGCATTTATTTATTTCAAAGCATATTCAAATGCATTCATTCAGTTTTCAAGTTGATTCTATGATATATAACCTTAAATACATACTAAAAGTAATCGAGAAAAGTTTTGAAGTTGTTTTTGTGATATATAACCTTAAATACATACTAAAAGTATTCGAGAAAAGTATTCAAAGCATATTCAAATGCACTCGAATTCATTTCAAAGCATATTCAAATGTTGTATATAGTTTTGAAGTTGATTCTGTGATATATAATCTTAAATACATACTAAAAGTATTCAAGAAAAGTATTCAAAGCATATCCAAATGCATTAATTCATTACAAAGTGCATTCAAAATCAATGCGGGTTACGTAAAGTATTCAAAGCTTATTCATAATCATATTCATAATCATTGCCAGTTGTTGCATATACAGTTTTCAAGTTGTTTCTGTGAGTGCATCACATTTGCTATTCGCTATTTGCTATTTGCTATTTGCCATTTGCCATTTGCCATTCACAAATTGCACATCAAATGAATGTGATTCATATTTTGAATGCTTTATGAATGATTAATGAATGATTATCGGTACGAATTTACACAAAACTTGTATCCATCTAACCATCCATCCAGCGAGCAACATGGACCGAACCACTTTCGGTGGTTGCTGGTTGCCCGTTGTTTGTGTTGTGTTTGTGTGTGTGCGCTTGTTACTACAAATTATTGACGTTGCGCGTGGCACGTGCGCGTGGCATCATCTCATCCACACAATACAACGGCTCGAGCCGTTGCCGTACGCCACCCACACGTGAGAATAGGGGAGGGGGATGGCGAGGGGGGTTTAGCGGGGGCGTTGGTGTGTGTGCTGGCTTCACTGTAATTGATTTCGCATTGCTATTGCCGATGTTGTTGTTGTTGTTGCTGTTGCTGCCGCTGTGTGTTGCAATGAATGCGATTGCTGCGTGCCACGCTTAACATTTGAGTTTTTGCTCTTTGGCTTTTTGTAATTGGCCGCCAGGGAGGTAAAACATTGTTTGTTGAGACGGGCGGGCGGGTAGCGGGGGGTGAACGATTCATCTTAACCAAGCTGTTGGCTTGGCCTGTTCCTGGCTTAGTTTGGCTTGGCCCGGGTTGGCCTGGTCCTGCCCTGGTCTTGGTTCTGGTCTCGGTCGTGGTGACAACATTAGCAAATTGATTTCCACAGACTTTTGAATGGCCATTGAGAACTGATGTTTGTTTGTTGTTGTTGTTTGTTGCTTGTTGGTGGCATTGAGGCAGCAACGACAACGACAGCGGCAGCATCCACATCCCGCATCTGCTGCTGCTGCTGCTGCTGTGACGACTACATAACTCAAGGCCCCCGCGCCGTACTTGGCACTCCACACACATTCGTCTCCCTCCCCCCCTCATGTACGCCGCATCTTGCCACCCCCCACGCAACTTAGCGCCCACATCAAAAATGCCAGACGGCGCGGCGTTTACAAAACAACAACAACAACAACAAGAATGGCGATAAGCACAAAGCTATCTAAATAAATTTATATACTATATATATTTACAGTTTGTCAACTAAGTGTTTACACATAAGGTAAAAATTATGATATTTTCATTTTCATTTACGCAACGAAAACAAAACCAAATAATGAAGTGTGTAAACACTTTATTGGCAGTTGAATTTTGTGTCTTTGCAAGTATTTTTAATGTTTATTTTCTAATGTTTATGTTTCTTAAGTTTTGTTTAATATGTTTAAGAGATAATGAACTAAATAATCTATAAAAACAACAACCAGTGTTACCCTATTTCTCTTAAAGTGAAAATATCAACATTTTTCACTTTGTGTAAACACTTAGTTGACAAACTGTATGTGTTGTGTGTGTGTGTGTGTGTTATGGCCAGTGTGACATGCGTTCCATAAATTGTGTAAATGTAAATCGGATTTGTTGTTGTTTTTGTTGTTGTTGTTTGGTATATTTTATTATTTAAGGGATTTGTGTGTGCGTTTTTTATTGTTATTATATTTTGGTAGAAGATTTTTGATTTGAGTTTTTATGAATTTTTAATTTGCCGACTTTAAGTTTAAGAGTTGTCTTCGTTCGCTGTGACTTAAGTGGCCATGAGATACATTCCGACCGCGTGTATCTTGTAGATACATTTATATATTTCTAAAAGTTTTGTTTATGGGTTGCCAAAGTGGGCGGATGGGCTGGTCTGGGCAGCGGCAACTAATTGTGTTGCCTCACGGAAGTGCTTACACAATTCTATCTCTATCTCGTTCTCCCTCTCTCTCGCACACACACACACTGTTGCAACAGACAAACATTTTTTTGGCCATTTCGCCTATTGGTGAAAGGCGCGCAACAAACAGCTACAACATCTAAAACAGAGGCGTTGAAATATTTATGATAAAAGTCAGCTACAAAATGCAGCAACAAGACAAACATTTTTTTCCGTTTCTTTTTGATGCTGTTGCAGCAAGCAGCAGCAGCAAGCGGCAAGCAGCAGCAGCAGCAGCAGCAGTTGTTCAGCATACAATGGAAAACAAAAAGCTGCAAAAACTTCAACACTAACAACAACAACAACAACAAATACAACCAAATATGAAAGTGCAACAGCAGCAATAGTAACAACAATCAAAAAGCGCAATGCAGCAGAAACAAAAACAGACAAAAACCTGCTAAGCAACTTTTACGTGGAACGCATTGTGGATGGCATTTGGCAACGGCGACAGCAACAACAGAAAAAAACGGTACCCACACCCAAAGCACCAAAAACAACACAAACAACAGCAATATGCAGCGAGATCTGAATGCAAAAGCAAAAGCAACAACAACAGCAAAAATACTGCAAAATTAACATGTGGTTGGGAAGGAAGGAAAGAAAGAGAAAGAAAACGAACACACACGCAGTTTCGCTTCTAGCGGTTAATTAATAGACCAATAAGTGTAACAAGGCGATGATGAAGAAGAAGAAGAAACAAAGCGGCGCTCACGTCATTAGCTACAAGATATGTATGTGTGTGAGCAGGATAGAGACAGAGATGTCGTATGTGTGTGTGTGTGTGTGTGTAAGATCTCAATATGGCAACTAGTTCTAATTATTAGAGCTGTGTAACTGAACTGCTGAGGCGCAATTGAAATCTTTTCTTCTAGGGTGTCAAAAGCGAGAGCGAGCGAGAGAGAGAGAGAGAGAGAGAGAGAACTACTGTTTTATTTGCTCTGAATGAAATGAAAGAGTTTTGAATGTAGATAATATTTATTAAGTTTATGAACATTTATCGTTTGTCAAGAGCAACAATCTAAAGGATATTTATGATCCCAGAAACAACAACAATAATAATAACATTAATAATAATAATCAATTGATACTTTCGCGTTACCCAATTTGCATATGAAAAACATTCAAGAGAGATATGTATACAAATAAAATACCGTAAAACATTTTATCAAGTGAAATTAGCATAAAGCCGACGTTTATACTCTAATAAGAAGCGGGTATATTAGCTAAAATGGGTTTTATCTATTTCATTCAAATTATAGATCATCATCGAAATCGATCTCACTCAAATAAAAACATTTCAGTTCGTGTTCTACTATGTTGGTCGCTGGGTCAACTTGTTGTACCGTTAGTAGCTAGTCCCCCCTCCCCCCTTCCATCAGCATGCCCTTGTCTCTGTTTCTGGCATGCTTCTTCGTCGCTCGTCTGTGGCACATTAATTAAGCGTGTTCCACCTTATGAAATGATATTAAAATGCTTTCAATTTGAGTCCACAAAAACAAAAACCCAAACAAATAAGTAAGGCGGGGGTAGCAGTGGGCGGGGGAAACATAATATTAATAAAAAATTTGTTGTAGATATTTTTGTAAATCGAAAAAAAAAACTTTTCATTTCAATCGTTTGCAGCAAGCGCTTACAAAAATATTTTTATTACAATATTTTTTAAGTGTTTTTACAGAGCTTCCATAACAAAAACAAAATATCACAGTTGTTGTTGTTGTTGTTGTGTATATGTTTTTATGTTTGTTGTTATTTTTACGCCTTGGACTTGTTGAATCATCGACAGACAACAACAGAGCATAAAAAGCCATTTGAAAGAAATATGATGCATACATACACACACACACACACACACAAACACATAGAGAACAAGATACACATGGACCCACACATAGATATAATCCACACAGCAGCAGCAGCAGCAGCAGCAGCTGCTTCTGTTGCTACTTAATACTGACGGCGGACGGGCAGGGCAATGTTGCAATAATTATCAAAAGACCCCCAGACCCAAGATCCACCAATACAAGTTTCACCTCACCCACCCTCAACCATCTACACATGACGTCGCTGCTGCTGCTGCTGCTTTGCCCAACACAACTGTAAAAGTTCAACACGAATATCTGACGACGACAACGTCAACGACAACGTCAACGCTGACTGCGACGCCCGACAAAGTTACTCATTTGCAATGCCAATGCTGCGTGTGGAATGTGCGAGAGCAAAGTGTGTTCCCCACTCTCTCACACTCTCTTTGGTTTACTTGCGCACTCTCTCACACTCTTGTTGTTGTTGTTGTTGGCACACGATCCATTTGCTCTCGCCGCTCTCGCTCGCATGCCATGTTTTGCATTCCAACAACAAACCACAAAAAAAAAAGGGTGTCGTTGGGTCAGTCAGCCGCTACTCCCCTCCCGTCCCCTCCAGCAACTTAAAAACAGTTGCAGTGCTCTCAGCTCAGCTGCTGGATCAATGATTAACCGTTAACCGTGTAGTTCATCGGATCAACGCTAAAAGAACCAGCAGCAGTTGAAGGCAGAAGCATTTCATTAAAATCTGCACTGCAATGAAAATCATGACATTGTTGCATGATTTCATCAAGATCAATGTGTAGAAAATCACAGTTTTTCATTTATAAGTTTTTCTCGAGCAATTAAAGATTAATCAACACTCAAATACCTTTTAAAAGTAATTTGAATGAACAGTTTCCAGGAACCGGAACGAGTAAGCTGCACTTATAGCCACTTTATGAACTAACATACACTCACACACACACATACAGATATAGTCAACCTGTCCAATTGGTATGCACACACACAGAATCCACACAAGATCCACAGACTCAAACCCAAGCCTAGGGCCAGTTACAGTTAAAGCTGACGCTTAGTTGTTGTGGTTATGGGGGCGGGGGCGGCGGTTGCACATTGCAAATTACAAGATAGAGGGAGCGGGGTGGGGTGATTGGTTGACTGATGCTCGGTATCTGATTACAGTTTGAATGCTTGCAATGAACCAGAAAATTTTGCTTTGTGCCGAGATTCGTTGTTCGTGTTGCGGCGGCTGCATCACAAAATACTAAAAAAAAAACACTACAAAAAAAAAATGACCTGAGTCCGGTTCAGGTGAACAAAAAACGAACGGAATGGAAACAGGTGCTGCTTGTCAGGCACTCCCCGCACTCCCTTCTCTCCTTTTCCATATATCTTTCTATCATACTCCCTATTGCTCTCCGTCTTCCTCTCTCTCTCTCTCTTGCCATTCTCATTGTTTTTGTCATCCAGTTTTGGGTTTGTCTGCCAAGCGCATGCAGCCGATAGAAAGAGAGAGAAGGAGAGAAGGAGAGAAGAAAAAAAAAAGTGCAAGAGCTGCTGGCAAAGATTTGCGATAGCCAACAACAACAACAACAACAACGAGATGAAAACGTGACTGGCAACAAGTAAAAGCAGCAACAACTCCTGTGTGATAGATGAAGAGCGGCAACAGTGCCTGGGCATAGCAAAAACTACGACAATTACAGTTATTTTATGAGTTTGCAGAGCATAACCAAATGCAGTCGCCGTCACTGTAGGCGTTGCAGTCGACGCCAACTGCATCATCGGCCACTTCATCATTTTGCAAAGAGAGCGGAAATTTAATGAGCAGCATCATTCCCTTTTCGACCCCGTCCCCCCCTTTCCACCACCACACACGCGTATGTGTGTTTGTGTGAAACGTTAAGTTCCATCAAAAATTTCTCTTGAGGCAAACTCTGCTTAACTAGGCCCAGCAGCAGCTCGGCTCGGCTCCGCTTGGCTCCAGTAATGATGCATTTAGCTGATTATCAAGTGCAAAAATAAAAACACAAAAACAACAAAAAATTTCAAATTCTTTTTGTTGTTGTTGTTGCAAATACATGCAGAAGCAGATTGCAGCAACTTTTTTTTGTGGTCATTTAGAGCGCGTCAGAGAATGCGGGCCGCTGCCGCAAGTTCGTTTCGTTTCGTTAATGATTTCAACGCGTGCTCCTTGAATCATATCCCAAAGGTTTACCGAAGTGCATGAGGAAGTTAACGCAGTTATAGCTGTGCATTTCAGTGTTGTATAACACTGCAAAGTACTCAATTAGTAGCTAAGATTAGATTGAAACCTCAGATGAATGTGAGTGAAGACATTTTAATGAGTATACTAAATGCTAAAGCATTTTCCAACACTGGTTAAACAATAAACATCAGCAAAGCATTAAATATTTGAAGAATACGTTTTGTTCTCATTGATATTTCAACAGCGTAGACGCAGAGAAAGGGTTTCTTTTAGTATTTCCATCATTTTTTTTGTGTTATGCAACACTGTTTAGAACTAAATACTCTCTTAGGAAAGGAAGTTTTATCACAATCAATCTCTGAAAAGCGTATTGAAACCGAACCTTAAATAAACATTTATATATTTATTCTTGCGTTATACAACACTGAAACGCATAACGACCATAATTTTAATGGCCATAGCCGCGAAGGCGTTCCATTTGTAGGCCTTATGTTTATTTATTGACTTCGAATTTATGGCCAAAAACCAAAACCAAAACCAACTGTTGCCAGGTTACAAAACATTGCCACTTGCCACTTGCCCCACCCATCAAAAAGGCAGTGTAGTGTAGAATGGAGAGTGTAGAGTGGCGGAGGGGAAAGAGGAGAAGTTCGGCAAATCAATCGCTGTAATGACCCAAATGGGATTTGGCTTGTGGCACATAATTCATGGCTGCATAATACACTCCACAATAATAATAATAATAATAATAATAATAATAATGATATGGCAACAAAACCAAACAGTGAAGTGTGGCAACAATGCCGAGTGTCAATGTTGCCACCATTTGCGCCAATTTTCAATGGTTTTTTTTCTTTTTTTCGTATTCACAGTTTTATTTTGTATATTGTATTTATTTTTTTTTTGTGTTTTCATTGTGGCAAAAGGTTAACACAACCTAGAGTAAAACCCCTCCTACACCCTACCCTTACTTCACACCCTCTCACCCTCTCCTAAACACTGCTTTTTTTGGGTTGGTTTTGGTTCCTTTCCTTTATCGCCTGGTTCCATCGTTTTTTCGTTGCTGTTCGTTTAATTTTATTGCCTAATTTTCAACTTTGATTGCCGCGCGCGCGCCGCACAGAGTTGCCACACCCCCCGACATACCCCTCCCCCCTTACTTTCACACTCTCTCGTTGACATTTTCGTTTGTTGTTTCTTTGGTTTTCTCACTTTTTTTTCTGTTTGGGTTATTTTTTTTCCCTCGTTCCCTCGTTTAACTTTCAATTTGAAGCCCGCGCGCGCGACATAATCAATTTTTATATTTATTTAGAATTTTTATGTTGCGCGGCAAGTTAATGGAGCCATATCGCCCACTTATCTGCCACGCCCCCCTTCTCTCGCTTCTGTTACTTCATATAGAAGAAGAAAAAAAGATTCAACAAGGCATTTCAACATTTTTTTTTCTTTTTTTTTTCTTTCTTAAATGCAATTTGTAAAATTATACGGCAATTAACATTTTGTGTCCAATTTAAACGAATTGAGAGAAATTTCACAGTCTTTGAATTCTGGTTTTTGGGTTCCTTGTTTTCTGCACGATTTGTTCTGTGAAGATTTCGGGAATGTTATGTCTTATTATCGTAATTCATACCGAAAAAAAGAGGAAAAGACAAAGAAATAAAAAAGTTTTTTTTATCTTATATGAAAATATGTTATATACAGTTTGCCAATTAAGAGTTTACACGTAGTGAACAATTTTAATATTTTCAGTTTAGAGATAGGGTTTTTATTTATTTTTTATAGGGTATTCAGTTAATTATCTCTTAAACCCATTAAGCAAAACTCAAAAAAACATTAAAAATACTAGCAAAGACACAAAATGCAACTGCCAATAAAGTGTTTACACACTTCATTATTTGATTTGCTTTCGTTGTAAATGAAAGTTAATATATCACAATTTTTCACTATGTGTAAACACTTAAGTGACAAAATGTACAAATTATATAGATTTCATTCAGAGTTGTGGCAACCCTGCCAAATGAGTTCGTTTTTTTGTTTTTTCAGAACTTCCGCTTGCAAATTTTACGTGATTTTTTTCATTTCTTTTTTTTGTTTAAGATTCTTGAGACGTTGACGACAACAACAAAAACCAAAATCTACAATGATGATGATGAGACTGAAGCAATTGAAGCGGTTGTTAAGATACGATAATGGAGGGGGGAGGGGTGGAGAGTTTGGGACCGTATTCTTTCATATTTTAACTGAACCAGACAGAAACTGATTCAAGCTTCAAGTTCGTCATCATCATCATCGTCGTCGCCGTCGTCGTCGTCGCCGTCGTCGTTGTGGCAACATTTAATCAAGCCAAGAAGCCAAGTGGAAGACGCCGCCAATAAAAGCGCGCGCGCTATGCTTCGGGGTAACCGGTTGGTAAGGGGTTAGAAAGGGGAAAACAAAGCAAACTGTTTGTTGTTTTTGCTGTTCGTTTCGCGATGCTAATGAATGATATAGTTCATCTAGATAGATAGATAGATAGATAGATTGAGTAGAGTGCGTGGCAAGAGAAGTCAGAAGAAGTATCTATAAGATACACACAAACAAGATACTTTCAATGTTGGCCGCATTTTTTGCGGGGGCGCCGCCGCCTCGAACTCGAATTCGAACGAAAGATTTATGACAAGACAAGGCAAAAAAAGTATTTAGTGTATTTGTTTTTGTGTTGGCGTTCGAAAAAGGAACAACAACAACAATGCACCTGCATCTTGTTGCAGATGTTGTTGCTCTGTGGTGGCATTGACAGCGAATGGGCCCCGGCCACGCCCACGCCAACAGGTGTCTATATATAGACTTGATTATTATTATTGTATTAAAAACTAAATTTTTTTTGTCTTTTCTATCGCTCTCGATCTTTTGCCAGAGCTAAGCTAATGGCTTTTAACAGATCAGATATTGTTGTTGTTGTTGGTTATCAAAATGTGGTTGTTGTTGTTGTTATTGGTCAGAAACATGTTGTTGTTGTTGTTATTGGTCCATTGGTGAATGGAAATGTGGAAATGGGTTTTTTGGGCCAAAATCAGAAAATAATTATTGCAGTGCAGACAGATTTCGGGGTAAAAGCTAATGGTATGGTATTGGTAAATAGTGTTGTACAGTGTTGAAAAACACTGTTTCATAACACACCATAATCGAACACTGATTTGACATTAATTTGAGTTCAAGTTAAAAACAATCAACATGAAAAAAACAGATACAAATTTTCGTATTGAAAAAACTCTTTTATAGTTGTTGTGGGCTTGTTGTGGCACACAACATGTTGCAACATCATCATCAATACGTCGGAAATCGACGAAACTATCTTTCTTTCCCTCTCTTTCTCTATCTCTCTGTCTATCTGTCAGTCTATCTGCGATGATAAACGACACAATTGACATCGTGTTGAGACATAACAAAAAAAAGTTCAGTTTTGTAATCGGTTACCAAATAGGTTCGAAGTGAAGATATAGTGGGCAAGTAAGTGGGGCAGGGGGCAGTGGGGGTACGGTACCACCAAACTTATGATAAGGCAGTTGCAAGACAGACAGAGAGAGCGAAAAATAAATCGAAAACGAAAGTCAACTCAAAAAGTTACCTTACGGCGTCGGCGGCTGATAAAAACTTTTTCGGTGGGGGCAAGCGGGTGGGTGGAGGGGGGTGTGGTGTAAAGGGCAAGTGGGCACCTACTCTATTTGCTGTGTGTGTTGCATTTGTTGCTGGCAATTTATATATTAGTTGTTGTTATTGTTATTTGCTTTTTGCGGCCGCCGGCGGCGAACCGATTTCATTTTTGACTTTGGCTGTTTGCTCAGCGATTTGTGTACAGATACAATTTTGTTGTTGCTGTTGTTGTTGCACGCAGATAGATAAACAGGATGGTGAGTAGTTTGGGGGAGTAGTGGGGGGAGGGGGGCGCTCTCAAACAAATTACAAGCAAATTGTCGTTTGTCGATTGCCCCAAAAGTGAATGAAAGAGAGACAGTTAAGTAAACAAAACTTTCCTTACGTTACGCGTAAAGCGTTTTGTGTATTCTCTGTTATCGCTTTAGAGGGTGGGGGGTGTTGGGGGGTAGAGGTTTGCAGGTGGCAAAGCCATGGGTCACTGGCCAAACTGAACAAACACACACTCTTTGGACGGACTCGAGAAACTGTTCTGGGAGTTCTGGGACTGGAAGTACCGGACCTTATCGACATGGCAAAGAAGCGATGATGATAAGAAAGAAAGAACTGTCTTAGAGTCTAGACTAAAAAGGGGGAAGGTGGGGTGGGGTGGTGTAGTGGATAGGAATCGGTTTTGTGCTTGTATCCCAAGTTGTTATTATGCTAGTTAAGTGATTCTTTTTTGAGATTAAGAAATCAAATTCGAAAGCTGACAAAGTTGGGGTTAACCTATTCTGACCGATTGAAGATTCTAGTGTTGGAAAGTATGAAAGGGATTTTTAAGAAATTTAATCAAATTTCTATAGATTACAGATAGTTTAGTTCAATATTCACTTTATGATATGATAATAATGACCTTAAGTCCTAAAACTAAATGAAAACTTTTACCTGCCAGTTTTTGAGTTGTTTCAAAAAAGTTTGCTAATACCTAGCCATAAATATATATATATAAAGTTTTCGTTATCAAGTTTTCGATGTCATTAAAAAGCGTTTATTGTGAAAATTAAATTGCTTCAAGTGTATAATAATTCCCAAGAGTTTTCATCATTATAATAATAATGACATGCTCTTGACTCTCATAATTTCACTTTTTATTATGAAGTACCGCACTTAAAATTGCTGTCACCCAGCCCCCCTTTCCCCCTTTTCCACCACACAGCAATAACAAACGAAAAAAAAATGACAAATTCTTCGTTTTTATACCCTTAACCCATGAAATGGTTAAAAAGGGGTATAATGGTTTTGTGCAAAAGTATGTAACAGGCAGAAAAGAGCTTCTCCCACATCATAAAGTATATATATATTCTTGATCAGCTTCTACAGCCGATTTGATATAGCCATGTCCGTCGATCTCAGGAGCTACAAAGGCTAGACCCTCCAGATTTTGGACATAAGCTCTCCTAATCCCTAGGCATAGCAAGTTTGTTTTAAAATTTTCGATAACTTTTCCGGTTTACAGTATACACATGTAATCGATAACAAAAAAATCTTCAATTTCGAAAACTTGAAAATGGGGTTTGAAACTATTAACAAAATAATGAAAATCTGTGAAATTTTGATTAAAATCGGTTAAAAAACACCGGAGATATGAAACTATCAAGCATTGGTCCGGTAGTTCGAGTATGTCAGGTATGTCTTTCCGCCCGATCGTCTGTATGGTCAAGGGTTAAGGGTATCTTTTAGTCGAGCTCATACTCATACTTATTTGTTTTTTGTTTTGAGTGCAGTTTGCCAGAAACTGTTTTATGTTGAATTTTCTTCGTTTTTCGTTTTTTTTTTCTTGGGTGTTTTTTTGTGGTAGCATCAAATTTTTTTCGGTTTTCACATGGTAAGCGGTTTTTTATTTTATATTTATTTTTTGTTTTACTTACATAAGCGATGTGTGGAAAAAAGAGAAAAATCGTATTTTTCTTCTTTATTTTTATGCAAATTTGAAACTTTCTTCTCTCCGTCTCTGTTGCACACACACTAGTGCTATCTCTGTCACACAGTTACGACTTTTTCGTATTGCTGATGATGTTATTAATTATTTTTCTGGTTCTTTGTTTGGTTTTTGGCGTGGTTGTGTGAATTTATTTAAAATGCAACTTGATGCATTTTATTTGCAATTTTTTGTTGTTGCTGTTGCATTTTCATAGCGCTGGCTGCATTTATCAGATATATATATATAGAGAGAGATATATTATAATACGTATTTGAATTTGTATTCAATTTAATGCGTTTTTGTGGTTTTTCAATTAAAACAAATAACATGTTAAAGATGAAATGTTTTTCGTTTAATTTTCTTGTGTCTTGAATGTTTTATTGATGTTGTTGTTGTTGCTTTTTGTTGCTTTTTGTTGTTGTTGTTGCATGGCATTTGCATAATGCACTCAAGCGCTCAGTCAATCATTCCTCATTCCCATCATTCCCATCATTCACTCATTCATTCATTTAACAAGTCGCTCTCCTCTCTCTTCCCCTCTCACCCACCTCAAGCATCATAATATATGCATGTAAATAAAACTCAAAAATACTTCAAGCGTTCAATGCAAAACAAATTGTAAGAAACAAAAAAAAAAAAAAAACAGCAGAAAAATCATGTTTTTGTTTCGTTATGCTTTGCTTTTCATTTTATATTCTGTAAAGTAGAGTATTAGATTGAGTGGATTGGGTATTTTGATTATTTTTGCCAATATGAAACTAACTAAAAAAGTTAAGATCTATGTGAAATTGTCAAAGTGGTTTAGTAAAAAAAGGAAAGATTTTTATGAAATTTTTGTTTTTTTTTTTTGTTTTAAAGAGTATTTCCTAGTCGTGTTCGTTTCTTTTCTTTCACTCATCAACTTTTAAGTATTTTATTTTTTTGCCGCTGCACTCTTCTCTCTCAATATTACAGTTAATAAACGTTAACCGCAATGACAGTCTAACGGTGCCTGCAAATTGTTTATGTGTGTCTGTGTGTGTGTGTCTTATGCAAGTGTCAAGATTTACAGAAACCCTTCCCGCCTCTCTCTCTCTCACTCCATCTATTTCTCTCTCGAAGAAACGGTTAAAGTTGTGTTTGTTGTTTTTGTTGTTGTCACATTTGATGTAAAATTGATTTGCTAATGTTTTCAGATGGCATTAATGTTGTGCCAAAAACATAAAGGGGAAATATGGGAAATGAAGAAATATATTACAGAGGGAAAGAGAGAGAAAGAGATAGATAGATCGTTAAGCCTATTGAGCATTTGTATCTCATATATACAACATACACGCTGTGTGGTTTTTCACTTATTTTTAGAAAGTTAATCACACGTTGGAAGCACTTCGGTTTTCTGCATTTAGAAAGATCTTAAAAGTAGATCTTAAGTGTGGAACGAATGGACAACAACAACTAGTAGTAATTGTTAAGCACTAATAATATATTAAACCGAAAACCGAACTGATCATAAGTTCCACACACAATTTGACATACTAGCATAAAGCGTAAGTTTGCCAAATACGTTCCACACACACAGATAACATACAATACACACAATACACGCACATGCAATAAGATCTTCAATACGCCATTTACTTAACCCACAAATATAACTGTTGATTGATTGTTAAGAGCAATCAATGTTCATATATATAAAAACTGAAATCTTTTAATCATTTCTGTGATAATTGATAATGTTGAAGAGCATATTGTATATATCTCGATGAACTGAGTCAGAGTCAAAACGAGTTAAATGTGATGTGACTCAGAGAAGAGTCTATCGAACCATCCGTCCAACTGTCTCTCTGTCCAACTGTCTCTCTGTCAAACTGTCTCTCCGTCCATTCGTTAGCTTTTGATCCGCTTCACTGCGTTCAGTGCGCGGCGTTCCATATATCAAAAAAAAAAAAGCCCAAAACAAAACTAGGCAAAGGCAAATTAAGAAAAAGAGGAGAAAACCTAAAATTCTATTTGCTGCAATCAATTTTGCATTTATTGCAAGACACAAACATAACAAAAACCAAAAATGAAAACAAAACCAAAACGAAACGAAAGAAAAACAAAATTCAGCACACACATCAAACACAAACAGAAACACAAACAAAACAACAACAAATTGGGCAGCGCTGCCAGCGGCTAACGCAAAGCGCAAAACGCAAAATGCGGCTGTCAGCAAAAACAAACAAACGGCAGCAGCAGCGCCAGCAGTGCCAGCAACAACAACAACACCAACATCAACATCGCAACGGCAACGGCAACGCGTTCCCTTTTCTTGTTTTTGGTTATTTCTTTTGATTATTTCAGTTAATTATTGTATTATAATAGTATTATATAACAACATATGATAGTTGATAGTCCACACTAATTATAACAGCAGAAATATATTCATATGTGTGTGTAAAATAAAAGTAATTAAAAAACGTTTGCCAAAAACGCAGAGCGCAATTTGCAATAAATCGTATTTGGGTTTTTGTCTTTTAGTTTGCTTTATGTTTTTTGTTTGCTTTGCACACAAACGTTAATTTTGATCGAATCGCCAACACACGCACACAACACACAACACACACACTACAGCTACACAACAACAAGAAAAACAACAAAACAAAAAAATTTTATGAGCAACCGCACCGATGCGCTTACAAAACTTTCGTCCGTCGCCTGTGGAACGCAAAACAGAACTGAGCACAAACCGAACCGAAGCCGGCTGTGGCCGGCCGACGCTAACAGCAGCGGCAGCAGCAGCAGCAACAGTCGCAGCGACGTCAACAGCGAAGCTCGTGCTTGTGCTTGTGCTCGTGCGCTCTTCTGCGCTTCCACCCGCTCCCGCACCAAAGTACCCAACTCACACACATAGCATGCAAACCCCAATATGCACACTGTGCTCTCTTTCTTTTTGGGTATTAATGGCAAATTGCAGTGCTCGATGTAAGTGTTATCAAATGTGGGTTACAAATGATAATACTGTTAAGTTTTATTCACATAGATATCTATTATATATCAAAGGTATTACAAAACATAGTAAGCATTATTTTATTGAATGATTACTTCGTCTTTATCGGTATAGAAAATCTTTAAATATAGTTACATTATCTTAGCACATGTAATGACCGTTTTCTTTATATTTAAATGACATTGGAGACAATGTGCGCTTGTTGTTGTTTTGTTGCTTTTTAGTTGATGCTGTGTGTAAGCGAACGAGCATGTGTGTGGAACGAGTTGTTCGAGTTGGCGTCGCAGTCGCCGCGTTGGCAGCTGCGCTGCGCTGCCCACATTGAAGTTAGAGTTAAAAGTTGTTGTTGTTGTTGATGGCGCTGCTGCAGCTGTAAATTGCGCAAATCGCATGCGTTTTTTCAATAGCTGCAGATCGCTGGGCGTTGATTGCGTATGCGTATGCGTGCCATATGCGTAAACATACTTCATACAACATTCATACATGCATATCTGTATGCTGTTGTAGTATGCAACACTGACAACTTGCAGGTCGTGTGATCAAAATCGACAAATAGTGAAACAACCAACAACAAAGCAACAGCAACAAATAACAAAACAATGCGTTCGTATTGTTTTTGGTCAACCGCATTGCAGACGCGCATAAAACGCGTGCGTTTATTTTCGTTTTCATACTCATACACACATGCGGGCAAAAAATTACAAAAAAAAAACTATTAAAAGGCCCCACTGCACTCGATGCACTCTGCACATATACATATACATACATACATAAGTAAGTAAGTGTAGCCTAAAACAGACGAGCATATCGTTGCGGCCCGGTGGCCCCGTCCACACTTTTCCCCATACTCCGCATCAACATATTATAACATGTGTGCGCATTTACATGAAGAAATGTAAGTAAATGTTACACTGTCCAACAAAGATTTAAGGTTCAAATTTATTGAGCTTTTCCAAAAACCTAATCAATTTATCAAACCAAGTTTATTACCATTGTATATATGTTTTTTACGTTCGAGACAAATATTAGCTGCAATCAAATATCACTTTAATTTTGTTAGGCTGTGTACAAAACGCGCCCAATTCTGCTGACGTCGCTGCCGTTGGCCAAAAAGCTCAGCGAAGCGTGTGAAGCAGCAGCAGCAGCATAGGCAGCCAAAGCTACAGAGAGAGAGCGAGCGCGAGAGCTTGCAAGAGAGTGGGAGACAATAAAAGATCGGCTGCCAAGGAAGTGGAACGTGTGTTGGTGTCGGTGTGTGTGTGTGTGTGTATTTAGCATTGTCATGGCAACTTGAACGTGGGAGAGCCCTTTCCTAAGATTTTGTTCTTGTTTTTGTTGCTTTGCCTTTGGTTTTGGTTTTTGGCGTTGTTATTGTTGCGGTGGCCTCGACCGATCAAGCGAGAGCGTAAGCGTTCGACCAGCTGTTGCTTTGTTTTGACAACGCCAACAGCAATGTGAGCAAGTGGAAAGACAGAGATGGAGAGAGAAAAAAGGGAGAGCAAGCGACAGGAGTTGCCATTAAGCAGACAAATTTGACAAATTGCCCAAGTGAGAGAGGGAGAGAAGAGGAAGAATAAGGTAACCGCACAAATACAAATATAAATAAATCAAAATTAATGCCACACAATTATTAATTAAAGTAATTAATGTGACATTTAGGCAAGCTTTAAGCACCAACAGAGGCAACGTAATTTTCATTATGACATTTACACACACACATACACACATACATTATTTCTTAGCCATTTTGCGATAGGGATTTTCGTCTTTAATTACATATGCAAAGCCAGGCGCCGAGATGCGGGAGAGTGCGAGAGCGAGAGTGTGGAAGGGGGATGACGACAACATCTGCTCGCAATTGCATTAGCTGTCCTGCTCTGTCATATGCACATACACATATACATATACATATATATTACACAAATTGAAAAACTATTGACATGAAACAGCAACCACCAACAACAATAATAACGGTATCCTGTGTATCTGGGTGTGTATGTGTGTGTGTGTGTGTGTGGTATTATCACATGCGATAAATATTTATATGGAAATGTAATGACACTGGTCCTTGGCCCCGCCCCTTCCCCTTAACGTTTTGTCTCGAACGTCGCGCAATTAATGTCACCACATCCTTTGGGCCTTATTAATGTCCTTGGGCCTGGGCTTGGGTCTGGCTTTGGTCTGGTCTGCTTTTGGTCTGGGTTCGGGTTGGGGTTGAGTCTGGGGTTTGGGTTTGGGTCTTGGGTGTGAGTTTCGTGGATTTCGTTTTTGGGCCCATTAATGTTGTTGCCCCATCGCATCGGTAAAAACAATTAATTTGCCCATAATGCAATTTATATCGGTTTCGGTTTGTATTCACTCTCTCTCTCTCTCTGTCTCTCTCTCGCTCTCGAATCATTGGTTTACGCATAATATTTCTGTTTATCCTGTGAATTTGACTTCAATTGCGGCCTGTTTGTGCCACATAATGTGCATATTTTTGGTTGCGTTTGCTTTTGCTGCCTTTTAAGGCCAAATGATTAATTATTAAACCGGCAACAAAACCGGCAATTCGGCATAAAACAATAAGCTCCGAACAACAACAACAACAAGAACACAAACAATGCTGTTTCTGCTTTCGACCACAAAATATTTTAATGGCCATTTCAAATCGCCTGGCTAACAACAAGAAGACCAAGAAGAAGAAGACCACTAAAACGCTTTCTTGACAGATTGTTTTAGTTATGTTTTATTGTTTGTTTTTGTAAGTAGACAAGGAATTTCTTAAGAAGTTGGCCACTTTTGTGGATGCTATTTGTGAAGGAATATGATTAGAAGGAACTGTACTTAAACCAATTGGGAATTATAATTGAAAAAACGTGAGACATTTAAAATGCAGCGGCGAAGCGCCTAAAAGTATGCAACAGTCATCGTTTTGAAATTATAAATGCTATAAAAATAGTTTAAAAAAACTTAATAACTTTTTTTTTTATTTCAGTTTCATATCAGAAACTCGAAAACTAACCCAAAAATTCAGTAAAATTTGAGAAACAAGTAAGAAGGTTCTAGTTGAATAAGCTCGACTAGAAGATACCCTTAACCCCTAACCATACAAGACAGACGGTCGGGCAGACGGTCGGGCGAAATGACATAAGTGTACTACCGGACCAATACTTGATGGTTTCATATCTCCGGTGTTTCTTAACCGATTTTAGTACAAATTTCACAGATGTTCATTGTTTTATTAATAGTTTCAAACCCCATTTTCAAGATATTTTTGTTATCGATTACATATGTATATCGTAAGCCGGCAAAGTTATCGAAAACCCTTTTTTACCCATTTCATGGGTTAAGCATATAAAAACAGTTAATAATTTTCTATTGATTTCAGTTTCATATAAGAAACTCTAAAACTAACCCAAAAATTCAGTTAAATTTGAGTTTTCCAGTCATTTTTTTAAGGGAATGCAAGTATGGGAAAATGAATTTCATGTTGTCATTTACTAAATGGGAAAATGGGAAAAGCGAAGCTGATGTGAAACATTCTCAAGTTAATCAAAATGATTTTCAATCAAAAATGCATCAAAAACGATTTCCGTTGAGTTCGAGTTTTTGACATTGTAATTGGTTAGTTTTTCGTTTGAAGCTGGAGGAGGAGCAGGCGGAGGAGCAGGCGGAGGAGCAGGCGGAGGAGCAGGCGGAGGAGCAGTCGGATCATATCATGTGCAGACAATCTCTATATATCTATCTATATATCTCAACTCCAACACACAGAGAGAAAGAGAAGAAGAAGCAGACAGACATTTGGCCAAACAAACTGTAAACAAGCTGTCAAAATCAAGAAAGTCGCAAAGGAAGAAGGCGGGCGGGGGAGATGTGGGTGCAAAGCTACAAACTAAATACAAAAATGCTTTTTCGCGGTTGCAGCAGCAGCTGCCTGCCTATATTTGTGGCATATGTGGCATATAAAACTGAAGATGAGCAAAAAAAAAAAAAATGTTGTCGGGATTTGAATTTTCGGTTTTTCGGTTTGGTTTTTTGGTTTGGTTTTTTGTTGGGGTTTTGGGATTTGGTCGAGATTGTCTCGCCAAACATGACATGAACATACACGTTTTGTTGACGGATTTGTTTGTTAACGCGAAACGAGATGTTGTCAGATGACAAAATAAACTTGATAATAAGCTAAGAAGATACAGATACATTTGTACTTACTTACTGAGGCAGATACAGATACAAGATACAACTTAAGATATGTTTGATTGTTTTTTTGTAGAACTCACCTGCAATAAAAGGAAGGAAGAAAAATTGACATTAATACAATTTGTTGCAATAAAAAAGAAGGAAAAAACAAGAAAAAAAGAAAAAAAAAGTAAAAAAAAAGAAAAAAATAAGAAAAAAAGATAGAAAAAATAAGAAAAAAAACAAGAAAAAAAAAGAAAAAAACAAAGAAAGAAAAGAAAAAAAACAAGAAAAAACTTCCAATTGCTTTCAAAAATAATTAAAAACTTTCCGAAGGAAAATTTTTGTAAATTGTTTTGAGGTTCCCCCCTTAAAACAGAAAATTGACGGGGTCAAGAGATTGACATTCTATAGGGACATGCCACCGAAAAACCCCCCCTACACCTTTTTCCATAACCCTCACTTCTCCTCGCCTGGCCTCAATTGCAAAAGCAGCTTGAAAATATATATATTTTTTACGATAAAGACTCAAAAAAAAAACAAAAGTAAAAAACAGTTCAAACATCAAGAGCGAGGCCCCAAGGCGTTTATAGGGCGGGGCGGCGGCGGGGACGGGGGCGGGTGTATGAGGGTTTTGGGTATTTGATAGACCTGAACTTGGACCTGAGAACACAGAACAGGACACAACTGTAGCCTGTAATTAAATAATGCCCCCAACCCCGCACCAATGCCAACCCCCCGTCCACCCTCTCCTAACAAACTCCAACTTCCGTGCAACAACAGCATCAGCAACAACAACACAACGAGAGAGCGAGAGATACAAAAGTATCTTAACGGCATGCGGCGCCATTTGAAGGGGGGAGAGGGGGAGGAGTGGAGTAGCTCTGTTTGCTGTCTGGCTAGAAAACACAGAAAAACAGAAAAAAACAAAAAGAAATGAAACGAAACGAAATGTGTGTATGTGTGTGTGTGTGTGGCAAAAGGGAAGGAGAAGCGGGAGGGAGGGGAGACGGGGTGCCAGTTGTGGAATCGCCAAGCAACACACGCGAAACTATTGCTCCCCTAGGATAAATTAATAAATTTTCAAGCGAAAGTTGCCACAGGGTCAAAAAACAACAACAACAACAACAAACAGAGACACAGGGAGAGAGGGGAGATGAGAGGGAGAGAGAGAGGGAGAGTGGGAGAGGGTATATGAGGGAAAAGCGCATAGAGAACATAGAGACAAGAACGCAACAAATAAACAAATAATCATGGCTAACAAATAGAAAAAAAAAAAAAACTAAAAGAATTATAAACAACAATATATAAAAAATAATAAATGATCAAAAACGAATGTGAAATGCTCTTACAAAGTGTTCCTCAACATGTCACACAGTCGCTATGAAAATCAATATACTCCACTTGGCAGGGTATATACTGCGTACTTAGTCAACTTTGTGACGCCATAAAATGATAAAAATATATAATTACGACAATGATGATGATGATGATGATGATGTGGATTGGCCATATTGCAACATTGTGGGGCATTGCATTGCAAAAAACAAACATACATGTCGTATACGCAACATATGTACATAGATGCATGTGGCATGTATATGTTTCAGTTGCAGTTGCAGCAAGCAAGCAAAAAAACTCAGAAAATTATCAAATATGGCAAATGGCAATTACAATTTCGACTTTCTCCAATCAAATTTGCGCAAACAAAACGAGAGAGAAAGAGGGAGAAGCGAGAAGCGACAAAACGCAACATTAATAGAAGAAGAAGAATGCAACCAGGGTTGGACAAATCAAATACCACAAAGTGTGGCAGACAATTGCGAAAAATATATATGTATATGGAGATAATATTATAAGATTTTATTAGTTGTAAAGTGTTCGCTAAACGGACAATGTCGATTTGAGTTAAGTTATCGATAACATATCGCATATCGAAAGCCGGAAAAGTTATCGATAATTTGTTATAGAAGAGTTTATAATATGTGAGATTGATGACAGAGAAAGACAGACAGTTATGGCTATATGAGTGAAGTTATCGATAACATATCACATATCCGCAAAGCCGGAAAAGCTATCGATAATTTACTATAGAAGAGTTTATAAGTCATGAGATTGACGCGCTTATACACAGAGAAAGGCAGACGGATATGGCAATACGAGAGAAGTTATCGATAACAGAATGCAAGTAATAAGAATGCCAAAAGATTAGATTATGAATCAAAACCTAAACTAAATGTTTTTTTATAAGAAAATTACAAGAAAAACAAAGAATTTCATTTCGTATATATATACATATATATAATATATATAATATTTTCCATAAGTTAATCATTTTAAATGTTGGAAAACCTTTTTTTTTCAAGCAAGTTCAGTCCAAAAAAGGTTTAAGATTAAAAGTAAAGCGTTGCCATATCATTTCAACCCTGGCAGTTGCATTCCTCACACACACACACACATATGTGCTCTCTGCGTGTGTGTGTTTGTATGTGTGACGAACGAGAAAACGCTTCTGGAGCAACTTTTGTGGCGCCTCCCAAGCGCCTTTTTTTGTTTATGCCACAAACAACAGCAGCAGCGAGTAGCAAATGCCCTTTAACCCACCGCTTGACACCCGTACCCCCCACCACTTTTCTTGCCACACTTCACACTAATGGCCCCCTCCCCTCCCCTTCCCGCAACCCGCAAACACTTTCCGCTTGTTGCTTGAACAAATGAAAGCAATAAAATTATGGGCATTGCCATTTTTGGTATTTTCACACCGAGAAAGCCGCCGTCGCCGTCGCCGTCGTCGCCGTCATGGGTTAAAGAAAAACTCTTTTTGGCCAGCGAGAGAGAGACAGAGAGAGAAAATGAAAATAAAAGCATAAAGCGCGAAAATTTCGCTAAACAGTTTTTCTTTTTCTTTTTTTTTTGGGTTTTTCTTCATCTTTGCAACTTTGATGATGGTTGTTGGGACCCCAAAAAGTACGACCTAACCCCATTAGTTTCCCCTACTACCCCTCTCTCTCTCCCTCTTTAGTTACTCTATATCTCTCCCTCTCTCTCTTTCCGTTTCTATCTCGTTCCTTGTCACTCCTCCTCATTGCGCCATTTAATCAAGAAAAACACTTTTTATTATACAAAATTATGACAATTGTTATTGTTGTTTGTAATGATTGTTTGTTGTTGGTTGTTTGTTTGTTGTTTGTTGTTGTTTCTTGTTGTTGTTGCTGCTGGTTGTTTGGTTGTTGTTAATGTCAAAAGTGTTATTGTTATGCAGACAATTATAGCACGCGATAAAAATGTTGAGAAGAAAGAGAAGAAGAAGAACCACAGCTCCATAATGAGAGCCTGAAGCTAAATTGTGAAAATATGTTTATTAGCCCCCCCTCCCTGCCCCTCTCACAAAAGGATAACGACTCTTTTGTGTAGCAATTGGCAACAGCTGTGACCTTTTGGCCATTTTTCCTTATTAGTTTATTCTACTTTGGATCAAAAGCCTCGAAAAAAACGCGATCGATCGAAAAAGTTATTTATTTGTTTAGCCGCAGCAGCAGCGGCAACAGCTGCATGCCACAAAAACAGAACACACATTTGTAAACAGGCTTCTGTTTGTGGCAAGGCAGTGTGGCAAGGGGCAAGCGGGCAGGCATTTCAATTGGGGCAACATCTTGGGGCAACATCTCTCTCTCTCGATCGATCGCATTAACATATGACAAATGTCAAGTGGCTCTGACATGTTTGTGGCATGCAACCATGCTACTGTGCAACTGCCGCACAAAATAGTTGCTCAAATTCTTATTCTCTGATCTGCGACTAACAATTATAATATAATAATATTATTATATCTCTGATTAAACTTCAGTTGAAGAAAAAGAAATTAAATCTTGTTCAGATTATGATCTGATTTTTGACTATAACAATTGTTTTCAATTCAAAGTTCGACCTTTATTAGGTCCGGAAATCGGTCTTTCTATATCGATAGCCGGTTATCGATTCGACTGTTGATGCTGATACATCATTGTTGAGCCAACAAATAAATCGCAAAAGTCAAAAATCTTATATTTTGACTTTTAATGTTATCGATAAAAATCGATAGTACTTCTATTGTTGGCAAATCTTGTATTTTATTAACAAAAACAATTTCTCTTTGTTTTAAGTTTACAATTCGACCTTTATTAGGTCCGGAAATCGGTCTTTTTATATCGATAGACGTTTATCGATTCGACTGTTGATTATATCAATATTAATAATATTATAACCTTTCATACAACTGAAGTTCGAGTTATACCCTGTAAAGTAAATGGCCAACCCCAAAAGCTTGGAGCATTCAAAGAAATTGTTCCAACTAATGGAAGCTATCGTTAATCTCATTAATCTTACTCCCGGCAAGAATGTGGCAACAAGCAAGAGAGTTCGAGTTCGCGTTCGAGTTCCTGTGTATTTTTCGAGGCTGTGGCAATGTGTTTTGAGTGTTTTTCGAGTCGAGATGGCAATCGATCTTTTTGCTCTTGTTGTTGTTGTTGTTGCTCAACAATTTCCTGTAATTTGCGGCAAGTGCAACAGTGTGACTTGACAAAAATAGCAATCAGACTTTGCTGCTGTTGCTGCTGCGGTTGCAAGATGCAGTTCTTTGCCTCAAGTTGCAGTTGCAGCAAGGCGCAGGCGGCAGCAGCAGCATTGTCGTGCCTTTTATTTTATTTCATTTTTCGCGTCGCCTGACCCATATTTATTTTTGGCATTGGTATTTGCTTGTAGTTGTAGTTGTTGTTGTTGTAGTTTTTTATCTCTTTCTGGCGCATTACCGTTGGGCACTTACCGAAATGGAAAGAACTTTTCCAGAAAATGTCGTCCCAGGCTGGTCGTTGTCATTGTTGTTGTTGTCCTTGTCGCACTGGCGCCCAACACACAACAAGCAGAAGTCGAAGTAGAAGAAGAACAAGAGGAAGAGGAAGACGACGATCACTTAACTGCACTTTTTCAAGCTTATTGACTTTTCAGCCTTTGTGTATACATGTGTGCTTGTCTGTGTTAGTGTGTGTTTGTGTCTGTGTGAGTCGCAGGAAATGTTGTTGTAGCAAAAATTGCGCACAATGCAATTGAAAATACGCTTTAATTAAACTAATCAGACGTTATATATACACCATATACATATTCACAATGCACAACAGACGCCCACACACACACATACATATACACACACACACACACACTGTTTAAACGTTGCAGAAACTTATTCCACATGCACACACATATTTTAATGGGCTTCTTTTGAAGAACTTTTCATTAAATGCAAAATTTTATACACAAAAGAAAAAAACAAAACTGTAAACAACAACAAACAGTTACAAAATGTGATATAAACCGGAGAGAGGCGTTTTGTTAGCGTTTTACGCGCGTTTTTAACCGCTCGAAATGCGTTTAATAGCAAAACTACTAGCAGGGTATCAATGTAATATTGCGTATGTAAGTATGTGTATGTGCTCTTTTTATGACAGTGACTAATTAGAGACAAGGGATCATTTAGGGATTTACAGACACAGAGTGACTAGTGAGCGTTTTTATCAGTTAGTTGGTAGTTTTTCATGTGAATATGACATATGATTATGATTATAGTAGTTGGGGATGCCCAACATGGTGTTGAAAACTAGCAAAACTCCACTTTTAGGTATAAAGTTCTTAGTTTTTTCACGAATTTTGATACGAAAATAAACCCAACACGATTACTAATCATATCTGAACTCAAGTCTGAACTTTGATGCTTCCGAAAAGGAAATAATAAAACAAACATTACATAAATTGCGAATTTCATTTACTGAACTTTGTTGCGATTGTTGTGGCTGCTGTTTTGCTGCTTCTTAAGTTTGTCGTCGTTTGTCGAAAGCAATAAAAGAAAAAAATACAACAATAAAACCGTACTTCAATTTTGTTTTGTATTTTTGTTGTTGTTTCTTAAGCTGCTTGCTCACTTGAGCGTTACCGTTAGGCACCAGGTTACAGCATAAGAGAAGAGCAAAGAAGACAAGACAAAAACAACGAATGAAAGCAACACACATGAAAAAAGTGTTTGAGACTGGCGAATTTCGGTTAATTTGAATGAATCACACAAACGATCTGTGCGAGGGTGGGAAGTTAAAGAAGAGTGGAGAGAGGGGAAGAGAACACACACACACACACACACAGGCACAAACTCACACACCTTGATTATGTTGCGATCCCAATGATCAACGCAAAAGGCTGAAAGATGGGTAGAAAAAGAACAACGATTGCGACGACTGCGACAGCGACGACGACAACCGAAGGCGACCGACGACGTAGACCGAAAACGATGCCGTTGTGACCCGTTCGCATTGAAAGTTTGCCGTTGACTGACTGACAACGACGACGACGACGACACTCTGCTAAAGCTGAAGCTGAAACTGATGCCCGGCGCCTTTAGATCCAATTGCGCACACCAAACAAAGAGAGCGGCGCCGGAGCGAAAGCGATTGCGATTACGAGAGAGAGAAAGAGAGCAAGTAAATGCGCTGGAATTAGAGAGAGAGTCAAATAAGTGCAAAGCTATTGCCGCATGCGTGCGAGCAGGAGGCAGGAGGCTGGATGTGAATTGGAAATATTGGAATTGGCAAACCGTTTTTCTTCTTATATTATTTTTTGGTAGAGCAACAACAACTGACTCTGAGTCACTTTGCAAACTGGTGGCAGGTTCAATCAACTGCAATTTAGACGCAGCGTGGCGCAGCGTGTTGCAATCAAATCGATAAGCGAACAACAACAACTAAATGCAAATTAATTAGCCGCTATGTGCCGCATGTGCATTAAGTGGAAAATGCAATTTCGCATCATCAGAGAAATACTACTAGTTCCAGTTTCAGGTGTGTAACACAAACACACCCCCTCCCTCCCTCCACTAAATAAGCTTGCACAGCGATTTTCTCTGCGATGTGAAGGCGCCTTCGCCCGGTTTGGTCTGGTTTTTCCGCGATTGTCGGTGGCTTGTCCTCCCTCCACTTGCCACAATACTTGTTGCCACTGTTGTTGTTGTTGTTGCAACCACAGCGCAGTTGTAGTTGCATGCGGAAATGTGTGAAAGAGAAAGCGCATCTAATCCAATAAGAGTACAAAGCAAAGTGCCACAAACAAAATGCAGCAGGCGTAAAGGTTTTTTTCGTTGTTGTTGTTGCCTTGATAGAAAAAAAATAGTTGACAACAAGTGCAACACACGGCCCTGAGGCATGTGGTAAGGTGAAACCCGTTGCGGTCGCAAAAAAAAACACAGAGAGAGAGAGAGAGCAACTAAGAGAAAGAGAGAGATAGAGAGAAAAGAGCGAGCGAAACTGGAACTGGCAACAAGATCGGTGGCATGCAAAACTGCAACTCCAATGCCAAGTGTTGTAAATGCAACCTCAACTCAACTCTTGCGGCATTTGCCATTTGCCAGCAAGAAGAAAAACCCGAAACACATATAATAATAATAATAATAATAATAAGATTTATGCCAATTCAATTTGTTGTGATCAAGCTCGATCTTGATTACAAAAAGTCAAAGTCGAGAACCGTTTGAAACCGAAGAAAGAGAGATAGAAATCTTAGCGCAGAAATAAGAAAAACCCAAACAGCAAGGAATAAATCGTAAAAGCCAAATATCAAATATATTAACTTTTAATGTTATCGATTAAAATCGATAGTCCATCATTTATTGGCATATCTTGTTGTTTATTAACAAAAACTGTTCTCTTTGCGTGGTAAACAACAAATTTTGTTTTCAATTCAAAGTTCATCCTTTATTAGGTCCAAAAATCGGTCTTTTTATATCGATAGACGATTATCGAATCGACTTTTGATGCTGATCCATAATCAAAGATGATTTTTATGATGATGATGATGATTTTCATACAACTGAAGTTCAGATAAGTTCGAGTCATACCCTGTAAAGTAAATATTTATTACAAAAAGAGAATGAATCTTAACTCGCAAATAAAAAAAAAGATGAGAAAAACTCAAACCAAATTTCATGTTCAAACTCAAAATGCAATTTCGTAACACATATACATATACATAAGTATGCCACGCCCATCAACAAAATACGAAAGTTTGCAACAATAATTAGCACTTGGCAACAACAAAACAATAATAATAATGTCTAGCAAAACGACTAACAGACAGACTAATATCTGCTCTTACCAAAGCCAACTAGCCATAAAAGTGATAGACATATTAACCCACTACTCCACATTTCTCTTCAGCGACGACGACGACGGCGACGACGACAAAGTAGCAATTTTCAGCTTTGTTGCGTGTGTGTATGTGTGTGTGGGCGTTGGTTTATCGAGGAGGCGGGGTGTGGGTGTGGGTTAAATGAGGGTTGGGTGGTATTGGCATAAGTGAAGCATGCATGCCAGACACGCGAATGCGATAAAAACCGATGCCGGTTGCTGCTGTAACGTCGACGGCGACGCTGGCAGCGACGGCGACGTTGGCAGCGTGGAAAATTTAGTGGCAGCCATTGCATTCAACGAGCTAAAAACGGAAACAACAACAAGTAAAAGTGGCTGCTGCTTGTTGTTGTTGCTGCTTATTTACGACACGACTGCGATCCCTCTCTCTCTAACTACTATTAAGCACCACCCAAACCAACCCACTTCACCCACTCCACTCTTTTGCGAGTTTCCAATACACTTTGCACAAAACAAACCGAAAAACCTTTTTAGAGATATTTTCTGGTGTTTTTTTTTCTTGTTCTTTAAGCATTACAAATTGAAAAACTGGTTTATGACCTGGCTAACTTTTGCTACGTGCACTGAAAAGCTAAAAAACTGTTGCATACTTTTAGGCTGCAAAGTTATCAGCTTGCTTGGATATTAATATTTGGTTTAGTTTGGGGTTTTGTGTTGTGGGGTTTGTGTTGGTGTTGTGGGGTTTGTGTTGTTGTTGTTGTTGTTTGGGGTGTGGCAAGCCTAATGGCAAGCTGATCGGCTAAGCGGCTTAGCCTACAACACAGTGGTGGCTGTTCAGCAGCTTCTTCAACTCTTGCACAATGCGAAAACTTGAATGAAAAATAGAGTATGTGGATAAATGGTTAGGGAGGGTAGGTGAGTAAGTATGGGGTATGATAACTATGTGATTCTGTTTGTACTTAACTTTAATGAGAATTTGTTCGTTTTCAATAAATTACTCTTAATTCTTATGACATTTGTTGTTAAGCAAATTGTAGGAGAAAGAGCATTCAAAAGTGACTTAAGCTCAATATTCTCTTTTTTTTTTTTGCTAACATTTCTGTTCAGGATTATGTGCCGCGTTCAATGGAAATGTGTTGCGTTGCGGCACGCGTGTCTGGATCTGGATTCCATATCCTGCACCACCTGTCTATGCATGTGATTGTGTGCCTGTGTGTGTGTGTGTGCCTTTTTGTGTGTGTGTGACTGTGTGTGTGTTGAGTGTGCACGCGTGATAAATGGCTTTTATCTTTTTAAAGCACTTCAGTGCACGGCTTTGGCAATTTTTCCCCACCAGCCACAACAAAGTAAACGAAAAAAAAAAAATAAGAAACGTCTACTGCCAAAAAAATGATTCCATGTGGTAAGTGCCACGCGCACACAACAAGAGTTGCGGCAACAGCAGCATCTGGGCAACATGCGGCAACAACTGCAACAACAACAACGACGACGACGACTTCAGCAAAGATCGTCCTTGCCTTCCTTCCGTTTTCGTTCGTCGTCATCCTTTGTTTTCCAATGTTTTCAAAATGTATTCAATGGCGACGGCGTCATTTTGTTTTGCGTTATGAGCAAGTTAATTATGGTGTCTCGATATTTTGCTTACACTTTTCGCTTTGGTTTTTCGCTCTTTGGCCGCGCTACACATAAGCGAATGGAGCATATTAGTTTAGTGGGAAAAAAGGTGAAAGAGAGTTTTGGTGAGCTTAAAGCTTATTAAAGCTCACATTTGAAAAAGCGCGAGAGACAAAGATGAAAACGTCTCACAGCTAAGGGAAGAGTTTTGAAAGGCTAGAAGAGCTTTAAGCTCATTTAAATTCAGTATGAAACTAAAAAATGGCAAAAAAATGTTAGAAAAAGTTATGATGATAAAGACTTAAGATGATTTAGATTAAGGTTTAGCTTAAGCTGCTTAAAAAACTGTTTTCTTAACATCAAAAATAATTATGAAATGTTTAGAAAAAAGCTAAAAAGTTGATTTTACAAACATTTCCATATGATTTCGTATATCATAAAAGGGATTTTTCTAACCTAAAACGAAATTTTCAATTCAAAAAAGCTCACTAAAACTCTTTCAATAAAGTTCTCTTAACAAGTGTAGGGGATTTGACTAACCCGTCAAACCGAAACTGTTTTTTGGTTGGATGACTCATCGTGCGAAACTGCGCAAAACTTTTGATGCTGCTTATGAAATGCGTCGCAGCTTTACATGAGGCAGGGGAGGGGAAAGGGGAAGTTACACTCATTGCCACCGTTTGCCACCGTTCATTTTATCATTAATATTTAAGCGTCGTCTTCGTCGATTCGAATCGATTGATGCCAAAAGCAAAGGCAAAACCATAAAATGCGCAAAACTTGCGAAATATGTACATGTGTCTACATATGTGTGTGTGTAAGGCTGTGTGTGTTCGTCTTTATCTACTAAGTGCGCACTTGATGGACAGACAAGGGAGACAGGGCAGGTTGGGGCGTTGGGGTAAGAGACAGCATCAAGTCAAATTGGAGTTGAATATCTTGCGTCGCGTTTAATGAGCGAAAAGTAATTACTTAATTAGTGACTCTCTCTCTGTGTGAGTGTGTGTGTGTGTGTGTGTATAGTGTGTGTGTGTATGTGTGTGTGTGTATGTGTGTGTGGTTGTTGTCATCTTGTTGTGGGTGGGACGATTAAAGCAGCTTAACATTGATGTTCCAAACCCAAACTCGCATTTAAACTTGATTAGTTTTATGGATGGTTCCGAGTGTCTTCCGTTCGCTTACTCCCCTTCCCCTTCGCCATCTTCTCTTTCCTCCTAATACCCACAAAAGTTCCTAATCACTGCCCCGGAGGCGAGGCGAGAGCGTGCAACGCCTGCCAAGAGCAAATCAAAATCCAATCAATGGACAGTTGGCATATTGATTGTAACACGCCGCCCCCTCCCACCACGCCCTACTGCTGTTTGACGATTTAAATGTGTCTCCCGCATCAATCCTGCTGTCAACAGACAACGACCTCGTCGCGACATCAGGCATATATATGTACATAAAACTTTATGCTTCGACCGATAAAAATTCGTGTTGCCTACTTTTAAGCGCGCTGCTTTATGACCCAAGACACCCAAGCACAAAGAGTGAGAGAGAGAGAGTAATATTGGCGACACTTGAACGAACGGAACGGAATGGGACGAGACGATTCACATAGCGACGCGACGCGAAGGATGAAGAACAAAACATTTTGCATACTTTTAAGCGCGCACATAAAATTCCACTTTTTGACATAAACACCACAAAAATGAGCGTCGCAACACCTGCGACGCCAGCAAAAACAAATCACAAGCACGACTTGAACGAATACGAATGACGGAGGGGAGGTGGGGGGAGGACAGAGTGCCGAGAGTGCTGGTGTATTGTGTATATCTTAGTAAATAAATAAAAAGCAATAAGGCAGACAACAGAAGGCAGAAGGCCTCCGTCGCCGTCTAAAGTAGGTGAACAGTGAAAAAAGAGAATGAGACTGAGAAAAAAGGAATATATATAGAATTTACATTATAAAGATTTAATTTTGCATATATTTTATTCTTTTGTTTAAGTTTAAGGCACTGCAATTGTGAAGCAAATGATGATAAAACACTTTTGTTTATAATTGACTTAGAACAATTCAGTAGCTAACTATTAAAGTACAGTTGTGTTTGGTTATAGCGAACATCATAGGGTAGAGAGTGAGAGCTATTAGAAATGCATTTCTTTGATTTTTACATGGAAACTTTTATCGGACAGAGTAGAACAGAACGAATGCCTTGATAAGATACTTCTTAAGCCATTTAGTTGATTATTTAATATGCTTTCTTTTACTTTATGAAAACCTTGAAAAATTCAACCTGAAACAAATCATTTTTTAATACTTTCAATTGAAACAGGTAATAAACAGTTCTGTTTTTTTTTGCTTTTCCCCCCGCGAGTTGGATTAGGAATTCAGGGAAAATGGCGGCTATGCCAACTGTTATACACCTCAATGAGAGAAGAGATGTAGCCAGAAGACCTGTGTGTGTGTTGGGGAGTTTGTCGGGGTTTTACGGGATTGGGACATGGGGCTTGGTGGGGCGGCTGAGTGGATTACATGCAGAGAACAAGCTAAAGACGCCAACGCCAAGGCAGGCAGCAAAGAAAGATCTATGTGCTTTTTATGTTGCTGTCCTTGAGACCGAGAAGAAGAACCTAAGGGGATTGGATGGGGTGAGGTGGGATTCGGGTGGGTTGGTGTGGTTAGGAGGTCAGGTGGGAGAATGCGCGACGTTTTGAAAAACAACAGTTGGAATTCCCATGGTGCGAAACTTTATTCTATTACGACTTGGCAAACAACAACAAGAACTTTGGAAATGGAAAAAGGAAACAATTGAAAGTTGTGTCTTGGCCGAAGTTGGAGGCACGGTAGCTGTAAAAAGATGCTACTGCTACTGCTTCGGCTTCGGCTTGTGGTTGGCAATTGTCTGTCTGTCGTCAGCTTCGCCTTCGCCCGAAAAGAAGAAGAACACACAGCTGAGACGACGCCAGTTTGGGCTTAGTCGGCGGTAGCGCCACATTTATGGCATTTGGGATTGGGATTGGGATTTGCATGGGGCTTAAAACTGGCGCGGGAATTAGTTGGCGTTCACGAATGGGTTTTGTGGAAGGGCGCCGGGCGCTTTGGGGAAGAGGTTCGGGGAGCGAATGGTAACTGGGGCCCATTAAAATGATTTAAATTAGTAAAGCAACGAGTCCTTCTATGTATGGTATTAGCTACTACAACAACTACTTGGCGTGTACTCGACCCACGTAATTCATTCTTCAGAGAAGGAGACAGCGAGATAAAGAGAGACAGACAGAAGTCTGAGTCATCTAAGCCAATTAACTAGCTGAGAAGCTTATCGAGCAGTCAGCCTTGGCAGTCGGCAGCTCATAAAGCATACAGTTAATGCATTCTTAAACTCTTGAAACTCTTGTTATGATAAAAGCATACTTGACTGATGAATACGCTGTACAGTGAACGCTCGACGACCCCGTCAAAATGGGTAAGGAAAAATTACCTGAATGACCTAAAAGTATGTTTTTTGGGCAATGGCTGAACTGAAAATTACTTTGAATAAGTCATAAGTGCTTTAATAATCTTTAATACAACCAAAATTACCCTAAATGAAGATTCTTTAGTTCCCATCCGTATATGAGAGATCCTGAAACTATGACCTATCTAAGGATTTGTACCACTTGCTCAGCAAGTATAAAAATACATTAAACTACTACTTTTTTACTTGGCAACCGCATAAAAATAAACCACTTTACATCTTATCCCAAGACACGAGTAGCAAGAGATGAGGAATGTTGAGTTTTATGTGTTTTTCCCTGTTAGGTTTATGACTTGACCACTTTAGCTAGAAACTAAATGAGTTGTGTTCTATCTGACGTGTTGTACCTGTTCCAGAGATAATTCAAGCTACTTGGTAACCCTTAAGTACTGGGCAAATATTACGACCAGTGGGAAGTCAAGAATGCTTTTGCCTGGCTCCCCGCCACTCACTCTGACTCGAGAGAGGAAAGCTGACAGGCACTTGAGTGTAACACTTCATACAATTAGCAAATGGGATGACCGAGACAGGAAGGGATAAAAGAGGAAAGAGAAAGGGAAAGGGAGAGAGATAAAGAGAATGGGTCGGATGAAGCAATAATTGTAGGAACAATAAACAGCGGAAAGATGCTAATAGAAAATGCAAACAACATATTAAACAATTAAACGGAAATTAACACGGAATACATATCTAAGTATATATATATTTTCACACATTTTGCTAATTGGCTCAAAGAGTGAAAGGGCAATAGAGAGGCCACAGTTCATTAACACAAAGAGGAGTCGAATCCTCTCGAGTCAAGTCGAGTCGAGTCTAGTTAAGTTCAGTTCATAAAACAGGAAGAGAAAGGGCAGAGGTCCTTTCGGGGAAGTGGAGAGCGGAAATGAGTGCAGCACAGAGGTAGAAACAAATGTAGAAATGTATGAAAATATGTATGGTGCAAGATAACGGTAAATAGGAGCAGTTAATGAAGCACCGGGCTAACAAGCAACAACAACAACAACAAGCGGCAACAACGCAACGGAAATGTCGAACCGAAAAAAACCGGACGTGCAAATGGAAATGGAAGTGGTGTGCGCGAGGGGGGGATGGGGGGCCCAACTTAAATATGCAAGACAGCGCACGGATGGGCGCCAAATGTGCCACCCCTGACCGCTCTACCTACCTACGTACCTCCTTCCCTTACTCCCTCTTCGTCCTTACCTACACACACACACAGACAGAACCCCTGACCGGAGTAACCACCCCTTAGTGGCAGCTGTGGCAAGCTCATTGTCGTCGTCGTCGTCGGTGTCTTCGACATAAACTTGCAACACTTTTACCTCAACATCATCGTCGTCGTCGTCGTCGTCGTGCGGAACGAACATGGAAAAAACAATAGGCCAGGAAATTGATTTTATGCAACGGGTAGACGACTCTCGACGCGTTCCTTCGTGTTAGGATCTGGCAAACGGACCAACGGGACAAACGGGACAGACAGGAACAGGAGAGACAGACATAGTAGAAGACAGTATGCTAAAACCGCAAGAAAAATGGTGCGGCGGCAGCATAGCCAAAGGAATAACGGCAAAAGTGACATAAATAAAAGCCGTGACTATAAATCTAACCCATAAGCAGTTAAAGAGTCAGCCAAAAGATGCGGCACGTAGGATTCGAGAACCGAACCCGTACCCGCACCCGAACCCCATCGCAAAAAAAACAATACAACCCGAAAACCCCAACAAACCTTACACTAAAGTAAAGAATACCGCAAAATGCTGATAAATATGTAAATAGATACACAACTTGGATTATGTTTCGACAACAAAAGTGAAAAGTGTTTTACAGCGGGAGATACTAGCGTCGGGTACGAAAGAAGGAGGAAAAGCATTCAGAGCTGACTTTTGATTGGTGTGATGACTGTGAAAAGTGTTTTTTTTTGTTCTTGCAACGAAATGATATGTGTGTGTAAATATCCATATGCAAAGCGAGTATAAGAAGGACTTTAGGTATTCAAAGCTCAGTTGGCTGTTGTATAAATAGCTGTTTACAAGGGAGACCACCAAAGCAATCCCCAAGGAAACACAATGGCTTTAGTACTATAGGAACATATAGGGAAATGGACTTTTAAGCCAAATCAAAGAAAAGTAAAAGTCATTTTGGGGAATGGGAGAGAACTTAAAGTTCATTTTCTATGCATTGTTAGCAATCAGTCAAAGTTAGAGCTGGTATGGTACTTCAGGGTAAGGTACTTCAGCCTTTAATGTATGGTTAAGCACGATTTTTGTTGTTGTTTTCCCCAACTTTCTAGGCCAACAATCCTACAAACCATTAATTGCTAATTGTAAATGCCTTTTTGTGGGCTCAATTCCTGGCTAAACACAAAAATCCAACAAGCCATTAACTCTAGAACAACACATTCCAGTGGTGCAACAACGGTACGGCAAACCTAACCCAAAAAAAGGACCAGCTAACAACAACTACCTGTAGCCCAACCCCCCCGGCACCATAGTTCTCCAATCTACCACCAATTTCCTTCCACCTCCCGGCTGTTGTTCTCTTGTGTTGTTTGTCATTTGCCGTATCAAAATCAATCGAAGCTCACAGAAATAACAGTAAAAACAGTAGGAAAAAACCGGGGAAAGGAAATGAAAGGTGACTAGGACCAAAAAAAAAGGGGGGAATAGAGAAAAGAGTAGTTGCGTGTGTGTGTGTGTGGAAAAAACCCTAAAACCATCAAAGAAACGTTGAAATTTTATGAGCCCGCAAGGGTCACATTAAAACGCATGTTAGACAACAACAGAAAAACAACATTGGGAACAACACCAATACAAACAGTTCTGTTCAGCAACGAACAGTAGCGACAAGAAAAAATAAACCAAAGAACGAAAACATTGGAACAAACGCTTAGGAAAACGAAAGAAGGGGTGAACTTGGGTGGAATTGACGCATCCTTCTGTGAACACGGGGAACTGATAAGGTCGCACGGCTTGCTACGCAATGCCTCGACTGGCATTTTAATAGACTGTTGATGTTGACGGTGTTTACAGTGTGTCTGGATTCCGAAGCTCTCTCGCTTTCGTTCCCGGGTGGAGTGTGACCAAGCAGAGCGTGACAAAAAGTGCGACCACGTAGTTGACTGGGGAGCGCTTTCAATACAAAGAATGCTGGTTTGGGTTAACCCAACCAGTTTGTTCCGACAGTCCGACCCAAGTCTCAGCTTTAAGTCAAGCTGGGACCTTCTTTTAAATATCAGATTTGCCTGAAATAAAGATTCTTAAAGGCTTAAAATCGAATGTGAAATGAGGTTTAAGGGCTGACAACTTACTAGAAAGTGAATCTTTTGAAAGAGGATTTGGGGAAACTATCGTCTTAACCAAAGGTTAAGGAAACTCTTCAAAGGGATAGATAGGGATGTCTCATCTAAGATAAATAAAACACATCGACATTGCAACTAAAATTGAAACATTTAAATGAGGTCCACTACACATATATATATAAGCAAATATGATCCATAACAATCGCTAATTTTGCTGCGATTCGATATGGCATTACTAAAAGTCATCATCAACGTTCCTATTTGGCTGCCACTTGGAGGATGCATCCTCATCATTATCGGTGTCATCAGATGATTGGGTTAGCCACTGTTTGCTGCTGGCCAACTCCAGAAAGATGGTTATGGCCAATTCGAGCAATTGATCCGTATAGTTGGGAACCTGACGCATCAGTTGCAGACCCTCCTTGATGCCCCGATCGTAAAACTGTCGTGCCTTCAGACCAAACTCCGATGTGTTCACATCGGACATTTTGAATGGCATCATTTGACGCACCGGCTCCAGTCCGTTCGATATGCCCTGATATAGCTTATCGGACACATCGGTATTATCCCAAACGCCAACACGATTCGTAAAGTAAATGGCCATTGTTGTTGCAGCCGTTCGGGTCGTCAGTGTGGTAAACATTTTGGGCCAATGAGTTGAGTGTAGTGTAAGAGCGATAGTGTTTAATAATTAAAAATCCGAAAGAATGTAGGTTACATATAGATAAAACACGTTTAAAATAAAATTTTTCAATACCGGGTTTTTTTTTTTTTAATTTTCTTTGTATTTTTTGAGACGACACATGAACAATGAAGTATTAAATCTAAAATCACCTACTTTGACTTCAGAAAAAGAAAAACCAACTCGATCAAATAGTTACGATTACCTTTAACATAAGAACTATTTGTTAATACTGCAGGAAATTCCTCTTGAAACTCAATAGTGTAACCAAAAACATTCTACACACGAGTAAACACATTGTGTTAAAACCCGAAAAGGAATGCGCCTTAATGTCTCAGCATTGTGGTCGCAAAAGCACAGCCAAACAATGTTTCTAGCAACGAATTTCAACTACACTACACTAACAAACTGTAGTTTAGAAGTGCAACTCTCTTAACTTTTAGGTTCTTTAGGTCAACCAGTTGAGAAAAGCTTTTAGGTTCTTCAGGTCATCCAGATGAGAAAAGATCCTAAAACACATTTTTAACTTACGAGTTAAACTTTCTTTAAATAGGCTTGGCTTATTTTGAAGATTACACATAAGTTTGTTTAAAATATGCACCCTACCCTGGTTAGGGTAACAAAAAACCTATCACAGGCGCTGGCGAAAATCCAAAAAAAAAGACGGCAAAGGAAAAGCGAGCAGCCCGCCCCCCAACAGAAACAGAAACCAACAAGTGAGTAAAAATCTAATCCATTACTCAAACCCACAAGAGCAAAAGTAATGGTCTCAGGACCCACTCGGAGTGGCGGGAGCGGGAGTAGGATAAAGGAGTCAAGCACAACGAAAAAGGGGAGAGAGAGAGGGGTTTGCTACTGCCACCAAAAGCGGCGTAAATCTTTTGTAACATTTTAGTGCCCCTTTTGTTGTTGGTTGGTTGCTTTGGTTACTTTGGTTAGTTCCAATGTTTAAAGATGAGCTCCAGCCGGGAAAAAGAAAGAGAAAAAAACAACCTAAATCCAAGGTTCAATTGAATGGCCCTGTTTAGGGACCGGTTCGGTTCGGATGTGCCGGCGCTGGTACGTGCGGCATATGTGGCACGTTGATGCGGAAACGAAACGGAAATAAAATTGCAATTCGGCAGACCAGTTGAATGTCATTCAGTTCTGGCAAAGCGCAAAAGCGTTGCGAATCGCCGGTCAGCCAGCCCTTTTGTCCCGTGACACCAACTTTTCGGAAAAGTCCAAAGCCAAAGCCAACTGAATCCGAGACGTGCAAATGTTTGTGGGAACTTTGGCATTATCATCATCATCATCATCATCGACGTCGGCAGGCAACATCATCATATGTGGCGGAGTTCAAGTTCGATTGAAGCATTTTGGGTTGTCTCCTGGTTTTAATTTTCACAACTTTTGACCCAAATTCATTTGTCACACAGGCGAAATAGAATGCGTTCAAGCGACAAAACCAGTGTCACCATGTGTATGTGGGCGTGAGTTGACCGGTGCAAGGTCTATACCTATAAATAACTAATAGTGTTTGGGCCCTGTGTAAGGGAATCTGCCCCCCAAATAGTAGTTGGGTTGTGTTGTGTCTGTGTTGTATGTGCTCTATTCATTGGTGGCTCATAAACAACTATCGAATAGATGAAGTTTGGCAACAATGTTGCGAACTCAAGTACTCAATTGAGTGAGTTGACGAACTGTGAAAGTTTTTATGTGAAGTTTGACAACAGTGAAACAAGCTAGAAAAACTGTAAGACAGCAGCTGCTAACGTTTTGAGTTAAGATACAACCGTATGGAACAGTGTGTGGTAAAGAAGTTTTGACAACAGTGCTTAATTTGGCAAAGTTTGACAAGCAAAAAGCAAAGTCATAAAATGCTAAAAATATTACACAATGTAAAGTAAAGAAACACTTTACAAAATAAGAATATTTGCAAACAACAAAATGGCAATGCAAGTGAAAAGTGCAGTTTTGTAAGCGAGAGCGAGTGAAGTTTGGCAACATTGCAAAGAAATGAAAATAGTAACTTCTACCAATCAGCATTCAGTCATTTAAATCATTTGATAAAATTGCTAAAATGCACTTTACAAATGAAATAAGAATATAACAAAATGGCAATGCTTGTGAAAAGTACTATTTTGTAAGCGAGAGCGAGTGAAGTTTGGCAACAGGGCAGTGAAGTTTGGCAACTAATCAGCTTTAAGTCATTTACATCGTTTGATCGTTTGATAAAAATGCTAAATGTCTGTGACAAATAAAAATAGTTTACGAACTAAAAAGCAACTTTTTGCATTCATTCAAATGTTACTAATGAGCTTTAAGTCATGCTGAAGCTCAAATCCTTTTTTGCACACACACACAAAAAGCCACAAATATTTTTGGCTGGCTGGCTTGCTGGCTGGCATTTAAGCTTAATAGTCGGAAATTAAATCAAGATTTGCGTGCTTCAAACAACGTGGCAGGAAACGGAAAAAGTGAAATGCTGCTGCCCCAGCAGCTGGGGTACGAAGAACCAAAAAAAAAAAAAAAACAAGGGAAATTGCAAAACATGGAATTTGCATATTTGTCGCTGCCGTAAACCGTAAACCGTATCTCAAACTCCAAAACCACTTCTTGTTGCACTGACATTTTGACCATGAAAATGAGAATATGTTCGAGTTGTACTCGGTTTTTTTTTTTTTTTGGGTTAGGTTTGTTTTCGGCTTTCGGTTTTTGCGTATTTTTGTGGCGAGACTAAGAAAAATGTTGTAAAAAGCGCAACTGTAATTAGTGTGAGGCTTAACGGGGCTAAACAAACTGTCGGCCAACAAGCGTGTGGGCTAAAACCCAAAATCCAAAAACCCAAAAAATACACAGACACAGACCCAAAACTCGAACCGCAATGATACCCACAGAAAAAAAAACCGAAAAAAAAAACAAAAAGAGAGACCAGTCTAATGTGGGCTCTGCATGGATTTACTTGTTCAGTTTTTTTTTTTGTTGGGTGCTGACAGAAAATTGTATAACTATTGCCAAATTGCATTTGAATAGTCGCGGAGAGCTTGAACTCCAATGAACAATGAATGAGAATGAATGGTTCGAGGGTCTCGAGGGTTCTCACAGCTCTCTCAGCTGATGATGGTTGCAACGGGTAACTTTGCACCGGGCAACTTTGCACCGGGCAACGGCAAATGGCAAAACGGTAAAGGGGGAACGGCAAATTCATACTCTGTCTCTCGCTGATAAATCGCTTGTGCATTATTTACGAACATTTCTTGCTTCTAGCTTGTTTTTTTTGTTTTTTGTTTTTCTGTGTGTGTTTGTGTCGCTTTTGACGTATGTATTTTATGCATGGTTACTTTTTATAGCCGGCACCCATGACGTATGCGTGATGTGGCGCTCCCCAGTAACAATAGCAGCAACAACAACAACAACAACTAATACTGGACATTTGTTTAAAACAACCTTGGCAAATGGCAACAACAAAAACAAACAACAAACAGAAAAAACATTATTACTTTGCATTAGAAATGCATTTGACAATTTTCTAGACGCAAAAAAACATTGGAAAAATGTTAGGGAAAAAGCGTAAGAAATTGGTATTTAAAACTTTTTATTGCATGTGAAAGTGGCAAGGGAAAGTTGCACGAGAGTTGCACATTTTTTGCATTTAAGTTCATTTATACTTAAAAAAAAAATAAATGTAAATGTTTTTTCAATAATAATGACAACAATGATTAAAGAAAAAAAATACTAAATAAAAATTCCAATTAAAATAATGTACAATAAATCTTATAAACAGTAAAAGTCAACTTATCAAGTTAACATATAATGTATGACACAGCAATAACTCAATTTGTTATTACATATAGACGTAAACTTTTTGATTTCTTAGTCAATTGTCAAATTGACAGCCATAAAAAATGCATTTATCAAAAGTCAAAGACTCAACTTTGCACTTGTTTACACAAAGAGAGACAGAGAGAGAGAGCTGTCACGGGCAATAAGGTGAACTCTGAGTTTATAGCCAAACTTCCGGTCATCAATGCAATGTTTTTGTTTTTGTTCTTCTGTATTTTCTGTCTTTTGTGCAGAAGAGCAGAAACCGTTTGAGCTGTAATGAGTTGACGAACGACGTGCATGAACCTCATCAAATGTGGCCTTGATGGCCTTCTTCCATGTAAACACAAAAGACGTATTTTCTCTACTTTACAGTTATTTTTTTTTTGCAGTCTCTCTCGCGCTCTCTTGGAATCGAAGTTCGCTGCTGTTAGTGTGTGTGTGTAAAGCAAATCATGCATGTTAGGCCGAAAACAGAAATAGTAACAAGTGCAGAGAGAAATGCCAAATGTTTGGAGTGTGAAGTGTTTATGCGAAGGATGGAGGGAGAAGGAGAAAAGAAGGAGTTGGGGCGATGTCTGTGTCTGTGTGTGTGTGTGTGTGTGTGTGTATGACTGAGGGAGTCACACTCTCACAGACGTACGTACGTAAGAGTGAGAGCAAAAGTCTTTTGATTTATGCGCAGCAATTAATTTTTTGCACATTTCGATGCCCTGCAAAGCAGAAAAAAGCAAAACATATAACGGGTATATGCAACGGTAAGTGGAAAAACTGGTTGGAATATATTTACAGTATGTTAAAACGGTTAATGCATAGTATATAGAAGTTAGACATGTTTAGACATGCATCTTAAGATTTAATATTCATTTATTACAGGGTACGAGTCAAGTCGCGCATACAAGCTGTTTTCACTGCTGCTGCTGAATGGGGAAGCTGGGTGTTGCCAACGACGACGACGGCGACGACGACATGGACACGGACATGGAACTATGCAAGAGGCGACACCGTATGGAATGGCTTGGGTGTGCACACACACACACACACACATACACACAGACACGAGACAGACGCAAGGCAAGGTGCGTTCCACGCGTTGCAATGCCTGAATTTTGATGGTCCCTCTTACACACAGTCTTACATTACCCCTGAGCGGTAAATGAATGTGTGTGCACACACACACACAAACACATACACAGACAGTCATACACACACCACGTTGTTTGTCATTTTGCCGGTCTGCCGAAGCCGAGGCCTGCTCGACATTTTTGTTCTGCACGGCACAAACGGCGGCGACGGCGGCAATGGCAACGGCAAAAGTTTTTGTGGCCAAAATGGGCAACGTTTTGGAATTTTAGTTACGCTTTGTTGCCTCTCTCTCTCTCTCTTTCTGCGCGTGTGTTGTTGTTGTCTTGGTCTTGCTAAGTGTTTGTTATGATTTATATTGGTTTTATTAAATGTTTCAACAACCTTTTGGCACAAAATTATTTACTGCTGTCGAGAAGCGAGAGAAACACGCAATTCTGAGCACATGAAATGCGACAGCCTGCTGTGTGTGGCAAGAAAGACGACACAAGTGTGGAGTGGAGCGTGGGAGGGGCAGCGCCTACCTAGCCAAAGGAAGACCCAAACTTAGTGACAACCAACAACAACAACAACAACAACATAAAGTGATGCCACTTGAGCAAACTTTAAACGTGGCCAACACGCGTGCGGTTAATGAGTTTTGGCAGCAGCAGCACTCAAAGTGCAGCCAAAGTGCCACCACCAACGCCAACTCCGACTTCAGGTGATCCTGGACAGGTGGGAAGACATAGTCCACGTCCACGTAGTACTTGTTGGTAGCAGCTGTGCTCGAGTCAAACCTAATGGCAAAGCTCACTTAAGCTGCCGCCAGTTATCCCCAGAAACAAGCCAGAAACAAGCAATCCAAAAACATTGAAACGTTCTCTTCTGCACTTTGGCCAAAACGCAGCAAAACTTTAATGCTCTTATTTACAATTTGCTTAACTTGGGATTAGACATTTTTGAATAATAAATCAAACGAAATGCTAATATTTAAATGGTATATGCAAAGTGGATTACTTTATATCTTACTTGGCATTTTAAATGAATTTTTAAACTTAAATGAATAAATCGATATGAAAAAGAAACGATATTTTGAAGCAAAAACGCAATAACGATGTTTCTAAACAAGATTCTTAGCTGAAATTTTATATAAATAGTCTTTAAACACTGATCAAAAGTAAATAAAAGTTTTAAAGCTCTAGACCTAAAAATTACGCCTAAATATCAGAATGAAAAGCTAGAGAAACCGCATTATAATCATATATTCATAAGAAAATGTTCCATTCAACTTGATACTTTACAGTTTTCGATGTATATGCCTCAAATGAATTTTTAAGCTGAAATGAATTAATCGATGTGATGAAGAAACGATATTTTGAAGCAAAAACGCTATAACTATGTTTCTAAAAAAGATTCTTAGCTGAAATTTTATATAAATGCTCTTTAAACACTGATCAAAAGTTAATAAAAGTTTCAAAGTTCTAACCTCAAAAATGACGCCTAAAAATTGAAACGACAAACTAGAGAAACCGCATTATAATCATAATTTCAAATGAAAGTGTTCCATTCAACTTGATACTTTACAGTTTTAGATGTATATGCCCTTAAAGTGTATCTTAATAACATTTTTCTGTATAACAAAAAGTATTTATGACTTTAATAAAAATCTTATCCCTCTTAAACTATATGTGTATATGTGTTGGGAATGTAATACGATTTCTATGTACTCTGTGCAAGCTGTAGCTAAAAAGTGCTGATGCCATTATTTCATATTTATTTACTTGGGATTGTCGCTTAAGACGACGACATCGAGGAGGAGACATACACATACACAAGGACACAATATCCTTGTCGACACGATGCACGTTTCTGACGTCTTTATTGTCAGCTCTAAAACCAGAGAAGAATAAACACACCCAACCCCCCCACCCACCTGCACACAGCTTACAAAGATCCTCTTCACTTTCACACTGCTTGTCTTTAGTTTTTGTGCACCAAAAAAACAAGAAAAAAAAAAAGCAAGAAAAAAAAAGGCGTTGTTGAAAATGAGCACAAAGTGCTCCAAAAAGTCGCCAAGTCGACTAACAATGTCTCTATCTATCTTACTCGAGCACACTCTTTCCTCCCTACCTCTCTCTGTCTCTCTCCTTCTCTCTTTCCCTCTCTTTCTTTCTTTATCTAGATGTCTGTGTCGTCGTCGGTGTCTCTTGCCACGCACTTGAATGACTTTTCATAACTTTATAAAAGTTTGCACAATGCAGCAGCAGCCGAAAAGGAAGACGAAGACAAGAAAGAGGGGACTAAAACTAGGATGAGAATTGAGGATTGAGGATGGAGGATGGAGGATTGAGGATGGAGGATGAGGATGAGTAGCGACAATGAAGACGTTGCCTTTGCCTGACAATAGCCAAATGAGTGGCGACTAGCTATGTCTATGTCTATATCTGTGTGTTGGTGTGTGTGTTGGTGTTGCTGTTCATTGAAAGTTTTCACAAGTGTTGACGGGTGACGGGGGGGAGGTCAACATTTGCCTGGCACGTTTCCGCTTCCGTTTAGCGCCATTTACCGCGCGCTGTGTACTCTAACTCTACACTCTACTCTAACACTCTTGAGCATAATGAATATTTTGCTAAATTGAAATGTTGTTCTTGTTGCTGCCCCTGCCACCTGCCCCCAGTTGAGTCACTTTCACTTTATGACTGTGCCGCTGTGCCACTGCTGCTGTGGTGTTGTGGCGCGCAACATCGTTTGCTGGCTGCATAAATATGAAAAATGTAAAATTTAATATGCAATTTACGTCAGCTCAAAAGTTTTTTTTCTCTCTTTTTTCTTTTTATTTTTTTCTTTTTTCTTTTCTTAAGAAACGGCCCTCTTTTGCAGTTCTATTCTTGGTTCAGGTTTTGTCCTTTCAATTTGCATATTTTCTGGTATTTTTCTCTCACTTTTCTTCACTTTTCTGTGTGCTTTTAATGTTTTTGGGTTTTCAGTTCTCTTTTTGGTTTCTTTTTTTGTTTTTTTTTGGGTTTTTTTCTGTGTGTTTTTTATGTGTTTTGGTCATTTTTGTGTTTTTTGGACTTTTGCGGTCTATTGTCAGGGGAAATTTGGCACTTTGGCACTGCTGTGCATAAGTGAATGAATGACTGAATGAATGAATGAATGAATGAACTGAATGACTGAATGAGTGAATAAGTGAATGAATGATGGAATGAATGAATTGAATTAAGCTCCTAAGAAAAAGCCGTCGTAATGAGACGCTTTAGTTGATCTTAAGTCAGCTGCTGTCAATTTTTACAGCTGTCAGTTCTATAGTTCTCTCTCTCTCTCTCTCTGTCTCTTTCTCTCTTTCTATCTCTCTCTGTCTTTCTCTCTCCCTCTAAGTAACCAGTTTAGTAATATTGCGAAATTTGAGCTGCTTTCTCAACATTGAACATTGAAAATGACTTGTCAGAGTGTAATTCAGAGTTTCGTCTTGAAGTAACCTCGAAACTTAAGATTGACTAACTGACGGTTTGACTCATTGACACATTGACTTATGAATGACAGTTGTATGCTAAATATGATTGATACGATTGTCTGTTAATGCCACAAACATAGATATCAACACATCTATACTACTATACATCGGTATGTTTGTATGTGTTTGTGTATCTCTGACTATTGACTATTTTGATTGGCATTTGAATCAAATTCAAAAATCAATTATTTGCCAAATTGTGTGTGCTTTGGCATTGATTACTCTTCAAAATGGAACTCTATCTAGTATGTCTATGTATCTCTATCTCTTGTTTGTGTTTGTGTTTGTGTTATGTGCGACGACCTCAAAAATGCCTCAAAAGACTTGATTTAAGCCATTAAAAGTCAAAGGGTTTTTTGGTATTTTTTCAAGTACTACAAGGCCCTTCTCTTCTTATAGCTGGTTATGGTATTTTGATTGAGCAGAGATATTGTGGGATAAGCAAAGACTGAAATCTTAAATTATGAAATCTCTTTTGGTCAAACAATCTTTTTCACAATATTTCACAAGAATTATTCGTTTTTGAGTTTAAGTTTTCCAGATTGATTATACCGATGATATACAAAAATGATAAAATTCAAGAAAAAAGAGTTTCAAATTTGAATAATAATGGAAATTAGTCTTAAATATCGTTAAGATCTCTATAAATATGATTATTTCTATTCTTTTTTTCGTTAAATGCAATCTTTTATTCGAACTTTAAAGTTCCAAATTTAGTTAAGATTATCATCTTTAAAACGTGAATAATAATTAAAATTAGTCTTAAATATCGTTTAACTCTCTTAAAATATGATTTTTTCTATTCTTTTTTCCTTAGTTAAAATTTTTATTCGAACTTTAAAGTTCCAAAATTAGTTAAGATTATCATCTTTAAAACGTTTTATTACTTTTTGAGATTGACAAAAGCATTTTAAGTGCCAAAAATCAGACGAATCACATACATTAACCACACACAAAGAAACACACACACACATACACACACACACACATAGACACTCTACTACACAACTACTTATGCATTTTGATTAATTGGCGACGCTTGCAACGCTAATTAATTTGATTAGGCGATGACAAAAAAGCTCAAATTAGTTTGCTAACAATGACAACAACAACAATAGCAACAATAACAACAACAATGTGTTTTTGTGAGTGTCATCAAGTAGCCAAAAACGCAAAAACAAATAACTTTTGCTAGATTAGACCCGGCCCCGGCCAAAAACAATGCAAATTAATTAATTATGTTAATCTATTTACATGTCAACGAGCTCTCGCAGCACCACACAAAAGACAGGGGGAGGGAGAGGGAGAAGGGGGGTTTGGTAACGCTACACTTAAGCAGTTAATAAAGCAAAACACCTGTCGCACGACAACAACAACAACAACAACACACAGTGAACACACTTTGTGACGGACTCAAAACTTGGGTTGAGTCGAGTTGAGATTGGGATTCCATCCATTTGTTGCTCATACGCATCGTTGAACCAAGCCAAGTGGCAAGTGGCAAGCAGCACAAAAAACTTTTCAACATCATCAAAATCATCATCATCATCATGATCATGATCATCCTAATGACGTTGATGATGACGTCGTCATCGTCGTCGTCGTTGAGCATAACTGTCAGCTCGTCTTAGAACGTCATCAATTCTGGTTGGCAAAGCAAGAAGCAAGCAACTTTCCCCCCTTCCCACCCTTTGTTGCATTGGAATTGCCACAAAAAACCACACACACTTTGAAGCAAAAAGTTTTCTGTGGTTGGCAAAGTTTTTGGGTGAGTTTTACAGTGGCTTAAAGTTCATTAACTGACACTTCAAGTGAGTTTTTTCAAATGGTTTTGATTTTTTTATATTTTTACTTTACATTAAATCATAATCACAAAATCATTATGGTATATATCAAATAATGTTCAGATGATGTTTCAGACGAGATATTGCAGCATTTTATTAAAAAACCCTTCAAACATGAAATGAGTAACTGGGTAAATGGGTAAAGGTATGACCGTATTTTTAGCCGGTTAAGGTTATCTTCTAGTTGAACCGATTCAAACAGATTCTTTTTACTTGATAGTAATAAAGTGCTTTTAAGACAATAATATTGTATCACAATTGTATCAAACATGAAATGGATAAAGGTATGACCGTATGTGTAAGGTCAAAGGGTTAAGGATATCTTCTAGTTGATCGGATTCAAACAGATTATTGTTACTTGATAGTAATAAAGAGCTTTTAAGACAATAATATTGTATTACAATATCAATATTGTACATGAAATGAGTAAGTGGGTAAAGGTATGACCGTATGTGTAAAGTCGAAGGGTTGTTAATGATATATTCTAGTTAATCTTATTCAAACAGATTCTTTTTACTTGATAGTAATAAAGAGCTTTTAAGATAATAATATTGTATCATTCATGATTTCAAACATTTGTTAATTTATTATATTTTTTTTGTTATTTTTTCATTTTTACATTTTTCATAACATTCAGAACCACTGTGCCACTGTGGCAATGATTGTCGCTGATGAGCCATCGTGCACTTTAAGCAAATTAGTTACGCAGCTCATATTTGCCTGGTCCTGTTTGCTCTCCCCACCCCCACCCCCACCCACATCCTCACACCCCATCACGCCCACTCATACCCAAAACAACACACACATACACACATATAAAGCTTTGCATGTGTGTGTGTGTTTGTGTTGGCAAACAAATTTAATAAATAGCTAAAGACACAAAAGTCACAACCCTTTGCAAAAGGCAAGCTCTTCCCACTCCCCAGTGGGTTTGGGTGGGGCGGGTAGGGGGGTTTGCTAGATTTCTGGTTGAGTGGCAAAAGCTGAAGCTGAGAAACTGAGAAACTGAAGAAGCTATCGTCATCGTCATCGTCATCGTCATGTCCATATTCATATTTACTTAAGTTTATGGCTTCGTTCTTGTATTTGTTCTTCTTGTCAGAGGGATATTGCTGTAAATTGTTATTGGTTCTTGTTCTTGTTCTTTGCTGTTGTTGTTGTGTTTTTTTGGGGGCCAAACCACATAAAATATAACACTTCATTTTGAACATATTTGCCAGGGTTCCGCCCCCCATTTGTTAGCTGTTTTTGTTGTTGCTGTTGTTGTTGGCCAAAAATGTGTGTTTCTTGAGCCAAATTCATGTGACGCCTACGACGATTACGAAACGGAATAACGAAATAACAACAATAACAACAACAACAACAACAACAATCATCTTTTTGTGGCAGTAGCAGCCACTAACCGCGACGAGGGTCTTGAGTGGGTCTCTCTCGTTAGGCAGGGGCAGGGGCAGAGTAGCGGGGCGGGGGCGGGGTGGTTTAAGGAGGCGTGTCCGTTTTGTAGTTTTTGCCGCAGTCTCGTCTTCTGCCGTTGACTGGTCTCTCTCATAATTTATATGCTAAACATTTTGCGCTTAAATGGATTACCAAAAAAAAAACATATATATATATATATATATATTTCTGTGTTTTAGTTTTTGACGAGAGTGTGAATGGGGGGATGGGGGGGCGAGGGCGAGCATTTTGCATTTGGTTTTCTTGTTTCATTCAAGTAGAAACCGGAATATGTTAGCTGTCAAATGCAGTTAGTTACCTTTGACCTCTCAAATAGAAGCGGAATTTTACAGTTAACTTGAATGAAAAAGGTTCGTTTTGGGTTCTTTTCTGGTTAAGATCTATTGAGAATATCTTGTTATGGGGTCTTAAAATGTATTTCCATTAAACAAGAAGTCAAATTATAGTTAGTTAAACTAGTTAAATGTGAGTTTTAAGTTGATTTAAGGTAAAGTGCTTAACTTTACTTAATGACAATAAAACATCTTTGAATTGATTAAGTTTTTATGCTGATCAAGAATGTACTATATACTTTATAAGAGGATTTCCCAGTCATATTGTTAATTTCATCCTTTATTGTTGAAATTTAAACTGAGAAGAATTCAAATTAATGTTAGTCAAGTGCTTAACTTTACTTAATGACTTAATAAAACATCTTTGAATTGATTGAAGAGGGTTTCCCAGTCATATTGTTTATTTCATCATTTCATCCTTTATTGTTGAAATATTCTCCTGAGATGGACAAAGCTAAGAGCAAAGACAATATCTTTAGTTTCGGTATTTCCTTCCTCATAAACACTTTTTGGGAAACCCTGCCTTATAAGGTCCCCGATACTTTCTTCAGTCTATAACTTCTTCTTGTAATATTTGGCAATAGTTATACAAAAAATATATTCTCTATGTCTTATAAATTTTCATTCCTCTTTGTTCTCAATTGTTTTCGCGTTCCCCCATAGCATATTTGCAGACAGACTGCATAGGTAAGTAGGTATGTATAATATATATATATATATACCAATAAGTAGGCAGCCAGGCAATGGCAAAGGCAAAGGCATTCAGGCACCACCTCGTAGGCATTCATGCATTTGCCATTCGCATGAAGCGCTCAACGATGCATGAACCATTCGCGCAGTCGAACTGTGACTCGGCGACTGTGACTGTGACTGTGACTATGCAAAGATGTACATAAATATGTTTATACTAAATACAAGCATATGCATATAGATATTTGAGTCATGGCTTGACTGACACACCCACACACAAGGCATCAACACCTTCCTGGGTCTATGTGCTCGCTACAAGGCCAAAAGCTCATCAGCTCATCAGCTTAAACCAGCCACAACAGCGGTCAACTGACAAACTGACCCAATGCCAACAACAAAATTTGCATGAAGAAACATTAAGAGAATACCAAAAACGGAAATGCAACATACAATTAAGTTGATATACATAATTCTGGAGAAATCACTTTGATCTGATACAAAAACATTTGGTATTTCAAATTTTGTTTATAAACAAGTAAGAAGGTTCAGGTCAAGTAAACTCTGCTAGAAGATACCCTTAACCCTTGAACTACCGGACCAATGCTTGATGGTTTCATATCTCCGGTGTTTCTGAACCGATTTTAATTAAAATTTGACAGATTTTCATTATTTTGATTATAGTTTCAATCCCCATTTTCAAAATTTTTAAATTTAAAATTGTTTTGTTATCGATTCCATGTGTATATCATAAACCCGAAAAGCTATCGAAATCATAAAACAAACTCGCTATGCCTAGGGATTAGGAAAGCTCATATCCAAAATCAGGAGTCTTTAGCTTTTGTAGTTCCAGAGATCGACGCGTTCATACAGATAGACGGACGGACGGAAAGACGAACGGACAGACATACACATACCTACACTACCGGACCAAAGCGTGATCACTTCATATCTCCGGTGTTTCACAATCGAATTTAATAAAATATTCATATATTTTCATTATTTTGTAAATAGTTCTCAATTCCCATTCATGCAAAATTCAATATATTTGTGTTATCGATTACATGTGTCTATCGTAAGCCTGAAACTTCCGTTCTGAAAACAAGCCTCTTCTTACCCATTTCATGGGTTAAGGGTATAAGAACTTGAAGTGGTTCTTCTAAAGGGTTAAGAATACTTAATTTTGAGTGCAAAAAACTTAATTTTATAATGTTTACATATATGTATATGCTCTTTTTGTTTTCTCTATATGCCACATTCTGGGGCATTTCCTTATAGCTAGTAGTTGAACAAATTTGCACGCTCATGTTTCGAGGCACTTTCCGAGTCGAAGGAGGAGGAGGAAAAGAAGGTGGAGGCACTTACCTATGTTGCATTATATTGTGCAGCTGATTTGGACGAGCTGTTGTTGTAAGACGACGCTGTGCCATTATGCCACTGACTCCGCCGCCGCCGCCCCCGCCACTGCTGCTGCTGATGTTGTTGTTGTTGTTGTTGAGGCTGGTTCTGTTGCTGCTGTTGTTGTTGTTGCGACACCATAGCGGCAGCTTTTGCAGCTTCTTAACGTCTGGGGAGAGGCCAATGATGCGTGTGGCAGCGGCGCTCGCACTCAGCGGTGACGTCATATTGGCCAAATCACTTGCATCCGTATCCGTGGCATCATCGGTATCAAGTTCGATTCGTTGCTGCTTGTGTTGCAGTTGCTGATGCTGCTGGAGCAACTGTTGCTGTTGCTCGCTGCGCAGTCGACGCTGGGCGGGACGACGTGGTTGTGGTTGTGGCGGTGTTGATGGTGTTGGTTTGGATGTGGATGCCACACGGCGTTGACGTTGAAAGCCATTCGTCGACGCTTGTTGTTGTTGTTGCAACTGCGTTGTTGTTGTTGATGATATTGCTGATAAAGTTGTTGTTGCACTCGCTGTTGTTGTCGTTGTTGTTGCTAACAACTTGCCCCCTTTGACAGGTCTCAATTTGATATCACTTAAGCATTGTGGGCGTGGCAATTGTATGCTATGCTTGTTCTTGTAATTATAGCTATTGTTGTTGTTGTTGTGGTTGTAGTTGTTGTTGTTGCTTATGCTTTGCCAATGTTGCAGCTGCAATTGCCTTGAATGTTGTTGCTGCTGTTGTTGCTGCTGGTTAATGGTTGCTGTTGTCGTTGCCATTGCGGTTGCTGTTGCCGTTGAAGTTGTTGTTGTTGCTCCTGTTGTTGTTGCTGATGTTGCCGATGTTGCTGATGTTGCACTTGTGCCATGATTCGGCGCCGAACGCAAATCATTCAGCATCACATCCAGATCGCTGGCCAATGAGCTCAGCAACTGTAAATATCAAAAAATATAAAAATATATATATATAAATATATATGTTTGTGATTTGAATAAAGAGTAGAAAGAGAGAAATGTTTGAGTTTTGTGTCAGAAACTGATGAAGATTTAAGATCAGAAACTTAAAGAAATCTTAAAGCGATTCTTTTGCGAACAACTTCAATCTATCCAGAAAAAGTATAAGATATCGCTATTTAACGATCAATAAGAACGATATAAACGTTATAAATGGTATAAAACTACAATTACAGTTACGCTTTACGCCACGAAGAAACGAAATAAAAAAAGCTTTGAGCAATTCAGATTGTTGGAAAATTGCAACAACAACTTTCTGAATCGATTTGTAATCAAGTTCTATGCAAATCTGTCAGGTTTCTGGGTTAATGAACGGATGTCTCAAGCACCTCGATCAACGACTTGACACACACACACATACATACACTGACACGAGACAATCAAGTGGTGCTGACGCCTCAAAAGTGACCATGAGAACAAAACATCGTTGATTTTTCTTTTCGGTTTTATTGCGTTTTGATACTTGAAATAAGTAAGAAGGCTCCTGTCGAGAGTAAGCTCGATTAGAAGATACCCTTAACCCTTGACCATACAGACGGACAGGCGGTGGGGCTGACAGACATGCACTACCTGCACTACCGGACAAATGTTTGATGGTTTCATATCTCCGGTGTTTCTGAACCGATTTTAATAGAAATTTCACAGATGTTCATTGTTTTATTAATAGTTTCAAACATCATTTTCAAATTTTATAAATTCATGATTTTTTTTTATTGATTACATGTGTATATCGTAAACCGACAAAGTTATCGAAAACTTAAAACAAACTAGCTATGCCTAGGGCTTAGGAGAGCTCATATCTGAAGTCCCTAGATTTGTAGTTCCTGAGATCAACGCGACTATATATATTCTTGATCACCATTAAAAGCCAAGTCGATATAGTCCATGTCCATCTATTCGTCCGTCCATCTGTCTATCTGTATGAAGGGATTGATCTCTCAGAGACTATAAAAGAAAGAGTTTATTTCAAACTATCGATAACTTTGCCGCTTATCGATATACACATGTAATCGATAGCAATAATATTGTGATTTTTGAGGGTATCTCTTAGTCGAGCTTACTTCACCTTCTCAAGTGTAATTGTTGTCTTTCTTTTGCCCTCTTACAGTTCTCATTTCTTGCCAAATCATGCCCGAGAAGTCTAGCGAAAACAAAAGCGGCCAGAAAACCAGCTAACCGCTTCTGAACCTGGCCCGAACTGGTCTTGACTTCCGGCCGGCGGCATGGTGTGTTGGGTGGAGAGAACCTTGACGAGGCGCGCCCGACAGCCTGACAATATTGCAACGCCTCAAAAAATGTCGCGACGACAAATGTGCCCAAAAAAACTGAATAATAATCATAACGAGTTTATTGGGGGCCGTGGCCAAGGGGTCGGTCAGACCGCGTCAGACAAACGTTGCTGCATGTGCAACGAGTAACTTGCAACGTGCAACGCTTAATGCCAAAAATACGGCAACAGCGACGTCGACGTCGACAGAACAAACCGGCTCCCACGCTCTCTGTGCTAATTTGAGCTCCACTTCTGTTTCGGTTTCTTCGGTTGCCTTCGCGAGTTTTTTTTTTTCCTTCTTTTTTTGCGTTAAGAGTTTTTTGTATTTTTATTTATCTTTTTTCGCATTCATATATTTTGTTTCACGCTGTTGTTGGTATTTATAAATAATATATATATATTTCTTGACAGCGTTTTGGCCTTTTTGTTTTTTGGCCAAAACAAAAAACCTCGCAACGAATCGAGCCCCTATGCAAATTTTTCATTCTGTTTGATTTTGTGAACTGAAGCTGAAGTGGAAAAGTGGAATCGAATTGAATTCAATTTTGGCTGACACGACGATACGTTAAAGTGCATATAGACATATTTTAATAGGCCAACAACTTAAGAGCTGAATAAGCATTTAATTTTATTCAAACAATTTTTTATTTTATTCATAAATTTTTACACCCAAAAAAAGTTAACCCAGACTTTTCAGTATTTTTCCCAACATTTCCTGCTTAACTTTTTCCTTTGGTTTTTCCTCTGTTTTCTTTGGTTTTGTCATTTAGTTTAGCTCAGGTTACAAGCCGCCGTAATTTATGTGGTATGTGCCACACGTGGTGCTGCAACTTGCACCATAGCACGCATACGCCTCATTGCACAGTGTCGGTTTTTTACTTCCACACACATACAATATGTAATATGTAAAAAAGACCTCTTAAACACATGGATTAGCGTGTAATGTTCAACACACACACACACTTATACACACATACTAATACAGAGTCACTATAATATGTAGACGACGGGCTAGCCAATTGAGCAATTGCCACACAGCAAACAAATTCAAATTGAAAATGTGGGCAAAGCATAACGCAAAAAAAAGCAACAAAAAGTGAAAAAAAAAAAAACTGAAAAAAAACGACAATCACCGAGTTTCTTGTTTGAAGTACAAACAAAACTTCAATTGGCTGCGACTGCAATTTCAATTTAGGAATCCGTATGAGTAAATAATAAAATGAGAGAAAAAAAATATGAGAGAAAAAAAATGAAAAATAATATTTTTTAGTAAATTAAATTAAGCGAGGGGCGAGAAACTTATACTGGGATTCGGATACTGGGACAACTGGACATGGGACATTGGGGACATGGGACAACTGGACATGGGACATCTTGGGGACATGAGACATGGGACATTTGGACATGGGGCAACTGGACATGGGACATTTGAACATGGGACATGGGACAACTGGACATGGGACATGGGACATTGGGGACAACTGGACATGGAACATCTTGGGGACATTGGACACTTACCGCAATGGCATCCATAACAGCATTAACCATGTTTAATGTTGCTGCTGATTGTTGTTGTTGGTGTTGCTTGGTTGTTGTTGCTTGTTGTTGTTGCTTGCTTGCTTGTTGTTGTTGCTTGGATGTTGTTGTTGCTTGCTTGTTGTTGCTGCTGGTTGTTGTTGCTGCTGGTTGTTGTTGCTGCTGGTTGTTGTTGTTGCTTGGTTGTTGTTGTTGCTTGGTTGTTGTTGTTTCTTCGTTTATGTTGCACTTCTTATGATTTATTTGACAGTCATGCAAACATTTTGCACAATTTCAATTCTGTTTGCTGTCTGTCGTCTTTCACTTATTTTTCAGCCTCTGCTTTTGCTTCTGCTTTTGCCTGCTGCTTCTGCTTCTTCTTCTGTCTCGGAGTCGGTTTCAGTTTCGGTTTCGGTTTCGGTTTCCAAGCCGCGTCCTTTCGCGTCCCGCGCGTTCCTCAACTTGCAAACTGTTGACATTTAATTAACGTGCTCGATTTGCTTATGCGGCGGCAGCAGGTGGGCAGCAACACACACACACACACATATACAGAGATGTACACACACACACACACACACACACTCTGTCTCAGATAGATATGCATTCAGATAGACTGGAACGTGCTGGTCAGCTGTGAACAAAAAAAAGATTGACAACGAGTTAATGCTTGCTTATTATTAAAGAAGTAAAGAAAAAAACTGAAAATAAAGTACTTTGAGTTCGAGTTGAGGTTGTTAAATAGGCGTAGAGTGAGCGTTGCAAAAGATTGTATAGCAAAAAAACCAATGTTAAACGAGTTGGCAGCACCTTTTTTTGCTTTCTTTCTTGGTATTCCAACTCTTAATCAAATCAAAGCAAGAGGAAACATTAATTAAAGGTTTTATTTGATGTTTAGACAACGTTTGAGCTCTATATCAGATATTTTCCCCAAAACCTGCATTCGATTTTAATCGATAACATTTATAGGAAAAATTCACCTTTTTTTCTATCTTTCTTGGTATTCCAACTCTCAATCAAATACAGCAAAAGGAAACATTAATTGAAGGTTTTTTGTGATGTTTAGACAACGTTTGAGCTGTATTTCAGATAGTTTCCCCAAAACGTGCATATTCGATTTTAATCGATAACATTTTTAGCAAAGTCTTTTACATAGTAGAATGTTTTCTTATCATTCAACTTCAAGATAGAGATACAGAAAACAGAAAACTTTAACTTAAAGATCATCTGAAATAATATTTAAGACATATCAAAAACAACTTTCTATTGCCGAACATCTTTTGAGATCAAATGAGTTGTTATCGAATCAGTTAATATTGATATCACACAGAGTTTTGTCGTTTCGATTCACATCATTGGCATCATCATTAGCAACTGTGGCAACAATTGTACATTACGATTGGGTTGTTAAGTGTTGAGTAAAACCTAATAAAAAGTGAATGTATCTTGCAGATACTATTCGTACTCGTACTCGTATACTATTAATTAAAAAGAAGAAACAAGCAAAGTATACCATGGGGGAACGGAGTAATCGCACTGGCGAAATGTGTCTGTCCATCTCGTTTATCTTAATGTCTCTCTCTCTCACTATCTCTCTCTCACTCTGTCTCTGCCTCTATCTCTTAATATGTAAGTCTGGTCTGTCCAAATTGTCTATTTGTCCATTTGGTCTGGGCTTGCCCCATGTGTCTCTGCGTTTAACCGCATTGCGCGACGCATGAAAATGAAAATGAAATTGTGAAACTTGTTCCACGTATTTTTTCACAATTTTCCGCATTTTATGCTCATTAATTACATTTTCATTTCCATTCGCATTTACATAACCATTTTACTTATTTATACAAGTGTGTCTGTCTGGGACTATATCTTTTTTTATTTCTTTATTTGTATTTATTTAAGTTTTGTATAATCATTTAACTTCTTTTTTCTTCGGTTTGGCTTGGTTTGGTTTGGGTTTGGTTTGGGTTTGGTTGGGTTTTGGTTGGGTTTGGCTAACTGGCTCAGAAAATGTATTTTGGGGCTGTTCAAAATTCCTCACCAAGTTGACGGAAGTTGAATTGCAAATTAAAGTGCCAAGCGATTTTAAACACGTTGCGATAAGAGATACAAAAAACAAAACAAAACAAAAAACACAACGAAACAAAACAAAAACGCGACATGAAATGCATTTTCAAGCACTTTTGAGATCGGCCATCAAAATGTTAAGTACTCAAAATAAGTGTAGAATGCTCGAGTTTCGAGTCGCCCGCGTGCTCGACTTAAAGTTACTCTCTACCGTTCAATGTAACAGCTGAGATAGACGTTTCTGAAGTACTTTGTAGTAGTTCCATTTTGAGGAAAAGATTCTATACTTAACTTTGGGCTAAATGAACCAATCAATCCTTGAATCCTAACAAAACAACAACAAACAAACGAACTAACTCTTCTGGAGCTATACTAAAAGAGCTTTGCACATCTCCCTTAGTCAGCTTAACTAGTTCAATATTCTCATCTAACAAGTTCACAACGACCAAAACAAACAAGGAAACCAGGAAATAGTTTTGATTCAACGAAAGGAGAAGTCCCTGAAGAGCTTTCAGTAGTTCAATTGAACCAATTACCCCCTTAGCTAGTTTAACTAGTTCACTATTGTCATTTAACTCGTTCAAAGGACCAAAAACAAACAAGGAAACTAGGAAATAGTTTTGATTCAACGAAAGGAGCAGTCTCCCTAGGAACTTTTTAGTTCCATTCAGGAGTTCAATTGAACCAATTACTCTCTAGTTAGTTTAACTAGTTCACTGTTGTCACTTAACTCGTTCAAAAGCCTAAAACAAACATGGAAACTGAAAAATAGTTTTGATTCAACAAACTGAGCTGATCCACTATATCCAGAGACAACTGTAATTGCCTCACAAGTAACATACATTATATATAGAGGTCTTTAAAACCTGCTTTTACATCTTATTATTTGCAGGGTATACACACAAAAAAAAAGTAACCAAATAAATATACTATATAGACACAAAAGACAACAAAAAAGAACACGAAAAACGCGTGAAAAATTAAAATAAAAACAAGACGCGTCAAATGAACGCAGCTGATGTCGCTGATGGTGTTGTTGCTGCTGTTGCTTGTTGTTGCTGCTGCTGCTGCTTGTTGGTGTTGCTGTTGCTGCGCAGTCGCAGCTCATTACTCAAGCTTAAATGCATACGAAATGAGATTTTTTGTCTCTGGAGTTTTATTTATTTAAGCTCCATTGTGTGTGTCTAGTACATATACATATATATATATATATATTATATGATTTACACTCTATGCACATTGTTCGAATGCTTTGAATTTGTCATGAGTCGCATTCTTTCAGTTTCAGTTATGTATCAAGTGGAAAACATTAATGCTAGTTATTTGTTAATTAAAGTTAAAGTTTTCAAAAATTTTGGGATTTTTTGATTATCAATATGAAAAAAGTTAATCTCTTTCAATAAATATTCCATCGAATATGCAAATGAAAATAATCTATATGCAATGGATTGAGATATGAGCTTGAGAATGTCTTGAGTCGAAATCTAAATATTTATGAGTTAAAGGGCATTTGAAGTTCGGGCTGGGCTGGGCATCGACTCAAAACGAAGACGAGTTGTTGATGTGTCTCATGTTGATGTTTACCAAAAAAAGTTTTGTTTCGTTTTGTGGACGGACGGACGGCTCATTAGCCAAAAAGCGACAGATGAGACAGCAACAACACCAACAAAACACCAACAACAACACCAACAACACCAACAACAGCAACAACAACAACACCAACAACAACACCAACAACAACAGCAACAACAACAACAACAGCAACAACTGAAGCTATTTAGTTTTGTGTGTGGCATGAAATTTCAAACCAAAAATGCTGAACGATTGTTTATTATTTAATAATATATCGGGGTCGGTTGGTCGGGTTATATATTGGTGTTAAGGTAACAAACACACACACACACACACTGACACATAAAGAGGTTAAAGCGGCGTAAAATTGAAGTTAATTAAATGATATTGAGGCATAAATTGAAGCGTGAAACACACAGATACAGATGCAGATATATGCATGTGTATGTATGTGTGTTTACATAACAGATACAGATGCAGATATATTTACATTTACAGATGCAGATACATTTACACTTACAGATGCAGATATAATATCAAGATGACAGCTGCTAACAGCTGACGACTGAAATTAAGGCACGGCTTTAAAGATACAGATACACATATACAGAGAGGCTGAGCAAATACACAGATACAGATACAAACAATAAACGAAACGCGTTTTAATAGTTTTTTTTTGTGTTTTGTGTGTGTGAAATACATGAGCTTATCTTAAAACAGCCTTTGTTTTTGAGTCGAGTCGACGACAATCAACTCTCGACTCTGTTTGTGTACTTGTCTTTTATCACAAAATACAGAATACAGAGTATTCAGAGCTCTTGAAATTCTCTGTTTTTGATAAGAGACAAGAGCAGCGCCCTGCCCTGACGCCCTGAAGCCGTCGACTTTGCTGTGTGTAAATTGAGGCTGAAGGTGAATTTATTTCTCAGCGCAGTTTAAGTATCTGTGTGTGTGTGTGTGTGTGTGTGACGCCAAGGCGATTTGATTGCCGCATTCTTTACATTCTGTCAATTGATCCCCCCCACCCCCCCGTCGTCAATAAATCAATTGAAATGTTCTGTCTGATAAGCGTTGTCGTCGATTTGCCATAATTGAAATGCAACTGCAACTGCCACAAAAACAACAACAACAGCAACAAAAAACAACAGCAACACGAACAACAACTGCAACAACAACAACACGAACAACAACAACAACAAGTGTTCTTTTGCACAAATAGTATTGCACTCAAATTTGTAAAGTGTTTGTGTTCAATTGAGGGCCCGTTTTGTTTTGTTCGGGTATCTGTCAGATAGTGTATCTATGTATCTATGACAGAGAGAGCGGAGCGACGACAATGCAAATCAGCGTAAGCAAGGTCAGTGTTCCAATTGTTGAGATACTAGATACTTTTGACACACAAATACCATAACTGGTATTTATTTTATGAAAATCAATAAAAAAAATTAAAGCATAAAATAAAATATATTTACATATAAGCCATGGAATTTGAGGGAGAATATTCAGAGTTACTAAATTTAGCTTGAGAAAAATATGAAAACTTTTTTTATTTTTTTTTCTTGTGACAAAGCTATGACAATTGGAATTCTGGGAAGGAGAAGAACTTTTGCTACTTGCAACTTGCAACTCTATTTGGCCACACAGAAGAAGATGCAACTTTTACTTTCGACGACGTGCAACAAAAAAAAGAAACCAGCAACTAGACAACAAACAAAACCTCAAAAAAGGAGACACAAAAGTAAGAAAATGGAAAACACATGCAACAGATACTATATAGATAGATAGATATATATACTTATATATATATGACAATACAATGACGACAGTTTGCATGAACGCCAACGTTGCGCCGCCCAAAGTTAAAACTTCAAGACTTCCAATAGAGTGGTGGGAGAGGGGGGTGTGGGTAGGGGTAGGAGACAGAAGGAACGGACACACATATTCGTACATATTAGCGAAGACAAACAAAACGCACGAAAAAAAAGGAAAAAAAGAAATAAACCTAAGTACGCCGAAGTTTAAATACCCTCTCTATATACACATATGGGCAAAAAAGGAGTTTGATAAGTATGAAAACGGAAAAACGTAAAACAAACCCAAAACAAGGTTTACTTTATTTCGAAATATTTTTCCATAATATTTATGGAATTTTTATGAATTTTTGTGAACATATTCAGATTCTCTCCTTGCAATTATAACATTTTTAATCACAAAACTAAAACACTCTAGAATGTAAGGGTAGGGTAGGGCGCAAAATGTTTGCAGTAGTTGTTGTTGTGGCAAAGTGGCAACGCGGCAGCCAAACTAGATGAGGGCCGGCCTGTGGTAAACCCAAGGAGTCAGAATCGGAGAATTGAAGTTCTAGTCAAAGACGGAGACGGAGAGGGAGACAAAGACGTCGACGGAGGGGGGGTAGACGAAGACGAAGTCGCCTTGTTTATGAATACGCGGGCATTGTGGGCCCAAAAGATATGCAGAGACTAAACACAGTACAGAGAATACAGATGCAGATACAAACACAAATGCAGATGCAGATACAGATACAGATACAAATGCAAACAATACATATGTATGTGTATGTGTGTATACAGATGCAGATAGACATGTGCAATGTTTGAGAACTAAACAAGGAAATATTGACAAATAGATTACAACTTATTAAGGCAGGCAGCAACTGAGGCAACTGAGGCAAGCAGAGGCATGCAGCAGGCAGCGAAAAAATGAAAAGAAAAAAAAAAATGTGGCATGTCGCAAATGTCGCGAGTGTCGCGTGGGGGCTGCTGTCTGACATGTTGCCCCGTCTGTTGTCTGTGGTATTGGGCGTGGCTTGCCCCACACCACAAGACACACGTGCAGCAACCGCAGCAGCAGGCCGCAACAGCAGCCGCCGCAGTTGCAACAGATACAGCTAAGGCAACAAGCTAGAGATACAGCTACACTGAACGAAATCACAAACATTTTCTAAGTTTGAAAGTGAATTTGGTATCAAAAATCGTAAAAAAAAAAGAGAGAGAAAACTTTTTTGCCTGAAGAAAACTTTGTTGAAAAAAGTTTCCGGACTAAAATTGAAAAAAAAAACCTTTAAATGATATTAAAAACAAGTAAGAATGCTTTAATCAAGTAAGCTAGACAAAAGATACTCTTTACCGTTGACCATACAGATGGAACAGACATAAAGAAACCTGCACTACCGGACCAATGTTTGATGGTTTTCTTATCTCCGGTATTTTTTCAGAAGATTTAAATAAAAATTTCACAAATGTTCATTATTTTGTTAATAGTTTCAAACCACATTTTCGGTTTTTTGAAATGCCAAATTATTTTGTTATCGATTACATGTGTATATACTAAACCTAAAAAGTTATCGAACATTTGAAACAAACTTGCTATGAGAGCTTATATCCAAAATCTCTAAATTCTAGCTTTTGTAGTTGAAAAACTTCAATAACTATCTTATATGTTTGGGTTTTTTTTTGTCAGTGTATAGTACTTGCTGGTTGGTTGGGCAGGTTGAGGCAGGTTCGGGTCCGGTTGCCACTGTTAACGGCCACTCATTGCCAATATTTATCATCAAATATGGTCGAAATCTATATTTAGACGCTGACGATCGACTATCAACGACTATCCAACGATCCAACGATCGACGAACGAGAGCGAACGATCGATATTATTTTACGTTTTGATCATCTTCAGCTTCAGCTTTAGGCTTCAGGGTTGACCTCGAGCACGCCTCAAGCGGAGCGTGCGGCTTTCTATTGAAACAGTTGGATCGACCGATCACAAAAGCGTTAAGCGTAAACAGAGAGAGGGAGAGGGAGAGCAACAAGTCTGTCAATTTGTTTTTTTTTTCTTAACTACTGCCCACATAAAAAATGAAACAGATCGGCAAGCCAGCTGAGCCGAGCCACTGATCATAATACTAGTTAAAAAGCCATACAAATATTTTGGTTGTTTTTGGCCAAACAAATTTGCCACTTTAAAGTGATTCATTTTGGGTAATTCAAGTGGGTGTTCGTTGGGGTAAGGTCCACTGATCGGAACGGAACGGCGGATCGGAACGATCTTGATCGACATAACTTGTTATTACTGACCAAGTTATGCGATTGAAAGGCGAGAAGCTTGTCCAAACTTGAGACAGTCAAGTTGATTGTTATCTGGTTCAGGTATTTAATAAAAATCCGATCGTAAATAAATAAGCTAAAGGTGTTAGTAGCATATTGTTATGAAGATTAACTTTGTGTGAATTCTTAACACATTCCCAACTCTCATGCTTATCTTCAAATATTATTTCAGAATGAAAGCTAAGCAAATTCTTGTTGATTTTTTGATGTTTGCTTGTCTCTCTTTCTTCTTTGGTTCTTTGGTGTTCTATTAGCATTAAGCTTAACTTTTATTCGCACGAAAATGATTTTAATCAGTTTGCTCATTTTAAGTATTTCATGAGAAAATTGCATAATACTATGTAAGAATAAATCTTTCTCTGTTTCGTCTTCGTTCCAAGTACAAATCGAGAGTTAAGATCAATAACATGTTGGATAGTGTTTAGTTTGTAGTCTAAGACACAAATCCCAAAGCAAACATTTTGAATACTACCTGATTGACCAGCAGTTCCAGTATGGAACGAAAGTAAGGATTCGATCTGATAAGAGTGCGTTTCTCGCTATATCTAAAGCTAATAGAAATAGTATGACGACGATAAATTGCATGTGAATGGGACACATTACATAGTACAATGCAAACACATTCATATATAGTAGATACCATATGTAGCAGGTACTTAGGCATGTATAGTACATATACGGATACGATTAGGCGTATCTAGAGACAGAGTGGAGAGGTAATTGAAGGTACTCAACAACTTTTGGGTAGTTACCCATTGTCATCGTAAGGGAATAGAGAGAGAGATAAGCTAAAATCGTTGACTTATCTTTAATGCTGAGTGAAAGAAAAAACCATGCAAAAAAGAGAAAAACTAAGGTAAACGCAGTAAGGCAGCAAAGCAGCCGACAAACATGCGAATAGCGAACGATAATAATTTATAAAATATATACACAAAAATTTACTTATCAAATGTTGTTTATCTAAGCAACGTTGTTGTTGCTTTTGCTGCTGCTGCTTCTGCTTCTGCGAAGGAAGTGACAAAAAAGTAAAGAATGCCTGAGAGCGGCGAGCGGTGAGAGGTAAAAAGTAAAAGAACGATGACGAGATCTCTCCATTCAGCTGAGCGCAGTAAGTGCAAGTGTGAGTGGGTGGCGCAGGGGTAAACGTCTCTTTGTTTGGATGTGTTAGTCTGTGTGTGTGTGCGTGTGTGTGTTTTTGTGCGAAATGCCGCGGCGATTAGCAATTCGCTGTCAAAACGAGACAGCAGCAACAGGAAAAAAGGTGCAATGCACGCAATAAAATGCAGGAGAGTAGCCCGCCGCCAGGCAATCAGACAAAAAAAAAGACGAAGCAAAGAGAGTGAGAGCCTGACGACTGTGAGAGAGAGAGCCCCGTAAGTTCAAATAGTGGGCGCAACATACGCATATACGCAAAGATTGCGCAAGGCGACAGGCGACAACCGTTGTTCGTTTAGCCGGTAAAATAAGCTGAACTTGAACTTGTGTGAACGTGGTGGATTCGTAAAAGGAAGAGAGGAACAAAGCAACAGAAACGTGGAACGAGCAAGGACAGAAATGCAAGGCTTACACTTACAATGTGACGATGTAGTACGTAAAGTATGTAGAGTTTGCCAATTGTTATTGTCGGCGCTGTCACCGTTGGCGCCGTCGCTGTTGTTGTTGGTGTTGGTGTTATTACTATTATTGTTGCTGCTCCAATTTCAAATTGCACGCATTCCACTCCGCACTCACTTCACTACACTTCAAAATTCACGGATCGCAACTTAATACTTTTACTGTCGCTCTCATCACATCACTTGCGCTTGGCAGCTGTCGCCGTCGCTGTTCTTCTGGTTGTTGTTGTTGTTTCTCAAGCAATTAAATATGTATGCACATAAATAACAACAATTAAATTGTATATTATTTAATTGCGACACAATTCCAAAAAAAAAAAGCAAACAAAAAACGTAAACAAAACAAAACAAAATTTGTAATCCGTTGCCGAAACTCCCGACAGTACTAACAGATTAACACACACGCACAATTGGGATGCGAGTGAGGCAATTATTAAGTGGTAGATTAGCCAAAAAAAATTACTTCGTACTTAATCATATATGAGCGTGTTCAACAAACGCAATCAAAGATGTACGCCGGTAGAACTTGAACTCGCGACCGTTTCTGCGCCAGACTGCGAGAGAGACACACGATCTCTGCGTTTCAATTGCGCCAACAGACTAATGTTGGAGCGGCAATCGATGCCGCTATCGATAGACCGTCAGCAATGCCACTATCGATATTGCTGGTTGGTTTAAGCATTCACTACGAAACGTATACACCTACGTTTCCACTGATCGCAACAATTAATGCGACAAGCTTTTCTTTCATATTTTTATGCGTAAGTTATTATGAAGATTATATATTTTATGTTAATTACTCGATAGTATAACGCTCAATGCTGCTTAATTGCAATAGTGAACATTTTAATAATCTTAAATAATGATTTTTGCGTTACTGATGGGAACAGGTGATAACGCATTAATTTAATTTAACGATCGTTACTTATCGATGTTTTATGCCATTCGCATCGTTATAGCGCGCCATAATCAAAATAAAAAAATAAAAAATAAATCATTGCAAGCAATTACAAACTAGCGCAAAATTGATGCTAAAATAATTCAAAAGTAGACGATTCTTTATAATACTCAACATATTTATGCTTAAGACTGAAAGTGATAATACTTTCGCTTTCTATTTGAAATTCTTCGAGCTGCCACATACTTATGTATGTGACAAATACTTGAGACTTACTATTATTGTTATTTTTTGAGCATTTTGTGTTTTTACTAGAGCTTTCGCCGATGCAATCAGAGCAGATTCCACATTGATTACCTAGCGCAACACGCTAAATGCACAGTCATTGCCGGGCTCAGATTGGGTGGGGGTGGGGGAGAGGAAACGTTCGATTATGCAAGTGGCAAGTGGCAAGTGGCCCAGCATAGAAAGTTCGTTAGGCGTAATAAACAATTCAAGTCGTAAACCAGATTCATGCCTTTGCTCTGTCTGTGGATTACGCACGATTACATTTAGTGGGTCAGAGCGAAGAGACTTTAAAAGTATTTTATTTTAGTATATAGTAAGTATGAAATAGACGACGCTTTATGGATCATAAAACTCGTTATCTGCATTTTCACTTTACGCTAACTACAATTGAAGACGATCCATTTATGAATTTAAAGTGTTGCTTTTAAACTAAATAGAAATATGATAATTGACTAACGATTTAATAAAGACCATCAGTTGCAATTTTTTTAAGGTACAGTTGATAACCCTGGTCCCATCAGCAGGTCGTTCATTAGCGTTTCTGGGAATGGCATCTTAAGGTAAAAATGTTGTTAACAAAAAACAGAACTTTATTATTTTTATTTTGATTTTGCCTCTTAATGTGCTGTGGTTTTAACAATCTTGTTCAGCTTGTGCATAAAAAAAAAGATCAGAATACCTATAGTCACCGGCAACTCTGTCACCCGGTCTCTCCCTATCTCTTTCTCTTACACACACAAACCGAATGTGTTTCGTTTTGAGTTGTCTTTTTTTGGGCTTCATTGTCATTGCAGTCGTCATTATATCGTCTCGTCGATCTCATTCGCAAATTATCTTTGTTTGCGAAATTGTAATTGTTTATGTTTTTTTTTCTCTTCTTGTTCATGCACAATTCAACCAACAACAATAACAACAGCACTTACAACAATAGCAACAACAGCCAAGTGTTTTCTTCTCATTTTTTTTTTTTTTCATTATTTTGAGCGTTAATGGTTTTTCTGTTTACTCTTTTTGTAGCGCTGTGGCCCCAAGTGGAGCGTAGTACTCTTTGTTTAGCCCCAGTAGCAAAACATTGAACTATGCTGAGTCTGGAATTCGGTACCCGTCTCCCTCTTCCTCCACCCTTTTCTATCACACACAACCTCACAATCTCCCCCGCTAGCTTTGCCTTTTGTCTCCTATTATTTTAGCAATAAAACATCGGTAAAATAAGTAAATCTGTTCAATTAGCAGTTTAGTAGTCAACAAAACTTACAATGAAATGTTCTGACAATGCCATTTGGGCTTTTGGAATTTCGGACATTATTTGGTTTTTGCTCACATTCATCTGGAGGTCATGTGAATAACTTGTATAAAACACAATTCACAATTGCAACGACATGGGAACTGTCAACTGTGAATGGGGCGCGGGATAATTTTTTCGTTTTGACCAATTTTAATCTATAGAATACCTAAGTAATAAGCTTCATAAGCTTATCTGTTGGGAACTAGTTCATTAAACAATAAATTGAGTTAAGTTTCACTCAAGTTTTAGTTAAAGTTTTCATCTCATCTCAAAGGGAGTTTACACCATGTTAAAGTGCTTGTTAACTTTGACATGAACCGAAATAAATGGATCCAAAATGTTAAGAACTAGCTTACATTATAAAGTAGACATGTTGTAAAAGCTTATTGAAAACTTTCATCAGCTGGGAACTTGAACACCTTTTTACTACCACACAGCTGAGGTCTCTCCAGGACATAATGGGAATACCGGTAGTACATACATAATTACAGCTTTAATCTTAGGGCAGAACAACACCTACAAATCATAAGTGGCTCCTGTTTTTTGCACCACCAACGTCCATTGCGAGAGTCTAATGGCATTTTAACGTCAGATGTCGTGGACAAGTGACCCCTCCCCACCCCACACCAAGCCGTCCACTCATTTGGAGTGCTATTCAACCGCCCTCTGCCGCCTGACTGATGCTCAAAATCCACATTGAATTAATGTGAATGTGGGATGTAGCCAAGGTAGATGAGAATGGCAATGGGGATGAGATTGGAAAGGTGGCGCATGCTGCTAATGTGGCGCTTATTAGCCAGGGGAGAGAGTGTAGTACTCTCTCTCTCTCTCTGTCTTCCTCCCACTCTTTATTCCATCTCTGACAGCTAAATCGCGACGTGGCTAATCCACTGGAAACATCATTTTGAGCACCTGTTTAATTGCGTTAATCACCGGGAGCAAACATTATTGCCGTTGTGTGTCCTACTTAGTCCAAATGATGTCGAACAATGATGATGATGATGACGATGATGTGCAGCGATGAAGCTTATAAAATGGCATCCAACGTTAAGCGATTCACATTAGAATGTTAATTTGATGTGTCTTGGGTCACAGCTGGCCAAAACTACTTAAAAGGGTCGTTAGCCCTTAGGTTATAGTGTCTTACTGGAAAATGCAACATCTTGGTTGCAGTTCTACTTACATTTTAGTTGTAGGCTGTATACTCTCGATTCATATCGATTTTTATGGATTGTAGATTGTTTACAGTGAAAGTAATTCAAATAATAGTTCAAACACATTTCACAAATATATTTTTTCATTCATGAAAAGCAAGCCTTGAGCTTTCAACAGATTTCCGTCAGTCAACGTAAGCAGTTCGTTTTTGAAAAAACTATAATCGAAAAGAGAAATTTTCGATAAAGAATATAACATGTCACCCAAATACATCAAGTTACTGATGCTGGGCGATGCAAATGTGGGCAAGACCTGCCTGATGCGTCGTTTCACGGAGAATCGGTATACGGCCCAATACAATTGCACCGTGGGCATGGACTGGATGTCACGGACCATTGAGATCAGCGGCAACCAGGTGAAGGTACATGTCTGGGATACGGCTGGCGAGGAGCGTTTCCGTGCATTGGTCACCGGCTACTATCGCTCCGTTAACGGCATTCTGCTCGTCTTCGATTTGACCGATCGTCACAGCTTCCATCATATCGACTACTGGCTGGGTGAAGTGAAGAGCTATGCCTCGCGCCGCGTACGTGTGATGCTGGTGGGCAACAAGTGTGATGCTGAGGGTCGCCAGGTGTGGCAACAGACGGCTGCCATATATGCCGACACCCGCAATATACCCTATATGGAGGCATCTGCCAAGACTGGCACCAATGTGGAGCGTATGTTTTTTAACTTGGCTGTCGCCGTTTATGAATCCAAAATGAGTAAAACACCAAAGGAAAGCAAGAAACCGCCAGATGATGACGGCGATGCAGTTGTTCTACGCCAGAGTTCGGGAACACGCGGATTCTGCTGTTAAGCTCGCATACACACACACATACACACTTAAACACACACACATAGCGTGAGGTTAATCAAAACACACCCTTAACAAAACAACAAAACAGCACATCATCGTTGGGAAATCACATTATCATCCAACACCGCTTCAATTTGTTGGGGCTTACTTTTATATCATTCTCACTCACTCCAAACATGCTCCATCTAATCAAATAACAAGTAAGGCCCAACTATAACTACATTTCATATACGCCAAACATACATATTAGCAGATTGCTGTTGTCTTTTACATTATAACATTTCTTTCATTTATATTGAGTTGTAATAAAATCGTTAGTCAATTATATATCTACACTTACGAATAGACACAAAAAAATGTATAGACCTTTTGTCTAACTAATTAAGAGTATAATTATAATAATGGGTTAATGATAATTTCAAGCAGAAAACAACATAATGGGTTGTTGTTAGTTGGGCGAGGAGTTAGTTCCGTGCATGGCATAAACTTGTTGTCCATGTCCATAAATATAATTATTTTGGCATTAACATTTAAATATAGTATAAGTGAACTTAAGCTATTTACATATAGATTTCGAATCAATAATACTGCATTTGCTGCAGTTCAACGTGCATTTAAATTACTCGATGCTGCCAGGAGGTGCATATTTCTTAAAGATTTGCTTAATTCGAAGTTTGAACATGTCTTGGTTGTACAAATTGCCGAGGGCATAGGCCCAGTTCTTGACCACCAAGCCGGGCTTGCAGGTTATCATATTGATTTCGGGCAAATAACGTTCAGGAAATACTCTTTCAACCGGCTCCATCACCATTTGTTCAATCTTACTTTTGCTTTCACTCGACATTGTGTAGCCACCGCCTTCCGTCACCTGACTGTAGATGCAACGCATGTGCCGATAATATTTATGAGACATTGTGCATTGACCATATGGATCTGTGATGTTCAGGATGCGCAACTCACGCAATGCATGTTGCAGTGACAAACGGCATTCGCTAACTGAAAATGGATATAGATGTATATTTAGTTAGTTCAATATTGAGTATATCAAATTACTTACCCGATGCACTCATCTTCTTGGCGACTGTTAGCCAAGCACTGCGTTTTTGTGTGTTTGTTGCCACGCCAAGTGTGGCTGGATGGCAGCGCAGGAGGCGTGTCAATTGATAGGCATCAATGTTGGGTAGATATCGGCCATAGGACTGTCCAGCCATATGACTGGCCAACTCGTTAACCGTTGGTAGTTCATCCACATTAATGACATCGTCAACCACGTCCGGCTCTGTCAGATTCACACTATCAGGCTGCACAGACACTTGTTGCTGGTTCTCATCTTGAATTTGATTTTGATTTTGATTCTGATTTGGATGCAATACGTTGGCATTTAAAAAACTCAGATTGCCAGTGAGCAGTGTGGGTTCCTCCGGTTTCTCCCACGGCATTACCAACATTTTTTCAACGTGTGCCTTTTTGCCAGCCGAACTCGGGGCATGTGGTAGCATCAGCACTTCGTACATGCTGCAGCGCTTTACCTCCTCAAAAAACTTGTTATGCACAATGTAATAGTATGGCTCGAGGGGATGATAGCGTACATCGACGAGAAACCGAAGTTTCGCCAGTGCATGCCACCAATTTTGTGGCCAGGGATTATCAATGCCACGCTCCAAATCCTCCATATATGTTTTAAATGCAAACTTGAACATGGACCAAACATCATGATGATTAACTGGAAATTAAGTACAAATTCACTGATTAATGATTCACGAAGAGTTGTAGAAAAATATCTATTTACTGAGCGGAAATCGTTCACGTGCTATACGCCACACTTCCTGGCGCTCTTCGTCGGTAAACTGGCGTGGTGGCAGGATTGCTTGTGGTCGCAGATCCCAATACAAATGCTCATACTTCTCGAAGAGCTCCATGAGCGGTGGCAAGCTTTCCTTGTGATACATCCACTGATATTTGCGAGCAATTTCATCAAATTTGCTAAAGAGCCGATGCGATTTCTCCCACACTCTGATGGTGGTCTTAAATGGTTGCATTAGCTCCACCATTGGCGCTATTTGCGGAAACAGATAAATATTGTTTGACAGGAATGCCCACATGGCGCGCAATATATTTTCTGCAATATAAAAAAGTTGAAAGCAAATTAGCAAAAATGGATTTTACATCAATTTGATGTCTACTCACGATGTAAATGTAATCTTTTTGCTAATAGTAACCAAATTTCGGTGCATCTATTACTAAGCTGGGGATCACAGCTGTGGAGCTGCGGTATGGCCATGACATCGCGTATAAAGGAGCTCACGCGTGACATACTCATTTCCAGTTTTGGCAATTCTTTGCTGGTTATGCAGAGACAGCGTCCCATTTCCTTGGAATCAGCGAACTTTACATTTATTTCGCTTACTGAGGTGTGGGATGGTGTGGTGTTAAGTTTGGTTGGCAAAGTTGGGGGTTTTGGGGTGCTGGTTGCATTGGGCAAATGTGTGCGCATTTCATCATAGCCACTGGTCGCTGGTTGCTGTCGGATTAATGCAGGCGGTGAAATTTCTTCTGACGATCCTAAAGTGGATGTCGATGTCGAAGCGCATTCGGATGCGGATACGGATATGGATGCTTGTGATGTTGATACGATCCATTGATTGGACGGCAGTGTCACTTTGTCTTTGCGCACAGTGATCGGCACGAGCTTTGGTACCGGTAACATGGGCCGTGGCACTCCGAATCCACTTGGTCCAGCCGCACCAAGGAAATTGTTAGACATACTGTTTGGTATGATGGCTGCGGTGGTGGTAAAGGTGTTGGTTCCGGGGCTAATGCCCATGCCGGTACCGATGCCCACTGGAACGGGCACTATAGGCCGTATGGTTGCGCCGGTGCATAACTGGACGCCCATTGCACCGGGTGCAATAGGGCGTATGATGGCGCCGGGCGGTAAGAATGGTGGATTGGTTGGCAGTCGAGTCTTGGGCCGCACCATTACCTGAAGACCAGGACGCAATGAAGTATTATGCCCAATGGGATTGACCAGCTGCACTGACGCCAGATCCGGCAGTGATGCTCTGGGCAACTTTTTCACAAAATTAGAGGTTGAACTGACGATTGGTGGTGTCGCTGGCATTCTCGGCTTGGGAACCATACTAATGGCAGCACTAATACCTGGAATGGTAAAGCTGCCCGTTGTGATGGTATTCGTGGTGGTGGGGTTGGTGGCGTTGATAGCTGTGGTGATGTTTGAGTTTGTGTCGCCGATGGCTATCGGGATGGGACCACTGTTCGTGATATTCACACGTGGCGGATAGACAATGGCCAGCGGTAGCGGCGGTGGCGGCGGCGGCGGCGGCGACAGAGACACCAATGGTGTCCCTGGTGGTAGTGTTGTCGTAATCATTGACTTAACCGGCGGATATACAATGGCAAGTGGTAGTTTGGCTGGCGTTTCGTCATCAGCTTTGAGAGCGGCACGTTTTTGGGCTCGTCGCAAATTCCGATTGTTAAACACACGGTACAGACAGCTGATGATGTTCTCAAAGAACCATTTATCCTTTAGCTGATAGCCAGCTTTACGCATCTCGGTCAGTTCTATGTAAAAGGTGCGCAATATCAGCCAGGTGACCTCACAACGCTGATGATTACAGTTGACTTGCTCCGAGACACGCACCCAGAGTCCATGATAGCGTTGGGGCTTAGGATACTTGTACTGATAGTCATCGACCAGCTGGCCAAGTTCGGGTAACATCTTTAGCACATTGAGCAGATTCATCACACTGCGGAAGTGCTCAATGTGATCGACCCAGGCCTCCTTCAGATATACTGACATTTTGTACACAGTGCCTCGTGTATTGAGTAGGTGCGGATCCAGAAAGCTGAGGTGCTGCTTCACTGGAGTGTTTTTATCTTCCATGTGCACAGCCTCCCATTCGTAGCGTGTCCTGAGCTGCAGCCAGATCTTCATGAGCTTGGTCGCCTTTTCATGCAACTCATTCGAGATGGCGCCCCAAATAAGGCCGCGATGGCAGTAGTTACCATGGTTTGGATGGAATGGATCATAAAGCAGGGGATAGGCGCGTACTGCTTCGATGAGTAGCAGCTGATCAGGTGTTATTTTGTACTGGAAATCACCATCGTCCGCATCTAGATCTATGATTTCGGCAGGTTGCGGTTGCACAATTGTCACATCATCATCCACAACCGTAGGCACATCGGACACGCTGGGTCGTTCGCTCAACAGTTGCGGATAGCGCGACACGTACGTGTATAGAAACAACAAATCCTCCTCGTACAGCATGGTGGGACGTGGACGCGTATAGACGCGAGACGCCTGCGATTGCCGACGATATTTGCGTAGGCGTCGCACATGCCGCTGATATTTGTAGCGTATCTTGGCCCAAGTACTTTTGCACTTGGATATTTCCAGTGACAGTTGCTTGGCAATCCTTTGCCATATCTCCTCCTTATGCGCAGCGTCAGTGAAGCGACGATGTTTACTATTATAGAGAACCGCTTGCTTGCTCACCAGCCGTATGAGCTGCCGTTCGGCCAGATACGTTTCCAAATTGTATGCGGGCGGTTTGCTGGGACAGGAAACGGCATCGTCACTGACGTTGCTGCAAGGCATTGGCATAACGGGACTTTTGGCAAAGTCCATAATCTCGTCGTCGACATCTTGTGTCGTTTTTTTGGCAGTAATAGTTTCTAAAAATACAAAATTCTTTGTTGTTTGTTTAACCAATTTAAATCATTTAGAAAACTCACTTAAAACCTCCAATGGATTTTTAGCGACATTTGCAATGGGTTTTGTGTTTGGTATCGCAATCGCCGGCTCCTCCATTATTTAAAAGCACATGTAATTATTTTAAATACTCTTTTACCGCGTAGCCTTAGCAAATCGTTTTTGTGCCAAACGAAAAGCTGGCAAACAAAACAAAATGCAACAACAATTTTAACGCAGCCCTGGTCGTCAATTTTGCGCCGCTAAAGTCAGCGCATCGCTCTTTGCACACATTCATCTTTGACGCTTTCATTTGACTATTACGCCAAGGGCTGCATAATAACGATATCTCTTGTATCGATATTAAGTATCGCATACGATTTGATAGTTATCGCGAGGTATTGACATTTGAATTTTACAATTTAAACTCTTAAACGATTTTAAAACTTAAAATAATTAATATCCAACACTACACACCCCACTTTCTTTGAAAACAAGCGCAATGTTGCATACAATTTCATCACGTAAAAAGGGTCTTGGAACACACATATCACAGAAATTGGTTTTAAATATGCATTTAATATTTAACTTTAATAAACGTTATTGTATTGTTAACATTATGTAATATATCTTAAGTATTTCAATCAAATTTGATTTGAAAATTCAATTCTTAAGTAATCGATATTTAAAGCATCCCTAAGAAAATATTAATTGTCTCTGGGTATTTTCGTCTGTACGGATACAGGTGATAGTCAGGCACGCAGCTCATCATTCATCGCATGCTCGTTGACCAGGGACGACTTGCAAAAGATGCGCCCATTGCTTAATTAGTAGCATTTGAATTAAAAAATGTTTCGATTTTAGATAAATTACTGTTGCGACCGTTATTCCTATTTTAATTTTGCTATGCAATTTTTTTTTTTGCCATTAGCATGATTGCATGTATGATAATCTGGCCAAGTGCCAATCAACCAAGACGTGCCCACACCATTTTACGGCCGAGAATACTTTTCACACTAGTTATTAGGCCTAAATTTATATTCTTAATGATCTTGAACGTGATTGTGGGGTTCAAAGACCATAAAGAAATATTAAACAGCCTACTACTACATTCTAGGAATTTTGCATACAAATTAAAAATTATAAAAAATATTTTGAAAAAATATTATTAAATAGAACACATTTCAAAAATAAAAAAACTTACCATTAACTATGTTTTTTCATAAAGAAAACAGCGTACTAACTGGTTACCATTGACATTGATCGCGTTCATTAATAGACGACCCACCTGGCGAATTCTTGATCTATGTATGCAAAACTAAGCCTAGTTTAAAATTCAACATGACACTAATTAAACGAAGAATATTGAAAAGTTTTCATAGGCATATAAAATCTTTATGCAAATATAAATCAGATCAGTGCCGAATGTCGTCTATTTTAAGATTTTTTCAATTAGCATTAACAATTGTAAGCGAAATTATTGGATAAGTCAATCTTTAATTTCTTCAAGTGTATCAATGGCTTAAATTTTGGTTTTTACCAAATTAACAATTTGGTGAACGTTACTTACTCAACTAAAGTGAACATTAGTTTTAGGGCTTTCCCATGCATACAGGTTATTTAAATACTTTTTTGTTTTGTTTTTCTCGAAACTAAATAACCAGAACTGGATTCTCCTAGTCTCTTTTCTCTTTTGTTTCTCATTTGGGTGTTACAAAAGATAAAAAAAAAAAACGAAAAAACCAAAATACCTCAAGAAGAAAGACTCATTATGCAGGGTATAGCGCAGGGAGAAGCGCACAACAAAGGTGGTTAAATGAGAATACTAACAAAAAAAACTAAAAGAAAAAGCCTATTAGCCCACTAATCGACTTAAAGGCATGTAAAACACAAAAAATGATGCAATTTAAAATGCAACCAGGGACGCGCACCTTTTTTAGTTATGTAACCAACTTTACGCGTTTAGATCAATTTCTAAGAATTTCAACTACAAAAGTGGAAAATTTTAATTACCAAACATCCTTGAGATAATTAAAAAAAATCAGTCAAGAGATTGGCATAAAACGAGCATGAATAAACATTCGTTTGATTGAGACGCTACACAGAATTTTCAAAATATTATTTACATATATTAAATAAATGAGATCGTGCGAATATTGCTAATGTGTTAAAAACCGATCGAATTCCATCTCTCTGGATAACCGAATCGCAGTCGCAATCGCCGTCGCTGTCACCGTCGCCGTCGCAGTCGCCGTCAGCTTAGCTGTTGTTGTTGTTGTTGCTGTTGGGGTGGTTGCCATTAGTATTGTGTGTGTTTGTTTGTGTGTTCTGTGTCGCTTGCTCCGTTATCGCTTGCTCCGTCCGTCGCGATTGTCTCTGACGTCGAAAGCTTCGTCAGCTGTCTTCGTGTGCACTGAGTCTGTTTGTTGCCGTTATTGTTGTTGTTGTTATTAGCTGTTATTGGCTGTTATTGCTGCTGGGTGGTTGGTTGGTTAGTTGCTGCCGCCAAAACAAAACAGAATCAGTTTGAATTCTGCCTTCAAGCGCTTTAGAACAACAAAATATTTTCAAATAAATAATTTGCCTTAACGCATTTATTTGTTATTTGTTATTTTTTCTTTTGTTTTTTTCTGTGTGTTGTGTTAGCAAAGAAAAAGTTTGTTTAAACAAATTATTAACTCATCGATTCGAACGTATGTCAATTTCTCTATACTTTTCGTTGTTTTATTTATGATTTCTCGTGTGTTTCGTTGCATTTGCAATTATAATTTAGCACATTGCTAATTCGCGCTTATTTACGAATTATATATTATTTTTTGTCATTGTCTTCTTATTAAATTTCCATTACGTTACGAACTCAGATCTATCGCAGATCGATCAATTATTCAATAGCCGATTCCCAATTCTCGATTCCCGATTTCCAGTACCAGAACCATATAGTGCGACAGACGATTAACGATCCATAGAAAATAAAGCAAAGCAAACGTCTCGAACACAATGTGCGCCACCCCCAATGACCACCAAATGGCATGCGGCATGTCCTCCGGAAAGATATTGCCTCGTCGTCAGGCGATACCTGTTCTCTACACCCGTGGCACTCACTATGAGGTTGGCTTTGATATGGTAAGCATTTGGTTCTTTTGTGTCCTTTGACCTTTCCAAAGTAACCCTTAAACTTTAGTGTATAAAGTCACGCAAGCCAAATTAAATATTCGTTTTTATATTTATAAAACTTTACAGTTGAAACTTGTCCAAAAACGATTTAAACTGAAATCAATAATGGTTCACATGCTAAAGGTTTTTTTTTTTTTATTATAAACATATTCATATTCCATTGAAAAATACGTCAATTGCATTAGAAATGTAAGTTTGCTTTTCAGATTATCGATCAGATTTCGCTGTGTTGGATTTATTGTCATTCAGGCAGAAAATTTCAATTCAAATTAGTGTGAAATTTTCCAATAACTAAATATATATTATAAGTAAACGTTATATGCAATTTATTAGCATATATGTGTATTAGAGTAATATGATATTTAAACTTGACCCAACAACAGTAAATAGATCAAATAATAAATAAAACATATGTCATACAACTAAACTTAATTCAGCATAAAAAAATCTTTTGATCGAGCCTCCTTTTATTTATATTTAGGCCGAAACGTTTCTTTGTTGTGAAATGCGAATATCTTAATGAACGACTTTTATTGTATTGTTTTTTTTTTTTTTTGTTTACATTCTTGCCATTATCAGGCGTATCAGGCGTATATAAAGTGTGCTTTCTTATCACGTTTGCAATATTAACGACCCATAATGAGGGCAAAAATATATGCATTTATATGGTTTGTGATAAGCATAACAAACACTGCATGTGTTTTTGTTTATGGATTGTAGACAGTAAGAAAACAAAGAAGATTTGAGGATTGCCCAAATCTTAAAGAATCTGTGTGTAAAGAACGAATACAAAAATGCATTCTACTCAGAATACAGTGAACATTCGATATAGTGGACACCTTGATATTGTAAAGGTGAAATCCTTACACCATATTATTAATTTTTACCTCTTCACTTCAGTCTCTGCTTCCCTTCTACCGTTACTAAGAGTTACCGTTAGAGTTATTCTGATTCTTGGCTCACGGTTTCTAGTTCCTTTAGTTCCTTTAATTGTTTTGCACTGTGTAATAAGTGTTTAAATACTTTCTATTGTGATAGACGCCACAACTTATAATCTTATGACCCAGTTTCGGATTAACCTTGAGTTAAACAAGTGATCACACCTAGTATGAACTTGTTGCATAGCTCGTGTTACCAATCGTGAACCGGAATTGGTAGTGAAAACTGCACAATATCAAGGTTAAACCACAATTAGCATGCGCGGCCCGGATTCAATGTCAGTGACAAACTTTGTAGTTGTTGCCAATTGGCGGTTCGGCTCACTCGTTGAACTTTACCTCAATCATTCTATTCATTGGAGTACCCGCCCGCGCCGCCGCGTGCTCGCCCCTTCCACCTTTCCCCAACTTTTGGTCTTACAAGAGCAACGAAATCGTTAAACAATAAGGTATTATTCATATTTGTTGTTTATTTTTAGCGAACCGTTTTGTTTGTTTGCATTGCGATCAGTCGTGATCGATTATGATGTTTTTTTCTTTCTTTTTTTTTTATTTTTTGTATAGTTTTTTAACAATAGTTTTTTATTCAAATTTAACTAGAAATGTGTAGTATGTGTGTCTATTTAGCATACAATACGATAAAAGACGGCAATTTGCAAACGGAATGGAGTTTCAATCAAATATTATTAGAAAGCCCCTTCAAAAAACCAAACACAAAACATAATAAAAATAATTAATTGCTTTCCAGGGTCGCACTTTTGGCTCGATGATCAAGAACTTTCTGATCTTATCTCAGTCATTGAACGAAACCTACTTGCCACTCTATAGCACCTCAAAAGGCCGTAAGTACTTCACTACCTGTTCGTGAATTTGTCGCTGACCAATTTGGAATCAGTTAACGTTTTTTCTTCTCTTGTTCTTCCGTCTTTTTAGGGCAAATCTATAATGAGACATTGGAATCGGTTAAATGCAGCTTCCCACAGTACATACGCGAATTGGAGGGTGTTGCCGATGGTGCCGAGGTGGAATTCCACAAGGTAAGTTGAACAAATTCACCACACTAACAGTAAATCGGTGGTGTATTCCCCCCTAACTATGTACTAATTGGCCATCCAGCTGTGATCAATTAGTTGAACATTAAAATAAATACAATTGCATGTAGTTGTTGATAAATGCGGGGGCCGCAAAACAAACTTCAACTTGAGCCCAATAACGGTAAAGGTAATGCCAAAGTCGTTTGTGAGTTGCGTGTTCGTGCTTCGCGCTCTTCAGCTGCGTTTCGTGTGGCAAGTAGTTGTCCACTCAATGACAACACCAAATGCAATATACTATATATATATATATATATATGTATATGCAGTTGTATAATTGGATTAATTACAATTCGCACTCGTTTTTACGTTTTTAACTAGCATTGTTTACATAATTGCCATTCGGATTTTATGAGTTTTTTTTATCTCTGATATGACATGCTTGTTATACAGTCGCAAGTTTATCTAACATTGTAATTATAAATTACAAAAATTAACACATCAAACATGAACATTAGCGGTCTCAATTAGAGAAGGTGTTCTCACACACACACTTTTCAAAAAACTAGTTTCGCGTATACTTAATATTCATTAGGGATTTACATAAATCAGTCAATTACTGCAGATGTTGATTATCTTTCGATTCAAGTTTAGTAATTAGGCACAACAACAACAACAACAACAGTCGTCATAGCAGCCAATCATTATTATTACTGCTATTAAAAAAGATTTAGACACATTCAGTGTACAGTCATTGAACTAGTTCCGTTTTGCTTGGAACTGTTGTTGTTGTTGTCAATTCTTGATAACTGGTCAAAGCAAAGGCGAAACATTTCAAGACACACATTTTTTTCTTTGGCTTCTTCGCGAATGTCATTTGAATGCGCTCAAAATAAACCAATTATATAATTTGATCGATTTATTAGAACTTATCCCCCCCCCCCCCCCCCCCGCCCCGCCACCGGCACAGAATTGACTAGAATAAGAAATGCACAGCTGCCAATAATGTGCTATAATTCTTACGTATCAAATAGCAGTACTTGTTGGCCAATTAAGTGCACGCAAAAATTATACAAACAGACCTTGGCCAACGGCAGTCGTCGCCGCCGCCTCCCCCACCGCCAGAAACAGCTGCAATTGGGGGGAGACGCGTCGACTTATCAGCTTATCGCTAAGTAGTATCAAGCCATGGCATTGGCAATGTTGCATAACTAATTAACTGGCTTTTATATATTTAGCATAATTGCTGTCTACTCAATTCAATTAATCTTTTTCTATGACTTCTCTTATGAAATATCAGCATTTACTTACCGATGGGAATGTTTTACATTTTTTAAGCCTAAAACAAGTAAGAAGGCTCTAGTCGAGTAAGCTCGACTAAAAGATACCCTTAACCCTTGGCCATACAGACGGACAGACGGTGGGGCTGACAGACATACATACAGACGTACCTGCACTACCGGACAAATGCTTGATGGTTTCATATCTCTGGTGTTTCTGAACCGATTTTAATAAAAATTTCACAGACGTTCATTATTTTGATTATAGTTTCAATCCCCATTTTAGTTTTCGATTTTCAAGATTTGGTTGTTATCGATTACATGTGTATATCGTAAACCTGAAAAGTTATCGAACATTTGAAACAAACTTGTCTTGCCTATGGATCAGCACTCGCTATATCGACTCGGCTGTTGATGCTGATCAAGAATATATATACTTTATGGGTTCGAAGAAGCTTTCTTCTGCCTGTTACATACTTTTGCACAAAACCATTATACCCTTTTTTTCATGGGTTAAGGGTATAAAAAGTGAACGCCCCAAGCAGCTGTAGCTTATTATTATGAATCATATATGTATATAATTTGATTTTTTATTTTATTTTAATTGTTTTGCCAAATTATGAGCAGACCATTAAATGGTCTTTAAAGCTCAACACAATAGAACGTACAATTAATCATTGTACCGAAAAGATGAAAGAAAAAAATTTAAATGAATCATTCTGTCAACGATCAAAACGTGCTTAAAATTGCAACACAATTAACATAAAGACATCCTTAAAAAGTTTATGTATAAGAGGTAGAATGTGAGTGTGGAATTAATATCTTTCTTTAAAATCAAGTACTTTGTTATTCAAACTTCGCATTGTAAAGTTGATTTCCTACTTAGATGATGAATTGGTTACAGTCAAAAGTTTCCAGATATATTCAAGTAGAAGTTTAAGAAGTTAGAGTTAAGTTTTATATGACTTAAGAGTATTTTTCCAAAGTCAAGTGCTTTATACTTATTCTACTTGAGAATAAAAAACTTCCTTTAAAGCTCTGTCTTTTGACACAATGTTCAAAAAGTTAAATATCAATCAATATCTTTAAGGAACAAGTCAACGAAGGATTTTTTTCTCTCTCTTTATGGTAGAGTTTTACATGCTTAAAGATTATTTGATCAAACCACAAAAACTTATTTTGTAAATTTTAAGTCGCTGTTATTTGGTACAATGTTATGAAGGGCTGTGAAATATTCAAGATCTTTTTGAAGTTCATTTTTACTTATTTTCTTTCTCCCACACAGTTATTTTTGCTGCACTTGGATGAAATCTTGCCACAGGCCGTGAAACATCAGCCACGCAATAAAAATCAACCCACCGGCTGCTCCTCAATTATTGTGAATCAGAAACATTGCGTAAGTACAGATAGAAAACTTGATAAAACGAATAAGTTCTGATTATATGATCTATATATATTAGCGTTTGCTGGGCCACACAGAGGATGCTTTAACGGAGACCCTGAATCATTATTACTTTGTGGTTGCACACATCATCAGTGACAAGCCGCAGGGCAAATACAATGTGAAGGAGGAGCACTTCATGTCTCTCTGCTATGCCGGACACCTGCCTGGCTACACAATGAGCCACAATCATCATGGACTTGTCTTTAGCATCAATACAATAAGCGCCGAGCTTTTGCGCAGCGGTAAAACACGTAAGTTCCGGCTGCTGCTGTTAGAAGTTGATTGATTGAATAACATTTAAACATATATATACCACAAACAAACAGCACGTCATTTCATAACTCGAGCTTTGCTTGCCACAAGCAATGTGGATGACGCTTTCAGGGTGTTGACAGATGCCGGCGTTGGTGCTGCCGATGCCTGTTCGATAAACTTTTCCTTTTTGGCGTGAGTACTCCCTCGTTTTGATTGGAATCAATATGTAATGTACTCTTTCTCTCTATCTCTCGTAGTGATCCACGTCAAATGTTTTATAATGTGGAAATGGCACCGAATCCGGATAGAAAACAGGAATCACATTTAAGCATCAAGGAGGTGCCATTGGGTTCACACAACTATCATGTTAATCAGTAAGTTTCAGTTTCAGTAGCTAACGATTCAGTCATTCCGTTGCTGATTACCCGTTTCCCCTTTGCGAACAGATTTGAACGCATTCACTTGGATCAGGCCAATGAGCCAATGGTGGAGTCGAGTGTGTCGCGCATGCGCGCCTTTGCCGCCTACAAGCCGCCGGCCAGTGAACATGATGTGCGCAACATGTTGGGTGACGTCACCGGTGGCTGTTTCTGTGTGTGGCGCGATAATGGACGTTGCGATGAGGTTGTCAAAACCATTGCTGTGGGACTGTTCGATTTGAATGCCAAAACCTTTTCGCTCTACTCGGATAATCCGAGTCTTACGGAACCGCATTGCACGTTGCCTTTGCTTTACAAATAGTTGTTGTAATATGCCTTATGTATTTGTATTTGTATATTTCATCGAAAGCATGAAATGTTTATCTGTTTGTGTCTAACTAACAATCTCTAACAATTTTTTTTTTGTTATATATAAATTTCAATATATTATGTATATAGGTTATTGGTTTTAGGACATGTTTATATAAATAAATTAAAGACAATTTTATCCTAAAAGTTTATTTTTATAGGGGTTTTTAATAACACTAGGTATACTGAAAGTGTTTACTTAAAGAAAGTTGGGTTATCTGGAATACCAAAAATATATTTGAAACTAATCGGACTCAAATTTTCATTCATAACAAATGAATTGATCAACATTTTCTCTACCAATAATTGTTATTCCGATTGTACTATTAAAGAATTTTAATAGAGATATAAATAAATCGAACTGAATAAATCAGCAACTTTAATTAGTAAACGAAGCAGGGCAGTTCTGCTTGGTGGGTCATTGACAACGGTTAAAACCAGTCCTATTCACTATTCATACATATGTAGGGCGTGGCCATTGGAGGCGGTGATGAAGCTCCATATAGTTATTAACAGTAACGATTGTAATTAGACCCATGCGAAACTTAAGCGCTCCACAGACATTTACCACCCACTTACAGTTATGGCGTTATAATAAGCTGCGAATTGACAGCTGTCGATATTGTTTAATGGCCATTTAAAGAACTCAATAACGTTCGTTGCACACAATTCAGTTGCGTTGCATTGAGTTCCGTTGCGTTGTGTTGCGTGTTGCATTTGTTTGCTTTGTTTTTCCGCTTGTCAATGGAATGAAAAATTCAAATGGTTAATAAGTAAATATATGTACTGTTATGTAAACAGCTGAAACCTATATCCGATTCAATTCTCATTCTCTCATTCTCATTACGATGCAAGCTTGTCCTGACTGCTATCAATGTCCCAATAGCCCAAGCCGTTAAAGCTACAAAGTGGAAATTTTTATCAAAGTATCTATTTGAGCTGAAATTAAGTAATGAGAAAGGATTTTGACAAATTCGCACAAAAAATAAATATTTAACAGTTATATATGTTTACTGCCCATTAGGGAGAGTCATAGTCAATGAACACTGTAGTATAAAACAAATACAAGAAATAACCACATTGGCCGTGCACCGAGCAAACATTGAACTAGTTCCGTTTAATTGACATTGTTGACCAACTAGTATTGACCATATAAATGAAGTTAAGTAAACGAATGCAATAGTTCTCTCGACGAAATGTCATTTGAAACCAACTAATATATAATTTATTGATTTATTACTAAAGTATTCAAGAGCTGAAGGTAAGTTTACGTAATTTAAAGTTTTCGCTCGGCTTATCTTAAAGTAATCTTCTTTAGTGTTGAATTTACAAGCCAAATATCTTTCTTTTAACGATTTGGTATGATTAGTTATGTTGTTATGGCATTAAATATATTCTGGAATAGCATATTCAGAGTTCTTATTGGCATTCCTAGCTACATACCAAAAACTGTTGCATACTTTTGTACATTGGAATGTAATAAAAACCGCAGCATGCTTTTTGGGTTGCATTTAAATGCCAAAAAGCTCAATGCTAAAGAGCAATTTATTCATTATGAATTTGAATAAGGCGATTGGGTATGAAGAGTTAAGTATATATGACATTCTTACATTCCGTATTTTTGCTTGTAGAAAACTGTTGCATACTTCTAGGGCGTCACATTTAAATGCAAAAGAGGCTCCAAGCCATTAAGCAAATGCAACTTATTCATTATGAAATCTACTTAACTAACTAAACAGACAGCATTTGCAAAAAACCAAAAGTTTGCCCCAACAATTACGTGCCCGTCCGGTTGATGCGTACCAAGCACTGGTAACAAAATATTAGAGGTGCCATCACATCATTAAAAGTATGACAATTCAACTATAGTATTAGTTATTATCGTATGCAGGAATCGTCTCGCACATTGACATTGACGCTGACAGCGTTGCCGATACACGACTGTGTTGTGTCTCGGATTTTGGGTTCGAATTTCCTTTTGCCATAATTTTTGGCACTTTATGTGTCAGCAGATAACAATGAAATGTCTGACTTTTTGGGTTTTTAGTTTTCGGTCTTTTGGTCTTTTTTCGGTTTTCCGTTTTCGGTTTTTTAAGGCGTTTAAGTGTTTAGTGCTAAACGTTTCCTTCTCACAGCAATTGATATGCGCATTAGGCATTATCCTTTGCCCAACATACATACACATGTGTGTATGTATGTGTGTATTTAGGAAACCGCTTCACGTGCGTTCAGGCAAACCAAGCAAAGTGCTTGTCTCTCCAATTTGTCACTTCACTTGACTGCATTGCCAACCAATTTTACTCAAATAACAGTGCGTGATCGTCTTCTCCTTCTCTTTCGCTCTCTCTTTCTTTCGTGTGTTGCTTAGAGAAATGAAATGCTCTCATCGGTAGGGGGTCATCCAATTGCCTAACTGTTGTCGAGCGATCGAGCGTTCGTTCGTTCGGTTGATTGAAAATTTTCCGTAAGTGCATTCAAGTATTAACTATGCCCAATTTTATGGCAGTGTGTGTGTGTGTGTTTGTGTGTGTGTCTAAGATTGTACTTCAGCCCCTTTAAGAAACAAAAACAATAAGAACAACTCTCACACACACACACGCACACGCACACACTTTCAATACTTCATTGATTATGTTAATATGCCGACGCAACGCGTTCCCCTTGATTCACCTTATCACTGGACTCGTCGTCATTTTTAAGTCGTCTGTTTGTTCTTTTCTAACTAGCGGCCACAGAAAACAACAACAACAACAAAAAAAAACAAACCCAAAAACCCAAAGTCAAACAGAAAAAATCCAAAAACTGAAACTGAAATCGAACCGAAACTAAAAAAATCTGTTTTATAATCTTTATGTTGTTGCATTTTATGTGTGTTGACAATTTTTCCTCTCTCTCTCATTCACACACACACACACGCACACTTTATGGTGTGCCTGTTGCTTGTTGTTGTTGGAATGATTTCTGTGTGTGTTTGTATGTTATTTTACCTTTGTGGGTTTTCCCGTTCACACGTTCTTCATGGAAAAATTTTGTTTCATGTAATTAAACATACATATGGACATTGTTTATGCACTTATGTATATGTGTGTGTGTGTGAATGTGTCGCCATATATGTGTATGTATGTTGATCAATTTTTTCCGATCGTTTACATATAAATTTGTTCATTTTAAGTGAAACTCTTCATTCTTCATTGATTTAATGTTAAGGGTTTCGTTCTTTCGTTCGATCATGTTAACGATCATGTCTATACGACTCTGAACATATGTTGCGGCTACGTAAGTTTTAACGATTATTTTACATTACGGTTACGAAACGTAATGAAAAACTATTAAGCCATACAGAAGCTTTATTTTCCTATAGTTTTTATTTTCACTTAGTTTTTGCTCTAAATCTTTATCCGAATGTAAACACTTTGCAGTAGTTAACGGTTATTTTGAAATGATAACTTCTAAGTTTTTAATCGGTTTTTACATGTTTCACCTTATTTCTTGAATCAATTAGCTCGACTGATTCGCAGGATAGTAAATAATTGCCATAGTCCCAAGGGATATTATTGACTTCCTCTAACCCTTAAGACTCTGTAATGCTATAATAATGAATTATTTGATTTCTGCCACTTTTCCAACATATTCAATTACTTTGTTTTTTGTTCAAAAATGACCCCCACCGACGCACACACACACACACACACAAACGCAAACAGTCACATATACATTGAACAGAGGCCAAATGATCTGTGACTGAATGAATTTCAAGTGTTTTGGTCACAGTCTACGAAAAAAAAGTAAAAGAACTTACTAACTGTAAGTGGATACTTGGACAAGGCACTTTCGCCTGTCATTTGTTTGTAATAAATATTGAAAAAGAGATGAAAAACAAGAAGTTTACGGTATTACACATGCATATATGTGTGTGTGTGCCGAAATGAAGCAATTAATGCAAGAGAAAGAAAGAGATAGCGAGAGACTGAGTTGACATAAGTATAACGGTGTAGGCGTGCCTGTCCAACGGGACAGCCAAAACTAGGCGAGAGAAATAGAAAGATGAAAATTACAAAAACTATTGTCAGCACATGGAATAGATGTCGTTGCGTTGGCATTTGTTATGCTTCAGTTCCTCAATCTCATCTCAGGAATTCAAGAATGCTGATGAGAACAACAACAAATATATATATATATATATATATGTATGTATGTATATTTGAAATTGCCACCACTGAAATGAAAAGAGTTTCGTCTGCCGTTGCACAGTTGCAGTACCACAGAGTTCAATAACATTTTTAAAAACAATTTGCATGCTTTGGCATCGTTATATATTTAGTGGGCTGGCCATTATTCCATTGAAATTGAAGACGTTCTCTTCTTCTGTTCTAACCAAAAACAAAAAAAAACACAAAAAAAAAAACACACACACAAAAAACGGGCGCAACTTCCTTTCGCAAGGAGCTGGACGAACCACTTCCTTCATAAAGCACACACAACGGGCAGACGGTGAAAACAATGAAAAAGCGACGAGACTTGCTCAAAATCTCGCTTTTCATACGCAGATGAGGATCTGCCAGGTCTGCCAGAAGCTTTTTGTGTACAAACATATAAGGGAAGCGCGTCGCGGCCTGCTCATTATCACCGTCACCACCACCACCGGTCATAACCATTATCATCATTATCCATATCATTATCATCAACGAGAACAACATTAACATCGCCGAAATCAGCTTCGCTCTCGACTCAGGTTCGACTTCGACTCACATAAAACATGTTAATGTTGCAAGCTGCAATATTTGCAACGCCGTCGTCGTCGTCGTCGCCGTCTTCATCTTCGTCGTCGTCGTCAGAGTTGTCATCTATCCTTTCGTTTTGCTCTGCCTTATTATATACCCTACCTTAAAATAGGGCCAATGTGTTTCCCCACAGAACCTTTCCCTTTCTACTTAAGCTTTTTATTAATCTTTGTGGTTTTCTTAATGTTTATTATGTTTTATGTTAAGATAGTCGAAATAAGTTTTATCCTTATCTTAAGATCTGCAAATTCATTTCTTTAGATAGTTATTTATATATTTATAACTTTATATGGATTAGATTAAGTCACAGGGATTAACAAAGTTTTTATACTTTTCGAAGGAAAAAACAGACAATATTCCCAAAGAAACTCTAGACTTATAAGCAAGCTTCTTCAACTTCTATTTATGATGATTCAATACGCAAATAACTATATATGGATTAGATTTAGCATAGTGATTACCAAAGTTTTTATACTTTTCGAAGGAGAAAAACCGTCAAAATTCCCAAAGAAACTCTAGACTTATAAGCAAACTTCTCCAAGTTCTATTTACTATGATGATTCCAAGACTCTAATTCTTTGAAATTACAATTTATTATAATAAATTTTATTATAAAATGCTTAAATAGAGCTTAGAATAGTTCTAGAATCTTGACTTTAAACTCGACAAAGAGCATTTACGATTTGTGGTGGGTGATAAAGTTTTGTCTGCTTTGCTTTTGCCTTTAACAGTGAACCGAACCGAACCGAACCGGACTACAGCTTGCAGTTTCGATAATGCCGGCGTCTGTTTACGTTGGTGTGTGTGTGTGTGACTGTGTGTGTGTGTGCTTACAACATAATTTTAATTTATAGCGGCAGCGGCAAGTACAGTTGAGGTTGAGTTGAGTTGAGAGCCAAGCAACAGGCGTTTGTTGTTGATTTTCGTCTTCATCTTCGCTTTTTTTTCGTTTTTTTTCTTTTCTTCTTCTTTTCTTATTATTCTCTTTTTGGTCTGCCCTTACCGGTTGCCGGTCTGCCGGTATGACTCAGGCAAGTTGTGTGTGCGAAAATCAGCAAAAAAAAAAACTGTTCTCGTATAGAAAAGAGAACCAAAACAAAAGCACAAAAATATACACACAGAGCATATACAGGCAGAAGCAGAAGCAGCAGCAGCGGCAGCAGTTGGAGTTGTGTAGAGTAATGGGTAATGTCACCACCTCCCCCCTCCCCACCTTCTTCTTCACGTTGTTGTTGTTGTTCTTCCTTATGCCTGTCGTTGTCGTTGTTGTCAAGCCCAGCCAGACAGTTAAAAAAGACGCCGCGTCTACGCTTAAAAAGCGGTTTTTCCTTTCGGTTTGTTGCTGTTGTTTTGTGTCTCTCTATTTTCTGGGTCTATGGGATTGAAAAGAGAGCGAAAGCTTCTCAGAGCAGCAGCAGCAGCAGCAGCAGAAGCTTACAGAAGTAGTACAAAAGTGAGCTGAACAAAAGTGAGACAAAACAGAAACAAGTTTTCATATCGTTGAGATCCTTTTGTCCCGGCGGCGTAATGATGATCGGAACCCCAGTTAGTTGGACCAGTTGTTCGGTTGTTCAGTTGTTCAGTTGTTCAGTTGGCCGTAGTTAATTTGTTATAGTATTTGGTTGGTTGGTTGGGAAGGGAAAGATTGTCGCTTATTAGTTTCGTGCATCCACAAAATTATGATGGATGGCAAATTGGTTTGGACTTGGACAATGTAACATGTACACACTACTATGTACGTGCGTGTCATCTGGCCATGCACCATATGGCTGTTGCAACTGCAATATGCTGTTGTTGTTTGTGGCAGCTACTCGAATGCTGAAGCTGTGTGTCCAATAGCCGCCTGTCTCCACTCTATCATTCACTCAAGTACCAAGTACCAAATAGCCAGGCCCTACTTCAAAAGCCAGCGCCACACTATCAAGTATTTTGAATCCAATCATAATTAAAAAATAATTAAAAAGTGTGTCTAAAGTAGTTTTTGTAAGTGGAGCTTAAGTGAGGCTAAGGCGGCAGCACGCGATGAAGGAATAGCTTATTATCGATAACAATTGATCCAAACGTTGAACCATTGAATCCTTACTAAAAAAGCTCTTTCACTCATCCAAACAACAACGACTACTTCTTGAACTCTTTCTTTAAGGAATAGTTATACTTTTACTTTGTTTTTCTAAACTGAACTAAACAATATATTAGTATAGTCGTATAGGAAACTAAGTTTTCCAAAATCTTTAGGTTAAATTTACTTTTGGAAAGTCTTATCTTAAGCAAGAACTTATATTTGGTCTGGGAAATTAAGTTTTCCAATATCTTCAGGTTCTTCGCATTATTAAGGTTAAATTTACTTCTGGAAAGTCTTATCTTAAGCAAGAACTTCTATTTGGTCCGGTAATACCTACAGCAGTTAAATGTTAAAAGGGTCAGAATGGTATTTCCTTGTGTTGACAAAATTTGAATAAACACAACAGGGGGTGTAAGATGGGAAACGTGTGTTAAGTAACTGTAAACATCATATCAATCAATTCACAAATCCGCAATAAGACAAACTGATCAATCATGCAACATATGCTTAAGCCACTTCAGTTTGCCACATTGCGATCAAAGGGATTAGGGACAACCCCAAAAAACAGAAGAAGAACACCTCGAAAAACCTTGTAAGTACATTTTACCTATTGATTGACTAGACACACTCTCTCTCTCTCTCTTTCGTTCTGGATGTGGCAAAGACCTAATACTTAAGTTGTCAACAGGGCAAAGAGAAAAGCGCTAAAAGGTGTTACCCAAACAAACCGCTGCAAGAATATGTATCTGTGTGTGTGTGTGTGGCAAATAATTAGCTCAGGCTGGTAGGGGGCCCAGCATTACTTCTGCTTACCTGAACCCAAGAACCTAAGCCGTAAGTAGTTACACACAGATTTACATGTGTCTTGGTCGGACTTGGCTTAGGTGACTTGGTTGGTGGCAGCTGCAAAAGTAGTGGCCACAAGCAGCAAGCAGCTGGCAATATGCATCAAAATGTTGCAATAGTTTGCTCATTAACACAGATCTACTATGACTACTGCTATAGATGATCTAACGACCCCGGCCCCACCCAATCGACAACAGGCAAACAAAAGCAAACACGACGAGCACCCAAAATTCAAATGTTGCTTTCTGGCTGAAGTTCAACAATGGTTCAGACTTTCTTTTTGGGGGCCCGAGTTGCGTTGCGTCGCGTTGGTAAAGTGTTTTCACTTTAATGCCTTTTGGCTGCGTTGGGCCACAAAACGCTTTATGGCATTTATACTTAGAGCATATCATATTATATACATATATATATATATATATATCTATTTGTATCTGCGAGTCTGCTTGGAGACTGAACTCGAAAAAAAAAGCAAACAAAATCAAAATCACTTGCCACTATCGAGGAGTCCATCGAGCCTATCCGAATGTCTTGTGATAGTTTTTGTGGTTCTTTTTGTTTTTTTTTGTTACCGATAATGATGATTAAATTTACCGTTCGCTGCCAGCATATGTCGTCTGTCACCCACAAAATGTCATTGAACTTCTACCGTCAAACAATTCCCAAAAAAAAAAAAAACGGAAATTATTGAAAGCCAAAAAACATATTCGTAAATGTCTTTTATCACAATAAGTGCGCCTCGTTAAATGCTGCCCCTCCCCCCTTTCTCACTCTATCTCTCTCTCTCTCTATCTCTCTTTTTCTTACTGTCGTTCTATCTGTCTTTTTACCAAAACAAAATGATAAAAAAAACCAAACAAAACTCTTTCGTTTTTCTTGACACAAATGAACGGATTCTCATTTGAGGTTTTTATTTCTTGAGACAATGACAACAACAAAAACAATTGCAAACTAATGTTTTGCGTATGCCAAAGAAAAATTAGCCATGAGTTCATTCATGTATCTCAATCAGATCAAATGTTGCGACAGTTTGCCCCAATACAAACCGCTTATAAAGTAACAGCTTTAATAGGTTTTAGTTTGAGAAGAAATTCTTCTGTTCAAACAATTATCATAATTTATAGAATATAAACTTAACTTTTCCGAATTAACTAATTCTAAATTTACATTTTTAATTCCGTTCCCAATTGTTTCTGCTATGTGATATTGTATTCCTAATATATGATATAGTAGATCTAACTCCAACAAACAGAAGACTTTAACCCAAGTTTCACCTCGATGGCTTAATAACTGATGAATTAGTTGGCATAGAAAGGAACGGACATGGCTATATCATCATGTTGATCGAGAATATATATACTTTTTGGGGTCGCATATGCTTTTTTTCTATGCGGCCAACATGTTATGACTAAATCTCATGTAGAAAATAGACATTTTTTCATTTTTTCCCTTTAAGAAACGAAAAATTATTTTAAATATTTTGGTATCAACAGCTTAGACTGAATTAAGCTTGCTTAAACTTATTTATCCATAACAAACAATTCAATTCCTTTAACATTCACATGCAACATTCTGTTTTGGGGACCTGTTGTTGTATAGGGTGCGACCCTATTGTACACAAACCTACCTACACCCACACACACACACACACACACCCACACACACTAGAACACATATCAAATGTGATGAAGGTAACATCATTTGGCATTTCACTTTCGTTAAAAATCAATTAAGTGCGCCCTTGTTAACATAACATAACTCATCGTGGGGGCATGGCATGGTACGGCGAGCGGGTTGAAGTGAGAGGGTGTTCCACACCATACCAGGGAGTACTCCCATATATAGTTTGTAATGGAGTTTCGTGCAAAGCTCATAAGTAATTAGGTAGTCAATAGTTGCGCTATCGTTGACTTGACGTCAAGAATGTCGTCGTCGTCGTCGTCGTCGGCCCATTTCATTTAAAGTTGAGTTTTTATCATTTTTTTGTTTTTTTGAGGTTTTTTGTTTAGTTTTGCCAATATATATGTATATATACAGACGGATGATATAGTCTTGCACTTAGGGCTTTTCCCCATGATAAATTACTTAATGAGCAGAGCTTTGCAAGGGGTGTGCGGTGTGTGTGAGGTGTGTGTGTGTGTCCCACACCAAACATATTTATATATGGTATATAGTATAGAAAAAAGTCTTTGGCCTGTGGGGGCGAGTGGGCGTGTGGGCGCCTTCTATCTTGGCCCGACAACGACTATTTCTGTGTTAGTTGTCTCGGTTGTCGCGACAAATGTTTCTTCACTTTTCGCCTTGTCAATCTATTTAGTGTCAGCCGCCGCCGCCGCCGCGCATTTTCCAATGGAAATTTTGACTAATTTTTTCTGCCCTGGGGGTCGAAGACCTCTCTTGACGAACCGACGTTGAATATTTGAATATAAATATGAATACTATATGACTGTTGTTGTTGTTGGCCACATACGCGGACATCTCATTTAAATATGTATATTAAGTGGATATACCCCTAAATAGTTACCCTGTAAAAAAACATTCATAGAAACAAACGAATTTTTTCAATTCTGTTTGATTCTCAATCTAGAAAACTTGCTGTAAATCCAAAAGCTAGAAAGAAACTTTAAATGACAAAATTACTCGATTATTCGTTTACTCCCGTTGATGCCCTGTAATGAAAACAGTGGCTATACATCAAATAGATACCCTCTAAAAATCATTCTGCTTAATTCTCAATCTATAAAACTTGCTCTAAAACAAAAAGCTAGAAAGAAACTTTCGAATGTCAAAATGACTCGATTATTCGTTTACTCCCTTTGATGTCCTGTAATGAAAACAGTGGGTATACATCAAATAGATACCCTCTAAAAATCATTCTGCTTAATTCTCAATCTAGAAAACTTGCTTTAAATCTAGAAAAGATCTCAAAAGCTAGAAAGAAACTTTAAATGACAAAAATGACTCGATTATTCGTTTACTCCCTTTGATGCCCTGTAATAAAAAGAGCGCATTAAATACTACTAAAAACAGCGCATTAAATACTACTAAAAACAATCAACAGCCCTGCAATATACGTAATTGTGACCGCATAATTAGCCAAAAAAAACAGAAACAGAAAAAACAAAAATTTTATGTCTGGACGTTGGGCAAATGTTTCATTTTCGCCAATTAAGCGACAATAAACATTCCCATATTTATGGGCTACAGAGCGCGGGGAGGGACTTGTCTGGATTTGGTTAGGACCGCATTATTGAAATATCTATATATGTTGCAACATATACTATTTATAAGTACATATTTAAGTGTTCTCTGTGTAATGTGTGCGTGTTAAAATTAAAAACTCGTAAAATAGCAAAAACGTAAATTGCAGCATAACAAGCATTTAATAGCTCATAAAACGAACACACCCTACACACACACACGCTCAGTCATAATCTGTGTGTGTAGGGGCAATCTGACTATTAACTACTCTGCATTCGCATATATATAGTAACATATAGTAACATCAGCCCAAAAGTGTGCTAAGCAATTGTGAAATATTTGCGAGAAAATTAACTGCAAACATATTGAATAACAAGTAAGAAGGCTTTAGTCGAGTAAGCTCGACTAGAAGATACCCTTAACCCTTGACTACACCTTGATGGACAGATCGGGCTGGAGGACAGATACGTACATATACCACTGTCCAATGCTTATAGGTTTCATATCTCCGGTTTTTCTGAACCGACTTTTATAAAAATTTCACAGATTTTCATTATTTTGTTAATAGTTTCAATCCTCATTTTGAAAATTTCGAAATTCAAGATTTTTTTGTTATCGATTCCATGTGTATATCGTAAACCTAAAAAGTTATCGAAAATTTTAAACAAATTTGCTATGCCTAGGGATTGGGAAACCTCATATCCAAAATCTGGACACTCTATCTTTTGTAGTTCCTGAGATCGACATAGATATATCGACAAAAAATACGAGAAAATTTATATTTTAATAGGAAACTTAAAGATTAAACATTTTTACTTCATGTTGATTGATTTTATGGCAAGTCCTAACTCTAGATTATGAAAATAAGAAAGAATATATACAATTAACGTCTAGAAAACAATTCACAAATAAAGATACAAATGTTTGTGAAATGTATTTCGAATAACATTCAATAACTTTTCAATTATAAAATTCATTTAATTTTACGCTCTGTGTGGCTTCTTATTGAAAAAAATCCCTTAGGTCTTATCAAATATTATAGATCAACATTCTTTGCGACAACTCAAAGTGCCAAAATAATGCTGGAGGGTTGGACGGATAGCACACCCTAAATATCATATTGGAAGTTATGGGATAATAATGACCAGCGCCCCGCTCTGACAACGATGATGATGTTGGTTCGACGAACAATTCGGACCAGGTTGCAAATTCATTAATAATTTTCACAGCCCAACAAGGAATAATAGAAAGAGAAATTTTCTCGCAACACGCCGTGTTATGCGGGCTGTAAGCAGGGGGATGGTAACTGTAAAGAAGAGGGTATATAATACATTATTACTACTTATTATTATGTTATATGTTTTTAATTTTTGTTTACTTTCATTTTTGGCATTTCTTTTATACCCTGAACACACATGAAATGGGTAATAAGGGTATAATGGTTTTGGGCAAAAGTATGTGACACACAAAAGGAAGCATCTTCGAACACATAAGCCATATATATTTATTTGATCAGCATCAACATAAGATTGGATATAGTATAGTAATATAGTATAGTATAGTATAGTATGAATGCGTCTATCTTAGAGACTATGAGAGTTCGAGACCTTAGATTTGGAACATAACTTTCTTCTAAAACGTAAGCAGTAAAAGTTTCGTTCAAATGAGATATATTTCTCCGATTTTTGATACGATACGACAGGTCTCGGCCTTAGATTTGAAGCATAACTTTCCTCTAAGATGTAGAAAATAATGTTTTCTTCAAATTATTTATCATTATTCCGTTTCAATAACAATTAAACATGAATATGGAAATCTGATTTCAAAACTTTAGACAAAAGAATGGGAATCTGTGAAATCTGTTGAGAAGAGTCAGAGGCATAAAACATTAGGTCTTAGTTCAGGGTATCTCCTAGTCGACGCGACAACTCCACTAAAGACTTCTTAAATGCATTTCTTTCATTCGTTTTCTTTGTCATATAGGGGCAAATCCTGCATGCTCCATATGATGAGTGTGCTCTTTCCCAAAAATATTTGTATCTAGATCTGTGTGTGTGTGTGTGTAGAAGTCAGTTATTGGCAATTTTTGCCATTTGCTTGACTTTCTTTTTCTGTTTGTCTTGTTTGCCTGCATGTTTGCGGTTGTTGTTATTGCCTTTCAGCCTTGTTATCTCTCTCCTTCTCTCTCTCTCTCTGTCTCTCCCTGTCGCTCCTTGCCTCTTCGGTTTCGGGTTAAACATTTCGTGACCTGCATTTTGTTTAAAATAAATTGGTCTTCGTCGCCAGAGCGAGAGTCAGAGTCAGAGCAAGAGCCAGGGTCCCAGACATATGGCATGCATGTGGCGCACGTACAAACCACTTCACTCCTTTCAATTATAACTACACATATGTATACACACATATACACATTATATATATATATATATATATATATATATATGTGAATGGCAAATCATACCACTTCTTTTCCCTTTTTTTTGCTCCTACTGCAACTTTGCGCTTGTTTTTAATTACAGCTGCAAATTTGCGCAAATCCACAAAAAAACAAAAAAAAAAACAATGAACAAAAAATGAAACAAGCTACACAAAATGCCTATGACACGAACCGAGGGGAATCGTGAGTGTCACTTGCTTGCCGGCAATCGTGGGATTTCGAAGTACCGAAGTACCGGCACTCGACGGTTGACGTTCATTCTGTGTTGTATCCCGTCGTCGTAGTAGTAGTAGTTGATGTACTATCAACACCCAATCCAAATAAGATGTCGCGATCTCACTCATTCTCAGTTCTCGATTCTCAGCTCTCTGTGTCTGTACAGGAAACTCGATGAGGTCGATCGACCTTGTGCAAAGGTTAGCAGATAAAGCACAAAACATGAAATGTTCAAACATGAAAAATACTTACAGAATGTTCATCTTCTTTCTCTCTCTCTCACACACAACCCCCCACAATGCGAGATAAAACGCGCTGTTAAATGCGTCAATGATAATGCCAGATGATGATAATGGATAGCGGAAGAGTGTATCGGAGCATGACAACATCTTTTGCTAAATTCCCATGCTCACACACATACATATACGCATTCATGTTGCAAGGATCTTTCACTGTTCCACATGCAACAAGTGTGCGATTACTTAATTTCAGACTTAAACAGATAAAAGTTGAAAAGTTTTTTTGAGTTTCATTTTTACACCATAAATATTTGTATGTTTTTAGAATGAACCTAAGAAAGTAGAGCATTAAGTTGAAGATTAGCTTAATTAGTTTCTTTTAAGAACTTTTTCCTTCAGGCAAGAACATTACTCCAATGCTATCAATATCATTTTTTGATTGGTTCCTACACTTATTCAACTTATTACTTCCGATAGAATCAAGGAAAAGGTTTGTGCTTTAAGTAGCAAAATCGATGGCATATGTAAGTGAGCTATGATATGTACATTCACTTGAAATGTAACCTAAGCGGCAATGCACTTCACTCATTCAATTGACTTATTAGCAATGAGTAGGAATCTAAGGCATGTGAAAACCTTGGACTGTGATTGCTATTTCGATAGCTACAACAAACAACAAAGGCGACAAACGAGTACTTCCGTAGAAACGAAGCACAGAAAAAGAGGGCACGAGAGAGAGGCACTACCAGTGATAAATGTTTATATCTGAACACATATTTTGATTGTGATGATATATTTTTATAGTTATAAATACGACTGTCAGTTTTATAACTTTCCAATAAAGACATTTTTGGTTTTTTGGCACAAAGATCTGTGGCGAGAAGAAGAAGAGTAATAGGGTGTTCTCGGTACTACACTCCCATATACACATATGGATAAATATGCGAAGCGTTCTTTTGTGTTTTGCGATTAATTTATGCGGCTTTTGATTGATGATTAATCCAGACTTTGACTTTTGCCATTGACAGCCCAACAACAACAACAACAAGTAGAAAACCCAAATTTAGTTCTCAAAAAAAAAACGGCTAAACGAAGAATATGTAAAAATCTTAAGAGCCCGACTTGAATAAAAGCAATAAATACCAATTGTAAGCTTGAGTAAAAACAATAATTGCCATTTGGTGTAAGGGTATTTCGATATCGTGGCACATGGAAAAGCACAACAACAAAAACAGAACGACTTGGCTTGGTTTTAGTTGATTTTTTTTTAATTGTAATTGCAAATATGGGCGGAAGCAAGCGCTTTTTTTTTTGTTGAATGGATAGCAGCAGCGACGACGACCGCGATGTAGGAAATCGGGGTTACGCATAAGGGCAGTCCCGGCTTAAGATCGTGCTTGTGGTCCCATTGCGAGATATAGCAGGGAACTTGCGGCCTGAGTGGGGTGTGGGGAGGGGGGGTAACCAACTGATGACCGCAGACCCCACACCACCAACACCAACACACACACACACACAGATATCGCTTGGGAGAATTATTTTAGCGCCTACATTGAATTGCGCACTTAAAAAAAAGTAGAAAACTTTATGAACGGTTTTTTTTGGATACATGCTTAAGCTCAAAAAACAGCTTAGATTACGATAAGACTTGCACTGGTTTCACTCTTCACGATTGATTCCCTTGGGACCCCTAATGCCTAATGCCTAATGTTTTCTGGCATTTGGTATTTGGGAACATAAATTCATATTTGGTGTTTTTCATTTTTTTATCGCGCCCCAGGGTTATGTATTTGGCACGTTGCGTCGAAGTGTTTGCCATAAAATTATTTTAAGCGATTATATAAAAACAAATATAAAACTATTCAAACTAAACTGAAACTGAAGAAGGTCGAAAGTTAAATACTCTAAGCCTGAAAGTTGTAATAATTATGATATTAAAAATCTCTAAGTGAACTTTGATAGGAAAAGTTCTTTGAAACATTAAGATATTAAGTTTTTTATTGACAAAATCTTAACATCTTTTTATAGATGGAAAACTCTGAGGATAAAACCTTGTAAAAATCATCTGTGATCTTATGATAATCGAATAAGATCGATGCATCAGGAAATATACCCAATAAGATGTTAGAAAACTCTTATGTCGTCTATCAATCTAAGTGCATGTGAACAGCTGTGAAATTTCAAATAGCATCACGAACTTACTTATTCTACACTTTTCCCAAAACACAAATATATGATATTAATAAAAACTTATACTATACCTTAAGGAAAAATTCTAAAATAAATTCCAAAACTTGATTAAAGTTTTGTAACCAAAAGGAAAAAGTTACTTGGTGATGCTATTATAAGCTTCGCAGCTGTATACATATATATATATATATATATATATATATGTACTTGTACAAATAAGTGCTTAAATGTACGTAAGTAGTAAACAATTCTGCAGAATTGGGGAAAACAAGCGTTTCTCACTGTTCGTGTTTGTTGTACAACCCTCCATTGGGCAATTGGCATATCAAAGGTCATACCCAGAACCGTTGACGTTAACCCGCATGCTCCGGTATCGTATGCATAATCAGCTCAAGAATCGCGACGCGTGTGTGTATGTTGTGTGTGTTGTATTTTATAGCACTTCTAATGTCCCATTATGCACAAATCAGCACAATAAACAACACTCTATACGCACTCTATATTGCATAACATGACGCGACAAGGATTTACGCATATTGAATCGGAAACAACAAAACAATAGCCCAATCCACAATTAGCTTGAACTGTAAAATTTAACAACAAGTGAAAACTAACAACATTCCAAAATAGAGATTACATGACCAATATGGAAAAAAAAACTAATTAAATGTTTTCAGGAAATTTTTCATATAAAAAGTTCTTATTCAAGACATTTTGACAGCTTTTTAAAGATCACAACGAAATATTCTATTTAAATATGTCCAGCGCAAAGAAAATTTAAATAACTTTTCAATGATTACAAGCAAATTTCCCATTCGAAACGAATTTTAATAACTTTTCAAAGATCAAAACGAAATATTCCACATCCAACACAAGGAATTTTGAATACATTTCTCATGAATTCCTACAAAAGTTTGAAATTGTATATGCAAGAGATAATAATAAGAAAAAATGCATTTGTCAGGAAAACGTAAAGGCATTCGCTGTAATATTAAGCTTCAGTTAAGATTTGATCAAAAGAAAATCGGTTTTTTATCACATCAAAAGATATCGATGGGCAATTTCTTTAAAGAAGAGTTGCTCTTTTAGTCAAGTTATCTTAAGTTATGAAATTTGGCTCTTCAATTGCAATTCTCATAAGTGTTTTTTTACCAGAATTTTCATTCAAAAATCCATAAAAACCAATCATAAAACATAAACCCAACCAAGTTTAGTTTAACTAAACAATATTCAAGTTATATTAACAATAACTCATCCAAGTTACTAACAGATCATTAGAAACGTTACACAAACCAATTTGATGTTGCCACGGGGAATTTGATTTGAAGCTTGTTGGGTCTAAGGTTTTCTGTTTTTAATGTTTGAAAACGAAACAAAGGGGAAACGCAGAGAGGGGGGGCTTGAAAAACCTTCAAAATAAACTACAAAAAGCGAATTGTATGCGTAGTTTTCAAGCATTTTGCATACATTTTGTTTGAGGGCAAACATTTGCTCAATAAACTTGAAATGGTTTATAATTAGTTGCTGTGTTCAATGGTTTCGAGACTCCGGTTATTCGTCGGCTCCGGCTCCGGTTCGGTTCGGTTCGGGCTATATACTACTACTTGCTTTGATCGTGTTGTTGTTGTTGTCCATTCCGAGCCGATGACTTCTCAAATAATAATGGATGCCATTGGGCCTAAGATCAACATTACCCACAAAAACACATACAAACCAAAACGTTTGAGTTTGTTTGGGAGGGAGGGAGGGGAGCGGGGAGCGAGAGCAATGACATAACGCACTTTTTGTCCAAAGCATTTGATAAGAGCAACACACTTGGCAACAGACTGAAACTAAAACTTGGCTAACTGAAAGAGCAAGCACCACGCAACACTCAAGCGCAAACAATTGCCACAAACATATCTACACACACAAACACACACACACACATATATATGTGTGTGTATATATAGTTACGTATAGATGCGTGCGTGCGTATAAACTAAACTAAACGAACTTAAACACTTTTTTGGTTTTTTTGACCACGCAAAGCGTTGTTAACGTTAGTTAAGCTTTTGAAACTTTATAACGGTTTTGTTTCTGTTGCATTTCAGATACATTTTAATACTATAATCTACATCCGTTCATGATCTTGTGATCTTATTTGGCCATATTATCACCATATTTACTATTTACCAACAAAAAAAAAAAATCATGTAAATATTTACAGTGTCAAGACATTCGACATTAGAGAATGGAAAACTGCGATGATTTTCACCTTGCGCAATGTTTTGTTTTCCATACCGAAACTAATTTTGTATACAGTTTCTCTCTCTCTATGTGTGTGTGTGTGTGTGTGTTTTAATGTCTAAGTTTATGATCTTAACGAGGCCAAAGCGATAGAACGATAGAACGGAATTTACGTATATGAAGACCACAAAAATACACAAAGTACAATGTATATGAGGAGATGAAATAATTGAAAACGAAAAGAGAGAGAGGGGAGAAAGTAAAATTTGTATCCTTAAAGCTGTTTTGTTGTCAACGTGGCGGCGTGGTTCAATGCTCTCTGTACACAAGCGTCATCATATCATAATGTATCTGTAAACTGTTTATATCCGTATCTATGCTAATGTGTATGCTTGTGTGTGTGTGTGTGTGTATTATTGGCATTTCTACGAATGTTAAAATCAACTCATTCATTAAATTAATATATGCCAAAAAAAAAACTACTAAAAGCGAACACACACACACACACACACACATACAACATAAAGCAAAGCAATGTAGAGTCACGCGAGCTGCGGTCAAAGCTGTATTGTATCTTTGTATCTTTAAGTATGCGCAAACTGTGTGCTCATAAGCATAACGCCCATAACGAACGAAACCTGCCCTGCTAGAGAGCTAGATCGTTTCTGGCCCAAAACCCAATACACCAATACACCAAAAAGCAACCAAATCCCAAGCTCAGCGCCGTATTAATTGTCGGCTAAATTTTGTTTGAACACCGAAAAGAGATGAAAAAAAAAACCTGCAAAGGGACGGACGGCCTGGATAAATGGACAGACGCCTGAATGTGGCTCAAACAGGTACCACCACCAACAACCAAGAAGCACTAATCAAGAAGAAGGTTGACCAATAAAATACACACACACACACTTGCACACACTCGCACATACATATGGAGTTAGTATGATGAGGAAGAGACGACAAATACACTAAACGTTCGCTAGAGGAAGAGAAGCATTTCAATACTACAGATACAGATACAGATGCAGAGAGATAGACACACAATACAATATTGAGCTATGCCCCGAACTTTATTCGGGTTTTTGTGTAGACCTGGCTAACAGGTACATTTTGACCCTATTGCCTAATGTCTATTGCTGCTGTTGTTGTCTGGGCCTTATTTAAATAAATCGTAGATTAGTGTCGTTTAGCAATTTGGTATTCCCTCTCTCTATTTCTTTCTCTCTTTTTCGGTAAATTTCCGACTGGTACCAAGTGGTATGGTATGGTATGGTTCTGTGGTATGTGGTTCTTGGCTTGAAAGAACTTAAGATCGTCTTGATTAAGACCTAACAAAAAAAAAACAACAAAAACAAAAACTGGATTTACTAAAGCTAGCCTAGCTAAAGCCTAAAGCCCAAAAGTAATGTATCAGAATTATTATTATATTTTTGTACTTTTATTTTTTTCGTGTTGGGTTTTTGTGACTCATTGCACGATCGACGAAATGTTATCGGCTGTAGGTTTTCTACATGTGCCGAAACTATTATTTATTATTATTAAGTATGAAATTCTTTGAAATGCGGCTCATAATGGATTTCTTTGACATTCAATTTGGCTAGGCATACGTTGCCAGCGTTTGCCGCGTATTTATTCAATAATTATATTTAATTTTCTTTACATTTTCGGTTTTATTTTTTTTTATTTTTTTGAATGCCTTGACATTTGACAGTTGAATCATTAATGTTCAAGTCAAGCGATAATGAGTAGTTTAGCATTCAAGAATCGACTTTTTGTAATGGTCAATTGTATCGACTGTTCAAAATACTTTAATCATTACACATTCAAATTTATTAGTAAGAAAATCTTTCTGGGGAATAGATAAGGAATACGTTCCTTAAACACTTTCTTGAAGATATGTGGTTTGTGGTTTACTTAATTAACAATATTCTGTCAATAAAACTGAATTTTCTGATAATTCGATAAAATTCTTAGATATAGGTGCATTTAAGCTTAAGCAACTTTATGGATTTCCCACAAATTCCGACAGAATTTTTGAAAAATCTTTTCTAATTACTCAATATAAACATAAAAGGAGTCAACTATAGAAATTTCAGCTTAGTTCCTACTGAATAACTGAATAACGCCTCAACATTCTCTCAGTGTATGGTACATGCCCATAAATATTGATAAGTAAATGCTGCTCTGGTTCTGTCTGCTTTGGATTGCGTCTAATTTTTTATGATTTCCATTACATTACGAGCCAGAAAGACAGAGAGAGAAAGAGACAGAGAGAGAGAGAGAGAGAGAGAGAGATAGTTTACAGTTACAGTTTTGAAGCGACGAGGTCAAGCGCGGCCAATGAATTGAAAGTGTATGGAGGAGTAAGTACTTGGAAGTAGAGTACTCTGTGTGTAAGCGTTCCGATTAGATTAGATTTAAGAAGCAAGCAACACAGTTGATGATTTCAAACTCAACTAGTTTCGATTTCAAAGAAACCAACTTGCAACTTCAGACTTTAAACTTGCACCCGCACCCGCAACCGCGCCAGTCTAGTCAGAAATTGTATCAGTGACAGGTGTGTGGGAGGGAAGGGGGGCGTGTTTACATTGATTAAAAACGAATTTGTCAAACACACAAAAAACCAAAAACCATACAAAAAAGTATTGTTTTTATGTGTGTGATTGTGTGTGTGTGTGTTTTTTGGGGGAGGGGGGTATAAACTATTTGATAGGCCTACCGGCCTACGGGCCGTACCGGTGCGACCCTGTAGTGCTCTTAAGATGGTTTATGGCTGGGTTTTGTGTGCTTTAAGAACGTGCCACTTCGTCGTTGCCACCCCGATATGCAATCTTAATAGCGCGCACAAATCAATCATAAAAATATATAAAAAAAAAAAAAAATACTACTTTTCAACCGGCTTAGGTCAACATATATATTTATGTGCGATATCGAGGAGTACCACCCCGCCCCCCACCCTACCCCGTTGCCGTTACCCATTAAATGGAAGCACATCGACAGTTAGACATTTATTAGCTTTTTTTATAACATATAAACAAACATACTTACAAGCCAACTTATCTATGATATGCCAGCTCAGCCTACTCTGATAGATTTCCAAATATTACAACAACGAAAAATGGTGTTATATCTGGCGTTGAGAGTAGTACCTGAAGTACCAGCAAAAAGAAACGACAATCTGTCGTGAAACTTTTTTGCCCTCAAACTGAAAAAGATCATCAGGTTTATCATCTGAGTTTACCTTCCTAATTCCACACAGAAAGACAACTTACAGATGATTATTCTTCAAGAACTGTCATGCTTCTGGTTTGTTGCACTTTGTTGCACTGTTTATGATTTGTTGAGGCACACAGGCATAGTATCTGTGTGTGTGTGTGTTTGTGTGATGTTAATATTTATTGTATTTAACTACAATTTAGTTTCACTTTACTTTATTTTTTGTATCTATTCCACACGTTGTGTGTACATTGCGACTCCAAGCAGCACTCTTCAGCTCTTCAGCACTCATCATTTGGTTACCCTTTAAACATATCTTTAGCTTAAGCACCCTATAGATACATTTGTTAGTATCTTTCTTTCGATCAAGCTGAAAGTTCTTAAGTATTATTCTTAGGTTCTTTGCTTCAAGATAAACTAAGAGGTATCTGTGTAGTTGAGCATTCTCTTGAAGATAACGCACTTTTACTTGTTTTATCAATTGTTGTTTACACACTTTGCCTTGTTTGCATTTTCTTTAAAAATTTTGTATTTTTTTTTTTTTTGGTTTTTTTTTTGTATCTTTTTTTTGATATGCTTGGCACTTGTGTAATCATCATCCAAGCATTTTATGTACATAGATGTTGGTATAAGTGTATATGTATGTGTATGTATGTGTAGCTATCTGTAAGTGTATCTGAAGTTGCTGTCGTCTCTGCAGCTGTGCCTCAAAACGCACAAAGAGCCTAACAATTGGCAATAGACGAGAAGACGAGTGTATATATATAATATTCGGATGGGTTTTAATGATCTAGAAATGTATTTCGTGTTGCATTCGTTGTTGTTGTTGTTGTTGTAGATCGTCGTCGTCGTTGTAGTTGTCGACTGTCAGTCGGGGTTTACATAGTGACTGTTTCAATAAAAGCCAAATGCTAATCTCTTGGGTAAACGCCATTTCGTTCCAGTTGTGTGATGGTGGCAGGTTTTCAACTTATGACAGCAATCAGGGTGCGCAGTGTAATCAAGAAATTAGAGCGCACACACACACACACGCACGCACGCACAAACACACACACACACACGTATACACACCACATACGCAATGAGGCAAGACTGTGACGATCGTCAAGTGTTTCTGATATAGTTTTTGGTCATATATATATATGTATTCCCAACTATGTATGTACACAAAACACAAGAGTATCTCCCTCTCTCTCTCTCTCTGTCTCTCTCTGCACTGTCAGCGATAAGACTCCAACTATTTGTTTTATTTCTTGGCCAACTTCTTTTACTCTTAACTTAACTTTTATTTCGTATACCCTGGCCAAAAAGTTTATAATAATTTCAGAAATTTAACAACTTTTAGTTTGTAGCTTGGGAGAAAAAGTAACCTGTTATGGTTAGGGTATTTCCACTTCGGCATTCCAAAAACTATAAATTCCTTCTTTTTAGTTTTGTCTTCCGTGCCTTTTGGACAAATAGAAGAAATCAAATAGGAATCCCAACAAAAGTGTAGTATGTGATATCAGCTGTTACAAAAATGAAAAAAAAAATGAAGAAACAAACGTAGCTTTTTTTTTGTTTGAGTGTGTGTGTGTGTGTGTGCGTAGAGATATGCTCTGTTATCAAGTGTATGTGTAGTGTAGTGTAAGTGTATCTGTATCTGTATCTATTTGTCTGTCTGTCTGTCGGTCTGTCTGTTTGCCCGATTTGTTTGCACACAAAATTCTCACGTCCGTCAAATAAAAATGAAATAGAAAAAAAAACGCGGCACAAGACGTAAAAAGACGTAAAAAGAAGCAGCAACGGCAGAAGAAATTATCATCTAAAAACGCAACTTGCTTGCGATGCGACTTGTAGATAGATTACGTTGTTTAAAGTGGTGCAAAGATCAACGCAATGCTGCTGCTGCTGCTGCTTTGCTGAACGCAACCCTGAAATAAATCATTCACAGTTGTATGTCATCCAAATGTTTTGATAATATAAAAATCTTTGATATTTTCTAACTCTGGAATAACTTCTTAATCAATATGTGCATAGTTTTCAATATGTATTGCATGTTTGAAACTTTAATTTAGGATTTTTCTTGATATTCCAGGGAAATCTTGATTTGTTTATCTTTTAAGAATGTTTCTTCATAACTTATTAGAAACTTAATAGTTATTCTGATATATATTGACAGTATTTTCTATGGAAATGCAATTTAACAACTTTTAAAACTTAAGCTTTTACTTCAATCAATTGGTAAAAAAAGTGTTTTGAGGCACTTTACAAGACTTAACTTGTGAATTTAAAGATAAGTAGAAACAGGTTGGGAAGTTTGCATTGACACTTTAAGCAAATCCAACTTATTTGATTTGCATTGTAATATCTTGTCAAAGATCTAACATTTCCATCTCCAATATATTGCGATATAGTGAATTGATCGATGCAATAAGATCTTATTATAAATCTCTTATATAACTTATAAATACAACACAGATATTATGAAATTCTTCTTCTTCCTTCCTTCCTTTCTGGTTATCTCTTTACTTACCGATTGTAATTGATATTATGAATGATTTGGTGTGTGTTTGGCTCGCCGAAATCACTTACCAAAACGAAAGTGATATGCAAATGTTGACAGCACAGCAACAACAACACGCACACACAATTTTAATAGCACGAGACCAAAGCATATCATATGTGAATATGTAAGTGTATATATATATATATATGTGTGTGTGTGTGTGTACTTAGGTGTAGAATTGGTTTTTTGGTATGAAGTTGATGCGATGATGTTTGCGCTTCAAACTGGATGCTCAATATTTGCACAACGATTGTGATTGGTTAGTTGATTGGGCACTCAAACCAAAATTGGACAAACTAACGATAAGTTTGGTCTTTTCTACTATTCCGTGTGTGTGTGTATGCTAGTGTGTGTGTGTGTATGTGCGTGTGTAGTTTAGGTAAATTTAGAATTGACAAATTTAGGACACATGTCTTTGAGCAGTGGGTGTCGCTGGCTGATTGGCTGGCTCAACAGCTGCATGGGGAATTTATCTATTGTTTAAATACATGCGAGTACGTATTTAAAAAAATGAAACACAAAAATTAAGAACCAAAAGCCCATTTGGCATTAATAATAATAATAATAAGTGTATTTTTGTCAGGCTTAGTCTTTCTATTTCTTAGTGGCATCATTTTCCTAATCTATTTGTATACCCCTAACCCTCCTAATCCCTAGACAAGATAAGTTTCTTTCAAATGTTCGATAACTTTTCCGGTTTACGATACAACTGTAATCGATAACAAACAAAGTCTTGAATTTCAAAAATGTAAAAATAGGCATTGAAACTATTAACAAAATAATGAAAATCTGTGAAAGTTTGATTAAAATCGGTTAAGAAACATCGGAGATATGAAACCATTAAGCATTGGTCCGGTAGTTCGCGTATGTCAGGTATGTCTTTCCGCCCCACCGCCTGTCTGTATGGTCAAGGGTTAAGGGTATCTTCTAGTCGAGCTTTCACGACTAGAGCCTTCTTATTTGTTTTATTTTTTTTGTGTGTTTTTTTGCTTCCTGGTTGATGTTTTCTGTAATCTGTTTGCTTTTATTTTTAATTTATTTTCAACGGCGCCGTTGCCATCGCCCCTGCCCCCTGCCTCTGCCCCTGCTGTTGCCGTCGACTGATTCCATCAAAATCGCATAAATCCAAAAAACACAAACGTTTTAGTCAGCCAACGAAGTCTCTAACCAAATCCGTTTGGTTGCTCCACTCTCACTCGTGATACGGCATACCACAAACTCGGGTACGGTGTGCGGGGTACGGCGTTCTGGTTCGGGTACGGCGGGTGGGGTACGGGTACACTGGTCTGGGGGTCTGGGTCTGGTCTCTTCAAAAATAGTTTATGTACAAATTTTTGATTTGATGCCAAAATGTCGCTAAAATGAAAGAACTAAAACTAAATAAATAACTTTTAAACGGCTAAAACGACAACGGCGTCGGCGGCGGCGCTCTATACAATATGTTCTATGTGTGCTCTGCTTTAAGACAGTACCATTAATGGAATATGTTTCATGCCACATATCGGACTCCTTTCTAATCTACATATGTGTCTTTATATGTATGTGTGTTTGTATATTCTTCTCCAAAACATAGTTGTCAATTGCATGAATGTTGTGGTCACGTTTTCAATGCTATCTATGAAGCAATCATCTAAAATTCTGCCACAGTTGCAGTTATATTCTGGCTGGAAACCCTACAAAACTCAGTTAAACTAAACTTTAAGACTTAAGAACCTAATAAAACACAATAGGAACTTAATCAAATTACAATAAAAATAGTATCTTAACATTATTCATTACTAATCTAAACGAAAAAACAAATATATCATTGATTGTATTTCGAATTTAACGACAAAACGAACTAAATGATAAGTTTCATATTACTTCAATTAAGACATGTATCTGAAGTCTATCAATAGATAATGAAGACTTTCAGCTGGAAAAACCTTGCAACAAAGCCCGCTTAAACATCTTTCAACCAAACCCTTGAAAGAAGCAGAAATATAACAAGTTTCTTGGTTTCAAATAAAAGTTATATATATATTTATCTTATAGAATAGCTTTAGGTTGTGCTGTTCAGTTGAACTTATTATTTCTTGCTAATTTTTTATAATTTTTTTCTCTCGTTGATTTTGTGACATTTTTGTGCGTTTATTTGGCTCATGTTTTTAGTTGGAACGAACCTAATCACGCCCGATTCAGTATAATTTTTAATTGTTATCTATTTTTAAAGAAACTAAAAATTTAGAAATGTTTCATGCTGTTGTTGCTAAACGTAAACGTGTCGCTTTTATTTCATTTACATTTGATTACTTTACAAAAATAAAACACATATGAAATCATTTTTATTTCGTTTCTGTTTTTGGATTTCTTGGAAGCAGAAGAGATTAACACGGCAATATATGTAAATTGATGAAAGAATCGGCAAAGAAAGAATCGCAATAAAGAAGTGATAAAAACAGGTATTCAATATTAGAAATGATTTATGATTCACTTTATCAAGAAAGTGTCGAAAAAAAAATATTATAAAGTCAAAAATAAATTCGCTCTGCAATGATTTTCATTTCTGAAACAAGTTCGTAGTATCCAACTGAATAATATATAAGCAAGAACTAGAGATACGAGAAACTAAAACTAGAGACTAGAGACTAGAGAATAGTTGCTGAGTGGTTGTAATTATGTTTTTAATGCCCGGGCCATAAAAAGAATCAAGCACCAAAAAAACTAAAACTAAAAAAAAATAAAACAGAAAAAGAAAAAGAAAGAAAAAATATCTACAAAATATAACTTAACCAACTGCGCAAAAGAAATCGTTGAAGAAAATGGAAATCAACTGAAACTGAAAGAAAAAGAATGTAAAATGTGTTTTTTTTTTTTATGGATTGTGGTATGCAGCGTCAACATTTTTGACTCTCTCGGCCGCTCTATAGGGTATAAGGTGACATTTCCTGCGGCCCAAGCCAAACCAAGCCAAGAACCAAGAAATGGCCTTCGAAGCACTTTTTTTTTTTTTTGTGTGTGTTTCTGTTCTTTGCCAGCCATTGACTGATGGGACTGATGGATATCCCGCTGTGTTAATTCGCGTCGCAATTTCCATTGCCATTGCCATTGCCAATCCATTTTAGCTACCTACCAAAAAAAAAAAAAAACACCAAAAAGAAAAAGAAACCAAAAATTTCGTTAAAATTCTAGCGAATTTGCTGACATTTGGTATTCTTTTCTTTTTTTCGCAAATAATCGCATATATACGCAGTATTTTTTTGGTCAATCCTTTATTGTTATCGCTATGATTTTTTTAATAAATAAATATTTAATGCGTTTTCCGCAAAAATTACAAAAAACAGCAATAATATGTAAATGAAATGCGCATGTGACTTTAAAAACAATTTGCAAGCTGGTAAATTTTAGTTTTATTAGCCATTCTTGAGCTACAATATAATCTATATGAGGTTTATGAAATGAAATGAACTTACAAAAAAGTGAGGTTAACACAAAAACATAAAATTCTTCTCACACAAAAAGGTTTCTGGAGCATACAAATTTGATAAATTACAAAAAAAAAAAAAGAAAACTAAAATATTTTTAATATATTAACACTAAAACTTCTCTTGCTTCTCAATCCAATCCGACTATCAAGCGTGCACTGTAGCTTCAATGAAGCAGAGCAAAAGTCTATACAATTTCAGCTAGGCAAATGTGTAATACTGCTAATACATAATTTAAACAAGTAATCGTAGCTAAAGTTGAGTTCAATAAACTCAAAAATAACGTAACATAAAAATCGATGAAAAAGCGATTTCAAATAGTTTTCCAATCATCCAATTGTATCCAATTATTGAATACAAAATATGATATTCAAGTTAAGTGTAGCGTATTGACATAATTCGCCTCGCCGAGCCAAGTTAATAACGTATATAATGGGCTAATAGCATACATATTGTTTGTTCGTTGTCTGTTCGTTGTGTTCGTTGTGTGTTCTTTTGGGCATAATCACGAGTCGGTTTCAAATTATCACACGGGTAATCAAAACACGTAATTACAATCGGTGTCAACAGTTTATTGAAATTGAAATTGAATTTTAGGTTTCTGTTTCTGTTTCTGTTTTGGGCATTTATTTACCTTACCTTAAAATGCCTTCTTCTGCTTCATCAGCAAATTTATTTGTTACATATCGTGAAAATTTCGAAAGTTTTGAGTTACATACGAAAAAAAAAAAAGAACTCGTTGAATTTTTTTGCACAAATTCCCGAAAATAATAAAAAAAAAAATATCTGAATATGAGAATTGAAGAATTTTACACAAAAAATCAAAACAAATTAATTTTCTTTTCATAAATGACGAACAATAAATACACTTACTTAAGATCTTATTATACAATATCATATAATAAGAAAAATATATGAATATAAATTACATAATAATTAACCTATACTAACTTCATGACATACTTATAGTACCCCACACTGCAAAGGGTATAAAATGTCAATCTTTACAATTTTCCACGCAGTCAAAGTGTGCAAAACTTAAAGCTTGAAATGCTTTAACTTGCAAAAAAGTTAAGCATGTGCAGATTATTACATAATGCTATATAAAATAAAAGTATAAAATATAAATATTCACATTTATTTATTTAAATTCATGTTTTTGAATTGTCCAAACAAATATGTCTATCAAATAAATCAATTACTTAAGTAAAAATAAACAATATATTCAAAAAATAAATGTTTTTCAGATGTTTCTTAAGATTTTTTCTTATAAAATGTATATGATATTAAATCAACATGTAACCAAAAGTTTCTTTTACGTTCAGTTTCCATTATTCCTGACCCAAAAATGGGTTCCAAACCCCAAAACCTCCAAACTTTTCGAGCCCATAACTTTTGCAATTTTGTTTAACCCTAAGTTTGAATCAGGAATAATAATGCATAGTTCATAGTTTGAAACGAGTTTCTTGAGTTAAAAACGAAACCCAAAAACTAGAATTATTTATTCAGCAAGAAGTTAACCAGCTTTATAGTTGATAAGTTCGTAATAAAATGTATATCTTTCTGTTTTTTTGTAACCATTTTTCCGGTCTTCAGCTTGAACTGTGAACCGTAACCATTTGGATTTTGCTTTGGCTTTGGATTTGGAGAGGAGTGTATTTTTCTATTCGTTATCTTTGTGTGAATTGTTCGACTTGCCGTTTGCCGTTTTTTTGTGTATTTGAGTTTTATCTCGCTCATTCAACGCCAACAGCTTTGTGGTTTTTGTTATTTTCCCACGCGAGCAAAACAGAAGAGAAGCAGAGCAAATAGCCCCGCAGGCCGTAGCTAAAGTTACAGCCGAAGCTTAGAGTTAAAGCTAAAAGCTGAAGTTCAAGCTGGAAGCAGAAGCTGAAGCTGAAGCAGAGGCAAAAACGTAGAAATGGAAACAAAAGACGGTTGCCGGGTGTCAAAGCGTTTTGCACAGTTTCTTTCGATTAGTTTAGTTTAGTTTTTTTTTTTAGTTTTGTCTTTTATCGTTTTTCATTTTGACAGCACTTTTTATGCGTACGTGTACATATCATATATATAGTATTCATTATGCGTATGCTAATAATAATAATTATTATTATTATTATATATAGTATATATATTGACCCCGAAACTAAACGCATGACGAATCTAATGAATTAGCCCGACTGCCTAGCTGAGAATTTGTCAAATCTTTGGAATGTGCCACACAGAGAACAACGACATGCACTGAGAGAAAACCAAAGCAAAACAAGTAAGCTCGACTGGAAGACCCTTGACCATACAGACAGACAGACGGTGGGGCGAACAGACATACACATACCACGTGTACTACCGGACCAATGCTTAATGACTTCATATCTCCGGTATTTCTTAAACGATTTTTAAAAAAATTTCACAGATTTTCATTATTTTGTTAATAGTTTCAATTCTCATTTTCAATTTTTTGAAATACAAGATTTTATTGTTATCGATTCCATGTGTATATCGTAAACCTGAAAAGTTATCGAAATCTTAAAACAAACTTGTCTTGCCTGGAGATAAGGAGAGCTCGTATTCAAGATCTGAAATCTCTAGCTTTTGTAGTTCCTGAGAACGCGTTCGTGGCTATATCGAATCGGCTGTTGATGGTGATCAAGAATATATATACTTTATGGTTTCGAAGAAGCTTCCTTCTGCCTGTTACATATCTTTGCACAAAACCATTATACCCTTTCTTTACTCACTTCATGGGTTAAGGGTATAAAAATTATATATAGACATTTATTTTTTTTTATTAAATTTACTTCAACTTTTTTTTTCTCCGTGTACACACGCACATACACTCTGATATCAGTATGTAAATAGTTGTGGGATCATCAAGTTCAGCTAACAGCTTCAGGTTATTGATCGTTGCCTTCTGACCACTTCTCTCCCCCCCCCCCCTCTTGACCATTCTCGTGGTCATTGTCAAATTAACAAATATTAACAGCCCCTGTGTTGGGTTGTTGTTGGGTTGTTGGTAGAGCCAGCCTCTTAGTGGCGCATGTGCCAACAAACGAATCGAACAATTCGACCATTTCGACCGATTCTGACAATCTGACAATATATTTAATGCGCCATTTGGCACACGCGACAAAAAACCCGATCAGCTTTTTTTTTGTTCAGCTTGGATCTGGCTGGTGTCTGCCACTTCTGGTTATTTCCATACACTTGTCACTTTTTTTGGTCGCCAGCCCAACTATTAAAAGAAATCGACAAATAGCACACAAAAAAACTAACAAAAAGTAATCAAATAGTTTTTTTTTTTTTTGTGTTGTGTTGTGTTTTGGCACTTTTTGAAGGGCCACAAATCGGAGGGATGCCTACGTGAATTTCAGCACGGCAACAAGAGCAGCAGCGTGAACAATCGATCGTTGCGTAAAACGTGTGAACAGTTCGCACAGTGGGACAAAATCGAAAAAAAAATAATAATTAAATGAACAACGAAATACTTAAAAAGTGAGAGTTACTTTTTTGACATGATAGAACAGTTGGCAAAAGAACACCCTTAGATACCCTTAACCCTTGACCATTACACATATGGTCATACCTGCACTACCGGACCAAAGGGTGTTCACTTCATATCTCCGGTGTTTCTCAACCGATTTGAATACAAATTTCACAGATTTTCATTATGTTGTTAATAGTTTCAATCCCCATTTTCAAGTTTTTGAAATACAAGATTTTTTTGTTATCGATATCATGTGTATATCGTAAACTTGACAAGTTATCGAAAATTGGAAACAAACTATTTGATTATGGGAGCTCATATCAACATTGCTAACAAATTCTAATTAACAAATATACACATCCATTTACAACTCATAACAAATGGCATTTGTACCACTGTGCACGGTTGCTTGATACATACGCAACGTTGTCCAAGCAAGTTTCAGGGTCAACCATGTAATATTTTAATTTGTATGGCGTTCTTTATGAGAGAACGCACACACTCACACACACACACACACACTGACACGCACACATACGCACTTGTGTGAAGCTTTGATTATCATAGTTCTCAATATATAGTATATATATTTTGTGTTTTGTTTTTGTTTCTTTTTTTTTTGTGCTTGCTTCTTACCTTTCTAAGCTGACTTCGTTTCTTTGTTGTTTGTTTTTGGTTGGGCTCTGTGTTTTGCTCAACGATTCGTAAGCTTTGCGCTCTTTGCGCACAGTGGAACCACAGCGACCGACCCAGTTTGTTGTCGTCAGGGGCTAAAAAAGATTATTCCACTCTTTCTATCTCTCTTTTTTTCATTTGTCTCGCTATCTTTTTCTTTCTCTTGCAATTACTATGTATAGTTTCATCATCCCATATCCCGATTATAGTTTTGCCGTATCTGCGTATCTGTATCTTCTTCTGTATCTTTTTGTATCTGTATCTTTTGCAGTCCCATCAATGGGCCATTTCTCATGAAAAGATTCTTTCGTTCGTTCATTAATCTTTTTGCCTCCGTCATTTGAGTATATTTGAAATTGGAAATTGGGGAATATTCAAATGTTGTGCGAACTTGCCCTACCCCCTTTTCCCCCCACCCCTCCCCTCTTACCTCTCGCCTACTCTCTCTCTCTAGGTGTCTCTCTCCTTTTCTCTGTTTCACCCTTTTTTTGTTGCGGCTTTTGTTCTTCCAATTTACTTAATTAACTTCTAAACGTCGCCTTTAGCCATATTTTCGCCTATTTCTTTTTTCTTCTTCTTCTTCTTCTTCTTGTTTTGTATTTTTGGTTTTTGCATGCCAAATTCTCCTGAGTAGCTTACTAATTAGCAGTTTTTTTCTTTTTTTTTGGTTCTTTTTCTTTTTGTTAACAAATTTTTTGGGAATATTTGACAAACCCTTACTTATTACGTATTGGAAATAGGTTTCTATCGGAAATATTTCAGATTGAAATTCAATCAATATGCATTAAAAGATAGAGGGTTAGGGTATCTACTAGTCGTTTCTTAATCACTTTTTTCGACTTTTAATCTATTCAATTTTATTTATTTTTCCAAAAACAAGTATTTAAATTTGTTATCTAATTAGTTAAATGTCTTCTAAACTAAAAAAAATAAAAAAGTTTCTAGAACATCTTCTTCTTCATCTTCTTCTTCTTCTTGTTCTTAATAGTTTTTGCGCAGTGTATATACAACAATTTCATTTCACTAGCGAAAGGGTAAAAAGAATCAAGAATCAAGAATAAAAGCTGCGCAAAAAACTCGAAAAAAAAGCAACAACAAAAAGAAATAAATACTAGACATGGTCTATTGTATTGTATTTGGTATTGGCCCACGTCGTTTTGGCAGAAAATTTATTGTTGTATTTATTATCAGCGCCAACATTATTAATATAATTAAAGGCCGCCCCAAAACGCCCGAAGCGAAATAGTGCGAAATGCGTATCAAAAAATTTCACACAAAAAAAAAAACGCAAAAAAAAAAACGAAAAAAAAAATGAAATCTAATAAAAATCCGCAAAATATTCCTAATAGTTCTGGCTGCCTTTTTAAATAAAACACTAAATATATATATGTGTATGTGTGTGTGTGTGTGTTAGTATGAGATTAACAACGCATATTTGCAGAATCGCACGATGCAGACCTTGATTGATAAGTATATTCATACAAACATACTAAGAACTAAGAACTATATATGTTCGCGAATACACATAACTATCTACATATATATATATGTATATTGCTCAGCTACTACGCAATACACACACACACACACTCACACACTCGCACACACACACACACTGACTGCTTTTTCAGGCGATACGGAGAATAGTGACCTTCGAATAAACTAAAAAAAAAACGAAACAAAACGAAACGAAACGAAAGAAAAGTGATAGTAAATTAGTAAGTTTGTATTTTTTTTTTTTAATGAATTATACTATAACACTATAGTCTATGACATTTGATAAGATTTCGCTACACTACCCGCCCCACCCTATAGAAGGGTCCCCCCCCCCCCACCCCTTCGAGAAATGGCGTCGTACGTCGTGCGGGCGGGCGAATATACTTAATATATAGATTTTAATCTACACCATCATCTTTTAACAAGGGGACAATTTTAAAATTATATTTTAATACACACACATACCATAAACAATATACCTGATTTTTATGGACTTGAATATATATACATATATATGAAAACATAACATAAACATTTTCTGCTTATTGTTTTTGTATATGTAAACTTCTAAGTTGTATATTTTATGTATCGTAAATTTGTAACGTAAAATATTTTATGTACCGTAAGTTAAGTTTCTGTATCGTAATGGAAATTTCTTTATCGTAGATATGTAATGTAAAATATTTTCTGTATCGTAAGTTAAGTTTCTGTATCGTAAGCTTAATTTCTGTATCGTAAGTATGTACCGTAAGTTAAGTTTCTGTATCGTATATGAAATTTCTATATCGTAAGCTTATATCGTAAAACATTTTATGTCCCGTAAATTCAATTTCAGTATCGTAAATTTGTAACGTAAAATATTTTATGTACCGTAAGTTTTAAAGTTGAAAGCCTTAGATGATTTACAAAGGAATTTCCTTAAAAACAAAATACAATTGAACCAATGATTTCCAAGATGACCAAAAAAAAAAGGAGTTTTATCCTAAAGACATGATATTCAGTTCAAAAATATATATATATATATAGATAATTTTCCAATAAATTCACACCTCCTAACAATTATAATACCAAACTGAAATGTGGAAAGTTTTCTTGGTTTTTTTCTGTTTTTATTATATCAAATTTATTTTTGTATTGTGATAAATACTTGGTAAATGGGCCGTCATAGAAACTGTCATGGGCCCCGAAACGTTATAAAGATCCATTCAGATTCCTTTAGAGTATCACTCCCTCTCTCTGTCTCTCTCTCTCGATCTTTCTTTAGCATTTTAACCGAATAACATGACAGCAATCCCCAGGTGGGCTAAATTTAAAAACCCATCCCAAAGAGAGATGTCGTCAAGATGCCAACAAACTGCATTCTAAATTTGTTGTTGGTAAAAATGTTCGAAGGGTGGCCAAAAATATATATTTCGGGGAGTATGTGAATACACAAATCTCAAACATATATATACTCTATACTATATATACTATATATATATGTTTTTACTTATTTGGATGTAAATCTATATTTTGTTCGTGTGCGATGAGAAAAAAGGTCACGGTTCCTAAGGGAAATTCTTAGTTTTGGAACAACAATAACATGGTAAAAGGGAACTTTTTAAGAAAATATAAGTTATTAATAATATTATGGTATTATTTTTGACTATTTGATTAAGAAACTTCCATATATGTATTCTTATCTTAAGGTTTTTATACAAAAAAAAACATCATGAAATAATATATCTTATAGATTTTACTCCTTATTAAAAAAATGAAAAACTTTTCTTAATACTAAATAAAAATAATGAAAACTTTTTGTTTCCTGATTATACTATCTTAAAGTTGAAGAGAAATATGTTAAGTCTAAACAAATTTAATTTCATTAAAAAAATAAAATTGAAAGTGGAAAAAACTAACAAAAAAAAAACCTAAATAAAAGCGAGACAGAATATATGAAGATTTTTCATGCTTATCGGCGAGCCATCTATATATGTATAAGTGTGTGTATGTGTATGTGTGTGCTTAATAATTTTCCACAGATAACCTCAAGTGCAAGAAGAATTTTTTTATTAATTTTTGTTTTTTTTTCTGTTTTTTTTTGACGAGGACATACCGGGCGAACCGACAAACAATCACAAGTGCCTCGGGCCAAAAAAAAGAGTCAGAGAATCAGAGTATCAGAGAAGGTGCACACACACACACTCATGTACCTTCAATGCTGTTGGTAATGCTTCTGCTGTTGCTGCTGCGGCGGCGGGGCGGGGGGTCGTTTATCGTTTGTTCATTTTGTTGTCGGCTGTCGTCAATTGCTGCTTGTTGAATACCCTGTAAAGCGGGTATATTAAGTGGGATTCATAGAAGAAAACTATTATTATGAAAGAACCTTTAGGGAAATTGGTTTACTTCGATCTTGGAACGCGTATAGCTTCTGAATAATTGGATCAAGAATGATATATGTATATATTTTTTTTCGTTTTCTTCTTCTGTTTCTGTATAATTTTTAGTTCCTCAGTTTAGGATCTAACAAGCTGAAACTTTGGTTAAAAGTTTTCCCTTTTTGGGTGCAGTTGCAGATCATTTTGGAGAAATCGTACCAGATCGTACCACACTATATCATAGCTAGAGCTGTCATACCAAATGAAGTTTCGGGAAAGTCAAATCTCCCGAGATTAGCCCATGGAACTTCGAGCTTATTGTGAAATTTCACGATTAAATAGAATAGTTGGGAATTGGAAATGGTTTTGGAACCTTTTATATGATATGGTACATAAGTGTATTTTACAGGGTATTGTCAAGTCGTTCATGCCTGCTGCTGCTGCTGCATCCAACATTCTAATGTGTGTGTTTTTGTTTTTGTTGTTGTTGTTGTTATTGTATTTATCTGAAGCATTGCACTCTCAACATTTCGAGTGGGTCCTTTTGTCGAAGCACCACTTTGTTGTGTTTTTTCCTGCCCTTTACAGCCGTGTGGCAACAACAACACTCTGCCCCTCTTCGTCTCTGCCCCTGACAACACACAAGGGTATTATCAGACCGATACGAAGTATGTTACAAGTGTATGTACATATATGGTATAGCTTTCTCTATATATTATTATGAAGGAACCTTTTGGGAAAATGGGTTTACGATAGGTTCACGATACTAGGTTCACTTTGATCTTGAAAGGCGTTTAGCTTCCGAATAATTGAATCAAGAATGACGAAAACAAACCATAAAATGAAGTGTGTAAAGACTTTTTTGACAGTTGAATTTAGTGTCTTTGTTAGTATTTTTAATGTTTCTTTGTTATTCTTTATGTTTGTAAAGTTAACAAATCTTCTGAGATTATGCCAAGGAACTTCGAGCTTTTATTGTGAAGTTTTACGAATAGGAAAGATAACCATTAGAACTGGTTTTAGAAAACTTTCTATGATATCGTAGTGCCCCAAACCGGATGCCATATATCGCCACCTTCTATATATCCCCTTCATTATAGCTATCCCCATGCAATCTGACAAAACGGTCATCAACACTTGAATAAATATGAAGTAAGTTTGTAAAGGAAAAAATTCTGTTGTCTTTAAGTTGTTTATTAGGTTTTTTCTTTCTTAGTTTTTTCCTTTTTTTTTTTTGGGGTATTGTTGCTTTGACCCGCCATTTTGTGTCCTTGAGCCTTGAGTCTGCTTGTCGCGCTCGGCTCGGAAGGAAGTCGGAGATGTAGCTGTCTGGATGCCTTTTCCACCCCCCCACCCACACCCACACCCACACCTACACTGTAAAGAGAGAGAGCGAGAGAGAGAGACGATTTAATAAGACGCAGACATTGTTATGGGCCGCAATCAGGATGCAGGCTCACATTTCCCACAGGAAGAAGAAGAGAAGAGACGCATTCGAAGGGGAAAAGCCATGGGGCAGGCACAAACATGCTCAGACACGACACGACAGTCATATGTGTGTGTGTGTGTGTGTGTGTGTGACCTTCACACAAGACACGTGGAGCCGAGACAAGGACACGAACATCTGAGGACACGAAACTGAGACGAAGCGGAAGGGCGGAAGGGAAAGGATGAAGTCTTTGCAGATATTCTTCACCCATCTCGCTCTCTCTCTCTCACACACTCCCTGAGATGTACTCAAGTTTAATGTCCCTTTTTGCTCCTTTTTTTGCTGTCTGGCAAAGTTTTGTTGTTGCGAGACATACGTTGCCACTTCTACCCCACCCCCTTCCCCCTACTCAACACCTACCCCTCCCCTATCATCACCCTTTGACATCTGCAGAGAAATTTGTGCCAAACTTTTGCAGACAGCCCGCAAAAATCAAACCGAAAAAAATAGTTAAAATAATTCCTTTTTCTTTTCCGCTCGCGCACCCCTCTTACAACAGCCCCACACCTCCACCCTCTCACCCCAAAGACATTTGTAAATCTTTAATGTAATTATGTCTCCTTTTTTTTTTGTTGTCTTGGGCAAATGACCTTGATTAGCAATACATTGCAATATGTACATACATTTTAATGTGCCACACCTCCTGTTGCAAGCCGCCCGCCCTCTTAACATGAATTGAAGTTGTTTGAGCTCTTTGAGCTACATTTACCATACAGCAACATATACAATATGTTGACGCAACTTGTTGCTAATCGATTGTCGTCAGCAAGAAAGAATTTCACTCAAATGTTGCTCACTCGCTCTCACGCCATGTCGGCCGCTGCTGCTGCTGCTGTCGCTCAATTACTCATTCCGCGTGCTCACCACAGTGTGGTGTGTATTGTGTGGTGCGGTGTGCGCTCACTCACGAATTGCCGGCACATTTTTCACTCGCGAAAGTGCTAGAGCGCTCGCTACCTTTTGCGCAATGATATATGGCTTGGCTGCTGCTGTTTCAATTGTTGGTGAAATTTTGGCCTGCATAGCGCACAGCACAGACAAATGAATTCATATGTATGTATGCAAATACATGTACTTACATGCATATGTACATATGTACATACATACAGTATAAATATATACAAACATTGTGAAATACCGGCGTCTGTGCTGATTTTTTGCGCTTTTAAAAGCTTCTTGTTGCGAGAGAGAGAGCAAAGACAATTGAACTTCTCTAGACTCTGGACTGAACTGAAATCGCTCTTGAGTGAAACTCAAACAAAAAACATATGCAGGCGCGATTATGAAATGAACTGTAAAACAACTAGTTGAGTATGCTCAACTAGAAAATACCTTTAATTGCATTCAATACTGCTATTGCTTGTTGATTTACTTCAATCTTTCAAAATTCAAACATTCTACATGGCCAAATCGACTCGTCTAATTGATGCTGATTAAGAATACATATACTTTATGTTGTCTTTTGTATACATTTCCACAAACCAATATACCCAACACATATGTACATCGACAAAGAGAATATGGTTTGGCTACGATGTAGGAGCAACATCTGAAATTTAACGGGATCGCTAAGCAAGTGCTGAAAGAAACGAAACGAGACATAAATACCCTCTACCCCAATATGATATAATAAAAAATTAAATTATTTTATTTATTTATTGATTGATAAAAATAAAAGTTAGCTTAATGAAGAAATCAAAATTGAGTTTTTCTCTCATTTTGTTAGATAATTGTGCAAAGTTAGCATAAGAATAAACTACCCCTTCCCATGATAGGAACTTGCAAGAAGATTAAAGCAAAAGTTAAAAGATGCCAAAATCAAATGCAGCTACAACAACAAGAGAAATGAAGTACGGTAAAACATCTAACACTTGTATCACCCTTCGCCCTTTTCACGATCACAATGACCAAAGCCCGAGACAGCAGCAAAGACAATCAAATCAAAAGCAATGCTAATATTCGCACACACTCAAGAGCGATTTGTCCAGTCTAGAGTAGTTGCATTGTCTTTGGAGCGAGCGAGTCGACAAGCTTTGTCGTTCTTGGCTTTTGTCTTGAGTCACTTCTTTGCCGACGCTGGTCGCTGCTGCTGCTGCTGCTGCTCGTAAAACGAAACCAAACATATCAAACGAAGCGTGCGCTCTTCTTTGTGCTTGCATGTGTGTGTGTGTATGTGCAGGTCCAATCCTTTATAAAGCTCGACGCTGCATTTGCTGTCTCCTGCTTTGCTTGCTGGATGTTTCTGCCTGTCTGCCCGTGTTTCTGTATGTGTGTGTGTGTGTGTATATGAAGCGACTGTACCACAAACGGCAGCAGCGCGTCTTTGGCAATTGTCTTTGTCGCTGTCTTCTTTGCGTATTGTTATTTTTGCAGCTGCTGCTGCTGTTTCTGACTGTGTTTACTCGTGTTAGGCATATTATTGCTGTTGTTGTTGTTGCTGTTCTTCTCCTGCTGTCACAGCCACTTCTTTTCTCTGTTCTTCGTCTTGCCGTGTCGTGCCTTTTGTGTGTGTGTTTTAGTTGCCTTTTCTGTGTGTTTGCACTTGTGCGTAATCCTTGCGAATTTCATCATTTGCATTTCATTTGTCATTGTCTATCGCACCATCTCTCTATCACTCTCTCTCTCTCTCTCTCTCTGGGTAAACAAATGTATTTGGAATTGAAGTGAACTCGATATATTCTCTCTGGCTCTCTCTTGCATTTTGTTATTGTTTTAGTCATCTGTTTTGATCTTTTGATTTCGCCAGAAGTCATTTTAAACTTAAGCGTGATATTATGAAATTCGAAAAGCCTCAAAGCTCTAAACGCCCACTGGGCGCCTTTTCGGCCTAACTACATTTATGAATCATGCCAAATGTAGCTTTTTAAAGCTCATCAATTTACTACTTCAGTGCTATTGCATTTTTTTGCTCAACAACAGCAACAACAACAACAATGACAACGACAATAACAAAGCTAACTGGCGCCATGAACGAAACGAAACGAAACGAGCAAAGCAAAACAAAACAAAATAACCAAACAAAACAAAAGTCAAATGCGACAAATGGCATGCTCTAATTTGTTTTTGCTTATTTTATTTTCTATCGGAATATATGCAAGTACATACATACATACATACAAGTACATGTACATATGTGTTTAGTTATCTATAACGTATTAATTAGTTATTTATTATTAACAATTATCATTTACTCAAATTAACTAACATAAATCTTAGTTTTAATCCACTTTATCATTCCGAGACAGTATTAAAAGTTTCCATTACATACCGTTGCGTGTATGCATGTGTGTGTGTGTGTATTTCTGCACACTTAATGGGAATTTCTTTGGGTGTGTGGGTGTAACGACGCAGTTTACAACAATGTTGTCAAAAGTAAAAAATGTGCTGCGGTTTTCTTTTGCTTATCAACAATTGGACAATTGGCCAATGCAAATAAAAAACTAAATATATTTGTGTGTAAGTGTATTGGTCTCAGTTTTAGTTGTTGCGACGCATTTAAATTGCAATTACAGCAACACACACCTGCCAACAGCAATAACAACAACAACAACTGCGACGCCTTCTTATCAACTGTAAAAACTGTTACAAGCATGTCAGAGCGAGCGAGCGAGCGTAAGACACAGTGCAAAAAGAGTGAGTGAGACAGAGAGAAAGGCGAATGTGTGTCCAACCTTCTCCTCCTCCACCCCGTCGCATTCGCATTCCCGATTACAATGTTGCCCCCCACGTGTAAGCTATTAAAATAGTGCATATGCAGGAAGACCAATGAGTGGGAGTGCGACAGCAACAGACGGTGCTAGAGTGAGAGCGCGCGAGAGTGCGATTCTTGGATTTTGCACACTTCTAACGGAATGTGTTTGCGCCAAAGCAAAAAAAGCAAATCATATACAGTTATTCAAAACTAAAAACAAATTCATATTACGCTTTTTTATGACTTACTTTATTTCGAATTAGCATTAAAATAAGATCATTTTACATACAAAAAAACTTATCCGTAAAATATGTAAAATCAAAATCATTTGAAACTACTGAAATTCGGTTTAGTTGTAAGAACAATAGGATAAAGGATAGTTAGCGATAGCTTGCAGCTGTATTCTATTTATAGACATAGCTGTAAAAGTGCCGTTAACTTCACTCTCAATTTGCTTCGAACTGCAACGGTGAACAACGAACGAAGAGAATTTGCGATTTCTAGTGATTTTCTTTTGGGCTATTATTTCCATACATATGTATGTGTGTGTGTACACATGTATGTATGTACATATGTACTTGTGAAGTGTAAACTTGGAAGTTACAGTTTCTTCCATTCGCTTGTGTCACAGCAATCTAAAACTGGAACAGTTCACTTATGTATGCATGTGTATGTGTGTGTAATTTGATATATGCATATATACATGTATGTATGTTTGTATTGTATGTATGCTCTTTTGAATCCTGTTGCGTACCTGTCAATATTATTATATGCCAATGAGTTCGATGCCCGCCGCTTAGTACAAACCCTGTGTGACAAGTTCCTCCCCCGTTCATCCCCCCGGCGCACCCTTCTCCACTATCTGCACTCCTACACACACATCCCTTTAGCCTTTGTTGTTATGTTTGTGTTTTTTTTTCGCTTGTTTTGTAGTTCATTCTAACTAGATATTGAAACCTACCTCAAGGTTTCCTATAAAGATGTTTTTTTTTTATTTTGTTTTAGTTGTCGTTGCTCAAAGCTCGAGAGTTCAATCAACTTGAGAAACTGAGAAATTAAAGTTGCCAACTACAGTACTAAGGTGTACTAAGGGGGGGTGGAAGAAGCGCAAGTGTGGGAGGTCAGGGACAAAGGCGAAACAGAACAGAACAGAACTTTAATTGCTTAAAGGCACGCAACGTGCCAAAAAGCACCTACATATACATAAACAAATACAAATATAGACAAATACACACACGTGTACATCTGTGTGTATTGAAATGTGTAGAGGAATTTCTACGTGCATGCATTTGCATATGCACAATTTTTCACTTAATTGTTATTGTTTATTTTCAGTTGTACAATAACAAAAAGCTAGGCAAACGCATTTTTGTTTTGTAAACAAAACTTGACATGCGCGATTTCACTCAAAACAAACACGTCTCCACACACACACAAACACTCACACAAATGCTCAGGCGCGCAAGCATTCATGTGCTCACACTCAATACGTACGTACGAACGAATGTACTCAAAAGTTGCCGGCCGGCAGCGTCCAAGAACAAAGGTAAATAAACAGAGAGCGTCGTCGGCGAAACGCTGAGAGCGTGACACGTGAGTAACTCTGATAGCTTTCGTTACGCTGTTTAATGAAATTCACATTGAGCCCCATTGCAAAGGCAAAGGCAATACAACTACAACTACTCTAGACTGGACAAATCGCTCTTGAGTGATTTTTCTTTTCCGAAACATATGCATTACTTTTGATTTTTGTCTTTGCTCGGGTCTCGGGCTCTGCTCATCGCGCCCGCATACATATGTTCGTTTTCGTTTGAGTTTCACTCAAAAGCGATTTGTCCAGGCCAGAGTCTTTGGTGCTGGTTGGTGCTGTTGATTCTGTACGTACGAGTTGTTCTTGCTTTGCGAGAACGAGCGACGACGAGCGGCTTGTGTGTGCAAAAAACCACCATGCAATGGCCATGTTTTTGTTTCAACTCAACTAACTTTTCGCTTTTCTCACCATCTCACCACGCTCAGAGAGTGAATACCGCAGCTGATAGGGCAGACTGTTCGTGCGACCAATTTTAGACAGCACTCTTATTTGTGACGTCGGCACGGCTGAACGTGCGACATGCGAGTAGTTGGCTCTTCGTCTTTGTAGATTTTGGCTGTTTCCCGCCCAACAAATAAAAAATAAAAACTAAACTATAAAAGAAATAAATAAATAAGAAGTAATCACCACAAATACCTTAACTAGGCAAAGCAATAGACGACAACACCACTCTGAATTAAACTAAACACACATAACTACCAAACTTGAATTAAATATCAATAAAAAAATCACAAATAAATCCTGATGAACTTAACTTGATGACCAAAAAAAAAAAAACAAATAAAGAGGCATCAAAAATATAACGAAAAAGGCAAAACTAATTACAAGTGTAAAAAAATTCAATGCATAAATTTGTATTTGAACAAATGGACTAGCGACAAAAAGTTCAATTCTATTTTTCGAGGCATTTGCATTAAGATTTGTACATTTTATTACAAATCGCCGCAACACAGTGCTCTGCAGCAAAAGTGAATGTGAAGTTGAAACCCATATAAAAAAATATAAGAAATAAAAGAAGAAAAAGAAACAACAACTCCGACTCGTATTGCAGCAGCCGAATAAAGTACCGCTACTACAACAGTACAACAGTACAGTAACAACAACAAGTAGACAATCGTAGACCTTGCCGAGTGTCTGTGTCTCTTCTTTTTTGTGTGCAAGTGTTTGTGTGTTTTTGTAACAAAAAAAAAAGGAGAGTAGAAGGAAGGCAGGCAGCGCGCAATATCGCCGGAATAGCAATAGATGCCGTTTCTTTGCAATTTGCAATTGCCTACTGCTGTAGGAGAAGAAGAAGGTTTGCAAAAGCAACAAAAAATATATTACTTGACGCGCAACTCGACGACGACGTACAACAAATAGAATTTGTTGGTGTGAAACAAAATTTTGTTTTTTTTTCTTGTTGTTGCTAACAGTTTGAGCTTTGGTCTCTCTGTTTAGTATTTGTTTTTTTTCGGGTGAAATTGTTATTTTTGCTTTCTGCAAATTGGATTAAACATTTTTAATACACAAATACATACATAATACATACTACTATTACAACAAGGAACAAGCAACAGCACACACAAAAGGTAAGCTAAAACACAAGTGCAAAAATAAAAATTTAGTTATAAAAATAAACTGTGTTCAATTAAAGTGACGTGTATACATACATATACACAAATGTGTGCACATATTGCAATTCGCCATTAAAAGCAACAGGAAGAACGAAACGAAAAAAAAAAGCGAGCAAAAGGCAATAAGTGAAATGGAAAGCACAGCTGCATAGAAAACCACAAAAAAAAAAAACAGAAAAGAAAAAAAAAACAGTTCGGCTATTTCTTCTAAGAATGTGTGTGAGCGCCAAACACAGACACACACACAGACACATAAACGAGTGCACGACAAATTCTTTGCATTTGATTTTTTTGTTCGTCGTATCGCTTTCTGCCGTTTTTGCGTGCTGCGTTGAGAATGATGCCGTCGTCCGTCTCTATACTATTAAGTTTTGTTTTTCTGTTTTTTACCGTTACAAGTGCAGTTAGCGCGGCGTCGTTCAAAAGAGAGATGCGAAAGTAAATATTTGTTGCTTCGTTTCGTTTAGTTTGCATTCCCAAAAGGAAGGAGGAACAAGCGCGCGAAATTGTGCGAGCAAGATAGCTAGTTAGATCAAATGCAAAATGAATTAGTTTTATTCGTGTTTGTGAGTGTGTGTGTGTGAAATAAATTATGACAAGACGAGAGAATAAAATAAAGTAATAAATGTCTTTTTCGTGTGTGTTTTTTGCAAAAATAATTAAGAATCAGATTAAATCAAATAAAATTAAAATATTTATTAAATTCAGAAATACGAAACAAATTAGATTTAATTACAAGTTTTTTTTTTTTTTTTGCTATATTCTTTACCGTTGCTTTCAAAATGGCGTCATTTCTTTCAGTGAATCGTAATTGTAATGCGTTACGCACTTTTTCAGTTTCTTAGAACTTGATAAAAAAAAACTTGAAAAAAGAAAATAAATAAATAAAATAGAAAATTATTATCAAAAAATTAACAATAAAAAATTCTCATTTTTTCTAGCTAGAACTTTTGTGCAAACAACAAATAAATTGTTTTTCGTGGACAAAGATTTAAGAAAAACTGTTTCAAAATGGCGACTGTTTGTAACGGTGCCGGATATGTGAGTAGTTCCGACTACGACTATGAGGTCTATTGTCCCCAGTTAAACTTTGATGATATCGAAATGAATGAGATACTGGAAATGGGACTGGGCCTACCATGTATAACAGAAATGGGCAACAGGTTGCCCAGCATAGAGAATGATATTGCCAAACTGGATGCCGATGATTGCTATGAAGCACCGATAAGTCTCGCAATGCTGGACGATTCGAATGACATTAAGCCCGAGATACGTAATGGGGATTGTATGTGGGGTGTGTGCAACATTAGTGCGGGCAACAACAACAACGGCAACAGTACCGCCAGTCACAACATAAACATAACAAACACAAACAATAATGACAACACGAACTCAAATTCGGCTGCATCCAGTTACAGTGAGAGTAGCGCCATGCCACCAGCAATTGTCACAGGCAGCACTCTGATGATTAAACGTGAACCAATCGATGATGAACAGAAAGAGGAACAGCAACATAAACATAATGATTACAACAACAACAGCAGCAACGGCAGCAGCAGTCACAACAAGAGGCACAACAGCAGTGCAACAACAACAACAACAGTTTCAATACCAGCACGTTCTTTGACACGTTTCGTTAGCAAACCAATTGTCGAACCGTATATACCGCCCGGTGGTTCCCTCTTGCGCAAGAGCAACACCCATCAGCGCCAGCAACAACAACAACAACAACAGCAACTGAAGCAACAACAACAACAGCGTTATGCATACAACCCTGTTAGTGACATGAACAGTTATGAGATGACAGAATTCCGTCACAATGTGGATTTGACCGCTTGCGTTATGGGCAGCAACAACATCTCGTTGACAAGCAGCGCCGATGCCAACTATATAGATCATCTGAGTCGGGAACTTCAGAATACGAGCAAGGAACGTATCGATTTGCCGTACCGTGTCGAATCGAGTCAGATAAGCGATGTACTCGAAGTGGTTTATAGTGATCAACAGAAGCAGCAATCGATGATGGCAGCAGCAGCGGCGGCGGCCGCAATGGAAAAGTTAACTTCTGCCGTTGATGTATCGGCGGCAGTGGCAAGTTTGTCGCCACCTGCAACAACGGCCACAAGTTCCGATTGTGATTCGGATGATGGGGAATGTTCGTTGGGCGAATGCTCTACGACATCGCTGGATATCAACGTTGGTCACAACATCGGTGGTGGGGGGAGTGGACTCTTCATGTTGCATCACAGTGATCACAGTTATACGCGTTGCAACGAAATGGAAACCAATTTGGAGACACCTTCCGATTCTGGTGAGTAGAGAAAATCATTTCAATCTTCAACTGTTATATGAAAACTTTTTGTTATAACTGTTATACTCAGGAAGTAGAGTTGTTAATCTTTCTTTCTTTCAATCTTCAACTGTTATATGAAAACTTTTTGTTATAACTGTTATACTCAGGAAGTAGAGTTGTTGTAATAGTTTTATATACTTGCCCCACACCCCAAACAAAAGCAGCTGTTGCAACTACTACTGTGTGTCGCCCCCACAGATAAAAGTGCATTTTCCCCCATTCTTCCCCCTCTCTGCCTCACCACCCACACACACACTTGTGTGTGTGTGCATCATCCTTTTTACAACGACGAGAGAGACATTCAACTAGTGTGTTGCTTGCCACACTCACTCAGTGTGTGTGTGTGTGTGTGGGTGGAGATGACGCGCCTAAAAAATATAAAAATCGATCTCGCCTACGTCAACAGCAAACGTAGTAAACTGTTTTTTTTTTTTTTGTCGCTTTTTGCTTCTTGCTGTTGCTGTACGCAACATTTACAGCAACGACGACGACGACGCCCACATGCTGCTTGCTGCTTGCTGCTTGCTGCTTGATGCTTGCCCCAACAGCAGACACCGAGTGTTGCGCTGTTTGTTCTCGGCCTTTCTATGTGTGTGTGTTAGTGTGTGTGTGTTGGTTAAAAAGCTTTTATTGATTTTCCAACCCTCACACCCAGAGTCACATCGCCGCATCCCCCCCCTACCCTCCCATCCCACCCCACCCCTTTATAGCTAGCATTATTTCGTACATATTTCCGTTTGGCGCCTTCTTGCCTACGCATTACAAAAAGCGCCAACGATTCTCCCTGCCCTCCACCCCTGCCACACTTCCCCCTCAAGTGGATGGCGCGTGGCTTTCATGGCTCATTATGTGTTCTCGTCGTTTCTCTGTCTCTCCTGCGTATATGTGTGTGTGTGGGTGTTTGTGTGTGTGTGTGTGACCTGCCCGGCCTACTACCACCCGCCCCGCCCTCATGGCGTCATCCTCTCCAAAAAAAAATGAAAGCATCCCCAAGCGGCGGCGGCGGCGCCCGTCTTGCGCAGTTTGTGCTACGCCCAAAAAAGTAATAATAATAATAAAAACACACAAAAATGAAAAGAAAACAAAACAAAAAAAAAAGTAACGGCGCATTTCTCGAACTCTCTCTGTTCTCTCCACTTCTTCTCCTCTCTTTCTCTGTCATTTTTGCTGTCAAATCACATTTTTCAAGGATGTCTGCGCTCATGCTCCCTTTTGCTGGCGTCAACTCTGTCCCTCCCCCTTCCTTCGCCCAACCCCCCCGCACACTTGCACGGTGTTTTAGAGGAAAGCATATTTGGCCTTAGCTTTTTAGTTTTTTTTTTGTTTTTTTGTGTTGGGTTCAATGTCTTGTTGCTAATGCCACCATTTACTACTGCTTCCTCTTCCTCAACCACAAACATATTGAACGACCCTCGCACACTTCACTTTGCCATTTTACTACGACGAACTACTACTACTACTACAACTACTACAACTACTACAACTACTACAACTTCTACTACTTTACTACTACTACTATTTGTACTCGTGTGTGTGTGCACAGACACAAATACAATTGCAATTTGGCGCGTAAAGTTTTTTTTTTTTTGCCGTCATTCTTTCATTCACAAGCAGGCTGCCTGCACACAAACTGCCAGACACCCACACACATAAGAGCGAATCTTGTTCCTTATTGCGCTTTTTGTGCTTCTGTGTGTGTGTGCGCCCCCCAGCGCATTATTATTAGTATTTTTATTATTATTGTGATTGGTACCTTGTTTTTGGTGTGCGCGCGCGAAAACAAAACAAAACAAAACATGCACATGCATGCATACACACACACAAGCGCACCCAAGATAGATAGTCTCGACGTCAACATCGACAGCGACGTCAACGTCAACGTAGCTAGCAAAAATTGCACATTTAGTTCTATCACTCTCTCGCTCTTGCCTGTTTTGTTGGTGGGCAGTGGTTGTGTGCCGAGTGCACTCACACTGCTAAAGCTAGCGCATTGCAGGCGACGACATATACTCAGACAGCAGCAGCAGCACCGTTATTTGTATACACTTGCACGGGGGCCATAAAGATTTGTTCACATTTTTATGTGCAATTTACTGTTGAATATGAAATGAAGAGATCGTTAAGGGTATTTAATGTGCGAATTGTAAAATTTTATATTCTTGTTCTTGTTTATTATTGTTTTCATCTTGTTACTGTTGTTGTTGTTGGGATTTATTTATTTTTTACTGTTGGCGCTGATTTGGTTGTGTCGGTTGTGTCTGTTACTAGGCGCGCTCAATTCTCTGCCTATTTTTCATTTCTATATACACACATACGCCTATACGCCGCCTGTCTTATGCTTATGCGCGTATGTGTATGTGTGTGTGTGTGTTCAACTATTAGCGAAAAACGCCCACATAATAAAATAGCTTTTTTGGTGGCTGCTGCTAGTCGCTTGAATTTCGTTATGTGTATTTGATATGCGTACGTATATATGTATGTGTGTATGTGATTTTAGCAAATGCGATTGCCAAAAAGACGCGCGCGTGAGATGATAAAAAAAAAAAAACGCTTAACGTGCGAAAGTTTATTGTTGTTATAGTTGTTCGCTTTTTTTCCACTGATAAGCAGTAGTTGGCTGCGTTGATAATTGAAAAACGTAACATTAGTCTGCTGTGTATGTATGTATGTATGTGTGTGTAGATAATTTGTCAAGAGGAAAGCGTAATATCAACTTGATACGCACACACAACGTACGCATGGCAACAAAAATAAAAAAAAATCAAATTCAAACGCAATTTCAGCATATGTTTTGCGTATTTCAAATTTTTACGCACAGCAACAGCAGCAGCAGCAAAAACTATCAACTACAGCAGGTGAGCGCTGCAGATTAAATGGTTGTCGCCGTCACTATGCGTGTGTGCGTGTATGTGTGTGATAGAGCGCGCGTGACGCTTCATTAGCGGTAAAACAGATCACAATGTAAAATTAGAAGAAGAGAAAGAGACAAAGATATTAGCTGCAAAAAAGTAACAGTTTTTAATTGTAACTGTTAACTAGATGAGCATTTATACACAGATAATCTTCATCTTCTTCTTGATCTTGTTGTATTATTGGCATTTTCGCACCTTTTCACAACAACAACAACAACTTACTGATACGCAGTTGTGCTTTGTGCTTTGTGCGTGTGCGTTTTTTTTTTTCGGGTACCAAAGCCAATTTGACTAAAAAAAAAAAAATGTAAATGTTAATGAACTGAACGAAGGTCGAACAATCATAAAATAGTGCGTAGAATGAAAAAAAAAAAAAAGCGAAACCAGGAACGCGCAAATGTTTATGAGAAGAGCTTTTTGAGTGTGTTCTTGCTGCGGTTGTTGTTGCCTTTTTGTGTGTTTGAGTTACCAATTAAATAAAACTAACCAAAAATAGTGCGACGATGCGTGCTGTGGGCAGAAACGAAACTTAAACACACACACACATACATACTTAAATAAACTTGTGTACATAGAATTTTATTCATTCCATTTTTACCATATTTTTATTATTACTATTCTCTGTTTTTTTTTTTTGGCATTTCTGTTTCCTTTTTTGCTTTTACTTTCAACACACAACAACAACCACAACAACCAAATTTATGCGTCTGGCGTCTTTCTGGTAACGTTTAGTAGCGGCGGCGGCGGCGGCGGCGAGTTACAACATTTGCCCAACCCAAAAAAGCGCCACCCAACAACAAGAACAACAACCAGCAACATAAAGCTTTAACAATGGTCCAAATGCTGTGTGCGTGTGTTTGTGTGATGACGACGCACACTTACTTATACACACATACACCAAAAAAAAAGTTTTTTTGCTTATGCTTCTTACGCTGCTTTTGCTCTGTTGCTAGGCGCGCGTCTTTGTCTCGCACTGCGTGTGCGTGTCTTTCTTCTCTCTCCCGCTTCGTTCGTCGTGTGTCTCTATGCGCGCTCGCGCTCGTGTTCATTATGTGTGTGTGTGTGTGTTAGTGTGTGTGTGTGTATTGCTTATTCGCACACGTGAAGCAATAAATTGTTATGCTCAAGGTCGAAGCGCGTATTGCCCTCTTCTTCTTACACACGCACACTCTTCAATGCGCGCGGCTACATTTTTATTTTAATATAATAAATACCCTTTGCCAAAAAAATTTGAATTTTTCACATCAATTTTTTTTTTGACTGAAATACAATATGATATACATATATATATTGGCCATATCGAAAAGATATATAATATTTATATAATATATATTTTTAAATATAATCTGCAAGGGTATAAGATCTTCGGCATTTCATGTTTGTTTTTTGGTTTTTTGTCTCTTTATTATTATTTTGTTTTTGGCAATGACGGCGCCGGCGACGCCAACGAGCCTCCCTTTTTACGACTTTGGAAAGCTTTGTTGTTGCTGTATACATATACATATACATATACATACATACATATGTACATGCATATTCGCGCGATAACACAATGTTGCCAAAGGTTTTTGCAAGGTTTGGCACGCCCAAAATGTATGTTGCTGAACTTGCTTGCTCGAAATGTTGCCAGACGCATTTTACTGTCGTTTTTCATAATTTATGCTCTGTGTGTTTGTGTGTGTGTGTGAATGTATGAAGTATTAGATGTTGGCGCATTGCGGCATTGCCAGTGGGCGGTACAAATTGCCGCCACATCAACACCCCCCCAGGCCATCGCTCTTAACGACATTTTTATTGTAATTGCGCTTTTTTATCTTTCGAGTGTTGTTTTTGTCTTTTTTTTGCGACATTTATCACATTTGAAAAGGGTTAGGTTCAAGTATGAGTCATTCTTTGTGCTCTTGTGATAAGTTTTGCGTGTGTGTTAGCGGAGAGGGAGGAGGGTGGCGCCGGAAGGGGAAATAAACGAACGAAAACGGCGCGAATCAAATTACAAACAAAACTTGTGTTGCGGCAACATGTTGCGTCGTCCCAAAAACTGTTAGTTTCAGATGCACTTGTTGTTGCCAAGCGAAACACAACGACAACAACAACAATAACTGCACATTTGTCGTCGCGTGGGAATGTTGCCAGCTAAAAGACCATCTTCCAATGAACACATTTTGTTGTGTTTTGCTCATTTGCAATTGCGATTTGTTGTTGTTGTTGTTGTTATTATATGTGCAAAACCGCAAAACGTCGTTGTTGTTGTTGTCCTAGCTACTTTTATTTCTGTGCTGTGCTGATGCTAGCGACATGTTGCTAACACATGTTGTGTTTATACATACATATGCTGCTGCTGCTGTCTGTCTTCTTCTTTCTATCTCTACTTCTTGCCTGTGTGCTTCTTCTTCTTTTAGCTCTGTGCAATTTGTGCTTTGATTTTTGCAGCCACTTTGGCTCTGCTCTGCGCGCCTCTCTGTGATTGTCATCTCAATGTGCATGTACGTGTGTGTGTGTGTGTGTGTGTGTGCGAGCGTGGGAACGCAGTTTCACAAGCATTTTGTACAGTGTGTGTGTGTGTGTGTGTGTATTTAACAAATAACAAATTGTGCAAAATGCAATAATAAATTGCTGTCGTCATGCTAAATTTCTAAGAATATGCCAAAATTCATTGGAACTCGTATAAAAGTACAAAAGTATACAAAAACAAGAATACGTATAGAATAACAAATAAGAATAAGATGTAAAAGCAGAACAGAACAGGAATTGAATTGAATTTTAATTATAATATACAAATGATATATATGAAATGAAATCATTTTTATTGTGTGCAAAATCCCGTTCAAATTCCAATATTACTCTCTCTCTCTCGCTCTCTCACTCTCTCTCATTAACAAGTTTTCTTCTTCTTTTTTTGGTCGTTTTGTACTTCCCGTTTTTGGTGTTGGGTTTTTTTTTAAGATCATCATCACACGGCAAATGTTATTAAACAATTTACGGGCAACAATAACAATAACAATAAAAAATAATAATAATTTACTTCCCCCCCGCTCTTCCCGCTTCCTAGATGCGTGGGCGTAGCCAAATTGTCGCAAGAGCTTCTTCTTCTTCTTCGAATTGTATACTTAACTAATTTTAATTTTAATTTTTTTTTTTTTATTGTATTTTACGACTGCGGCACAGTGGGCGAAATATTCGAAATCGGTTAATCATTCTAGAATAAGAAATGTTTCTATTAGGAACCAGTGTGCGTCAGTTTTTTTTTTTTTTTGATAGGCATGAATTCATGTAGAATTACATCATATGCCATTTTTACTTGTTATATTCAAATTTCAATTTCATTTGCGCGTTTTTGCAGATTTTATTCTTGTTTCTTTTTTTTTTGTATACAATTGTTTGTTTACATTGCTCAATTCTTAAAGAGCGTGGCGCGGCGTTTGTGTGTGGGTGAGAGAGAGAGAGGAAGAACACACAAATTTGCCACGATTCTTTTTTATTATATGTACACACAAGTATTTATGTTTGCATATGAATGTGTGTGTGTGTGTGTATTGTTTTATCTCGTGTTTTTATCAAGTTGTTGTCGAGGGCAGCAGCAGCAATGAATGACGTCGTTGTTGCTGTAGTTGCCAACGCCGCCGCCCGCTGCGCTCTGTTATAAACATTTATATGTAAATGTGTGTACACATGTACACACATGCCTAAGGCAGCGGCATCATCTCACATATTGATCCCTGCATGGGTGAGAGAGCGAGATGAGCTTAGGGCACTCTCACTGATTATACCGTTATAAATTGAACGAACAAAACTGCACTTGTCGTTTACAGTTGAGTCGAGTCGAGTCGAGTCTTCCTCCCTTTGTTTTTTTTTGCTGCTGCAATCCTTTTTTTCCTTCCTACGCGCCTGTCAATCTGTTGTTTCGCCTGTCTGTCTGTCTGTTCGTTCGTTTGTCATCTTTCGGTCTCTCCTCTCTCTCCCTTTGTTGTCTTTCGTTTTTCAATTAAACTCAATATGCAAATTTTTATAGGGCAAAAGTGTTTTGGCTGCTGCTGCAGCGCTGTCGGCGTCGGCGTCGTCGTCAGCGTTAAAGCACTCTCTCTCTCTCTCTCCCTTTTGCGCTTTCTGCTTCTGTTTCTTCGCGCGCACTTGGTAGCTTTTCATATAAGTTGAGCAACTTATTAAGTCGGGCTCGGCTCGTGTGTCGTATGTTTGTTTCTGTGTATTTGTATGTGTATGTGTGTGTGTGTTTATGCATTTTGTATTTGCAATTGTAATTAACGTACAACAACAACAAGCTGTTTCCTCTTTGCTCGCAGTTTTATAACTATTATTATTATCGTTATTCTTATTATTATTATTATATAGTATTACCAATGCGCTGTTGTTATTTCTCTCTCTGTGTGTATATGTGTGTGTTGATTTGATCTTGGCGCGCTTAGCAACAATAGTTGCCAACAAACTGTTTGCGTTGTGTTGCAGCAGCGAAAACGAGTTTGTCTAGTTTTTTTTTTTTCTTTTCTTCTGTTCGTAAAGCTGCGAGCTTTTATTTTGTTGTTGTTGTTGCTTTAACTGCAACCTCCCCTCTCATGCCTGTCTGCCGCCTTCACCCTACTATTACAGCTGCATTTTATGTGCATTTGTTGTTTTTGTTTTTGTTTGTATACACTGCAATTAATACTTTTTGAGGAAATCCCCCTGACAGTAGTATAAACCATTTGCATTCTCCTCTCGATCGATTTGCGCAACATTTGGAATGCACCACATTTGTTATTGTTGTTATTGCGCTGTGTGTTGCTATAAAAAAAAAAACAATTTACATCGCGCCTTTGAATATAAAATGCAAATCATCATACAATATCAGCGTCACTCTCTTTCTCTCTCTGTCTCTATCTACTTATTCTGCCTTGTTGTTGTCGCCGTCGTCATCTCTAACTGCATGTGTGTGTCTGTGTTGTGTTGTGTGAACGATTGTTGTCAGCGGGGAGGACTTAGACCTGTGTGATGGTGGTCGATGTCGTTTTCGTTGTCGTTCTGCTTGTCGTTTTCGTCGTCGTCGTTGTTGTCGCCGTCGTCGGTTGGGATCCGCCGCGCTCTTCTCGCGCGGACAAAAACAAAAAAGTGCACAGCAACATTTTTGTGCTGCGTCAGCAACAAGATGATGGAAGAGAGAGCAACATTGTTGCTGCTCTGCGGCCGGCCGCATTCCTTCAGCTCAGATGATGCTTGGCTTGGCCTGGTCTGGTCTGAGCTTGAGACTGCAAAATGCAAAAGAAATGTTTAAAATGGCCGTTGGGCAACATTCTTTCGGTCTGCTGCTGCTGCTGCTGCTGGGGTCTCGGATAAGGTCGGTCTGCGGCTTGTCTAGCCAGCTAAACATAATGATGATGTTTGAGCATCGCATCATCATCATCATTATCAAATTGTTGGTGGTGGTTCGGTGGGTTTTTTTTTTTCTGTTTTCATTAGTATTTGTTCTTTATATATATGCACATGCAACATGTTGCCAAAGGTGGTTATGGCAACGCTTGGCTGCATTGCCTTCTTCCTCCTCCAACCTTCGTTCGTCTCCTCTCTCTTTCTTTCTCACATTTTACTCTTGTTTGCGGTCGCCGCGTTCGCCGCTCTGCTGCACTGCACTTGTACTCTTGTACTTTTGCGCTTGAGCTTGGACTTGAAATCACACACAGCGTGTGTATGTATGTGTGTGTGTGTGTAGGTAAAGGTACAAATGTACCAAAAACTATGTACACTCAATTTCAATATGATGGATATACCGTAATTTGTGACATAAGCTTCGCTCACAGCACAATGCTATTGAACTGCTTTTGCTGGCTTCTTCTCGTTCTACTTCTTCTTCTTCTTCAGCTAGTTTGCACAGTTGTCAAGAGAAAAGAAAGAAGACAAATATACACACACACACACATGCATGCATGCGCATGTATTTTATGCTCATAACATAATCAGCATTTGTGCAAATAACTGTACATGCATGTATATATTCTCTTGGATACCAATTGGACTTTTTTTTTAGTAAAGTGTTGGTGTTGGTGAAGGGGTGTGAGGGGGCAAGGGTTGACATGTATTTACTTACCGCCTGCTGTGATAAGCAGAAAGTTTCTTATTTTATTATTTTTTTTTGGCAATTTTTACAGTGTGTGCTTGTTTGTTTGTATGTGTGTGTGTGTGTGTGTAATTTGATTAAAAGCATTCCAAAAATGGGGCTGGGCCAACACATATTTGATTGCAACAGCTGCTTTGTTTTGCTGCTCGTCGTTTTGCTTTAGTTTAGCTTTGGCTTGGTTCAATGGACGGCGCGCGCGCCAAACGGAAGCGCCAAATTAACAACGGAAGCTGAAAATCCGCCGCCTGCGGAGCGACACACAGAGAGAGAGAGAGAGAGAGAGAACGCGTGGGTGGCACAGATCGCAACATTGCAACATACCTCTCTCGCTCTCTTTCTCTTTCTCATCAACAAAACTGTACATCTTTATCAACAACTATGCGTGTTTGGGCTTTTTAACGTTTTTTTCTTTTCTTTCTTTCTTTGCCTTACGCATAAACCACATCCCCATCTTCCCCCCACCCACTGTGCCACTGCCACAAGCAGCGGCAGCATATTCTTTGTCTGACGTCAAAAGCCAGTTTAAGGTTGTGTTGTGCTCATTGGGTTTTCGCTTGAGCTTGAGTGTATATTGTAAGGGACGGGGCGGAGTGGGTTGTCTGTGTGCAAATCTATTGCTTCCTGAATTCTGATACTGTTGCAAGTGGCGTCAAGCCACTTGTCTCGTCTCTCCACAACCAACGTTGACACACTAATCCGCTTTGCGTAGGGCACAACCTGTTACACATACACCCGCCCTTGCCCCGCCCCCCTTCCATACAATGACATCATAGTAATCATCATCATGTTACTATAGGCAGAATGTGTGGTGGTGTGTGTAGTCCATTGAACTGTCGTTGACATTCACCACTGGACAGTTGCAGGGCTTTCTTTAGAAACCTACAAAGAGATATAATATATGTATATGAGATAATGTGTATAAATTGGAAAAACAAAAATATACAATTTTTTCTGTCACTCGTTACATTTTACTCGTCACTCGTTACTTTTTTACTCGTCACTCGTTACTTTTTATAATCACTTGTGTACGATAAAAATCATTCAATACTTGTTACTAATTGAGAACCATTTTCCAATTTTCCCTTTTCGTTCACTCAACAGATGAGGAAATCGATGTGGTCTCCCTCAATGACAAGAAGTTACCCACAAATCCGTCAGATCGCGATCGCCGTGCCCTTCAAACCAAGGTCGCTAACAAAATCTCGAACGGCGGACGTCTCCCACAATACGATCTACCCTATACACCGGCCAGCAACAGTCCGGTCAAATCGATTGTCAACTCGCGCTACCCCTCGCCCTCGAGCACACCCTATCAAAGCGGTGGGGGCGGCGGCGGCAGCGGCGCTGGCGCCGTATCATCATCCTACTCACCGAAAAGCCTCTCGCCCAGCAGCAGCAGCAGCAGTACCAGCAGCAGCAGTGACTGCCAAATGCTGGTTGATGGCAAGAGCCGTAAACGTTATTACATGAACGATTGTACATCGTCGTCGACATCATCGTCTTCGGGTCGTGTCTATTCCATCAAGAGTGCTGCTGGCAGCAACAACAACAACAACAACAGATCCTACAACTTGTCTGCGGCCAAAAAGGGTCGTGTTAAGAAGGTGAACTCGTCGGCGGCGGCGGCGGCATCAAGTCCGTCCCACGACGAATCGTACTTGAAGCCGCGAAAACCTGTTAGCGGCAGCAGTCCCATTGCCGGCAGCAGCAACAGCAGCAGCAACTCCATTGCCGGCAGCAACAGTAATAGCAACAACAGTGGCAGCGGCAACAACAACACCCTTAGTGGCATGTTGAATCGCCAAATGAGTCTGGATGAGGCCGATACGATTGAGAAGCGTAATCTGCACAACGATATGGAGCGTCAGCGTCGCATCGGACTCAAGAATCTGTTCGAGGCACTCAAGAAGCAGATACCCAATATCCGTGACAAGGAGCGTGCCCCAAAGGTCAACATATTGCGCGAGGCAGCAAAACTGTGCGAACATCTCACGGCCGAGGAGCATAATCTCAGCCTGAAGCGTCAACAGTTGAAGGCGAAGCTTAAACAGCAACAGGAGCTATTGGCCCGATTGCGTCAGAGTAAGAATGTTCATGCCGAATGATTATAGCCGGTAGTTCTTACAGAAGGGAGTGGCGACACTTAAACAAGGTCAAGGTAAGGGGGCGGAAGAGAGAGCACCTTTTTTTTGATTTAAGAAAAAAAAAAAACACGTTTGCAAGAAAAAAGAAAAAAAAAGAAAAAATATATAAAATAAGAAATTGATTGGATAAAGAATTATATAGAGTTCTTTATCTTTATTTGAATAATATATATATACATATATATATATATATTTTTAGTATATTTTGACGTAGGCTCCACAGTAAGCATTTTTTTGAACTTCAATATCAGTTTTTAGTATTTTTAGCCATTAGAGCGAGTATGGATCGGATCCGGATCCGATCGGATCCACATAGGATCGATAGAATAATAATAATAATGATTTTTTTTTTTTGATGATGCTGCATGATGTTTATTTTTTTTTTTTTCCTGTATGCTTAACAATAATAATACTAAATACTAAAATACATCTATATGCACCGGATGATGCTATAAACATATATATATCTATATATATGAACGAACGATCGCGGGATTGAAATATATAACTAGTTAAGCATAAAACTTTCAAACTATATATATCGATATGTATATAAATAACATTTTTTTTTTGCTGTTAGCCTAGGCTATATATATATATACTGCTCTATATGTACATATATACATACATTATATACATATATATATATATATATAACATAGTGATTTAAATTGGATTTCTTTAATGTGATATTTTTTGATTTGATTTTGAAGAGAACGCAAAATGCAAGTTGGAAGCAAAAAACGAAAAGAAAAAAAAATACTAAAATACTATATAAAAAACGAAATGTTGATAAAAACGGAAGGAAACATAGAATTAGACTTAGTGCAAAAACGGAAATGCCCTTTAGTTACATTTTTTTTCTTCTTCTTTAATTTTTCTTTAATTTTTTGTTGTTGTACATATTTTACATTTATATACTTATTATGCTTACCTATATATATACATACATATATATTTAGACCTATATAAATATATATACTTATACTTAACCATGAAATGAGAACTAAAAACAAAAAACAAACCAGGACAAGAACCAAACACAAATGGAGAAAAAACACAAACAAACACATACAAATACACAAACACAAGAATATAACGGTAACGGAACAACGGTTAAGGTAACGGAAAACAGACAAAGTTTTGCAACGAATGAGAGCCACACTAAAAAACGTAAACACAAAAACAAAGACAAAAAAACAACAACTCGAACATGTTGTACCTAAGAGGGAAGAGCGGGAAGAGGAGGAAGAGCGGAATTCTCTGTCAGTGTGGCCGCATTTTTTGTAAGAGCGCGCGCTTATACACACTGATAGGATAGAAAGAGAGAGCGATATTGAGAGTCAAACTATATACTAATTAAATACTAAAATAATACTATACATGAAAGTTATGAAAGACTTGAAGTTGGAATTATACAAAAAGTTACAAAAGAAAAGAGAGAGCGCAATTTTTGAAGCAGCGCCATGAAGGAATATATAGCTTATAAATCAATATATATATATGATATATGGGAATATCTAATTAATGTATGCATATATGCATATGAGTAACGACTTTTTTTTACATATATATATATACAATTAGCTGTATAGTTTATTATTAAAGAGAAGAAAATCTTCTTGAGAACACACACATACACAGATTTATATAGAGTCTCGATATAAACGAGATATATATATATATATAGAGACGACTTAGTTTAGTTTTTGCATCCATATACATCCTTAGCTAGCTGAACACACCACAAAAAATATGACGACGAAGACCGAAGACGACGAAAACGCCTCAAAAGAACCCGGTTACAAAATGCGCACCGATTATTATTCGCGTGTATCGATAAATCGAGAACATGCAATGTTATCGCAAGATCATAAATAATGATCGGTGCAAAGAGAAAAAAAAAACAAAATTATAAACGCTTTAACACAATTTTTACTGCCTATATAGAAATACAAACTTCGGTTTTATATATAATTTCGATATGAAGAAGCTATTCAACAACAAAAAGAAAATATATACATTTATATACACAACAACAAAAAAAAAACCTATATATTATTGATAAATTTATTTTTTTACATGCTGAAACTTTAGGAATTATGAAATTGTATTTTTTTTTTTTTTTTTTTTTTGCCCCTTCTACTTCACATAAAACATACTATATATAACAAATTACAAAATACTAATGCTTAGGACACTTTTTATTTTATTTTTATTAACAAAATTTTCAATATATAACTATGCATATGAAATGCGCAAAATCGAAATCGAAAACAAGATGGAAAAGAAAAGAGAAAAAAAAACTATTGAAAATAGTAAAGAAAAAGGAAAAGCCCGAAAAAAAAACTGAAAAAATGATGAATTACACACAAAAAAAAGAAAGAAGAAATAATTTAGGCTGCTTAATTTTGCCAGCTGTTTAACTGTCGATTTTGCTAATAAGATATATATATATATCTATAAATATATATACATTTATGAACGAAATAACTAAAAAATAAGAAATGGAAACTGCGAGTTACTGTTATATATACATAAAAAAAACCTAAACTAAACTAAACTAAACATAAAATACTATAAAAATGTTTGAAAAAAACATTATTTCGTGTTTTCCAACACTACCAATGAAGTCTAAAAACAAATAACAACAAAAATGTTATTAGGTAATAGGTAACACAATGACAGACATGAAAAACGAAAAAAAAAATACCAACTAAGAATGTATATAGTATCTAGTTATGTAAAAATAAGAAATACTAACTGGATACTATTAGCTATTACACACACATATATATGATATGATACCCGAACTTTATCTATATATAGCGCGACGAGTTTCAACGAAGGAAAAAAATAGCTTTTTTTTTATATATATATATATATACCATTATATATCATTTGTTATGGACAAAACTTGTGGATTATATTGTTTTAGCAAAAATACCGCACATAATTTCTAGAAATTAATTTTATTTTCCTATCGATTGATGATATATATATTATTGTATAACTGGCTTCCTAACCCTATATATATATATATACTATATACTATAAGCACTTTGAACTTGAGCAACTTTTAGGGGGAAACTCTTTTCTCTCCACAAAGATTGCTGGGACAATTTTTTCAGCTTATCTTTTTTTTTTTTTTGGTGTTCTATTAAGGCCACTTTGCAAACGTGTTTTTATCCCTTTCTCTCGCATGTAAATAGACAAAAACAAAGGAAAACTAAATAATCAACTCTCTCTCTTCCCTTCCCCCAATCACCCCTCCCCCCCAAGCGAAAAAATATATATATGAAACCTGATACAATTGTATATTGTTGTAATACAAAAAAACGTATATAATCTTTTTTTTTTTTCATTTAAATATATATATATATAAATATATATATATATGTTTACAGTTAATTTGCGATAATGCGATATTAAAATATATATTAAAACAAAAAAAAAAATTGTTAAAAAAAATTTAATTTTTACACAAAAAGAAAAAAAACTAATATAAAAAAAAAATAAAAATGTATTTTTTTTGTTGTTTAAAACCCCAAAACACACACTGTAAATAGAAATCTCGTTAAATACTAGTTACAAAAAAAAAAAAGAAAAGAAAAACGAAAAAAAAAATATTATAATCAATATTTTCTTACACTATTATACAACACTAGAAAAGAGTCAAGAGAAAGAAAGAAAGAAAGAAAAAAATTACAAATAAAATATATAGTACCAATCAAATCGGGAGATAAACAAACACAAAAATACAAAAAATACAAAAATACTAAAAATACAATAGTCTTAAGCAACAGAATATTGTACAATACACACACACACAAACACACACATACACACACATAGAGAAAATAAAATACGAATGCACCTAGTTTCCTATAGTACATACAAAAAAACAAGAAACAAAACAAAAAAAAACACAAAAATACAGAGTTTAAATACAATTTGAAAACCGTACAAATTTATCTGCAACAATAAACAACAACAAAACCAAAACAAACAAAAAAAAAAAACAGTAAAAGAATATAACAACAAGAGAGAAAGAATACAAAAAAAACAAAACAAAGCAAATTTGACCTAAAAAAAAACAAAAAATTATTTTTTTAATGTAAATGTAACTTTGTTGTTTGTTTTTTTTTTTAATGAATTATTTTTGAAACCAAGTGAAATGCAAAAAATACAACAACTACAACCAAAACCTCTAAATCCTCGCAAAAATATATATATCTATATATATATATATATATATAGATTGAAAGAAATATATGTAAAGAAAGAAAAAACAAAACAAAAACTTGCAACATGCAACATATAAACACTTTTACGTTTAAACATTTTTATTTTACAATTTTTATACACATATTATTATATATACAAATACATACATATATATATATATATATACATATTACGTATGGTGTATTTATACACATATATATATATTTATATAGTTGTTGAAAATACTGAAGAAAAAAACCAATGAAATCCCAAAAAAAAAAAACATAAAAACCCCAAAATAAAGAATGCAAAAAAAACTTTAATCCTTGGGAAAATAATATTTTTTTTTTTTTTTTTTGGAAATTGTTCAATTTTCTATCGATTTGGCAATTAAATTATGTTATTTTTTTCTTGATTTATATAAAAAACATATATAATATACACACACAATATATAATGAAATATATATATACATAATTATATATATATTGCTATCTTGTATACTTATATCTAATAATTTTAACTCGTTATTTAGTTACTTATATTAATTGAAACACACACAACTTTTCGCTCTATATGTATGCATTATCTATATGTATATATTAATATAACATAGATACACACAACACAAAAACAAAATACACACAAAAAAAGAAAAAACAATGTTTTATATAATTACTATATATTTTTTTTTTGTTTCAAAATTTATGCTTATAAACAAAAATTATGTAATAAATATTTGAACATACCAAGAAAAAATCAAATTTATTTTTTGTCTTTTTATTTCTGTATGATTATTTCTTTTTTTTCAGTTTTTTTCTTTTAGATTTTTCGTTGCATCCTGAGTTTCTTCAAGGAACTTGACTTGATTTTGAGTCTGAACAGTGTTGTATAACGCTGTTCAGTTTTTTTATTTTACAGCATTTTTTGTTCGACTTTACGGTTGTTTTTTTTGGCATGCAAATGAATTTGAATCTGATCGCTAACGGTAAACGGAGTAACAAGTATAACAGTATAACACTTCAGTTAGTTCTTCGGCAATATAAAACTGTTTAGCAACATCTTTCTTCGGCAACATTTCTACTCACTAAATGCATTCACCGGTTAACTGATCGCTAACGGTAAACGGAGTAACAAGTATAACAGTATAACACTTCAGTTAGTTCTTCGGCAACATTTCTACTCCTTAAATGCATTCAACGGTTAACTGAACGCTAACGGTAAACGGAGTAACAAGTATAACACTGTTTAGTTCTTTGGCAACATTTCTACTCATTGAAAATGTTTATAAACATTCTATGATTGTTGTTACTATTTACTATACATAGTAGTAAACCTGTCATAGGTAAATTCGGTCAACATTTACGTGATGCTGTACGAAATAATGATGATGTGGCTTTATTTTTATATATGTGCATATACTATCTGCTTTAGCTTTTTCGTGTTCGTGTTCATATTCGTGTGTAGTTGAGGGTTAACCCATTTGAGAGTTGATTGTTTGCTGCCGCCGCGCCACATCAGCAAAAAAACAAAAATAATGAAAAATTCGTCATGCTGGTCAATGAATGATTCATGCCAAAAATGTGATTACACTTTTGTTCTCGTACAGCTGACATTATACACACACCCCCTCCCCCCACACCATAATAACACTTTCAAATGTTATTGTCTCGACGCGAGAGCGTGAATCCAATTGGATTTGTCGCCGTTTCTAATCAAGTGCATTGAGTGCTGGCTCGTGCACGACCCGGGTTAACAAACGGGTACGGGTACGATATATTGCCACGCCTACGCACGTCCCTCCTTCACCTCTAGCACACACCTCGACACACCCCTCCCCAACCCACCCAATCAACCCACCCACCATCAAAGCGCAATTTTCACACCACAATTTTAGTTTTAATTCAATCAATGTTGTTGTTGTTGGTGCTTTTGGTTTTTGTTTTCACTTTTTATTTGTCGCGCCAGCATGCAACAACAACAACAACGCAACAACAACTCGACAACAACGGCCAAAGCAATAAACAATAAAGCGAAAAATTATTTTGCCGGCAAATACAATGCATGAAACAAAAGCAACAACAACGCGGCAAAAAGCCGGTCACTGAATGAATAGACGAAAGACAAAAACGAAAAAACAAAAAGAAAAAAAGACAAAGCACGACTAGTAGATGCCCTATTACGCGCTATTCAAATATTATTTTTATGTTTCTTAAATTATTTAAAGAATATTTTATAAATATTTATGTTTTTTTTTGGAATATATTTTTTTTATTATATATACTCCATTTCGCTGGGTTACAGGGTATATGTTGAGGCAAACATATTATTAATTGCACTTAATAAATTTTATTTGTTGTGACTTTTAAACATACTAGGTGCAACTTATCGATATTGTTTATGTTCATTAATATCATTTATATCATTAACAATAATCAGCAAGAAGCAACCTTTTTCAGCACAACTGCATTCTGCATCTCTTTCTATACATACTAGTATTCGGAATGGGCTAACCCAAAACACCCAAGCGAGAAAGAGACGAAAACATGAAACGTGCGCAATTGTGTTTAACTGCACAAATTTTTCGTACTGACACTCTGACCGCGATCGCTTGCTCTTTATTGGGTGAAGGTCACGCCCAACTGTTGATGCTGCTGCTGCGCCGCTTCGCTGCTGCTCTGCTGCGTTTTTTTGTTGTTGTCTCTTTGTTTATATTTGTTTTCGTTTTTTTTTTTCGATTTCATTTTGCCGGTCGGAGCTGTTGCGAACATGCTTCAACTGTAATTATTCTTTACTGCTTTACTGCGTTAATCGTTATTGACAACAACAACAACAACAGCGATGTTGTCAGAGATGCTTAGAAGCTGTAAAACCGCTTAAGAATTTCAGCTACTTTTAGCTATAAACTTTAATAAATATTCATATACACATATAATAGTTAGCTTTAACTCCGGACTGCGCTCAGCTCTGAAGCGATGCGCTCTGTCATTAAATTTCATTTAGTTTTTAGCTTTTATTTGTTTTTGTTGGCATTTTTTGTTGTTGTTTTTTTGTGCTGTTTGCATTTACATTTTGGGTGTGTGTTTGGTTTGGTGTTTTTTAGCGGAATTGTCGTCTGGTTTTTGAAAATTCATAAATTTTAACGCCTTCGCTAAAAACACACACAATTTGGATTAGTAGATTGTTATGTGTGTGTGTGTTTATAATGTTTTTTTTTTTTGCTTTTGGCTCACATAATTTGTTAATTTATTGATTAAATTTGACATGAGTTAAGGCAGAAACACACAAAAATACTAAAAGGCAATGCAAATCGAAGAGTACAAAATAGATATACAAAAATATTGAAACAGACTTTATTTTGTTAATTTTAATTTCTTTTTATTATCATTTATTTGTTTAATACCTTGTAAAAATACGTACTATATATACATATATATATATATATATGTGGCATGCTTCAGATCTTGGATCTGTTCGCAAATTAAAGGAAAAAACAAAATACTAAACGGCTTTAATAATACTAAAATGAATAATGAAAGAAAAAGAAAAAATACATTTAGCGCGGCTTCAAATAGTTATTTATATTATATTATATGTATATAAGACATGGAAAATGATATATATATATATACAAAACCAATTCAGACATTATTAAATACGAAATACGAAAAAAACAATGTAAAATACATTCAAAAAGAGATTTTGTAAATATTTACTCATTAAATGTTGTATGTTTTATAAAATATATATATACAAGATATATATTATAAAATCTATATATGTATATGTATATGTGTGCTTAAACATAATGTATATACAATATACATATGATATAGTATATATATACTAGCATATGATATATGTGTGTATAATGAAATATATTATTATACATCAAAAGTATACCTAAATGTTTCCAAGATCCAAAATAAAATTCAGAAAAAACCCAAAAATATATATATGGAAATTTGAAAGATATAAAATACACACACAGATTGTAATGTTGTTTATAAAGACAGTAAGAGAGAGAGCTTAAATAAAAGTTAATAAAAATCAAGAGGAAGAAGAAGAAGAAGCCAAAAGCCAAACACAAAACAAACCAAAGTGTTTTATTTTATTCATAGTTTATAGATCGAAATAGTTAAGTTCTCAAGATCACAAACTTAAGCGGGGGTGCGCGTAAGGAAGGTGTCCCAGGTAAGTACAGTTAACTATCTCAGACAGCTGGTAAAATCTTCATATAACTGGCCTAGCAGCTTTTTTTGTTCGTTTTTTCGTTTCGTTTTTCCAATCCCAACCCTCTTGTTAAACATTAAGAGCCTGCCTTTTCATACACTTCAAAAGTATATTATCATTTTGTCATGGAATGTGTGAAGCATATATAAAGATATCTCTTTAAAGTATATATATTCTTGATCGAAGTCGGTCAACTTTCAACTTGGTTCTTGTGTTTTTCTAGATCTTTTCTCATCCAGATCAAAACACTTTCTGATAAGATTTAACTATGCTTTGTTTCAAGTGTATATAATATTCGGCATAAAGATGCTTTTCCCTACTTGTTTTTAATTTTAATTGCGTATAGATTTCGGCAGCGAGCTTGCAGCTTGCAGCTTGCAACTTCGATGACGACAGGTGCAATGACTCAAAGGCCAACACAAAAAGCTTTCAATTGAAACCATACTATATAATACACAACGAATAGTGTATGCTCTTTGTGTCTGTATTAGTCATCTGGGTTTTTGCTGTTTTCCAAGAAAACCCAAGGAAACCCAAGGATTAGGAACGCAACCTAAAATAAATTTCACGGATTTTTGCGAAATTTTTCGGCATTCAGCTGGAAAAGATGCATGCTGTGTGTGGCAAAATGTGGCAGAATGCTTAAGAAAATTGAAGTACCTGCAGTACCATACTTACTTAAGTATGTATGTGTGTGTGTGTGTGTGTAAGGGCTGGTCACTTTTCGAGGATTGTTTTTTGCTTGGTTGCAAGGTGTTTCTCTTGCTAGGCACGGGCCCTTGTTGTACCCTGTTAACTGTTGTCGGTTGTCGGTTGTTGTTGCAACCGATTGCTGTAGAGCTGTAGAAGCTGTACCTGCCACACATGGGTTCTGATTAAGGTCGAGGCACGAGTGTATGTCAGTCAACGTGCGTGCCGCTTAATTGAGCTTAATGCAGGCAACTGCCACCAGCAGAGACCAGAGAATGTGATGTACCCAAAAGCAAAAGCAAAAGGCAGAGACAGACAGAGAGAGAGAGAGAGATGAAGTTTGATACAATTAGGTAATGCCTCCACCTTTTTTTTTTCTGTTTTTTTAATGATAACCATTCGATTTAATGGGACACACACACACACACATACACAGAGATGAAGAAGAAGGGTGCCAGAGTTTTTGAGTTGTAAATTGTGTTGAGTTTCAGTTTTCGATCTGTTTTTCACTTGGCGAAAATTGATTCCCTGCCAAAGATACTTAACGCATCGGTCATCTTATGTTTGATGGCATTCCGAAAGACCGTCTGTATGCAATTGACCAGGGCCAGGGTGCAGAAGAGTCTCAACATTGGATAGACGGAACAAAAACGTATTGACAGCCGGCAGTTGGCCATATCGATAAGCCAAAGGATCAAGTCAACGCCAAGCACTATCGAATTCAAGACCAGCCACGGTGTCATGAACGACGGTTGAATCTAAAAAACAATGATAACAAGTATCTGGTATCAGTATCTGGTATCAGTATCAGTTTGAGAAGCAGATATATCAATCTATTCTCACATTGATCATTGCATAGATCATCATTAGCCAAACATAGCATGCAATGATGGCGCCCACAATACGTGCCCGGCGCAGTACCTCGATACCCAGCATGAGAAAACGACGGGGTCGCCACATTTCGATGGCACAATTGGGATCGTAGTAGAGGCACATGATTTCGCAGAGACTGCGATAGGCGCCAATGAAGCTTAGACTGAGCACCAGCCAAAAGATGTAGGGAAAGAACTCCTTGCGACAGGGCGTACACTTGCCGATAAGGTCCCAAAAACGCCGGTAAATCACTTTGGGTGAGATGTTCCATATGGAGAAGGGGCCGCACCTGTTTCCTTCCTTAAACAAAAGCTGAAATTTTTGCACTTTGAACATGTTTCGATTCGATTTGAAATCAGAGTTTTTCGTAGGTTGTACAATGAATTTTTCAGTCGATTATTCACACATTTTTGAAACAATCTTACAATAAACGAAATGCCTACAACATGAAATTTGGTTGTGAAAAAGTCTGTTCAGAGACCTTTTGGGGAAAGATCTGCCCATCTTAAATTTCGAAATCTTGAAAATGAGAATAGAAACTATTAGCAAAATAATTAAAATCTGTGAAATTTTGATTAAAATCGGTTAATAAACACCGGAGATATGAAATCATCAAGTATTGGTCCGGTAGTACACGTATGTTCTCGACTAGAGCCTTATTACTTCTTTTCTTTTACATTTTCCAATTGCATTAGTCATATGAAATATTCTTTGTCATCTGTTCAAAATAGAAAAAAAGTAATTATAAACTTAGAGGCAAAAGCAAACATGCAAATGGGCCAATTTATTAAACAAATGAATGTTTACGGTTTACGGGATAGGAGCAGGGGTGCAAGGAAAACCCTCATTTTATGACGGCATTTGGTATGGCATTTGGGCATTTGGGTTGGGGGCAAAACGAAAAAGGGGCTTCAATTAGTCAGCCACATTGCGATACGTTTGGTAATTTCCCGGCCCCGTCACAATACTAACAACGATGTATAATTAACTCAACACACACACACATACACACTTGAAGACACGAATACTAACGGAAATAGGCTTGTTTTGATATAATAATAATAGTGCAATAATCGCATTGCTGGTTAAATAGCAAATAAAACCACAAAAACAAACGAAATAAAAATGTTCGCCAGGTGCACTGAAAGTGAAAACAGGTAGAGAAAACCGAGAAACGAGGCCAGAAAGAAGGTAGCTCTAAGTATGTACTTATAAAAGGTGCCAAATGATAATACCGAAAGAAGAAGAGGAGGAACAAGATGTCAGGGATCGTAACAAATGTATACGGGTTGTGCCTCTACCTCTTTCCCTTCTCTCTTTCTCTGTTAGTATGCAATAAAGATAGTATGTACTTTTCATAGATCATAGGATCTGAAGTTTTTATGACCCTTTTGCTGACTACACTTAGAGAGAACTAAACATTATTACCATATTTTAAGTATTTTTCTTGATTCTACCTCTTTGAAGCATTGCAAATATAACATTAACTACCCCCTCAGTTTTGCTCAGTGTATTATTTCACGCTGCAGCGCTTCAATTTTTATGGTGCGCCAGTTTTTATGACAATTTCACTTTAGCATTTTGTCGGGGTAATAAAAATCCAATCCCAAAACGCCGATAGGCAAGCCAAAAAAAAAAGAAAATATTCCAGGAACTCATTGCAATTGCAACTGTGCAACTGTGCAACATGCACTTGTACATCTCTTGTTAGCTAGATGTGAGTGCAGAAGGTGCAGATAAGATGTAAGTGCTATGATAATAATACAAGTGTATAATAGTTAGGTATTAGTTTTACTCTTTTCTACACTTGAGAAAGGTTTTTTTTTTGTTATGAAATGTTTAACGCATAGAAGAAAGTATATTCGATTCTATAAAGTATATATATTCTCGATGAGCATAGCGAGCTGATTCGATATAGAACGGTTCTGTAGTTCGGTCTGTTTCTAGGCAAGGTAGTCCCTCAGTTTTTGAACTGGAACTTGGGTCAAGATCTTCTTTTCAGGGAAATCGAACCACTATATCATAGAACTGTGATACAAATAAAAGATCTCTTACAAGATTTTACCATGAATACAAGACAAAAATGTTTTATTGTGGAAAATTGCATACAAAACTTTAAAATCATTTCATCTCTCAGTTTTCAATACAATAGTAATAGATTTTTCCTTGCCAAGAAATGCTTGGGAAACTTAATGATAGCAATTAGTCAACAGAAAATTGTATAAAGGAGAAGGTTCTTCTCTTTAGTTCAATATTAGAAAACATGAAATCAGAAGCGGACAATCCAAAAACTGATTTGTCAAATTCCGCAACTAAAGCGGTTCCCAAGCGATTTGTCACACGGTTGAAATCAGGACGATGTCCCCGTGTTGACAGAGCTCTTCTTCTTCTGCTTCTTTTTTTAGTATAGTTTAGTTCTTGGTACAAGTGCGCAAACAGAAATACATACACACACATGTGCATATGTCATGGCCTGGTGTCAAACTGTATTTCAATTGTGAGCCAAACATTTGTCAGCCACACGAAGCGGACAGCAATGACAAGTGGAATTTGGCTTGAAAGCATATCCTGTCTGCACAAATGAATGAAACCAGAGTACCACGAAAAATAGGGAAGAGAGCTACCACCACCAATTTAACTGGCAACTGTTTGCCTAAACATTTATAAAAGTCAACTTGTTCAAATGGAAAACGAAAATGAACAAGTCAAAAGGCTCTAGTCAAGTAAGTTCGACTAGAAGATACCCTTAACCCTTGACAATACAGACGGACAGACGGTCGAAAACGAAACAAACTTGCTATACCTAGGGAGAGCTTTTATCCAAAATCTGGAGTCTCTAGCTTTTGTACTTCCTGAGATAGACATATATTTTTATCGACTCGTTTGTTGATGCTGATCAAGAATATATATACTATATCGGGGGTCGGAGCAGCTTCCTTTTGCCTGTTACATACTTTTGCACAAAACCATTATACCCTTTTTTATACCCATTTCATGGGTTAAGGGTACAAAAAAACACAACAACAAACTTTAAGCGATGGAGATGGAAGGAAAAGGTTTCTAAAGTTCTCAGGTTACTGTTAGTTAAGGATAATGAAATCATCATTTTTTAGTAACAGATTATTAAACAAAAATCACTCTTTTTATGTTTTACAAATCATTAATCTTTATAGATTGTGTTGTGCACCCTTTGTTTTAGGGACTTGCAAGGAAACAAATCATAAATACAACATTATTTAAATTCAATTATGTTAATTTTTGCAATTGGCATTTGAATATGTGTGTGTTTTGTGGATTTGCCAACCTTTATAAGCCATTAAAGACGACATACTTTCTCCACACAGCTGTTATCTTCTTCGATTTGGGCAAACAAAAAACCAAAAAAAAAAAAAAAGTTTAAACCATTAATCATATGGAGACAGAGACGAGGTAAACCTTTATCTATGTATCTATTTGCTTGAACATTTGCAAATGTTTTGCTTAGCTGGAAATTGATTTGTGTAGGGTTGAATCGAGGGCGTTTTTGAGTTGGGTTTAGGTTTGGGATAGGATTAGTCCGGAGCTCTGATTCTGTAATTATATAGTGTATACGGGGAAAGAGCTATTATAATCAGATTGCATCTTATACGAAATTTTGTACATATCTCCCGTGGTTGGGCAACCTGGCAACAATATTCAGATTCAGATGATATTCAGATGTGTTCGGTTCGGTTTGGTTCGGTTCGGGCATGAGATCAGCGCGCCAAAAAATTTTCCACAACAAAAGGTGCCAAGAAATAAACCACCTCATGAAATAGATACAAAATGCAAAAAAAAAGGAAAAAAGAAAAAAAAAAGAAAACGAATAAAAAAAAAATACAAAGTAGGCAGGAAAGCTGAGATAGAAACCGTTTGCTGTTTTTCATTATTTTTATTGGATTTTTTTTCTTTTCTTTTCTTTTTTTTTCTTTCTTTTTTTTTTCCTTTCCTTCTTATTTTATTTTTATGACCAGACCAGAAATAGATTTGACCTATTTTCTGAAAAAAAAAAAACCAACGCACGTTTCATTCCTTTTGATTTTCTGCTTCCTTTTGCCATGCTACAAGACTTATTCTATAGCTTTTTTTTTTGTTTATAATTTTTTCGATTTTTGCAAAGTTTTTTTTTTTTTTGGGTTTTAATAGGCATATTAAAAGTCCAACGCATAATAAATAAATAAACAAACCTATTTTGGGGATATTTGGGAAATTTGGAAAACTATGAAAATGGTGAAAGTAAGGCATTACATTGAATTTTGGATCGCGTATCTGTAAGATACATTTGCAGCGCATGCTTGAGGCGACTTTGATTGACTTCTAACTAAATCGTGTGTGTGCTAGTGTGTGTGCGTATGTGTGTGCGTATGTGTGTATCGGCTGAGGATACAGAAATAGCGCCACAATAACAACAACAACAACAACAAATGCAAAATCAAATAGAAATACGCAGATACATTTGTAGATATGCAAAAGCCAAAAGCACACATACTAACATATATATATATATATAAATATACGTAAGAGAGATACTAAATAAATACCGCACACACACAAACACACATACACACACGGAAATAGCACAAGAATTGTATTTATAGCATAGCAAAACGTTGCCGACAATGTATCTATAAGATACACAGCGAGAGAGAGAAAGCAATAGATATAGATAGATATTGTATGGTGTAATGAGCATTTTTTTGGTTCTGGACAAATCCGCTAACCTCTTGGCCTCTTGGCCATATGTGTGTGTGTGTGTGTGTGTGCGAGTGTGCATAATTGTTACAGCTACTGTACATCTGCATCTGCATCTGGATGTATCTGGATGGATGTAAGTAACTATTAAACAGACAGCTGGACATGGAAATGGACAAAAAAAACCCAAAAATGGCAAATTGCCTTTGAACTGTTATTAGGTTTTGTGTGCCACACACAAAAAAGATAGAAAATCCATTTGCCTCAAGCCTCATTAGCCGACACATTTGTATGCGTGTGGCCCAAAAACTTGTAGATGCCGCAATCTGTTGCAGCCTGTTGCCGCCGCCGCCGCCGCTTGACTGACATTTGATTACACACACACACACACACACACACACACACACATAGACATAGACATTGAGGGTGACAGTTGTTGCGAGGGTTGAAAGGTAGACCAGCCAGCCTATATATACTATATATCAATCAAATCCATCAAACAACACCCAACTGTACCCAGATACACACACAGATACATTTACACACATTCATCAAATTTACGAGCACTCGTTGACACATTTAATGGTCTTGTGGTCGTTCTTACTGATTCTCCCGCTCTCGCTCTCTCGGTGGTTGTTGCGTTCCATAGTATTCTAATTGAACAGAACAGAATCCATCAATAATAAATAGTAGTAGAACCCAGCATGGGGTAAAAATTGATAGTTACGTATGTTCAAAAACTATTTGCATGATTAAGTGCTTAACTATTTCGCAATTTGACACAAAACAAAAGATACTTTACTCCAAAAACCTTCCTACGCAAAGTACATCAGGGAATACCGAATCAACTGTACTTATTCCAAGTTAACATAATGCCAAATCGAAAGAAGAAGAGGAGGAAAAGAGGAACAAGATGTCAGGGATTGTAACAAATGTATATGGGTTGTGTCTCTACCTCTTTCTCTTCAAATGTCTCTCTCTCTCTCTCTCTGTTAGTATGCAATAATCATCCGTACTTATTCCAAGTTAACCTAAAGGTCAAGATTCAAGATTCAAATAACAATAGCTTAGTATTACCGAAACAATTTGTTGTTTTTTGTTGTTTATACTTGGAAGTTATCGATGGGATATATCACAATACAATAACAACAACATTCTCTCACCCATTACCAAAAGGATCACTTACACGTAAGTACATTTCATCAAGAAGCAACACAGGATCAGTGAAAATATTCTTTTTAGTATTTCATTTCATTCGAAAATGTTTTACTAGTTTAAATATTTACTTTCTCGTTTAGTGTAAAGAAAAGGGTTTAGTTTCAAGATTATTTTGTAAATAGTATGTCGTCGGCAAAAGGGTATGTAATCTTCGGCTACCTACGCTTATCTATTCTCTCTCGCTCGTTGGGTTTTTCCCATCTCTTTGCCTGTGGGAACGGGAACGGTATAAGCGGCACCTGCACACAGGCCACTTCACAGAAAGACAGAAAGACAGACAGACAAACAGCTCAAGTAGCTTCCCAAATATAAAAATACACACACTCTTGCCGTTCTAGGTATGTATGTATGTATGTGTATCGACTAACCAGGCCTGGCTGGGCCATAAAATAGAGCCAAGAGCGCAACGTATCCTATTACAAACATAAGTAAGTAAGCAAGTAAGTAAGTAAGTAAGTAAGCGAGTATTATAGCCAAACGGATCAGAAGTGTTGTTGTTCATGTTCATGTTCATGTTAGCTTGAGACAGAGACACTATATCAGAATCGGTATTCCACTACATATACATATATATGTATATATATATGTATGTGCGTCACATGATCAATGCTCTCAAATCGTTTCGTTTGGCAGCAAACTGAGCAAAGCAATCTGCAAGATACGCAATACGGAAAGTACGTCACAGCACAGAAAGACCACCTTCTCCCCTCTTCACCGCCCCCCTTCATCGAAGTAGATGCTCTCAATGTTTAGTTTTTGAGAAGTTTAGAGAGTTGCCCTTGAGGCAAGCTTTTGAAAAGGGATAAGAACTTTAAAAGCGGAACAAAAGGATGAGAAAACATTTCGCTGGAATTTCGCATCACATTAAAAATGGAATACCAAAGAATGAATTAATTATGATAATTAGAAGAACTTCTTCTTTGAGAAGAAGGTTTGATTTGAAAGCTCTTCAAACATAGCGGTAAATGCTGTGTGTGTGAGCCGTAATCGAGCAGTAATCGACGATGTGTAGTTGAAAAAGGCGATTACTACAAAAAAAATTTGTTTTATTTTGTAATCAGATTTGATTTATTTTCCTTTAGATATCTTATTGCTTATGTAGGCTGATGATGTATGTTATATCTTTTGATTGAACCTGATGATTTTTTCATTTTGGCAAATATTCATGTTTTTTCTTATCTTTTTAATTTGTGGCCTGGCCTTAGTCATAACTTTCTAAATAGTTAGATAGGCTGATTAGGCAAATGACTAAACAATGAACAAGGCTATATATATGTATGTGTGTGTATATATTTAGGCTTGTATTAACTGTTGTTTTAGTATGTGCTCTAGTTTTTTTTCTCCTTTTTTCTTTGGTTTTTTTTTTTTGTTTCTGGAAAGATATGATCTTGTTGCGACATGCCCCCTTTTGTTGGCATACGTGTTGTATCCATATGTTTCTATATGTGCGTTTAAATCAAATAAAAGTTAATTTACATATGCGACACATAAATACACACACACATATATACACACACATACACACACACACAAGTGGTAACACAGCGGACGTTTGTTTAATTTAAAAGCCACAAGAAAAGAATATAAAAACGCAAAACTAAAGCGATATATACATAAAAACAACAACAGCAACTACAAACATGTTTGTATAAGTGTGTGTGTGTGTGTGTGTATTATGTGTGTGTGTGTGCGTTTATGTTTAGTTTGTTAGCTGCGGCAAAGCTTCCGTGTTTGATAAGCGCCAGCGCCCGTTCTTGTTGACGTCGTCGTCGTCGTCACAGCGCCGCCGCCGACTTGGCAACATCCAACACCTACACACCTACACACCTACACACACATACATACATATATAGTATATGAAAGTAGGTGAGCTTGTTCCCCGTGGCGACCGACACAATCCACACTCCCCATAACCATATTCCCTTAGGGCGTTACATGTTTTGCAACATCTCTAATCCCAACCCCAACCCTAACCCCAACCCCAACCCCAACTCTAACCCCTACACCTACACCTGCCGTACCCTAACGTATTCGACCTCGCTTCGCACCTGTCGCAACTTTGCGCATAATTATTGGATTTGCTTTTTCTAGTTCGATTTCAGAGACTTCACCTTAATTTATATGATGAAAGTATAACTTTTTAAACTAGATCTGGTATCTGCCCATTATTGTTTTGCGAAAGATGTCTTTTTCAGCTGATCCTTCAAATAATAGAAACTTATTCGAAAAATTGGTATACAACTTTCAATAAATTCTTACAAAGATGCCTCAAAATAGGTTTCAACTTAATCGGATTGTAAACAAAAGAAGTTTCTTACTTCAGGAAAGAGAACCTTCTTAATAAGTATGGGCTTTCCGTTGATTAAGTTAGTTTCCGCTGAAATATTATTCAGCTCAACAAAAAGAACATAACCCAATCATAGAGTATCATAATATACACTCACAATATACACACATATACAGTGGTAAATACTTTTGGCAAGGTCAGTGATAGCATCGCAATAGTATTTCCAGCCAAGCCCCGATATGGATAGTGTATGAGAGAGTGGAGAAGGGAGTGGGGAGTGCGACGGGGGGACATACATAGTTGAAATTTACTTGATAAACGAACACAAAAAATTGTTATTAAACTATAAATATCATTTAATTGATTTTTTGTTTATGTGTGTTTTTTGGGAAAGTGTATTCCAAGTTTTTCATCGCAATTTTCATTCTTTATCTGTCTGCAAAGGGTATTCAAACTGCGGACAGTCCCAATGTCTGTTTTTTTGAAAATATTTTTTATGGTATTCCATTTTTTTTTGTTTAGCTCATAAAATATATTAAATAAAATGTTTAATTTCTATATATTCACGTCAATTACGCACATCTAACTAAGAGGTTTGGGGAGGGGGCCGCAGGGGGTGAAAGGTGTATCAAGGGGAAGTGACAGAGACGCCACGCCCACTGATAAGAGATCAAATGCAGGAAGACAACACACAAGATTTTTTTCAACCAAAAACAAAAAAAGAGAAGAATTTATTTTATAGTTTTTTGTAGATTCTTTTTTTCGTTTTGTTTTATTCTTTGAGTGTGGGGTAGAAGGAGGGGGAATGGGGATGGGGAGTTAGGAAGGTGAGGTGACGCAGGGGGCAAAGCTAATTGGCCCTGCTGCCAATGCCAAAAGCCTGATAAGATACTACAACAGACGCCCCTCTTCTGTGCCAGCCGGCACTTAATGATGCAGATAAAGCAACACCAAACAAACAAAAACAAAAACAAAAGCAACAACAACAAGAAGAAAAGTTTTTGTTGGAATTCGGTTTTTGCGGAACTGCGTAGAATTCGGCCAGGCTGGCAGATTCGGCAGGTAGCTAAGCTACTTAGAGAGAAAGATTCTTGGAATTTGTTTGGAACGCTTCAATATTGAAAAAAAAAACAGATGAATGGCAAAAGAATAGATACTAGGTAGGATTGGAAATGGTAACTGGGAACTGGGAATGGAAATGGGAATAGAAATGAGTGACAACAATTATGCGGCATGACACTGACAAAATGATAGGTTGTCCAGAAGCAGAAGCTGATGAGTTGAGTTCGCTAACTGAGCGATCTTTATCCAAAACCTACAATACATATGTACCTGAAAACATTTGTGTGTGATGTATTTATCAATGTATATTTAGGTAGTTCACAGTTCGATTGATGTTTGCGTATAAATCTAAAATAGAACAACAAACAATCTGGGAACCTCAACCAGGAGCGGACTTAAACAGGAACAGGTTAAAAACATCGTGTATATGCAGGAAAAAGTGTTGATTTAGGGTCCAAAGATTGCCCAACAGATTTCCTAAGATATTTACGAATAGATTTCCTGACAGATTTCTAAACAGATTTCCCAACCGATTTCCTGACAGATTTCCTGACAGATTTTTTAACAGATTTCCTAACTGATTTCCTAACCAATTTCCTGACAGATTTCCTTAACAGATATCGGAATTATTTCTGCAGAATGATCAATAATTTTGTCATTTAACTTTATGCTGAAGACATCCTAGAATCAATTGCCATCACAGGTTAAACACCCTGTATATGCAAGGAATAGTTTTGATTTAGGATCAAAAGATTTCCAATCATTTCTTAACAGATTTCCTAACAGATTACCTAACAGATTGCCCAACAGATTTCCTAACCGATTTTCACATAAATTTCCTTAACAGATATCTGAATTATTTCTGCAGAAAGATTAACTTTACTCTATGCTCAAGACTTCCGAAGATCAACTGCAATCATCTACGATTAAAGTGATAAAAGTAAACTAACACAATGTAATTATATTGATTCACATTGCTTTTCCCCATTCAAAAGCCATTAAGGATTTTGAAATAAAGCAAACATAATTTACGAGGTGTGATTTAAACTTTACCACTTGTTGGGCCAACACAGCTCTAATCGAATGAATCACACTATATTGTATCGATATTGATTTATGGATATATGTATATATAGGAACATATATCTGTATGTGAGTATGTTTTGTGTCCGGTTATTGGCAATTAGGCAAAGTGTTATGTGCATTGGGTTAACTCGGCAATTAAACGCCAAAGTGCAAAAGAAGGCAGACGAACGGCAGAGAAGAACGGAACGGAAGTTGTTCAATATGCGTGGCTCGTGGCCAAAAGCCTAAAAGCCAGAAACCAAAACCAAGCCATCAAGCCACCAAGCCAAAACCACGTCCATGGTCCGTGGTCCGTGGTCCGCAGTCCGTGGTCCGGTCAACAGCGCGTGTCCACAATGATGAGAAGGTATGAACGCATGAAATTGACCACCAAAATGCCCATCAAAATCATCCAAACAGTGAACGGTGAACGGGGAACGGTAAAGAAGAGTAAACGAGAACTCACTCTCGGTAAGTTGATTAAAAAGTATTTAGGCCCATTTCACCGGGTCAGAAAGCAGGTGAGCAAATCGGTTAAATGCAGAGCCCAGAACCGGCGCACACGATAATTGAAAACTAAACTAGAAAAAAAACTGAAACAGAAACAGAAATGAAAAAAAAAGAAAAAACGCATTTAAAACCGGAGCGCGACTAGAACGCAATTTGTTAAATATACTATTATTATTATTATAGTGTTCTTAGTGAAAACAAACAACAAAAACAAACACAGTTTATATGTATATTTATTAGCCACTATACACTCACTATATGATGAAAATAATTTGCGACGCATTTTTCGGGGGAAGTTTCATCATCAAGCAAAATAGCAAAAAAAAAAAAAAAAAAAAGCAAATGAGCCTTGAGTTTCGCATTTGGGCGATAAGTCGATTGTCAGATACGCAATCGATGGCGCACATTTAAACAACTTAACTAAACAAAACTAAACTAAACTAAACTAAATTTAACTACAACTAAACTGCTAGCTGCGCAATCAATGGGCTTGGCGCATTTGAAAGTGGTTTCTCATTTTTTTAATGACTTACCAATTAACTCAATCAAATTGTTTATAGATTATATGATTATGTGTATGTTAAACGGTAGATCTTAGCATTTTTCTTACACTTAAGAACATATATTTTCTTGACTCTTGTTATGTATAGTTAGACTAAAAGACTTATCTGTGATAAGGGAATATCTTTCGAAAGTGTAAGGGATGAAAAAGTTAAGGTGAGATGATTATATGTTAAAATATATTTCTTGGGATTTTTCTTACAGTATTTACACTTAAGAACATATATTTTCTTGGCTCGTGTTATGTATAGTTAGAGTAATAGACTTATCTGTGATAAGAGAATATCTTTCCAAAGTGTAAGGGATGAAAAGTTAAGGTTAAATGATTATATGTTAAAATGTAGATCTTCGGGTTTCTCTTACAGTATTTACACTTAAGAATATATATTTTCTTGATTCAATATGTATATGTATAGTAAGATTTGTGTTAAGAAAATATCTTTCGATAGTTGAAGTGATGAAAAATTTAAGATTATATGATGATATGTATGTTATAAGATAGATCTTGGGATTTCTTTTACAATATTCCTGACTCTATATATGTATAGTTAGACTAAAAGACTTCTTAGTGATAAGGGAATATCTTTCGATAACAGAAATGATGTCAAAGTTAAGGCAGATGCATAACTCGTTAAGAGTTCTAATTGATTAAGTCGTTTATGTAAATACTCTTAAGTTCATAATAGTTATTAAAGCTGTGCATAAGAAAATACAATTCTTGTCTGATTACAAAATAAAGAATATGTTTATCATATCAGATTTTGCACGCTAATCTGTCATTTAGTTTTCATTTCAGATTGTTTTGTTTTTCGTTCAATTTGATCTTCAAGTTCGTTTATTCGGGAATAAAGTGCGTTCATTCAATTGAACTTATGCATATATAATTATTTGTCACATGAAACGATTATACGTTTTTAGAAAATTGTTATGAAAACCAGTTATTAATAAAGAATTACCTTTATTGGTATGAGAAACATTATGCTGTTACTCTTACTTAGGTAATACTCTGTCTCCATGTAAGGGTATGTAATGATAATTTGCAATTTTTTGTTCATACCTAGTACATATATGTAACGGAACCAGTTGTAATTATTTTGAGTTCAGTTCACATTTTTAACATTCTTGCCAATTAACTATATAGTAGTAGATTGGTTAACCAACCAACCGACTGACTAACAAACTAATTAGTTAAATATGTGTAATTAAACTAGCGCCAGACATTCAGTATTCAGTATTCAGTATTCGGTCGTGATTTGTCGTGTTTCGTTGTCGTGATTCGTGATTTATTAGTAGACGGAACCAGTATTCGTGGAAATCAACTTATATGGTAAGGCATTTCCGATCATTCGGTTATTTACTATTGTTATTACCCGCAAAGCCGTATTATACAATCTTTGGAATTTCACGCATGCCTTTTTCATTTTTCATACAGCTGGCTGCTGTTTTAGCTAGAAAACAACAACAACAAATACTCTCTCGACTATCAAGACTTTGATACATTGACTAAAGTATGTTATGTATTTAGTAGTTTGACGCCTACACGCTTTGAGCCAAGTTCTCTCTGGACAAAGAACAAATTGCAAAACGTGTTGGAAATATAAAATTCAAAATTCACTGTCAATATTAGATTATGCAAATGGACAGATAGTTGCGACCGGCGGCGAGTGAGTAAGTGGTAAGAATTTAAGTTAAAGCCCAAGCTACATCAACCTTTGACCATTTGCTAACACAATAATCAATAATTGTGTAGTTGAATTCAATTGCAAACTTATCGATGATTGTTGTTGAACAATTAATGCGCTTGGCGCTAGGCAAAAATCAATACTTTGTGAGAGTTTTTCCAATGTCGCGTATTGTTAGCTTCAACAAATGCACTTATATGGATTAAGATTTTCGATACAGATTCAGTATTCATTGTGGCTTTAACTGCATTTGGCTCTTTGGCTAGAACTTTAAACTTGTTTCATAACTTAGAACTAAGTTTCTTGAGCTTGAATATGGAAGATAAATACGTTTTGGGTGTGGGATAAACGAAATATCTAAAGTAAATATGGTCACACTTTGAAATCTGACTGCAAAAGGCACCCAATGAAAATTTCTAACTGCTTGGAAATAGTTTTTTTGATCTAAAAACTAGTTTCATAACTTTAGAACAAAGATTTTTAAATTTGAATATAGTAGATAAATGTGTTTTAGGCGTAGGATAAGCAGAATGTACAAAGAACATTTTCAAATTTCAGAAATCTGACTGCAAAAGGTACCAAATTAAGGAATGAAATAGTTTCTTTGAACTATAAACTAGTTTTATAACTTCAGAAGATAGATTCTTAAGTTAAAACAAAAACATATATGTTTTGGCAGTATGATAAGCAAAATGTGTAAACAAAATATGGTCACACTATGAAATCTTTCTGCAAATGACACCAAATAAAATAGTTTGAGCTAAAAGCTAGTTTCATAACTTCAGAACAAAGATTTTAAAGTTTAAGTCCAAATGAAAATCTGTTTATGAACTAGAATAAACAAAATGTGTAAACAACATATGGTCACACTATGAAAACTGACTGCAAAAGGCGCACCAAATGAAAGTTTATGAAATGAACTTAAAACTAAGCCAACTACAACAAATTATTCCCAGCCTTAACTTATCAATATGTTAAGCAGCTTTCCCAGCTTTTCATTTTGTTGTTCACCTTTTCTAGATTCTTAAGGTGTCTTTTGGAGCTGTTTGGGTTTGGGTCAATCAATCAACACATTTGTAAGCTCTCTCTCTGTGGTGCAAGCTGTTTGCATTTTCCTTTGTTGCATTTTCCGCAGTTATTGTTATAAACTTGGCCAACAAAAGAAAACAACAAAAACAAGAAAAAACGGTGGCAAGAAGATCTTCAACTGACTTTTTATGAGTGCTCGAAGATTGATTGAGAAGGCGCCGCTTATGCTACGCCCACATTGGAAATATGCTTAGATTATTACAACAGCTGTGGGTGCTGTCATCGCACAACCAACACACACACACACAAAGACACCTGTGTGTGTGTGTTGTTACATTTGTGAGGGCAAACAATTTGGCATCAACTACGAATACGAATATGAAAAAAAAAAAACATTAAACATTAAACGCGAAACGGAAAGGCCAAAAAGCCAATACCAAATGCGGTTCGAGACGGCCGGCCCAGGCCTCAACTTGTTGTCCATTTGTGGCAAGCGGCAGTAACACACACGCAAACACACACACACACCAACACCAACACACACATAGGCTTTCCATTGGAGGCGAATGTAAAAAAGGTTGAATTGACTTTGTGGAAACTGCGAAAAATAGTCAGACTTTGATTTGATGAATGGAATGACAAAGACAAAGACAAAGAAACAAACTAAAGGGTATCCAGATTCGTATAAAGTGTGTTCATAACAATAACTATGTTTAAGCATGCGAAAATGCGACTTAATCAAGTTTAAATTGACAAATTTGCTAAACCTAAACATAAAAAAAAACCAAACCGAAACAAATCTTAAGACTGCAACAGTTCAACAGCTGCAACAACTGTCTTATGTGTATGTATGTGTGTTGGTGTGTGTGTGTGTGTGTGAAAGTAAGCTTGGTGTGGCAGCTGCCCACGCATATGCAAAGTTGAATGAAGAATGAATGAAATGGGGAAATCATGAATGAATCAATGAATGAATGAACGACGAATGAGTGCGACAGAAGCCGTCAGTGTGGCAGCAGCAGAAGTAGTAGTAAAGTGAATGCTGTCAATGTTTACTATGCGGGGCAGCCACAACAACAACAACAACCGAAAACAAATAAACAAAGACGTGAAGGGGGGAGGGTGGGGGTAGGGAGTACATAAAAGGAGCAGCAAAAGTTAATGATCCGCATAGGCAAGTGGCAGCAGCAGCAAAAGCAACAAAAAAATATCACAGTGGGCGTCAGATTTTGGATTTAAGTTTTTTTTTTTCATTTTTTCATTTTTGGATTTATAATTAAAAAGAATCACCCACAACAACAACAATAACAAACACCAAAAACAGAAAATGTTGTGGTTGGAGTTTTAAGTTAAAAAGCACGAAACTTGTTAAGCAGCACTGTGAATGAATATGAATGATATTGAATGAATGAATGCGAGAATGAATTAAATAATCTGAAAAAAAAAAAAACTGAATGCAATGCGAGTTTTGAGTTTCGGTTCGAGGCGTTTATTAAGGCGCCCTTTAATTGTTATGTGCGGGTTGAAAGATTGAAAGATTTGCTGTCATAAAGAGAATGTGCATTCAATCACAAGTACAGTGCACGCTCGATACAGTGCACACAGACAGAGAACCGAACAGAATGCAACAGAAATGTTAACTTTCACTTTCTTGGCTTCACTCTAGCTTGCGTTCACTGTACACACACTCATAATACGCACAGTTAGTCATTGTGTTAAGCATAATTATGGCAATTTTCACTGTCCCATTGCCCCAACACCCAAGACTAAAGACCCAGAGACAGAGACTGAGAGACAGAGACCCCGACCAAGACCCAGATCCCAACTACTAAAAGCAAGACCCATGCGAAAGATTAAAATCAAAATAAAAGTGAGAACTGCTGCAAAAACAGAACAGAACTGAACAGAATTGAACAGAACAGAACAGAACGGAACCGAAAAGGGAGGGGATAAATACAAAGATAATTGCTTTGGCATGGAAACCCGACTAAGTCAAAAGCTAACAAGACAGCAAGAAACAGAAAAGCCAGCTGAGTTTTTAACACCGAATGAATCTGAATCGTATGTAAAAATGCCTAGTATAATCAAACGGCTGTAAACAATAATAAACGAGTATAAAGCTGATTTTCAATTGTTATTATATCAACTCAACTAACAGATATCCCTTAATGCCTTCATAATTGAAATTTAGTTCAATAATATTTAGATTTTGTTAAGAATAAGTATTTTTAATGGAAGTTTTACCTGTATATAACAACACTTAGGTTTTAAGAAAAGTATTTTTTTAATTTTGCAATATGTTTTGGAAATAGTTTTTTTATTACTCTAACACTACAAAAGCTGGACAAATACAGATTTTGGATATGAGCTCTCCTAATCCCTAGGCACAGCAAGTTTGTTGTTTTAAATTTTCGATAACTTTTTCGGTTTACGATGTACACATGGAATCGATAACAACAAAATCTTTAATTCCAAAAACTCGAAAATGAGAATTGAAACTATTAACAAAATAATGAATATCTGTACAATTTGTATTAAAATCAGTTAGTCCGGTAGTACCCCTATGTGTAAGTCTTTCCGCCCGACAGTTTGTCCGTCTGTATGGTGAAGGGTTAAGGGTATCTTCTAGTCGAGCCTACTTACTTACTCGACTAGAGCCTTTTTGCTTGTTTGAATATATATTGCTAGCCCATAATACCCGCTTGATTGGAACATTCAACTATTTTACAGGGTATTAAAAGCTAGCCACACGTGTGACTTGCATGTGTGTGTCCGTGTGTCCATGTGTCCGTGTGTCCATGTGTCCGAGTGTACGTGTGTGTGTGTGTGTGAGCGCGCCTCAAGAAGGCCAAACGCACAAATCAAAATAAAAAGCGTATAAATTATACAAAGAAACAAGTTGCCGCCGTTTTCGACGCTTGTCCCAGCTCGTTTCTTGTTGTTCGTGTTGCCAAGAGACCGTCGTCGCCGTCGCCGTTGCGCCGAAATCCCAAAATTGAAATCAAAATAAATGCTAGACGAGATGAATGAATATTATAGAGGTGCGCGGTGGGCGGCGGTGGGGGGGACGCAAGTGTAAACAGTGACGGGTTTGACGGGGATTGAGACGAAGGGGGCGCCTGGGTTGGGGTTGTATAGGTAAAGTAAACTTGTGCAATTTTTTTTTCGGTTCCTCGTTTTTTTTTTTAATGTCTAATTTCATTTTGTATTGACGAGTATGGAAGGGGAGACAGGGAACAGGGAACAGTGGACGGAGGGAGGGGGAGAGGGGACTAGACCGCACGCACAGCCGACGCGACGGTCAAGATTTCAAATATACCCAGCTACCCAGCAGCAGCAGCAGTTTCTAGGGCTCCACACATGTGTACATACTATAAGTAAAAAATATGGCATACCCTTTTACCCAAGCAATAGGTAAAAATGGGTAGATTGATTTGGTGCAAAACAGGCAGAAGCAGAAGCATCTCCAAGCCCATACATATTCATCTTCATGAGCATCAACAGCCGACAGTCGAGATATAGCCATGACTGTCTATCTGATCTCAGGATCTACAAAAGCTAGAGACTCCAAATTTTGGATATGAGCTCTCCTAATCCCTAGGCATAACAAGTTTATTTCAAATTTTCGATAACTTTTCAGGATTTTTAGGAATCGATAACAAAAAAAAACTTTGATTTTGAAAACTTGAAAATGGAAATTAAAAATATTAACAAAATAAAGAAAATCTGTGAAATGTTCATTCAAATTGGTTAAGAAACACCGGAGATATGAAGTGATCACGCATTGGTCCGGTAGTGCAGGTAGGACCGGATGTGTAAGGAAGCTAGATTTACAATATAATGAAAATCTGTGAAATTTTCATTAAAATCGGTTAACAAACACCGGATATAAGCATTGATGCGGTAGTGCAGGTAGGACCGTTAGGTTAAGGGTACCTTCTAGTCGAGCTTACCCGACTGGAGCCTTCTTACTTGTTTTTTCTTTAGTATTTTTTGTGTGCGTGCGCTTGATAATGTTATCAGCGACAGATCAATTTACGTAATTTGAATGCAGCGTTTAGGGCGACACGATGAGATGATTATGATGAGAATGATTTAATGTTTATATTGAATGGTCCAAACACGCACACACACACACACACGCACACACACACACACACAGACACAGACACAAGACAAACAAACAGACACACACACACATATTGGATGAAGACGGGGTAAAAAACAGACAAAAAAGTTTTTGGTTAAGCGATAAAAAAACATAAACATTTCAAGAACTCGTAATTATGTTATAGATTTATTAGACATGAGATAAATCAAATGCCATATCAAAGCAAAAAGAGAAAACGTTTAAATAGAAATATATGTATATGTATATGTATGTAGTATATCCAATGCTTAGCAATTAACAAATCGTATCTTTTGGCTTGGGGAATCATATATGTGTTTAAAAGTTTAAACAAAAACAAATGTCTAGACGGCAATAAAACTGGATATTAAATTTCAAATTTGTCATGCAAGTGTCTCAAAGCTGAAATAGATTTTAGCTAAGAACTCATTCCTACTCATATATACTGTGTGTATAGATCGGTGTATTAGTCATGATGAATCAGTTGCCAAAGATTGTTGCTGATTGTTTAATTGGCCAGAGAGAGAAATATTCTTAATATTTCTTCATAGTTTCGGTTAATGCTTTCTATAGCCAATATCACTCTATCTCTGTCTCAATGAGTAACTTGATTAACATTGCGTATACGTAATATAGCGATGGCGTAATAGATCAACGGGAGGTCTGTCGATTAGTCGATTAGTCTGATCGTTCAGTCAGTCGAGTCGAGTCGAGTCGAGTCGTGTTGTGTTGGCGTTTCACTCTGTAATAAGAGTAATTTATATGTACATTTGTATGCCTGTATTACCATATAATTAGACACACACACACACACACACACACATACACACGCACATAGTACTATATAGTATGTACACATACTTGAACGTTTCTTGACACTGAATGACGCTTAAAGCGCAAATTGAGTGTGTGCGGCAAAAGTTTTCACATCGATTTTCGTATACACTGCCTTTTGATAAGGGTACATTCGCTATATTGTTAACTATATCTACATATATATAGTGTATATACAATATATATATTTTTTAATATTTTTTTTCTCTTTTTTTATATCTCAAACATTTTGTTATTTAGTAAGCGTATTTAAACTTCTTTAACTTGTTCGCTTAACAATTCTTTTTCTTTGTGTTTGGTTTCTTTGGTCAGCTGCCGAAAATTGTATCTATCATTTATCAGCTATATTAACTGATCTCTCAAGTGGAAGTTCTGTCGACTTTTGACTGTCGATCGATGATTTGAGGTTTCTTTCTGCTGTGTTGATTTCTGCCAAATCAGCAAAATGGCAAAACTTATGCCGTTTGTTCAAGTGGTGCTCCCAAAGTAGTTGCCATTTGAACGAGGCATCCACACACACACACACGTACACACATACTCTTACTCTATGTGTGTGTGTTTAAGCTGAAATTCTTGAATTAACGCAAAAAAAAATGATATGAAATAAAAGGCACAAAGACGGGGTTTTTTTTGGGAACTACAGCGCCAACAGGAACTTATAAGAAAAGTTCAAATATGTTAGAGTGTTCTGATAACTTAGCTATGATATGATAGATACCCTGTAACTTTTTCTTAACACAGTTTGAAGGAATAGATGCAATCTCTATCCAGTTACTCAACACGTAACTCTTACATCCTAGCGACTGCAGATTACTCTAATACTGTGTAATAGGAAAGAAAGTTCCTTCTGGTATATGGACTTTTTATCCAGTTCCTAGCCGCCCAGTAATCGTAGCGCCTCAATCTTGAGATTTTGTCTGACAAACATATAAACAAAGATATATGCAAAGTTTCAAATCTCTAGCTTTGTTCATAGCACGTAACTCTTACATTCTTGCCATTTATTCAATATGAAGAAAGAGTATAAAATTTGTCATCATATCATCAAACTTTCTCTGATACTCTTTATACACACATTACTATAGCTTAAGGGTAGACACAAAAAAAAAGTGAAAATCAACTTTAACAAAAATTAGAAAACTAAGCAAATGAGTTTCTATCATATTGTGACAACTCTGGCTGACATATAAGATCGACTAAGCAATACTCTCTGTTTTACATTGGACAAAAGAATCTTTTGGCTATTAAGTTATTTTCCATAGCTATTGAAAACTACAAAACTGATTTGACTAAGAGCCAACTTTATGGCTTTCAAAGTACCTTCCTTATCTACATGCCCCGAATGTGAACATGGTATATATGTATGTACATATGAATGTATGTATGTGTATGTGTGTATATAAAATATAATAAAAAGTGCGTAAATTGTGGCGACAGAGCAAAGAGACGTGATACAGATACAGATACAGCCTTGCATAGTTGTGGATAAAAAGATACTCGAACAGATACACAGGTGTGTGTGTGTGTGTGTGTGCGAGTGTGTGTGTGTGCGTAGCTACGCAGTATGTGAAACTTTTTTGGGACCACCTCTCCCCCCCACCTTCACCCACGTTCCCTCCCCTTTAACCAACAGACTGGCGAGCCCCAAACCACACGCACACACACACACACACACACACACAAACACACACATACACCTCCAAGCATTTGCTGCCTGCCGCGTACATATTGCCAGAAAGGGAAAACCTGAAATGACTACAGCAACAACAGCAACAAAAGCAACAACAACAACCACAATAAATACAAAAGCAGCGCGCAGAAGAAGCAGAAGCTAAACAGAAAGTGCAAAAAACAAAAAAAAAATACAAAAAGACAACAACAAAAAATCTCATATTATTTTGGCCTTCAAAATTTTTGGCGGGCAATGAACCAACAACAACAGCGCGTACGTACACACAAAGTACCAAAAAAAAACCAAAAAAAAAAAGGGGGAGGGGGGCTGGGACTGCGTGGCTGCGTGAAAAGGGTAGATACGGGGAACGAAGACGAAGATGAGGAAGAAGAAGCAGCGGCAGCAACTAAAACAGACGCACACACACACACGATCGAGACGAGATATGCTTTTGACGGTGGGTGAAAGAGGGTGGGGGGGAGAGGGTTAACACTGCTGCAGACACGTGGGGAGTGAGAGTGTACCAAGTAGGTGGGGTGGGGGGCTAAGAAGGGCAAGCGGGTAGTACTGTTGGCAGACACACACCAGTGGGATATGCGAAGAATATGCTGCGGCTTCATTCTATCTACATACATACATACATATATCCATGCTGACTTGCACTCGAGACAACTGCGTGTGTGCGAGAGAGAAAGAAAGAGTGTTTGTTTTATGTACACATGAACTTATGTGCGTGTATGTGTGTGTCTATCTAACAAGCGAACATAACTCTACCCCCCACCCACCCTCCAAAAACACACGCAGTCGTAACAACAAAAACAACAACGCATTGCATCCAATGCCTAACCCCAGCGCATTCGCATTCAGCTGACTCTCTCTAACATTGTCACCAAACACACGCACACATATACACACACATGCCAAGCGTCTGTGTTGACACAGTAAGTTTTGCACAAAATTTGTACCGTTTTTTTTTTTGTCGAAGGCGCTGTTGTTTTCGTCGCTTTTGGAAGTGTGTGTGAGTGAAACCACGGATAAGACTGAGAACAGTATGTTGACTCTAGATGTCTCCGGGTCGAGTCTGGGTCATGAGTCAGTAATTTAAGCGTTAAATTGTTATATTAGCAAACAGGCTAGACATAAATTATGGCACCCACTGTACCTTCACTAAATGTGCGTGTGTGTGTGTGTGCGTAGCAAATGGTATATGTGTACATAGTTTTGTGGGTTGAAAAAACAACAGCAACAACAACAACATTCACAAGCATATCAGATTATTTGAAATTAAATCTTTAATTAGATTAAATCTGACTCTTGAAGTTAATGAAACGCATCATGCTTTGCATTTTTGATAGAATTTGTTAGAATATTTATTAAATAATAAAAAATATTAAAAATACTTTCTTATGTAGTGAAAAGCATATGATGTTTCAGGTTATTGTGAAGAAAGATTATTTATTCCACGACATAAATGATTATTATCAAATTTTGAATGGAAATCTTCGTTTGTTCATTATTTTTCCCCAGATAATATTCTCATAAATAATTTTTCCTTTTTTCTCACATAAAATCATAAAATCTTTATAGTAAAAATCAGAATCAGAATAGATCATTATAAAATTGCATTTTCTCAAAAAATATATGAACAATCATCATAAACATCTTTCAATGCATTAAGAGTATAGTTAAATATTCAATTTCACCACATTTTAATATGCATACGAGCCACTGTGCCTTGCAACAGGCGCACAAAGTTGAATGATGGCAAATGCCGACAAATGCACAACATAGCCATAAAAGTCGAAGGCGAGGATGTGTGGCAATGAAAAATGAAATAGCTCGGGGGGCACAAACACACAGAATCCTGTGAATGCAACTCAACTTTGAAGTCTTTAACTGACTCGTAAATATGTTTCACTTGTATCTACAATATGTATATGTATATATATATATACTTTTGCTAATGTGGTGTGGATTCGTTTTGGGGGGATTTTGGCTTGTGTTGCATGCCACATACACACACATGCAGGCGGGTGGCATAGCAACCTGTTGCCAAATGAAACGCAACGCCTGGCAACGCATAATGAATTCAGAAAACCGAACTTAATGGAGTCATTGACTTAAGATTCGCTCTCTGTTTGCTGATTTTCTGTTCTTTTTTTTTGGGTTTTTTCGTTTTTTATTATTTTTGTTGCTGTCTTTTTTTTACTCGTATGCTTTCTTTTGTGGCATATTAGAGGCCGCTGTTGTTCAATTCGTGGAAGCAACTTCATTTTCATTGTTTTTTTTCCGTTTTTTTTTTCTGTTTTTTTCTGTTTTGTTCTGTTTTTTGTTTTGTTTTTTTTTTTTTAAGGCATCTCGTTCTCGCTGAGTTCTTAAGCATCCTTCGTTAGAAAACCACTTAGAGCGTCCGTTCATACTCACTTGTGCCACACACACACACACACACACATACACATATATGTATAAGACTACCATGAAAAGGACGCACAGAACACACAGACTCGAACTGGAACTCGAACTCGAACTCGGACACACACATAATTTAAATTCCATCTACGTATTCCATGGTTAATGGGATTCCAATCAAATTTTCATTGCCATTCCGATCACCGTTCTACCGTTCAGGCAAAATATTTCGTAAAAAAAGGCAAACTTTAAAGGCGCAAATTAATCGCAAAAGATCTTAACGAGAGAATCTCATATTCAAAGAAATTCAACTTCAAAGTTTGTAAAACTGAATGCAAAAATAAATTTAAAAAAAGATAAAATTATCGTTATTTTAACATTTAAACAGTTAAGATTTGGAACTAAGTACAAAAAGTGAACAAGTTGCAGTTGGATAAGATTGAGGGAAGAAAGTTCCTTCTGGTGTATCGACTTATTATCGATTTCCTAGCCGCACAGTAAGCGTAGCGCCTTAATCTTGAGATTTTGTCTGACAAACATATAAACAAAGATATATGCAAAGTTTCAAATCTCTAGCTTTAAAGGTGTCGAAGAAACGAGCAAGTTGTACCTAGCAAAAAAACAAATATACTCCTTCCCCTTCGGTATCAGTGTATACAAATTTAAACGGCAATCAGAGAAAGCAAAAGAAATGAAAAGAAAAAAGTGAAAAGCATTTTTGAGTCTGTAGAAACCACAGGAAGGAAGGAAGGAAGTTTAGAGATTTCCTCTCTATACACATAATACAAATTATTGCAAAAAGTGTTGTAAGTAGCCATTATTGCCATTCCTACTTCCGCTTTGTAATCAGGTTTTTCTTTCTGGAAACAACTTACCCAAATGCATATCGACAAACTATGAACTTGATGTAAATCATGGAGAAGGATAGAAAGGGTGAAAGTTCTAATAAACTTTTATATCTTTCCAATTAAAAAGTCATTTGAATTTGAATTTGGTGATTTTCCCAAAGTTAAAACTTGAAACTTTTCCTATTCTTAGTTGAAAAAGGGGGAGAGCTGTTGCTTTAGAGTATTGCGCAGTTCAAAAAGAATCAGACTGACGACGTACGTCTTTTAACTTGTTATAAACTTGTATATGTATAAAAAGTTTTGTTTTTGGGTTTAATGCGATTCGTTATGGCTACAACAAGTAACAACACACACACACAACACTAACGTGGCCAACACAACATGACTTGAGTACTGGCGACAATTAGCTGACCGATTGTTAACACTGCCCGCTCTCCCGCTCAACCCCTCTCCTCCTCACCATCAACTGAGAGTTGGCAATGGAAACCAATTGTCCATGACCAAAGAGCTAGCCGGGCAAAACTCAGTGCGTTGTGTTGTGTTGTGTGTCAGGCTGATTGCCAAGCGTGGCCAATGCGATTGGTATACGCAGAATCTTTGGTGAGACCTCAGAGGCAACTGCCCTATAGTTATAGCCCAACTATATAGTTGCAACTATGGAATACTCTCTTTTTGTTAGTTTTTGGTTAGAAAGCTTTGGTAAATGACAGCAGATAGTAGATGGGGGTCGGGTATACACTCTTTGTCCTCGGTGACAGGGCATAAACTGAACTGAACTGAACTGAAAAGAAGAGAAACAGAAAAAAAAAATATAGTTGGAGACATATTTCGATTGTTGTTTTTAGCATTAATGTGGCAACTTTTTAGGTTTTCATCTTGTTGGTGATTGTGGTATTTGGGCTGTGTTTTTTTTTTATATTTATTTGGTATTTTGGGCATTTTGGTGTTTTCTGTTGCCAGGCCAGTTTGCAGCGTAGATTATTAAGCAAATTAAGGAATGTCAATGCATACGCTTAGCATATACAAAGCAACAGGTTGCTGTCGTCTGTCCGCCGTCGACTGTCGGTAAAACTCCATTGAACTGGTTCGGTTCGCAGCGTCTCACACTCATAGATTAACATAATTTGCTGCCCCTCAGATGATTTTGCGTATCAACTTCCCCACCACAAAAAAAAAAAAGACAACATAGTGTGCTCTAGTAGTGAATGATAGACTTTTAGATACCCATTACAAGAGGAGAGCAACTTAAAAGAGTCAGTTAATAAGATCAGATCAGAATAGATAGATAAATAAATTTTAAGATATAGTATATGGTTTTTCCCTCTTCATCCTACTTGATTATGTCTGATCTTAGATGTGCGCTACATACTTTAAATGCCCTTTCTTTACAGCTTAAAAACTATAGAGTATTACGATTTTTTTGGGTAAAAATTTGCATGAGGCACGCAGCTGATTTTAATGAACAATGAACAATGATCGCACGGATTAGATATTGATGTAGATTTCATTAATTAGTAAGTCCAACGATAAAATATATATAAAATATAAATACATATATGTATATAGCATATATGAATTGGTTCAATCCGGTTGGGCGTGTGTTTCTTTTTTTTATTCTTCAGTGAATCGCTTTTTCCTTGTTTCTACGGTGTTGGTATTTATTCATTTTTTTTTTTCATTTCATGGCGCGTTGTCAAATCAATGCCACTCCAAACATTTCGTATGCAAATGACTTGTCTGAGCCGGCGCATATATTATGAGTCCAACAAAAGACAACTTAATATGTACAAGTCTCCACTCTAAACAATCGAGAGAAAGACAGCTGAGAACACACACTTATTGCACATTCAAAATAATCGCAGCACGTGCGACTGCTTTTTTTGTGGGCCGGGCTCAAAAGTATCAACTTTTACTACCAAGTATTACTACTGAGAACGGAAAACTTTCAACTTATTTATTGCCATCTTTAGCAAACAATAAAATTCAACTAAAATGTAAGAAGAATGTGATCAAAAACACAAAAAAACAACATACTTAATAAATTATTATACTTATTGTATGGCGACTGTGAAAGTGTGAGAAAAAAAAGGGAACTCTCAGCCAGGAACCGACTTCAAAAGCCCTCTCGTCGTCGTGTAGTTCAAAAGGAAACGGCAAAAAAATACAAAACAAAACAAATAAGAAGGCTCTAGTCGAGTAAGCTCGACTAGAAGATACCCTTAACCATTGACCATACAGACGGACAGACGGTCGGGCTGACGTGAACTACCGGACCAATGCTTGATAGATTCGTATCTCTGGTGTTTCTTAACCGAATTTAATACAAATTTCACAGATGTTCATTATTTGGTTAATAGTTTTAAATCCCATTTTATTTTCATTACTTTTGCCTGTTACACACTTTTGCACAAAACCATTATACCCGTTTTTACCCATTTCATGGGTTAAGGGTATAGAAAAAATATTGCGTAGGGGTTTGTTGATTTTTTATTTGGGCTTTTTAGGGCAACAAGATCTCATTTCATTTTAGCTGGAATCAAATTGCGGAACGGACAATAACGATGATGATAATTATGATCATGATCATGATGATGATGATGATAATGATGATGAGCAGTGGCACACTGCCCAGTTATTTCTTATACTTAAGAATTGGATTGGAACCAAATAATATGTTACTTATTAAAGTTTCTTTGGGGTCGGCGAAAAGTGTTTGAAGCGCCGAACAAAATCGAACCGAAAATCAACTTCGATTGGGACAAAAAAAAAACGGGGAGCCAAATATTTTTCCGAAATCTTTTCCAAATGAATACCTATTCGGCATTTTGGTTGGTTGGTTGGTGCTTTGCTCGATTGGTTCCTAAATTAATGCCACAATGGTTTTGGTTTTGGGTTTGCAATGATTTCGGTTTGGTTCCCGTTTCGTTTTCGTTTCGGTTTCTTCTTCTGCCCGATAGAGATTGTATCATAGTTGACCATTTCCAGAGTACCTAAGTTCAACAGGTATATTCCCCTTGCACTTGGGTTGATTATGTGAGAAGTGAGAATAGGTTAAGCTTATGCGCATCTTCAGTTCAGTTCAGTTCAGAAAGCGCGGCGAACAACCGGGTTTCGGATTCGGATTCAGGTCTCCGATTCGGGGGACCTGGAGACCGACCGCGTCACACATTGGGCATTGACAACGGTGGCGTCGCGTCGTGTTGCGTCGCGTCGCTTGGACCCAAAACGGGGTAAAGGGAGCAAGGGAAGCAAAGAGTAATGGGCAAAAGAGAGAGGGGCCGGGGCAGGGGCAGTCGAACGCCATGGGCATAAAGTTCACACTCGTAAGTAAATAAATTTAAATGGCGGCACTTCTGCTAATCTTTTTTTACCCTTTTTTTTTTTTTTGGTATTTATTTTGATTTTTTTTTTCTTTCCACATATTTTTTTTTAGTGTTTTCAACCTACTCAGAGTTGTCTCTTGTTGTTTTTTCTCCAGTTGTTGTTGGTTGCGCGAACTTTTTTCGCAAGAAATTCAGCAGGCAAGCTAAAGATTTCGTTTCTTGACGCTGGTATTAAGATTTTTATGGTTATTAATTTGCTAAATAATACGAAGATGGCAACGGCGAATGCTGATCGCTGTTGTTGTTTTTGTTGTTGTTCTTTTTGTTGTTGCTGAAGTGCCCGTGTCGACGTTTTTATACCCTTAACCCATGAAATGGGTAAAAAAGGGTATAATAGTTTTGTGCAAAAGTATGTAACAGGAAGCTTCTCCGACCCCATAAAGTATATATATTCTTGATCAGCATGAACAGCGGAGTCGATTTTGCATTGAGCTCTCGATAACTTTCTCAGATTACGATATACACATGGAATCGATAACAAAACAATCTTGAATTTCATAAACTTGAAAATGAGGATTAAAACTATTAACAAAGCAATGAACATCTGTGAAATTTTGATTAAAATCGGTCAAGAAACACCGAAGATATGAAACCATCAACCATTGGTCCGGTAGTTCAATGTATGTGTATGTCTGCCAGCCCTACCGCCTGTCCGTCTGTATGTTCAAGGGTTAAGGGTATCTTCTAGTCGAGCATGCCTTCTTACTTGTGTTTTTTTTTTATTTTTGTCGTTTTTGTCGGTTTTGCCGACTCTGGGAACGGCGACGGCGGCGGCGGCTCCAAACCTACCCCAAACCTCCGCCCCTCTCCGCTCTGTTTGCAACCCAAAAAAAAAAAAACAAAAAAAACAGTCAACCCAAAACCAACTCAACATAAGTGTGTGCGTGTGTGTGTGTGTTTAGTTCTGTGAATGAAGAGCACTTTGCATTGAAAAAAAAAAACGAAAAGAAACCAAAAAAAATAAAAACGAAATGGTTTTCGTTCAAGTTTTTGAGACTTAATGTTGATGCTTGTGGGCCCAGGAATTAAGCGCCATAAATAACCAGAGACACGAGAGTTGTAACAGCAATAACCCCCCGCCCCACCAACCACACCCCGCTCCCACAGCACTCTTTGCCCTCTTAACTAACCTTAAACTTAGGAACTCCACGTCAATCACATTTGTGAAATCTCTGACCTTAATACTTTTTATTATTAACAGATCAAAGGATTTCAAACGGAAATTGAACCGAATTACTGTCCAGACGAAACGAATTTTGCCATAGAAACCAATTAATATATAATTATGTATAATTGAAACATAAGTTGAATACGTTTTTAGCATTTAATCCTTATAAGTTGCCGTTATGGAAACCGCCATGAACTGTATTTATGAACTGTATTTATAGCTTATCCTAAGAGATAATGATGAGATTGTTTTTGTAAATTTTCGCTAGAATCTTCTTAATGATTTGTCATGGAATTCAATACGATATTTAAATGTTTCGGAAATTTTCCGTTAACCGAGCTGGTTCTTGATTAATTTTTATGGCAAAACAAGTGAATAATTTAAACGGGGTTTGTTCACTAATGAAGGCATAAACTATAACCGTTTTGCGTAAGGCAAGTGTAGAAAAAACATAATTTATGTTGGGTTGTGATTTGTCACAAAAGTGTCATAAGTCCAGTTGATACTTATTATGCTTTACACCCAACTACAAATGTTATTAATTTGGTATGTGTGCAGTATATCTTACCGGGGCGGCGACACCCTCAATAAAACCGTCAATACAAACGACTTTCAACACGAAGCGTTTTCAATTAAATTATTCTGTACATAACTTTCAATTTCCTTCGAGCCTAAAAACGCCGTTTTCGTAATGATTTCAAACATGCGCAAACATATGTACTATTTGCTTTATTATTATTTATTATTTATACACACACACACACACACATAAAAATAATTAAAGCCATGCTCGGGGCTCTCTACATTGACACTCTGGCCCTCGATATAGGCCCCCATGATCAGTTTGGCAGCTAGCCGTAAACCGTAAACCGAATCTGTCATATCAAGTTTGTCAGTTTGGGCCAAATTCCACTACCAACAACTACTGCCAAACAGCAAACAGCGAAACCGGCAGCCCAAATGTTGAGTCGCATAAAACCAAATCAAATTCAAAAGCAATAAAAACAAGTAGGTAGGCTTTGTGTTCAGAAAACTCGACTTGAAGATACCCTGAACCCCATACTTAATTCTAGAAGTCAGAAAATATATTAGACTTCACTTGTACCTTCGATATCTGCATTGTTTTGTCAATATAGTTTCAAAAATAAATCAAAAACTATGTTTTTAGTGTTATCGATAACAATTGTATATCAGAAACCGAAAGAGTTATCGATAATTTGCAAGAAAACTTGTTTATGTTGTAAATGTTAAGTCTCTAGCTTTCAGATAGGCTGCCAAGGCTATATCGATAACAATTGTTTATCAGAGACCGATAGAGTTATCGATAATTGGCTACATAGACTCTTATCTTGATGCTCATCAATAATATATGTACTTCAGGGAATCTGAGATGTTTTCTTCTCTCTGATACAAACATTTGTACAAAACCATTATACCCATCTTAACCCATTTCATGGGCTTAGGGTATGTGGAAAAAAAAGAACCTCTCATACGCATTGTGGATTCAATAATGTTTGTCTTGGGTGACGACTTCCCCTTTCGATTTTGGTCAACGCACAGTCACAATCAGAGAGCCAACAGCCAAAAGCTAAAACCAAAGCCAAAACCAAGATAAAAGCAACAAAAAAAAAAAAAAAAAACCAGAGTCAAGCCTCAAAGCGGCAGCCCGAACCTGGCACAAGCTCGTAGTTATCTCGGTGTGTGTGGGTCGGGTATGTAAATTGGTGTTTTAAAAATTTAATTGCGTGTGTTATGCGTAAGTATTTGCAGCCACCTCAGACACGCACATTCTTTTAATATTCACACATTGTGCAAAGGTATTTTTGTTTGTGTTTGCTGTGACAGGCGACAAAGAACAACAAAAACGTTTTGTATTTTGTCATTATGATTTGGCAATTTTGTTTTTTCTGATAGTATATATGAAGTAAAAATCATTAAGCAAGTAATTGTGACACGTTTTTATTAAGAATTGTGAAATTCTTATTCAATAACTGCCTATTCATAACATTGAGATGATAACATATCGCAGCATTTTGGCGCCTGGAAGAAAAACTAATGTACGATAGTTAAGCAAGAAATGTTCTCGAACTCGTCTCGTTAAAGTTAAGTTATGCTTTCGCATTTTGAAACTCGCAATGAAACTTGTTTTTTGAAGTGCTGATGACAATTTTGTCGCCTGGCTAACCAGATAGTCTCTTTGCCAATAGGCCTTCCTCAAACTGTTGTCATGCCATTGCCATTGTCGAACTAAGGGGCCCCATTCAGTGGCAAGCCAATCAACTCAGTACCGAAAAATTTCTTATAATATAACTGCGTAGATACATTCTGTTCTGTTCTGTTCTTTACCTATTCTCCCCAAACCACATTTACTTATACTATGTATATGTATATATGTAGTATATTCTATGTTCTTCTACTACGCGCATATTGTTGCTGTACTATTTCGTGTATCTATGCGTTGGCCCTCCCTGAACCTGAACCCTGAAGTACCGAAGTACCGCAGTACCGAGGTACTGAAGTAAGCAAGCAGTGCGGGCCTTTTGTTAATTGTAAGTGGCATTTTTAATAGAGTTTTTATTACATGTGTTTCGTCTTTGGCGCTGCGATAATATATTCTGTTTTGCGACATTTTATGGCTTTTATATCGTTCGTTTTGCCTATTTTACATAAGTAAATAGTTTTTTTGTTTTTTTTTTCATAGAGGATACTTGAAACAACCACATATTATAATTATTTAAAACCTTGAATGTCGAAATGATTACGTTTCTAATAAAGTTCAAGACTTGAACATGACAAACTTTTTTCTTTTTGTCGGAATCTAACCCTATTCTCCCATTGGTTTTGTTTAGGGAGAGTTTCGTTCATATGAATATTATTATATTGAAATGAAATTTCATATTGTTCTTTTTTTTTTTGGCATCATCGTCTTGGTTTTTGGTTTGTGCCCCTGGCATTTTGACCTCCAGCTGAGCCGAGCTGATCTGAGCTGAGCTGATCTGAGCCACGACAATGACGCCACCGTCTTTAGATTGTAACTGAAGCCAAAAATATAATTTGGATGAGGTTTTGACTTTGGTTTTGGTTTTGGAGGGCGTGCAGAAAAAAGAGGCGGCACGCTCTTGGCTCAATATTCACACGCTGGTTAATTGAATGTACAGGAAAAATTATAAATGGAAATTGTTTTTACCAATCATTAGGCGAAACAATTCGTTTTTTTGAGGGGGCAATAACAGAGCACGCCTCCGGCGGCATTTCTTGCCTGAAAATATATCGAGTCAATACCAAAAATGCCACCTTCAATGTTGCAGTAATAACCCAAACCCAAACCTAAACCCAAATCCAAACCCATACCGAAACCGACACCAACGACGAGACCGTACAATTATGCCGGTGATAAAAGTAGTGAAAACTGTTAAATTCAAACTGGAGCGCAAACGTGTCGAGGACTTGTGTTAATTTTCAAGTCGAACATCGAAAGAGTATTTGGTAGGGTAGAAGGGTTGCTGTTGTTGTTGGGTTCGTGTTATATTTGTTTATCTAGTATGTCTTTAGTTCGAGCGAAATAGTGTATTTTACCGACGTTCAAGTTCCAAGTGAGGCTCAAATGATTCTCAATTGATCTGCGTTAGTTTTCAGTTTCAGTGTGTTTCGGTTCGGTTTGGTTCGGATCGATTCGATTTTAAGGTTTTTCGTTTCGAATGGAAGTCGCGACACAATGTTTGCTTTAGCAATTCATTAATCATTGATAATTACATTAAATGTAGGCCTAGGCCCATGCCCAGGCCTACCCATACCCATGCCTTCAACCTATCTAATGAATCCAAGCATGTCTCTAACTCGAACTGTGTGTCTCGAGTCTCGAGTCTTGTGAGTTGTAAGTTGTATTCAGAAGCATATATACACATACACATATACATATATGTGTACTCATGGCACTGCGCTTAGTTCCTGTCTAGAGTTTTAGTTTCGAATAGTTTGAAAGCTTGTTGCCAAGAGATTGCGTGTCAGGCTTTTAATTGCTTGCGAATTACAGAAACACGGGTCGTGGCTCTGGCTCTGGACGGGGGAACACCAGACACCAGAGTAAATGATGATGATGCTCTAGGGGAATGGGGGAGGGGGAGTGGTAGATGAGGTGAGATATACGCTTAACGCGTTCGGTCATGTTTGATACGTGCAGAGACGCTTATCAAATACAAATCTGCGTTTTTTTTCGCCGAAAATGTTTAAATTTTTTTATTTTCTTAATTATTTCCTCGATTTTTGTTTGTTAAGCAAATCAAAATGAACCGATGTGCCGCCATCTATCGGTGCGTAGCGGGAACTAGTGCGCCTTTAAGGTCCTTTCATTCACAAAAGTTTCCGAAATAATAAAAATACAAGAACACAAGAAAAACAAGTTGGTCTGGCAAAGAAGTTTCTTAGTTTTGGGCATCCTCAATATTAAGCAAGCTAAAATAAATTATTAAATATGAGCGCCACTTGAACTTTGGTAAAATGACCAAAAAAAAAACACTTGAAAGAATTAACATCGATTTTCGGCCAACAAATTGAGGGCAATGCAATTGTTCGCCGTTGCGCTGACTGCTTGCCTCGGCTGCTTTGGCCAGCTTGAGGCATGAATCATGCTAATGCATTTTTCCCAAGGAAAAACCTGCCCGGCCATAAAGACAGGCCAGACCAGCTGCCAAATGCGTCGTCGTCTTTTGGTGGAAAAACATTTTGGGGCACGGGGCACGCTAATGTTGAACGTTGAACGTTCAATGTTCAATGTTGAATGCTGAATGCTGAATGTTGAATGCTGATTCAGCGACAATATTTTGTGCCCACCACAGATGGCGTCATCGGTTTTTTTTTTGCCGGCCGGCCGGCCCGGTCAACTCAGTATATAGTAGTAGTTGGGCCCACTCAGTAAAGCGGCATTGATTTTTTGTGCTTCATCTCTTTTTGGGCCTCAACTTGCCTCGTTTATATATCAGTGTGTGTGTGTTTGTGTGTGTGTAGGCTGCTTGCATTTTTTTTGGCAACAAATTGCAGAGTCACTGCTCTAGCTGCTTGTTACCAAGCGCGTCTCTCTCTCTCTCACTATCTCTCTCTCTTTTTCTCTCTGTATGTATATAGCAAAACTAATTGGCCGCTATTAATCAACGTTGGCCGATTTAAATCTGCTTTTAGACCAAACCCATACTATTCTGACATCTTTCTTAATACCCTACCCCAAAGTCTAGGTTATAACTGTCAATATCTTTAGGACATTATGTATATAGTAAAGTATAAAGAAATCTTTGCGAAAATCTAGAATTTTTAACCCCATTTGGGTTGACAGATAAGTTTCAGGTAAAGTGTATAGAAATCATTGTGAAAATCTAGTATTTTTAACCCCATTTGGGTTGACAGAAAGATTTCAGGTAAAATCACTGTGAAAATCTAGTATTTTACCCCATTTGGTGTGACAGATAAGTTTCTGTTTAATTGATTTTGTATGTCTATCGATTTTTGAGCTTTGTTTCAAACATTTTGTGAACAAACTATCAAATCAATAGTTAGAAATGTTTTTAGGGGGCGGAATACCAAACTTTTGAGTAAAACTTGTGGTCAAACACTTGTCGCGCGCTCAAAGTGATATAATAGCTAACATGCCATATGCCCAGAGTCAATATAAATGTATATAATTGACGCCGAAAACCTTTTAGCCCTTTTCGGACTGGACATAAAATTGATTTTAAAGGCAACTTTAGGCTATCACTAAATGAAATGAACAAACTATTTGAAGGAAAAAGATCTGAAACTGAAACTGGTGAATGGAAATCATATAAGTCTATTAATTGATGAATGAAATATTAAAGATTAAAGATTCTCAGAAATTAGTTGAGATTGCTGTCATCAGCTTAACCAGAAGAAGAAGAAAAAAAAACAATTGAGCTTACGCATGTGGTTTCATTATTTGTTGAAGATTTTAAGCTTTTAAGTTGTGATGTTTGACTATGTTGTTGTTGTTTTTAATGTTGTTGTTGTATTTGAAAACACGTTGTGTATTGTTTTTGCTGGGGCAATTAACACAAAAGCATTAATTAAGTTACGAACTAATGTCTTTTAGACAGCAGCTGCCCTGACAGACAGCCAGACGACAACGACATGAATGAAGATGATTTGTTTTTTTCGAAGCTTCAACGTCGAAAGACCACGAACCGAAAAACTTAAAAATAGTAAGAAGTACTATTCCTCCCCAGGCCAGGCAATGTCTTTTTGGTCTTTTCGGTCTTTCGGTCCATGGATCCAAACATCTGAACAAGGCTGCTTAACAATTTAGTGCCAACATTTCAATGTTGAAATTTCGTTATAAATGAATGAACATCGTGTAACAGGGAGCGGTGGCGGCGGAAAAGGGGGAGTGCGATCTTGTACTAGCTAGCGGGCACGTGGAATCGTGGTGCTGGTGGTGGGGGGATGGGGGGGATTTTGGGTTTAGTTGAGAGGGCTTATATCCAAAAAAGGTTGTAGGCCATTTTTGCTGTGTTTCATGTTTTTTGTTGTTAGTTTTTCCAGTTTTTGTTGTTGTTGGTTTTTTTTTGTTTAATATTATTAGGTTTGTGTGTGTTTTTTTTTCGTTGTTATCTAAACACTTCAAATACGCGTAAGCAATAATGATGGTCATGTCCATGTCCAATGAGGCCAAAAGCAAAAGCAAAAGCAGCTCGTAGGCATTTTGCTAATTGAGCAACGACAAGTTCGTCCATGCTCCGGCTACGGCTACGGCTCCGGCTTCAGCTCCGTTTGGGCCAGTTTGAGAAATGGTGTTAACATTTCCGGTGTTTCCAACCACATTTGCAGAACCAACCGGCCAACTTTTACTTTTCCCGCAAGGCACAAGGCAACAACAACAATGCCTGTTTCCAAGCGCCATTATTTGCTTCTTAATTTTATTATTATACGAATTGTTTTCTTCTTTTTTTCTTTTTTTTCACGGCCGTTAAAGGGCTGCTAAAAAATTATTGCGCCGTAGGCCTAAACTTTAACAAACTTTGCCAAAAATACGCTTGTTGTCAACCAAAAGTGGATAAGGCCATAAATAATATTCGGCCAAAACAAAATCAACACCAAAAGGATTTAGTTTTGCGAACGTTTTTTTTTCGTCTTTTCATTCATATTGGGGATGAAATAATTTTAACGACTTTTTTCTATTTTATTGAAGGTAAAACCAAAATGGGGCAATAGCACTAAAGAAAGTTATCAATAAGTGGAATGAGAATGGTTGAGAGTTGATTAATCAGATAATAGACAATAAAGTAACTTTACTTTTAGACTAACTCAATCAGATAAACCGTCTTGACGTCGAATCCAAAGGAAGTAAAGAAGGGAAAAACTGTATAAAATTTGATTAAAAGTAAAGAATTTTAAGTCCTTTTTAGATGCAAAACATAACAGCTTCTAGCCATATAATATATCATTCCGTTTCAGCTTAAACATAAATTTGATTATATATATACACTATTTATGTCCATTCATCATCATTCGTTCATTCGTCAACTGTCTGGCTGGGTACACTAACTGATTGAAATGTCAACTGGACGACGACGACGACGACAACAATTCGAACCGGTTAACATTGTGGGGATCATCCATCCGTGTTGTGGGGGAACCTGTCCGCCGGTTAACCCCTCAGGGCAGGTTGAAGGTGCCAACTCAAATTGAGTTGGGGCAAGTTGTTTCAGTTGTTGTTGGAGTTTGTGTTGTTGGTGTTGGTGATCGCAATGTCTAGACATGAATGAATGGGCCTGCGCTAATGACCTGAACCGCAAAACCGCGTTGCATTATCGTGATAAATCCATTAGCCCTCTTTTCCATTCAGCCTTTTCTCATGCTAAAGTGGTAAAAGGTACTTCCATATCGCATATATGTATTTGTATGTAACAACTAAAACTTGTATTCATACTTATTCACGCACTCGCAATCTGATGCGCGCCCATGACGCAATCATCGGTCGGTACGTCGGTCGGTCGATCGGTACGCCGGTCGGTCGATCGGTACGTCGGTCGGTCGATCAGTCGGTCGGTCGGTCGATCGGTGGGCTTCAAATGCTAATGCCAGTCTTTAGTATGGGCCACGCAGCCCTCTTCGGGTAGCCAACATTCTTGGGAATTTTTATTACAATGCTGTTGTTGTGTTGCGATGATGGCTCAAACGTGTGTTGACAAATCGCCGTTGTTGTAGTTGTTGCTTCTGGCCAAGTAGAGAAAGAGAATGTCAACTCAAGACTCAGAAGAACCAGAAACAGAAGCAGAAGCCGAAGCCGAGAAGTTCTTGCGAATTGAAAGCAACTCATGAAATTCATGAAATGTTTAGATAAACGCTCGCAAAACCCATAAAGCGTACGCACTATTCGAGTGTCTTCTTCCTGATCGAGAGGAGGGAGGAGAGGGAGGATCGATACAATACAAAACCTACATACCTGTTATACACCTGTGCGTTTCTGAGTGTGTGGCGATTGTTTTTGGATTTAGATTTGTCAATTTTTATGTTTTCACTGTTACGTGTCTGAATTTGTTGAGCACCCTAATTTGGGGCTACTTGAGCGAGCCTACACCATACCATACCATACTGTACCGTACCACACACACCAGAATGATCATCTATATGCATATGAGATCGTCAGAGTTGCCACACCGTGCAATTATTTTCCGGTCGAGTGTTAATTTATTTGGTTGCTTTTTAATTGGGTGCGGTACCAACAGGCACCAACCGAGAACACTTACAAACAGACAGAGAAAGATAGAGAGCGATAGAGAGCGCTTTCCCTGGGGTGAAATCTTTGATTTTACCGACGCTTAAGGCGTTCTTATTGTCTGTAACTGGATCGAAATGTCTCTGTCTGTGTGTGTGTTAATCAGCCTATACTTTTGACGCCATCTTTTTGCAATAAAAGCAATGCGATTGTAATTGTTGTCGTTTTTGCTGCCTGCAAATAGTTGATCCTTGAGCTGCTTACGAAGAAGGATCCCTGGCACCCTTAGGGTAGGGTAGGGTAGGGTAGGGTCTAGGGTGTAGCTACCCTTTGTTCGTTTGTTGGGTTCGTTTTTTTTTTGTGTGTTTCAAGTGTTTGTTACTTTACTTGTTACTTTTGGTACGGCGCACTTTCTGATCCCAGACATCAATCCATATTTAATTGTTAATTTGTGTGTTGAATACGTTTTTAATTGAAGCGCATAATTGACCCTCGTCAGGATGTGAGCGAATTTACCAAATGCGCAAAAAGAAACACATTTCTATTTTTGTTTTGTTTATATTTTGTTTGTATCCTGTCTGATATCGTTAGAAACTCTGTTGTTTGAGTTACACAAAAAAAAAACATCAAATAGGTTCACACATTTGAGAGGTATCGTTATCTTTATGTATATTCCATTGAATGAGAATAAGGGTGTTAGGAATGGGAAAAAGCAATTCCAGTTGGAAAGATCTTGTCTCTCTCGGCTTGAAACTAGCACACACTTTTAATCAAGTTATTTATTTTTGATTTCAGTCATAAATAAATATGAAATGATAGGCAAAACCCAACAAGAGAAATGGTTCAACGATAGTTAAATACCCGAACAGAGATAATTTCCTAAAAGATTTCAAATCATTTCAAGTTTCGTAGACTTCATTTCACATCGGTTAGGGTATACCAAACTAAATATAGAGTTTAGCCTTGATGTTTGAATGGTGATAAGAGGAACGAAGGAACAGCAACAATTTTATATTTAATTGAATTTTATTTATTGCCATTACCATAAACTTAACTGTCAATTGTGAATCGAGCTATTTACTGACCACCGCGATCGTTTCGATAAGCCTCAAGTGCCTTCAAATACAAAAAATTCCTACCTAAAATATACTCCAAATATCTCTCTCGTCAATGGGTTTTCCTTTAATCGGCAGCCAGAAATCACGTTTCACTTCCAAACACACGATGACCACTTCAAAGCAGTTCAAACAATTTCGTCTAGAAGAAGTATATACTTCTCTCTTATTGTTAATCTACAAATACGATACGATACGAAACGAAAAGAAATACAGTCCAGTGTAAACGAGACACATTTGATGGATTCAAACCCAACCAACAAAACCCAACCATATTTGCTTTGTCATGCAACAAGTCAAGTTGTTATAATAAAACTTATATGATATTGTTAAACATATATACACAAACACACACACACACATATGCACACCTTAAGAGGTTTATGTAAAGAGTATAATAGAGAATTTTTATAAGTAAATATTCTATTTATGAATTGAGATAAATACTCTTTACTAAGTGATCTTATTTTCATGTACAAAATACTAAAAACAAAAATATGAACCTAGTTCAATGCTAGAACTTGATACTTAAAAAGATTAATGAACAAACGAGTTGCTCGAACAGCAAAACTCCCTATACCAAAAGAGAGAAGAAAAAAAAAAAACTGACTTCTCATGCATATGTAAAAGCCATAAGGAAGTATATTCGAGCATTGTCAAGTATTATTGCCCCGTTTCGATTGTTGAGTTAATATTGTGTATTGGTTAATTACTTAGTACGTCAGTGGCAAATCATTTTCTATACCCTTAACCCATGAAATGGGTAAAAAAAGGGTATAACGCATTGGTGTCAAAGTATGTAACAAAGAGTATATATATTCTCAATCAGCATCAACAATCGAATCAATATAGTCAGGAACTACACAAAAGCTAGAGACTCCAGAGTTTCTCTTAAATGTTCGATAACTTCTTAAGTTTACGATATACACATGTAATCAATATCACAAAAATCTTTAACTTTAAAAATCTATAAATGGGAATTGAAAACATTTACAAAGTATTTCAAATCTGTGAATATTCTATTAAAATCGGTTGAGAAACACCAGAGATATGAAAGCATCAAGCATTGATCCGGTAGTACACGGATGTGTCAAGGGTTAAGGGTATCTTCCAGTCGATCTTATTCAACTAGAGCCATTATACTTGTTTTTATTTGGGTTATGCTTAAGTTAAACAATTATTAAGAAATGGTTAGGAAACTTTTCAAATCTGAATTTGCTTAACAAACTTGAATTCAAGGCAAAAGCTTAATTCAACAGTTTCTATTATTACATTAACTGAAAACTCGAAACGATCGTATATGGGAAACGAAAGGCTTTTGTTTACAACGAGAACAACATCTAATTTCAGCCTCACAATTCTTATTGGGTTTCATTTGAATGTTGCCTGTTGAATGTTGTTTCGTTGCCAGGTAAGAAACATATATATATATGTATATATATATATATATTTATATTAAGAACGAGGACTCGCAAATGAATTCGTTTGGTTCATGGACAAAGCTTTAACTCCTCATAGAGTTCAACCACCTTTTTTTTTGTTTTTTGTTGTTTTGGTTTTTGGTTCAGGCATTCATAATATTCAGTATAGGTATTTACCTATTGTTGTTGCTTTGTTTGAATGGGAAAGCTCGTCCTTTTGATGCAAATATAATTCGGCATTATTTCGGATTGCTTTTGTCCCTTGTCGCCGTTGTCGTTGTCGTCTTCGGGTATTTTTTTTTTGTCTCGGTTGTTGTTTCGGTTTTGAATTTCGTCATAATGCGCAGCTCAATTGAACTTCAAATCCTTGAACCAAACTGTACCCATAAAGACAGGCAGGTAGTGTATATTTCTGACTCTGTTCTAGTTTGTAAAGTGAATTTTGAGTACAAGATCTGTTTTCGTTAGTTAAAGATATAGTATATATATAGTATTTGTATTCTGTCTTGTCAGTTGTGAGCGTTTTGTTTCGTTTTCTCGTTTGATCATCGTTTTCACCTACTTACAGTTGACAACTGGCACTAAAAATGTTTTTTGAAAAAAGTCACCATATCCAACATCTTCCGCCTCCGCGCCTTCCCCCCCTCTCTCTCTCTCTCTCAGTGTGTGTATATTTCTCGTGAAAAGATCTCCCCATTCCCCCAATTTCAAATACAAAATGCTTTTGTGTAACTCAAATGAGTTCAAATGTGACGAGACATCGCCGACATTTGCACGACAACGTCAAAGCTTTGCCACAGATATATCTATATAGTATACGTGTATATATATAAAATTGTGAGCTGAATCATTCGAGATATCTGAGAGATGAGACAAAGAACTCTCTCAACTTGACATAAAGTCCAAATCCGAAGTTTTCCACACTTTCGTTTTGATTTATTTCTATTTTTATAAATAAATGTTTAAAATGCAATTTGATTTCAATTTGCGTTATTAGTCATACATATATATATAGTATAAATATATATCTATATAGTAGCTCATTAGTTAAGCTCTTTTGACACGTGCCAGTTATCTGGTAGTAACAGTAGTATTCTATTTGTATGCTTATCATATCAACCAACAACAATACTCGGGGATTTTCTTGTTGTAGGGGCGGTTCCATAGAATGTTACTTGATAATAATAATAATAATAACGAACATGTTTTAAGGCATATTGATTTTTGGAAACGATTTGCTTCAGAGGCTCGACTTGAATGAAATCTATTCCATAGTTCGGTTTCTGGTATCTATTACTATAATATTCCATTAGAAAAACAAGTTTTTCAGAAATTAAGTGAAACAACAATTTTAATTTGACACTCTTCTGGCGATTTAGCTAATTTAATTAATGCGATTTTTTTTGGTTTGTGATTACTGTTGTTGTTGTTCTAGAATCTAGATGGTGTGTTCATAACGATTATTATCATTTTATGTTTATTTTAGTATTTATTTATTCTTGGTAGGTATAGTTAGTTTATAGTTTGTATCGATAGCAAGAACATTTTTATGGGCCGATGGATTTTTTTTTTCTTTCTGAAATTCATGAGAGAGCTTTGAATATGGCATCACCTCATTGATATATGATGATATCAAAACTAAACTCAAACGAAATCCAAACGAAACACAAACGAAACGAAACGAAAACTCGTTTTCTAACTGTCGCCTCCCTAATGACGGAGGTTTGGCCCGTGCGACTTTCATGCATATATTTAGTGAATCGTTTAGTGAATAACTTGTGCCACCATCGCCGCATCGCAACAGGTGCAGGCAGCGGCAGAGAGGCAGCTGCTGTCTTAACTAAGAAAAGAGGCCTTAGCCTTAGTTGTAGTCATAGTCATAGTTAAAGCTTTCGATCAGGTTGCTAACGATTCTATATATGCTAATATCGGCAGGTGTATATCTCCATATCTCCATATATCTTTGTTTGCGTTTGTTTGTGTGTGTTTAGTTGCGGCAAATCAAATAAACATTCAAATATGAATTAACTTAATCAATGCAAATGGTTTGCACTAATTTAGCAGTTTCTTTTTATCGTTTCATCTTTGCTGACTCTGTGTGTGTGTGTATATGTGTGCGTGTGTGTGTGTTTGATGAGTGTTGGTGACGTGTTGCGTTCTCTGCGTTTCTCGCATTATTCGTTTCATTCACATTCAAACACATTAAACTGTACTCTTCACCTGTTTCAGCTTGCTTCCGTGTATGAATACGAAATATGAATTGATATGTATGTATGTGTGAATTTATGTATGTATGTATGTGTGGACTATTCATCATGAGTTGAGTTGATGAGTAGGGTGTCTCGTTAACAGTTCACTCATAATGAGAGTTAAAGGGGGCAACGGAAATGTTTGACCATATCGCCATTGCCACAATTAACAAGTTCTTATTGCCAGACTTAACGTAAATGCTAATTGAAAGTGCAGCCAAACGGTGGCACGGTAGGTTGGACTCTCTCCCTATCTCTCGCTCTCGCTCTCTCTCTCTCTCACTCTCTCATTTGGCAAACTGTCACCCCTCATCCTTTCCCTTGTCGTGGGGCAAGGCTTTCATGTTCATAGTTATAAATAGTTAATGTTTTATACAAACATTACGTTGATGAATGAAATTTGAATGTTATTTATAGTGTAAATATTATATATTTATTGATCGAATTTGCTTAACATTATCTGTTGCTCATGACTTTTTGTTAGATATTTGAACGTAAGTTAACATTTGTTGTTCAATTGTTACTTAATTTAGAACAAGTTGTATATATTTAAAGATTTCAAGTTTCCTTGATCTTAGAGCATCACTCAACTCATTTAACTTACGAGTTTGAGCATCTCTCTTTTCTGCTTTTGTACTTTACTCTTTACTCCCATTCAAAGAGTGACGGTTAACACAAAAACCGTTACGTTTAATTTGCTCATTCATATGTTTGTATGTACCAGATGCATATGTGTGTATGCACACACTTGTTGTTGTTTCAGTAGTATGCGAAATGTGACTCATCGAGGCGATAATTGCTGCATATTAAGCTTGTCACATTGCCTCTGTTCTTACTCAACGGTCCCACGCTTCAAGTGAAAACACATACATACAAACGTACTCTATGCGTATGTATGTATGCACTAAGCAAATAACTGTATACAGCCACCGACCTAAAGTGTATAGATATTCCATAGTGGAAATTTCCCTAATCCGTCGCGAGGCGATCTTGGTATGGTGAATGACGCCAGCCGAACGCAAAGCTTCACTCTTTTTTGCAGGACTAGCGTGTCACAAAAAATGCAAGTCATTCTGTCGCAGTCTTAGCAGTGACTTGATCTCTAAGAGTACAGGCAACCAACCCTGTTTTATGTAAGCGAAATCGAACTTGTTTAAGACCTCTACCAATATACAAAATAGTTTTAAATGTTTTTTTTATTTTCAAAAATGCTTTAACGGAAAAAAAGGTTTTTTTTTTCAACAATTCCAATGAAATTTAGGGTTTTCTTACGAGTTGGTGATACATCTGAGCTTATGAAGTGCAAATAGTCAGACATGTAATAACACGAAGACCAAGAACGCGAACAACACAACAACAACAATAATAATTATGTACAAAACTGTGATTTTTTTTTGCAGTTCTGTTGTATTTGTGTCTAAAAAATATTTAAACGAACAACGCCTTTCGCGGTAATTTAAGTCATTTGTGTACATAAGTATTTTGTTAAGATTCGTAAACAAATCACGTACAACAACAAACCGCAGCAAAAAGTGCGACGCGAACAGCAAAAGAGTAACGGCAGCCGCAGCCGCAGCAGCAATCGCATTGACTGGCGCTGCAAAAATCGATGGTAAAGCATAGCTTTGTGCGCAGACGCGCACAGCAACAACATATACAGAGACGTACTCTCACACATGTATTTATGTATGTGTATATGTGTGTAAATATGCATTGGTATTTATCAATGTTGTTTCAGCGATGCCGGTTGCGTCGGCGTTCTTCGATTTTAAACATTTCCTTTTACGCTTACCCTTCACTCAAGTGCAAGCAGGCATTACGGATTTGGTATTAAGTATGTTACACATATGCGAGTAGAATTAAGAACACACTTTAAATTAACTTAATAATATTTTCTATACAATGATAAGTCACATAATTAATGTGTTTCTATTATATATTAGTAAAAAAGAAACTTTGCCCTTGCATGAATAACTTTTAATAATTTAATAGAGTATCCAATTGTTGCCTATAGCTACTCAACCAGATTTCATGTCTGTGCCACTTCGCATTCATTAGCCGTATTCGTGCCAATGCGCTTTGCAGTGTTCGCTGATTCGTCTGTTCGGCTGTTCGTCTGTCTGTTTGTCCGTCTGACGTATGCGCGTTCTGCCGTCATCCGCCGGTCCATTTTGCATGCATGCCCAAAAGCTTCGACGCGTCATCGTCTGTTCGCTTCTCTGTTTTCGTCTCGCCATATATTACTTCTTATTGTCGCTTTTGTGCTGCGTCAACTGCTCGTTTTTCTTGTTATTGTTGCTTTCCTTTTTGCATACTCTGTTCAAAGTGCAAAAATAGCTGTATATTTTTGTCTTAATGGTATGAACGTCGGAACTTTATTATTGTCTTTAATTACATATGTATTTGTTTATTTATTTAGGTATTTAGCTAGATATACCTCCATGAAACATAATGTCGAAAACGATCTCAGGATTTGCTAGCTTTTAATCAAGAGTTTTTGCCTAACTAACAGATAACAGAGCATTGCGTAGTCAATAGATTTTAATTGTTAAGTTCAGTTTTTTCGTTAACACAAACTGCGCCAATGCCGGCCGGCATTTTTAACCGACTCCGATTGTGACTTGCGTCTGTCTGCGGCTGCGGCTTGCTCTGTCAGAGCAACGGCAAACAACGATTCACTCGCAATACACATTCGCAGGTTTTTGAACTTGCACAAGGTACACACACACACACACACACAGACACACAAAGACACACACATGCATATACAAACTTACTCACGCACATGCATACATAAGCAACGTCGCGACGTCTGCGCTGGCGCATTGGCGTGCAGTTTTTTCGCTTTTGCGCTTTTTAGTTTGCTTTTGTTGATTTTTGTTTCTCTTGCTGTTGTCTGTTTGTTTTGCTTTTTTCTTCTTCTTGTACGCCGATACCTATTTAAAGTGGATACAAATGGGTATTATGCTTCTTTTTAACAGTATGCAACAGGCGAAAGGATATACATATGTATATTCGAATTATTAAATTAATGAAAGATATTGAGAGAAATGGATGAATAATAATGTCTAATAAAAAACCATACCATAGCTTTTGTATTGTGTTTGAAAAAAGGGAATTTTTTAGTCGTAACGCGCTTTGGCTAGTTGTTGTAATATTTGTACGTAGGTTATATATTATCTTCTTTTCTTGCTCGACTTTTGTTGATTTCCTTATTTGATGTTTTTACCTTTTTTTTTTGTGCATTTTTGAAATGCTTTTGCGATTACTTTTTTCGCTAGCTTTAATTTTGTTTTTGTTATCTTTCCGATGCGATATTTTTTCTGGCATTGCTGTTGTCCCTCTCCATCTCTCTCTCTCTCTTTCTCTCTGTGCTGCTGCTGCTATTTCCGTGTTGCTTTGATTCACACAATTAGTGGATGGTCGTTTTAACTACAAAGTGAATTTGTTACTTCTGCGAACGGGAATGAACAAAGAAACGAACTGCGATGCGATGTCGACGCATGCAAAATGCATGAAAATATTGCCAAAGCTCCTGACGACAACATGATTAGTGCCCGTTGCCAAGAAGGACTGAAAGGTTGTAACTGGAAACATAAACGCGCCAGACAGATCATTAAAATGTACCCAAAACGCAGCGATACTGTTGTGTTGGCAATTAATTAAAATGCATAAATTATTGCCGTGCTGTTTTGCACCGCCAGCCCTTTTACCTTTCTGCACATTTGTTTTCGATTTTTATGGCGCCGTTTCATTAGCAGTCCTGCGTCCTTCCCTGTTTCTTACCTTTTCCTTTTGATGTTGTCGTTGTTTATATCTCCAGCTCCTGTTATTCTCACTGACGCCCTGACGCCCAAAAGCAGACAACAACAAAACGCACAAAAGAGCGTGCGCCTATTCATATACGTATGTATTAGTGTTGAATAGTGTTCCTGTGTGTGCATTAAGCACAGTGGGAACAGAATTGACGAAATTGCATTACGGGTAAATTATCTGGTATATTGATATATTATTAACTAGAGACAAGACATGCATTATATAGTATTTCTCATCATTTTTTCAGTAATTATTATTTTGTATATCTGTTTCAGTATTTCTTATATGGCATCATCAACATTTTACTTGTGTCTGTATGCTTTCATGTCACTGTCAAAGCTAATAACGGCATTAACATGTGTCAAACTGTAATTTCTTTGTGCTGCTGTCACTTTATTTTCGCTCTTTAAGATGTGACAGTCAATATTTCGACATGAATAAAAGTTTGCAAATAAGCTGCTTACAAATCGTTGCACTTTCAGAGACAAATAAAAACGCAATAAATAAGAAGCCAAAAAGGAACAACTTCTGACAGATGGAATTGAAATGCTTTCAACTTATTAATTACAATTATTTATAGCTTAAATATTTGTACGCTAACTATATTATAGTCTTGATTAGTTGGGGATGAGCCGCACTTCATTATTATCAGATGTCTTTTGTCAGGTTAAGTAATTAGTATTTAAAGCGTTGCGGTTCAGAACCGGTTCGCTGGGTTCGCATTGGTAGTTATTCCTGCTCAATGGCTGTAAATTTGCCTTAAATTGTTGTCATCGTCGTCGTCGGCTTCCTCTGTGATGAGGCAAAGGGAGGAACAAAATCCTACACACTTAATTTTTTTGACAAAACAATTAATGTTTATTTTTGCATTTTAATTTGCCAACATTAATTGCAAGTTTATTGAGCCGCCGCCGCCGCTTGTTGAGCCATTGTTGAGCCAATGAACCGCAAGCCATTAGCCTTGAGAACCAAAAAACCAAAAAAAAACCAAAAAATATTTATACATATATGTATATTTGATATGAAAAGGGAAAAGAAACAGACTGATTTGAAGTAGTTGATGATGATGATGATGATGCTGTCGCAATCTGTTCAGATGTCAAAGAGCGTATGGTTTCGTTGGTTTTGCTTGGTTTGGTTCGATTGATTGGGGTTTGGTTAGGACTTGGTCGTCAGGCACATGGACATTAGTAGAATGAATGCCGAATTGGCTAGCAAATTCAATTGTACGCCCATACCCTCCCAGTAATAATCCAACATAACGGAACCGTACCGTGCACCGAACGCAATCGCTGCCATACCGCCGTACACATTGCTCGACTGATTGACGCCCAGGAACAGCAACGATACCACATTGCCCAGCAGCGTCAGATCCTTGAGCGTTGCCGTCGAATTGTCATCGACATCGTGCCACTTGGCAATCAGATCGAAGACCAGCGGTACCACAAAACTACCGTGCGCCATGGCCAGATGCGGGTTCGAGGACTTTAGATACAAATCAATATTGGCCAGGGGCAGCGGCACCAGCTCTATAACACCCGTTGTCAGCTCTCTCAGGCGATTGCACTCATCATCATCATCGCTTACTGCCCGCACCACCCCCAGCAATCCGTGCACCAGACTTAATGCCGCTGCCGCATAACCGTATGGCGTTTGACCTGGATGCATTGTGTAAATCCCATAGCCGGAACTCACAACCAACAAACTATTGAACAATGCATCCATGAATAGCATTCTAATATTCTGTGATCTATGTAAGTAAGTATATGATTGGGGAGGTAGGTCTTCTTCTTCAGGTATCTCTATTTCCAAGTGTTGATCCTGGTTCCTGGTCTCCTGGTCTCTCCCTGCTTGTGTGTACTTGGACAGTTCGGTGAACACGAGCACGGCAAAATAAATTTTGTGTTATTGTAAATTTTGTAGCCACATCTCTGACTCTTGTGTGACAGCTGAGGCGATTCTTTTTTTCAAATAAAATATATAAACTTACAAAACTAAAACTTGTTCTCCAGTTTCTTCGTACTGAATATATATAAGACAGATTTAGCCTATACATTCTTGATTAAACTTACGAAATCATAATTAGTTTTAGGCCTTTCATTTCAAAGTCTTCGTAAAAGTATCGGTAATGAGAGTCGAATCTGAGTTGGAATCGAAATCGGAATCCGAATCCAAATCTTATATATGGCATATCAATGATGACACGAACTTCGCTTCCTATTTCAATGGACTCGCTGGCTGGCTGGCTGGTTGACTGTTGTTTGGGGGAAGAATGCTTTTTTTTTCGCATTTGGCTGCACTCGGGGGCCGGCCAATGTCTCCGTTGATTTATTGCGCTTTGCGGCAAGCTTAATCCGCATCCACCTGCAACCGACAAGGAAGACGAACAGCTGGCACTCCCCCTCCCCTAACCCTCTCACCAGTCCAGACTCAGGCCAGACCCGATCAGACCCTACCAGACCAGACCCTACCAGGCCAGGGCAGAACAAGCCGAACTTAATTATTAATTTAAATCGCACCATTTATATGATAAAGACACTGAGACGTGCCGCTGAGCATTGTGCATGTCCAGACCCAGTGGCCGCCACTGCTCTTCACCCAACTAAATGAAGTCTTTTTTTTCCGTTTTATTGTTTACAATCAGGAGCGTACTTGCGACACTAAAGGGTCACGAAATGGTAAAGCTGTTCTTAAACTGTTAGGTTTTCGGAATAAAAAGTAATTTGAACAAAAAGAAAAGAAAATTTTTGACGTGATATTGACAACATGAAAGGATTGGAAGGAAGAAATGAAAGAAAAATCTAAAAAAAAATTCTTTTCCTTAATAAGATTCTTGTTAATAAGGTCAATCAAACGAAATGCGCACCTGTGTTGCAAGCACCTGTGATGCGCTCCTGTCTCTCTCCTGTGCCTATCTGTGGGCCCTATATAGCGTGACAAAAGTTGTTGCTCGAATGCGCCCCTAGACAATTTTGCAGTCGCGTCGCAAACTCTGCAAGCGTAAAAATATGAAAAGTGCCGCAAATGCAAGTTGTTGCAAGTGGCAAGTTGCAAGTGCAGCAAAGTGCACCACGCAGTATACTAGTAGTGAGTAGTGAGTAGTTGTAGAAGAAGTACAGTCCAAGTGCAGCAGACGCTTCCAATTCCAATTCATAATTAATATGGCTTAGGGTTTTGGATAGGTTCGGGATCGGGTTTGGGGTTTGGGTTTTGGGTTTTGGCTATTGGGGTTAGGGCATCTTTGAGCTTAAGGCTTTAAAGTTGTGAGCGTGTCCAAACTTAACACTTGCATTTTACTAGGGCGACCTAGGGCGGTTGCACAACAAAGATAGAGAGCGATAGAGTGTGTGAGAGAGATAGCGAGTGGGCTGTGCTTGAGCGAACACTTCGCGAAGATGCAACAACAGCTGCAGATATCTTAACATTGAACGTTTGTCTACCAGTTTATGATAGGCTTTTTTCCTACTACTACGACTAGCTTAGGTTACTCGAGTTCCGGTTCGGGGTTCGGGTTCGGGCTCGGGCTCGGGTTCAGTTTCGGTTTCAGTTCCACGCCATAGCGCGTGTGTTTGGCTCTTTGCTTTTTGCCACTTCTCTTTCTGGCTAAACCAACCTGTTGATTTATGGCCTGCCATTGAAGCAGAAAGCGCAGCCGACTAGCATAGCTGGCGCCAAGGTCTAACCTATCCCCCCGCTCCCCCTTCCCCACTCAACACACACAATTGTCAAAGAGTTAATCAGCTGCCATTTGCATGCAGCTCGCAAAATGTGCCCAAAAAGTTTAATGAGCAAAAGTTGCGTGGACAAATATGTTTTCTCGGCTTTACGCACAAAAAAAAAAACGAAAAAAAGTGCGTGAGCAATGTTCGAAAAAAACGAAACAAGTCGAAAATTATATATGTCGTATATAATTCGATATACAAGAAGACACTTGAAATGCGTACCAGAAACCCCTTACGCACTTCATAAATTATTTAACAGCTATAGCTCGGAGACGAGCGGAACCCAATTTTAATTGCCGTCCTACATGACAGGGCGACAGGGTTGTCGTGTCTTTGGCAGCGAGAGCGGAGAGGAGAGGAGAGGAAGAGGAAGTGAAGAGTTGATCGACTGACTGACTGAATAGCATGTCCATATACAAATTATATAAAAAAATGTGCGAATTTTTTGACAACTGCAAATCGAAAATCGAATCGAATCGAATCGAACCATTAACCATTAACCAATAACCAGTAGCAGTAGCAGTCGAGGGGAAGAGCAGGGTGAAGAAGGTTTTCTGGTTGGTTGTCATGTAGTACTAGCTTGGCAAAATATGATCACATTGATTTATGGTTACAGCGACAAGTTTAGGTTTTAAACTAAAACTTCACCAACACGCACACACACACTCACACATATGTACAGTTTGCCAAATAATAGTCTTAACCGTAACTGTTCCGATTATATATTAATTCTATATTCCAAATATTATTTTTAAAAAAGTAACTGTAAATATGTCATTCACAACGAAAACAAACCTAAAAATGAAGTGTGTAAAGACTTTATTGTCAGCTGAATTTAGTGCCTTGGTTAATATTTCTTATGTTTCTTTGTTAATGTTTATGTTTTTTAAGTTTTGTTTAATAGGTTTAAGAGATAATTAGCTAAATATCAAAGTTTTTCACTTTGTGTAAACTATTAGTTGACAAACTGTATGTATTTTTGTGTGTGTGTGTGCATCAAAAAGCTTCAAAGACCTCATTCATAAAAACTAATCAATGACGCAGCCGCATTCGCAGAATTTCACACTTTCAACTTCCGCCACGACCCAGACTCAGACCCAAAACCAGAACCAGAACCAGAGCCAGACTCAAAAGTGTTCCCAGAAAACCGCCAGGCACTTGTATTATGGCATTATTATGCGGGTTCCCATTCGCTTGCTCGTTCGCTCTCATCTTAGTTTCGATCTCGATGATGCTGAACTTGCACACAAGGCATTTCGAGTGGCATACTAATAAAAATAATAGCAAAATGGGCAAATCAAACATAAAACAGACCGACGACGACAAAACCAACGTAATCAAATCACAACCGTTTGTTGTACACAATATAACTACTAATACCGACTATTTGCTATTGAAATCTAAACAACTTAGCTTTGAGTGTCATTAATTAATCAATGCATTGAATTCCTGAAACGCCTGACATCTGGGATCAAAGCTTGTTTAAGCTTCAACTTTGAATATATATATGTACATATTTTGTTTGTAGTTGACAATTATATTGATGCTTGAAATCGACAAGTGAATGTCATCATGATGGGAGCAGTTAACGGACATCCTGACGGTCCCCCTTCAAGCCATTCCAATGTCATAAATTGTCTCTGGCAGGGAGATGGCTAAACAAAAGGAATCAAGAATCGGACATGTGGCATGGGGCATGGGGTAAACAGAATTGCAAGCGGGGGTCGTTCATTTGACTTGAGTTGAGTTGAGTTGGGTAACCAAAAATTTTGACGCTGCATAAAATTAACCAAAACAAGTAAGAAGGCGATTAGCGATAAAGCTCGACTAAAAGATACCCTTAACCCTTGACCATACACATACGGCCATACCTGCACTACCGGAATGAATGGTTTCATATCTCCGGTGTTTCTTAACCGAATGAAATACAAATTTTCTCAGATATTCATTATTTTGTTAAAAGTTTCAATTCACATTTTTAAGTTTTCGAAATTTAAGATTTCTATGTTATCGATTACAATGTAGGCCTGAAAAGTTATCGAAAATTAGAAACTAACTTGTCTTGCCTAGGGATTAGAAGAGCTCATAACCAAAAGCTTTCGTTCCTGAGTTCCTGACATACATACAGACAGGCAGATAGACAGACTCGACAGTTGATGCTGATCAAGAATATCTATATACTTGATGGGGTCGGAGACATACTTTTGCACAAAACCATTATACCCTTTTTTTACCCATTTCATGGGTAACATTGAGGGTGAATAAGCGGAAGGTATAGGCATTGTGTGGGAGGAAGAAAGGTGGGGAGGGTGGTGTATTCTGTTCGCGTCGACGCGTCGTCTGCCTGTCAAATGCCAATGATGGTTTTTAAGTTGCTTCTACTCCTGCTCCTACTGCTCCACCCCTCTCTCACTCTGTCCTTTCCACTTCTTCTCATCTTAGATTGCAACAGACAGTTAAAATTCTTTTTGTATTTTGTTTGTGTACAGGATTTGCAATGGACAACATAAGCAGCAACAAAACGAGGCAAAGGAATGAAGATTGAAAGAAAAAACTTCTTTTTTTTTTTTTTTTGCACAAAATTGCTTTGGGGGTCGAAGTCGAAGTCGCAGTCGCAGTCCGGGCGAAAGAAGTCATTAAAAATGCGTAGAATGTCAATGTAAAATGCTGATAATTCGCAATTATGCGTCTCTTCGACTTCAATTTGAGTGTTGACTCCGTCGCCGTCGCCCGATTCTACCGACGTTTGCAGTCGAAGTCGAAGTCGAGTCAAACTTCAAGATAAATAACAGCACCAAAGGAAGCTAATGACAGTTGGCACATAAAAAATGATGATGACGATGACGACGACGCCGTTCAACCACCCAACAAAACCAAACAACCAACTTGCCACAAACTGAGCAACCGATCAACCGTTTGGATATCAAGCGATGTGCGGGCTGACTTGTCAGCTTTAAAACTAACCAAAAAAATAAAGAATAAGTAAATAAACCAAAAACCAAAAAAAAAACAAGTAAGAAGGCTCTACTCGAGTATGCTCGACTAGAAGATACCCTTAATCCTTGACCATAAAGACGGACAGGCGGTAGGGCTGGCAGACATACCAATACGTGTACTACCGGATCAATTCTTGCTTAGTTCATATCTCCGGTGTTTCTCAACCGATTTTAATAAAAATTTTCACAGATGTTCATTATTTTGTTAATAGTTTTTATTCCTGTTTTCAATTTTCAAGATCTTTTTATTATCGATTCTATGTGTATATCGTAAACCGGGTCCTAGGGACTGGGAAAGCTCATATCCATAATCGGGTGTCTCTAGCTTTCGTAGTTCCTCATACTTTATGGGGTCGGAGAAGCTTCCTTCTGCCTGTTACATACTTTTGCACAAAACCATTATACCCTTTTGTACCCATTCCATGTGTTAAGGGTATTAAAAACAAGGAAAAGGAATGAGAGCTTGTGTACACACACTCATAAGGCGTAAGAACAACGACAACGATCAGAGCTTGAACATAATCAAAAAGTCGTTGGCTTTGCCCAAAAGCGAGAGTTACTTAAATGCCTGTCATGCCTGAACATGAACATGAACATGAGAAATATACATATGTATGTATATACTTGCATATGTATTCAAAAAAAAAAAACACCAAACAAATATTTCTACTGCACAAAATGCCATTTACCTCGCGAACATTAAGGAAAAATGTTTTAATAATGTTCTTTTCTTAGTTAGTTCAATGGACTTTAAGGTAGTTTCAGTTTTAGCTTTTAATTTTGTTTCCGTATAACCATAATATCTAAAATAAGACCTTTTCTTTAAAAATGTTTGACTGAAGATCGTTTAAGGCTAAGGTTGCACAAACTCTCACACACATACATAAAAGCACTTACTTTTCCTTTTTAAGTATAGATTTTAGCATATCTTCTAGTTTAAATCTAAGGTTCAGGGCTCTTTCTTGTCAAACTTTCCCTTATAAAACCTTTTACCCTGTTTACTTAAAGGCTTGTTGGTAGTATATGGTTCAGGGCATCTTCTTGTTGAAATCTATAGTTCAGGGCTTTTCCTAAACGAGCTTTCTCTACTATAACTACTATATCTATATCTATATATATATATATATATATATATATCTTTATCAACATCTATATCTCTATCTATATCTATATCTATATCTCTATCTATATCTATATCTATATCTATATCTATATCTATATCTATATCTATATCTATATCTATATCTATATCTATATCTATATCTATATCTATATCTATATCTTTATCTTTATCTATATCTATATCTATATCTATATCTATATCTATATCTATATCTATATCTATATCCATATATATATCTATATCTAATCTTAAGTTTCCCCAGTAGTTATTCCCTTCCTGGCAAGTCTCTTCCTTATTTCTCCATAGTTCTTTTCGACTTGAATCGGTTTACTTTGTATTTTTTTGTGCTATGCCTAATGACTGGCAGGCTACATTCTTATAAATTTCATAGTTTCCTGCTATTATACATTATGTTATTGTTGCTTGTGTAATGCGCCTGATCTTAGTGTAAACATGCCCGAAGCTCGATGCCAGACAAAAATGCCATATACCACGCCCCCGATAGCGCGTGTCGAACATATGCATCATATTAAAAGCATATATATCAATAGTATGTGTACTATAAAATGCGCTATATACATATATATAGTATAAAATATAAATATTTTTCTATATTTTTACGATTCTAAAAATCTTTTGCACACTTTTCGCGCAACATTGTAAGTAAATGCAAATTCGGTTCCGTGTTTGTATACCATAGTATACCATATATAGTGAATGTTTGTGTTCGGATTGTGTTGTGTTGTGTTGTTGTGTGTGTGTTGTGGTGTGTGTAAGTGTGTTACGGCTTGTCTATGAATCAATTACACGTGCGAGACATTTTAACACTTTACACCGAAGCTGAACGAAGCTGAACGTTTGCCTATTTAGCATTTAGCAAATAGTACAAAACTACAAATCACATATTTATATTGTGTATAGAGTAGTACTACGAATCAGAAAATATACTAAACAGTTATGCAATATATATATTTGAAACTATCAGTTATTGGGGTTTGGGCATCATCATCATCATTTGTTTATTGCCTGATCGTTCTGGGTTCACGCAGATTCCGTTTCATAATCAATCATTTATTTCGTTCTTAGAATACTACAATGTTGCAGTAAAAATATTATTAATATAAATAAATCAATTCGATTATGCATTAAGTGTGTTTTGATTAGTTTTGAACTATATATTTAGCATGACCAAAATTGGTTTTGCTAAATGGATCCGCATGTGTTTGGGTTGGAATATATGTAGTATATGGCCTAAAAACATCACAAAATGTATATTTATAGTTTTTTTTTCAGTTTTAGTTTCAGTTTCAGTTCAGTTCCTCGACGCCAATATAGATATTTTATGAACGCGTCCCTGTTAAACGGTTTAACTTATTTATGTTATTTATGTTTTTTTTCGGGAGAAAAAAGTGGGTCACACGCGTCTCTGTCTGTGTCTAGGACTAAACTTGGCAAAAGGCCGACGGCTAACTTGGCCAACACCTGATCATCATCATCATCAGGCGGGAATGTGCGTCAGTTTGACTTTGTTCACTTTGCAACAACGAAATCGATCTGCTTGATGCGTAAAAACCGAAAAGAAACCAAAATGTGTGGGATCTAAAATGTTATATGTATATATTGGATATACTATATCTGTCATCTAAATAGGTCTAAATGGATCATCTAATAGCTGGACTAGACTAGATTATCACGCATTATTTTCCATTCAATTTCGAATGACTTTTTGGTGTTTCTGTGTGCTGTGTGCTGGGGCTGCGGGGCGTATGTGTAATGTGTACAAAGGGTGTTCGCAGCTGTATTTAAGGTATATTTAATAAAAATATATGATGTATGTTTATGTTTACAGATTCTTTAACTTACAACTGACCTGGCTCGGATTTTTGCAGTCCCAACCCCAACGATCGTGATCAGATCACAACTTGTTGCCTGTATAAAAGTCAAATAATTCCATAATATATAATCGATATGGCCATACCCCTCTGAACGCGTCGATCTCAGGAACTAAACAAGCTATAATTTCCAGAAATTTCTAATATGAACTAATTTGGTTGATTAGTAAAGAAGAATCGATCTCACCATCTATTAATTTATGGAAAAAGCATTGTTCTACGATTAGAAAGAGAGGGAAGATTTATTAGTAAAAGTCTACTCTATGGTAGGAAGATAAGTTATTAGATATTATCCCAATCCCAATCCCAATTAAGACCCCGAAGTACAAAGAGCAGAAGAGAGTCAAGAAGATGTAAGGCTGGGTTTGTCTGCTTAAACATTGACACAATCTCTATATACAAACATATATATATATATATATATTCACATTCACATATTGTATGAATTGGCGCTGGGAGACGACGACGACGACGACGACGACGATTACAAAATATGAATAATCATTAATGGCAATTTGTTGCAATTTGCTGCCTAACAACAAATGGCCTACTACAGCTATTCAAAACTGTAGCATCTGCTGCGCTATATATATATATGTATAAATATATGTGTGTGTGTGTGTGTGTGTGTATTAGTAAATGAACAATAATTAGCTATATGAATTACGTAGAGCTCAACGGTGAACGGCGAAACGAGCTGATAACACAAATAATATAAAGCAAGAGAAGAAAATGGTAATCAATACACGAATATTTAATACTCTATTCATACATATTCATATACATATATTTATACATATGCATATACATATACATACATATACATTTCGAACTTCACAAGGAAAAATCCGAAAAGTTTTAAGTAATCCAAATCCAAATCTGATGATTGAAATGCATTACTTTTCCACTTACACTTCCCCCTCCCCCATTCATAGAGTATTAAGAGTACACACAGTTTACATCTGTTTTGTAAAGTAGTACATACGCTTATACTACATCAGATGTATATACGTATGTGTGTGTACATTGTTAAATGCATAGATTTGCTCGGTTTTTAAAGCCGATAAGAGCGAGTATGACTTTGCCCATGAATCGATGGCAGAGGCAGAGGCAGAGGTCGCCACGGGTCGCGGGGCTTATCAGTGCCACCGTACCGCACCGCACCGCCCCCCTCCTTGGCGCTACAATGAGCCACATTTGAGGCAATTGAAAGGCGCCTGGCGAAATTCTATATTTCAATTACAAATCGAAAAAAAACCGACGTCCATTAGCCCATTGAAAACAAGAAAAGATTTTTCAACCAAAAAAAAATACAAGAAAACAGCTGAAAAAGTGTAAGAAACAAAAATAAAACGACTAGAAGATACCAATTATAATATGTTTTAGCCAAAAACTTTCTTTATTACTTATAACTAGAGGTTATCTACTCCAATGTAACCCATTACAAGCGCAAAACAAGAAAAGATTTTTCAACCAAAAAAGAAACCAGAAAACATCGGAAGAAAAAAAATTCATTTGCAATGAAAAGATAATATATATATATATAATAATATGTTTTACCAAAACTTTCATTTTTTACTTATAACTAGAGGTAATCTACGCCAATGTAATCCATTACATTTATATTGTAGAGTAATTGTTAAGGGACTAATATCATGTCTGTCTATAAAGCATTAAAACTGATTAATATATGTATCTATAAGTTTGTTTAATATGTACATTTGTAGGCCTTTCAAGAGCAATTACAAATATTACAAATCTCAACATGAAATCCAAATCGAATTATATTTTTTTCAAAACTTACATATTTTTCTTTGTGTTCTCGGCCCATTTGCTGTAGTTTCAACAAATCAATTACCACAACCCGTTAACAGATTACCAAATGAATGTATGAATGTGTGAAAAGAAGAAGAACAAGATAATGAAGATGAGGAAGAGAAGAAGCAGAGCAACATGGAATTTATTAGCCCAGGCCACTTGTGACCTTGATCTCCAGCTGTTCCTAACTATTCCACTGACAGCCAATTAGAGATCTCTTAAAAAATTGCGTAATTCATTCTTTGTGTCTATGTGTGTGTGTGTGTGTAGGTGTGTGTGTGTCCTTGGGAACTGTGGACACTTGAAAGAAACTATCGCAAATATGTTTGGCGCCAAGGAGCTTATCACTTATCACGCATATCATATAAGACCATTGAATGTGACTTATTAAAACCGTCTGATTAAACCGTCTACAAAAGTAATAATTATAATAATAATAATAGAAGTGGACAATACACACACACTTCACTAAAGAAGAAGGTAAATCTTTTCATCTTTATAATATATATATATATATATTCATTGCCTTTGCCTACATGTCGTATGATTGTTATTTGTTGCCAACTCAACCAAAAATTTCACATTTCACTTTCAGAGATTTGTGAGATCTTGGAACAAGGCTAAACGCATTTTCTAATCAGCTAACTCTTAGCACACTTCAAATCGGTTTACGCAAGATAACCCCCCTCCCGCCGCCCCGCCAAACATCCAACACCCCCTACACAAACCCATACATATGCCAGTTAAAAAAAAAAATGAAAAAATTATCATGTCTAGATTACTTTATAGTTTTATAGAGAGAGAAAGAGAGAGACAGTAAGAAAGAGAAAGAGATCGAAAGAGAGAGAGAGGGAGAGAAATGCGTACTTATATAGTCATGTGTGTTTTGGTTTTTTTTTGCGTAACAAACGCACACAAAATTGGCTGGCAACGGTGCGTATGAGTAACACCAAATGTTTATATATATATTTATACAGATATATGTATTTGTATTTGTATAATACTGCGTAGCGCGCGTCGGCACGTGTAATTAATGCGAATGAGAAGTAAAAGCAACAACAACAACACAAATAGCTGATAATTTTTTTCGAGCAGCAACTTAAGATTAGAGTAAAAAACAGCTCACACCAAAATGATATATCAACTATTCCAAACATAATGTCTATATATATTAAGTGCAAATGAACTGAAATGGAGTCTAATGAGCTGCGATGATGCTGCACAAATTCCAAACACTTTGAGACAATTTAATGTCAAATACGTATTAAATATATATTGCGTATACGCAATGTGTATATGTACCTGTTGCTGCTGCTTAAGCTGCTTAGTGGAATAGTTTTTAGTTCGTATCGCACACGCAGCAATTAAACACAAAAGTAAACGTCTGTGTGTGTGTGTGTGTGACGAAACTATACACAGACACAGACATATTGATAAGAACTATAAATAGTTAAGAGCAACTGGCAACTGGCAACTGGCAGCAGGCTTGGCAACAAGCGATTCCCCAAAACAATCATTCAACTTGAACTTGCCACGAAACACAAACTATATAAACAGATCTTTTTTGAAGGCATATATATACTACTTTATATAATATTTATATATCTCTCTGCAGATATTCAGTAAAAGAAATATTTACTAAAGATATTTTTCAAGCAAAAAACCGGAACCAAGTCGAATGATCGTTGAGGTCGCAAACCGTTTACTGATAATTCTCATCTTCATCAATGGCATAGCGATTCCGATTCCGAATCCGAGTAGAGTACCTTTGTATCGTGCTTATCAGCTACTCTTTTCCAAAACGCATCCCCCCTGATACATTGTGTTCATATATATATATATATATAGATAGGTCTTGTCTCAGCGCCAAACAACAAACCTCATCATCATCAAATTATCTCTTATCAGTTTGGTGTTTGGGGAGGTGCAGTGGGGGCTGAGGTGAGTTGGGGTCAGGCCAAGAGTGTGAGCAAAATGCAGTAACAACACATAGAAACGTAGCAACAGCAACAACAACAACAACAAGCAAACGCAATTAATTTTAATTAGGTTAAAAATCGTTTTCGTTTTTCGGTTTTCGTTTTCACTTTACTTTTTATACCCTCAAGCCATGAAATGTGTAAAAAAGGATTTTGGATATGAGCTCTCCTAATCCCTAGGCATAGCAAGTTTGTTTCAAATTTTCGATAACTTTACAGGTTTACGATATATAGACATTGAATCGATAACAAAAAAATCTTGAATATCAAAAACCTGAAAATGGGGATTGAAAACAATAACAAAACAATGAACATCTGTAAAATTCTTATTAAAATCGGTTCAAAAACACCGAAGATATGAAGTCATCAAGCATTGGTCCGGTAGTACACGTATTGGTATGTCTCTCAGGTCAAGGGTTAAGGGTATCTTCTAGTCGAGCTTAGTCGATTAGAGCCTTCTTACTTGTTCATCATACTTTCATGCATTCCAAATACTAATAATAATTACGAAGGGGAATGGAATTTTTGGCGCCATAAAGGTAGCAATTTTTTTTTCTTTCTTTCCATTTTTTGCGAATTGCCTGTTATCAAAATTAGGTCAACTTTTCGATGATTAGTTTCAAATTGTGGCAGCTTCTAGCCGGCGTTGATAAGCAACACGACGCGACGACCGTTATCTTTTCTTGACTATATGGAATGAAATCAGTTCTATAGATACGATTCGAGGGGGTAAGAGGGGGAGAGCTGGTCGCTCAAGGGTTGCCGTGTGACAATATGAAAGTATTATCAAATCAAGTTGAATTTTTGCCACTTTGCCCAAGAGACGCCAATAAGTTTTATTTACTTTGATAAAATAGTTTTGCAAGTACTTGAAATCGTTTCGTTTCTTACTCGTTTCTTCATTTCTATTTAAAGTGTTTTATGGATTCACAAATTTCATTTCGATCTGATAGCACTCTGAAGCACTTCCTGCATATAAATCCAATCAACAAACGCTTTTGCGGTTGGTAAAAACCAAAGATAATCTCTCTATCTGAATGCTAAGTATTATAATTATAATATTTGAATACTCGAAATAACTTTCCCTGGGTTTTTCGCTATGAAGATTAGCAAAAGATGAGATGATACTTGAAACTAGTTCTGTCTTGAATGCAAATTCATATTCATTTCATTCATTTGAGTGTTGAATGCAGTTGCCCAGAAAAATATGATTACGAATTTAGTTGGAAAATGAATGAATGGAATCTAGTTATTCCCTCTTTCTCTCTCTCTGTCTTACCTGTTAGAGAATCCCCTTCCTTATTACCCATTAGAAAAGAAAAAAAATGCCACTTGAAATGTTTTTGATTCCAGGAAAGTGACAACAGTGTCAGTTCTCTCTAATACTATTGTCACCCCGTCGTCAAACTGGAAAATAATAATAATATTATTAATCAAATTGTGATACTTAACGAACGAATCGTGTGTGAAACGGTTCGCTTGTTCTAAAGACGGCGCTGCGATTATCATGAATAGTTAAGAATTGGCGCCAGGAGAATTTCCGAGGCGAGTTTCCGCGAACTTGGGGAATAAATATATATTTGTTTCGAAACCAAGTTCGTTGCAATGTTTGTAGTTAAGGGAATTTATGGCTGTGTACAGACGAATTGTAAATTAATACGAAGAAGCTTATTCTACTTCAAATGCGTCATAAATACCTAGAATCTATGTAAGTAATGAGAGAGTTACAGACAGAGGGAGAGAGAGAGAGAGATAACATCAAAAAGTGTAAACATTTAGTAAGATTTTTTACAAAACTTTAATGGCAGATTAGATAAGGTTGACTAGTTCTACTTCTAATTTGAGCTCTAGCTCTAGATTTAGTTATAGATCTAGTTCAACTTCTAGTTTTAGCTCTAGTTCTAGATTTAGTTCCAGATCTAGTTCAACTTCTAGTTTTAGTTCTAGTTCTCGATTTAGTTCTAGATCTAGTTCAACTTCTAGTTTTAGTTCTAGCTCTCGATTTAGTTCAACTTCTAGTTTTAGTTCTAGTTCTCGATCTAGTTCAACTTCTAGTTTTAGTTCTAGTTCTCGATCTAGTTCAACTTCTGTTCAACTTCTGTTCAACTTCTAGTTCAACTGCAAGTTCACCTTCTAGTTCTACTTCTTCTCTTCAAGATTCAACTCAAATCATTTCTTAAGATTTTTAAAGTTCTTTCGGGTAAACATTCCCCAAAACCAAAACAGACTTTTATTGTGGTTAACTTTTGTCAGTTGTCAACACACGTTTCATATTGTTTCTGTTCTCTTTTCTGTTTTCTTGTTTCAGTTGTCATTTGTTGTTTTTTTTTTGTTTTTTGCACTATTTGCAGTTTGCCTGTTTAATTTTTTTTTTTGTTTTGTTGCTGTTTGTTTGCTTATTAGAAAATGTTTACCCAAAACCTTGAAATTGAAATATGAACTTGACTTTGGCGTCTGTTTCAGTTGTCGTCGTCGTTGAGATATGAGAGATACAACAATAAACAGCAGCAACAACAGCAACAACAACAACAACAAGAATGAGAGCTGCCTATTATTAGACAAAGGCTGTTGGCAAATTGCAAATTTGTTTATCTGTTTCGAGGGGCACAAAAAGTAACGAGACGCGAATCAAGAGAACTTAGAACTAGTTGATGCTCTCTCGATAACATGTTAAAACTATCAAAGATCGATAAATTTCTGTTCATAAGCAAAACGCGAATCGAGAGAACTTAGAACTAGAACTAGAACTAGTTGATGCACTCTCGATAACATGTTAAAACTATCGAAGATCGATAGAATATATCTGTTGATAAGTTTAGTTTCGCATTCTTCACGAAAAAATATCATAAAACATTTCACTTAATGATTTCCTTAATAAATCTACAGAATTATGTCACAGCTGCGTTTTGCAATACCTTCGGTTAGGGTATAACGAGATGAAATATTGCATTTTCACAAAATTGCTGTAATAATGTTAAGAATGTCAATGACGATGATAAATCAAGCCTTGTGCATATCATATACATACATATGTATGTGAAAAATTCATGAGTAATATGCGAAAGGAAAAGAAATAAAAATTACAAAATGCAATAATATTAAGTGTGCACATTGTTAAGTACATATTTCTAGGAATTATGCTATGTTGCGAACACCCTCAAGATAAGTGTTATCGGGCATGTTAATGCAAATCCGGTCAATATGTCAGATATTTGCATAAAAATATAATATGCATTATAAGTATATGCGGGTATATCCGGAATGCGGGTCGTCTTGCATTTTAGCACACACACACACACACATACATACATATACACATGTATGCAAGGAATAAATACAGTTACTCTAAGCTCGGATAAAATAGCAAGTATGTATTTGTGTGTGTGTGCGTGAACTAACAGACCGTAAAAACCGTATTAAACTGTGTACCTGTGTGTATAACTGTACAACTGTACCAAGTACAGTTGCAATCGTACACAGCGCGAAATAAAGTATTTAACACGTCTTTGACATAAACCGGATAAAGTAAACAGTACAACAACAAACTTTATAAAGTTTAATTCCAAAATAAATCATTTTATTTTATTATTTGATTTCTTACATTACATATTACACATTTTTTTCGCTCACTGTGCCGGCGCTCACTCACACTGTGTTTAGCGAGTGGCGAGGAATTCGTCGAGTCGAGTGCAGACGCCGTTGCCATTAATGAAATCGTCTGTATCGCATAAAGTAAAATGCCAACAAGAACAACAACAATAGCCAGCGGCCACGTGCAGCGCTAATTAAAAGCGCACAAGCTTCATTCATGCGCGCCAAAAACTTGATCGAACGAACAAACGAAAGCTGAAGCTAAAGCGCAAAGGCGGGCAGAGGGGGTTTTTTTTTTGCGCGCTTGCACTTATCAGCAGCAGTAGCTGTTGTTGGGAACAGAGCAATGCTAATGTTCTATTTTGGTGTCAGGTGGCAACGTCATCTCTTCCGTATGCTGTATGCTCTCCCGTTCGCTCGCTCACTCACTCTCCCTCTCTTTTGATGAAACACTCTCGTTGGCAATCGAATAGCGCAAAATGTCAGCGCCTTTGACAGCAGCATTGACGCTGGCACGCCTCAACTTTGTCCAGTGTCCGTTGGCCGTGGGATGTGCCATGGACGAAGTCAGAAGGCAGTGGATCGTGTGAGGAGGAATGAGGGGTGCACAGGTTCCCCACAATTTAGTTCCCACATTTCAAACGCAACGCTGATAACAAAAAAGGCGAGCAACTAGAAACCTGCGCGAGTCTCCAATAACATGCAAATACACATGCAATGCATGACTGCTGCATGACTGACCTGAAAAATACCCTATATAGTTGTTTATTTAAATATTGCATATATCTATTGTGCTTAAAATTCGTTCAATAATTACACAATATACGTTTTTAATTGATTTTGTCAGTTTTTAAATACTTTCAATTAACATTACTCATTTATTGATTATTTTTTTCAACAAATGTACAAAACATCAGAATCAAAATACCCCTTATGAAATATATACAAAACAAATATACAGTTAGTATAACGTCCGGCAGGTGTTGACATTTGCAGGGCGACAGCAACTCAATTTGCAATATGCAATGCGAGCAACTGAGACAGCAACAGCGTTAGAAATATAAATATAAAGAGAGCCAAGAGCTTTGAAAAGTGTTGGAGAGAGCCAAGGAAGAGAGAGAGAATGAGAGTGAGTGAGGGGGACTAGGACAAAGTGCAAAGACGCGCCAAGCAACTGCGAAGTAAATAAAATTACGTAAAGCAAAGAGAAAACACACAAACACAGACACACACACACGTAAAATAGAAAGACGAGTAATGCAAATAACAAGAAAAAAGAAAACCTCATCAACAAGTAAACTACATAAACAAAACAAAGCAGCGCGAAAAAAATAAAATACAACACCAACACTAACAAACAGCAAATACAACAACAAAATGTCATCAACAACAAGTAAACAATTAAGAATTAGACATAGGCATATCATATGCCGCCAAATTGGTATTGAAACTGTAAACTGTAAGCCGAAACAGAAAGCGAAACTTCAAATCACGACTTGTGTAATACCCTGCACTTAGTTGTACTATTTTTGTAATGAATATTTAATGTAAAAGGCATTAAAGATGTTTTTGCTTCATCTATTTTGTTTTGCGATGTGTTACATACTTAGTGACAAATCAATATGCTCTGCTTTACACATTTTCACCATATCTGTTTAACTGTTTATTTGGTGTTAATGCTGTTTGCACTTGAGTAGCTTAATATGAGATATTCATCAAATCAAACTGTGTAATTGGCCAGATCGTTGTAAAGTAAAATCGATAGAATTGCAAAGTCATCTTGTAATGCGTCATTTTTTGGTGTCCTGATACACATTACAAGACCATCAAAACATGAAAACATGTAAAAGACATTACAGTTAAAAAAGTTCAACACAAACAGCTGACATTTTCACACTTTTTTCGCACTACTACGAAATATATTGCATGAATATTTTATGATACTCTTCAAAAACTATATGCAAAATACATGTCATTGCTAAAAGTATTTAAATGTGCGATGTTTTAGTATTGTCAATTCCTTGGCAAATCGCATTAAAACTTACTTATTAAATGTCTGGCAAAATTTCATAAGACATTTGATTTTAATGATGTGCAAAAACTTTAAGAATCTGGGACACGGAAATATAAATCACCAAAAATTCATTCATTATAAAATTTTTTTATTTAAAAGCTTTTTTTTTTATTGTTTCTGATGCATATACTTAATTTCAAATGCCTGATAAAGAATGTCATAAGAATACAATGTTCGGGGAGGTATGAATATAATTTTGAGCACAAACTAATTATATTAAATATATATATATATATATATATTGGACTAAGGTGGATGCGTGTGTATTATTTATGAGCCACTGATTATGCGCCTGCTGCTTGGGTTGGCAACATTTTCTTTGTGTTTTGTTTGGTTTTTTTTTAGCGATACTCCAAGAATATTTATAGAGAGCATTTCATAGAGATAGTAGATAGATAGATGGAGGTGCATGCTACAAGGTCTCACGCTATAGGAATGAAATGTTGCCTTAATCAGCAGTGGATCGGAAGTGATGGCGTCTTCATATATAGGAAAGCTAAGGCACAGTAGTCTCTGGATAAGGAAAACTCAGTTTTATAAGTTAAAAATAAACGAACTACCGAAATAATGTCAAAAAAAAAGTATAACAATCAGATATTTTGATCTTGTTTACCATATTCAGAGTACTGCACTTTTATGCATCGAAATTTAATATAATCTAATAATATTTTTTTGCATCTTGTTTTCTATGGTACTAGATTACCAACATTCTCAACATATTTTTGGTTTTTGGGTGATTTATAAATAATTCCCAAGCAATTTTCTTTATTTAGATACAATTTTAAATACATAAAAATAAATATACTATATCTTAAGTTGATTTGCCAAATGGCTCGCATAAAAGAATATTTTTAGCTTGAATTGTTTTTTTTTTTAAGCAAGCCGATTTTCAAATACCCTTAACCACAATTTTCCGCCCCCTTCATAAATTTCAAGATCAAAACCAACAACAACAAACATAGTTAATAATAAATAAAAATGTCGCACATGAATAAAAATATAAATAAGGAGATACTACATCATCCACATAGGGCAGCACGAAGAGGGTTGGAAGGGATGGTAGGGGGGGTCTGTTTGTGTCTCGATGTGATCTTGTCTTCTGTGTCGTCGTCTGCTGCTGCTGCTGTTTTAATCAAAAAATTAACGTAATAAATAATCATAAAAAATGCATAAATGTCAAGTTATATAAATTTAGGCAATTCGCCCTGTCTCAGCTTTTACGAGGCGAAACTTCCATCTCTCTTGCACTCATAGGAAAGATAACTATCTCGAAACTAATGAAACAGACATTTTGTAAAAATAACAATGGGTGTGGCAACGCCGAAAACAGAAATTGAAGCAAAAACAAAATCAATAAAAACAAATAACCGCAAGAATAGAATTATCACAGTCGTCTACCCCATTAGGAAAGCACCTTGATGTAGGTCGTCGAAATTGCAATTAGCGTTGTCTGCAATTCTTTTTTGGGCAATTGAAAGAGCAACAACTACACACACACACACACACTCAAACACACACAGAGCAATCGGTCACTTTTGCTTTCTTGCCAGAGCAAAGGCAAACAACACACTCACACTCACACACACACAAGCCAAATGAGTGAGTGGGAGAGAGAGAGAGTCGCGCAGCCAGACAGACAGACATAAGAAGAAGCAGACGAAACAGTTGCAGAAGGGAGCCAGTTCCGCATCTGACCCTCACCACGAGGGCATCAAATGCTGTGTTTGAGAGAGACAAAAACGCTGACACTGACGCTGACGTCAACATCGATGCCGATGCCGACGCCGACGCCGATGCCGAAGCTCACCCGTCACATCCATCACAACTCATATAATGCGCTTTTTGCACTTTTAGCGTCAGTCAGCAATGAGAACTTTTACTACTCTACTACGACTACGACTACGACGAGTACGATTACGAATATGTATGTATGTATGCATGTGTGCGAATACTACACACAGCTATGTATGAGTACTACGGCCGCCCCCCAATGCGCCGACATGTGCCTTACCTTACCCAAGCACCCATTGAATTGCAACTTGCTTCGCGATATATTATGAAACTCAATAAAAAAAAATACATACATATCGTACGGGTACTATGAACGTACACGAGTGTACGACTACGAATATGTATGCATGTATGCGAATACTACACCCAGCTATATGAGTACTACGGCACCCATTGAGTGGCAACTTGCCATTGTGAAACTCAATAAATAACGTACATATCGTACGTACGAGAGTTGGCGGCATTTGCGGTTGCCGGTTGTCAAATAAAAGCTTTTTGAGTAGCTCTCTCTCCCTCTGTCGTTCTGGCTCTCGCTGGGTGGCTCTCTTGAGTGGTTGAGTTTAATTTTGGAGAGCAAAAATGCCTTTGTATTTGCGGTTTGAGTGTTAGTGCCAGAAATGTTGCCGCAATATTGTTGCCAGAAACTTTTCAGCAACATTTTTGTTGTGTATGACCAATCAACCAGAAAATATATGAAAACTACAAACATTTATACATATGTATGTATGCCAGTTATTAAATAATAATTAACATTAATTACTTCTCAAATACTTGCATAATTAATTGAATTCTTTTGGTACGTAATTCAATTGAATTTACTTTACCTTAAAGGCATTCGTTCACCTGTAACGTTTGCGTCGTAATTTGTCACGTTACAGTTACGTTACGTAAGCGCTTGGACACAGCACAGAAAAAAGCAAATGACGTTCTTTGCTTAACGAATAATTAAGTAGCCGTCGTCCTCCACCTGCCCCCTCACCCTGCCTTTCTCTGACACCTATTGGAAATTGATTTGCATTCCTATTTACAGCATTCCAGAACGCCTCACGAGGCTTCTTCGTATGAATAATTACCATGAAACGCGACTCATTTGAACAGTTATGCAGGAATGTGTGTTGGTGTAGGTGTGTATGCGTGTGTGTTTGATTGGAGAGTTATTTATGCAATATAAGACATGCACAAAATACTTACAATGTTGCACTTACAATGTGTCCACACAATTTATGTATTTCTTTTCATTTTTCCCTTTTTTGCACTCTCCAGCATTAAGCTTTTAAGTTCTTCTCTGCATTCTCTATCTCTCTCTTGCTTGCTGTCCTGTTTGGCATCACGAATTGCACTCAACAGTTATTTCCTAACAAATTTGTTGTTGCTGCAATTCACTTGACTGGCATTTTGGCGTTTTCTGTTTTCTGTTTTGTTTCTGTTCATTTAGCTGGCATTGTTTGTTGTTGTTGGTTTTTACAGTTTCGCATTCTTCGCGCTCTTGCTCTTGCTCTTTTGCACGTTGTCTATTTTGTGAATGAATGCACATACACACACACACACATACAGACATATGCGCAAAGTGGTATTGGCGTTGACAATTGGTCTCTGTGCATTGTCCTCATTGTTGTAATTGTTGTTGTCGTTCGGTTGTTCGATAGAATTCGCTTTCGAATACAGCACGAGGTCAGCGCACACAGAACGAAAGACTTTGCACACAAACCTCAAGCGGCAGCGAAGCGTGTAAGCCGAGCATAGCGTACAGCATTAGCGCCAGCAGCGACGTCGACATCGACGTTGGCAGAGCGCACAATGCACAATGCATAAATGCTCTTTTAGGCAGCAGCACCACACTCTTTAACTGTTCAACTGTCAACTATAGCTATCCCACTCCCACTCTTTTGCCCATTCATTGTGTATTTAGGTACTATGGGATGGCAAAGCTGTATTTTGAAGTGATTTATTAATGCTATTGCATTATAAATTTAGAAAAAAATGAAAAAATAATTATATTAATAAAACTAAAAACTGTATTATTATATATAGTAGTTGATTGTTTGCTCCATTGTGCGCGCCTCAGCTATTAAAAGTGTGTGTGTGTTGCGTCACTTCCGGTGGCAGCCGTCTGTGGCATGTAAATAGAATTTAATCCATTGACACAGAGCTGCGTTTTATGAATGAAAATGCAATTTTCATACGTTTATCATTCTCTGCGTGTGTGTGTGTGTGTGGGTGGTCTTCTCTCTGTGTGTGTGTGTTGTGTGTGAGTGATGTACTATTATTATCCATTAATTGATTCATTTGCTGATTTTGCAACTAAATAATTGTGTTGCATGCGCCAATTATTTGTTTGAAAGCAATTTTCTTTGGTTTTTTTTACAATAATTATTATTAAAAATGAACAAAATTGAGTTATTTTGGTTTTGTAAATTGTGCTAAATACCAAAATATAAATTAAAAAAAAATATTTTTTTTTATTTTTAAATTTCTTGAAAATAATTGAACTTTAAAATACTTTCGATAAAGTCACAAGTTACAACTAAAAAAAAGAGCATTTCGAAGTCGGATATTTGCAATTTACACATTGTGAATTAATGTAATTTGTGTGTGTGTAAGTGTGATTATGTGTGTGTGTGTGCAATTTTGCAATTAACTTGCAATTTCATGTCATTTTAATTAAATTATAGTAATGGGAAAACTCATTTTGATCTGGCATTGAATAAGAATAATAAGAAAAATTACCACAATCAGCAGCTGCCTGATTATAATAATTACTATTTATCGATGATGTATCGATATTGTCAAAGAGAAAATATATGGTAATGCAATCATTAGCTAGGAAATACAAGTTATCGATCAATGTATTTATCGATAATACGTATATCTTTTATTTGATCATTTTTAAAAAGTTTCCCCAAAAATTTGATCGATTAGCTCATTTATCGATTTTCATTTGCTTTCTTATCGATAAACGATATCGACCGGTTGATTGGCTTTAGTCATTTCAAGTTCTTCATTGAAATGCTTTAATTGCATGCTGATTGAACTGTTTGTTGTTGAAAAGATTCATTCATTAGCTAAGCAATGCAAGTTATCGATCAATTCACTTATCGATAACACGTATATGGGTATTAATGTAAGAGATCGCCTAGCTCATAAGCTTAAAAAGTTTCCTTAACAAATTTATCGATAAGCGTTTCTAACAATTTCGATTCATTTGCTTTGTTATCGATAAAGGTAATTGACTCGTTGTTGGGCTTTTCATTCATTTCAAGTTTTTCAACACATTTTGAAATTGAAATGCTTTAATTGCATTCTGATTGAATTGTTTGGTTGTTGAAAAGATCATTGAGTTGTCGATGAATAGATCACAACAACAACAACAACAACACTAACAAGAACAACAACAAACACTAACAACAACAACCAAATGGCCAAATGGAGTGTTAACAAATTGTATAAGTTGAAATTACGAGAAAGAATGCAATTGATCGAAATCGAAATCGCGATCAGAAAACTGTTGCACATGCAACACAAGACACATACACACACACAGAGAGCGAGAGGGAGTGAGAGAGAGATGGAAACTGTGTCACTGGGTTACCAAGTTAGTTAACGTGGCCCAAACCCCAAGCCCCCCCCCCCCCCCACCAATGACTTCGACAAGTTTGTGTTTATTTTGTTGTTGTTGCTGTTCCCTTTGGGGCTAAAATGGTCAATTAACATATCTGCCACACTGCCACACAATGCTGCTACGTCTACTCTCGATCCTCGACTAGGCCAACACCAACACCAACACAACTGCAACAAACACTCACACACACACACGTATCCGCATTGTTGGCAAAGCCGGCAAAAAAAATCAAAACAAAACAAAAACAAAAACAGCTAACGGCCTCTCTGGGCCAAGTTGCTGGCTGCGTCGCTTTGTCTGCCTCTGCCACAATCGTGGCAATCTTACAGTTTGGCATCGCATACCACGTTGCAACTTGTGAATTCAATTGAACAACTGCAACAAAAGACAAAAAGGCGCCGCAAAACGGGTTTTCTGTGTGTGTCTAGGTGGGTCGCTTAATCCCCCCCCTCCCTACCCCCTCTCCACCACTCAACCCTTCTACTAGTTTTTACTTTCGACAACTTGAATCGACTTGCCGCAGGCTCCATTCCCCCACCCTGCTACACACACACCCACAATGTTGCGATCGATGCGGCGAACTTGGATTCCGATTCGCAAGCAAAAAAAATTGCAATTGAGATTATTTTTGAGGCTTGCCTTTTTTCCGAAACAATGCAGAAAGTTATAAAACAAAAGCAAACAAAATTTGTCACAAATTTACATAAAACTTTGATTTTTTATCATTTTTATCTAATGCTAAAAACCGTCGAGTAAGTTCGATTTGAAGATACCCTTAACCCGTGACCATACACATAAGGTCCTACCTGAACTACCGTACCAATGCTTGATGGTTTCATATCTCCGGTGTTTCTTGACCGATTTCAATACAAATTTCTCCGATTTTCATTATTTTGTTAATAGTTTCAATCCTCATTGCCGAATTTTTGAAGTTCAAGATTTTTTTGTTATCGATTACATGTGTATATCGTAAGCCGGAAAAGTTATCGAAAATTTGAAAAAAAAACTTGCTACGCCTAGGAATTAGGAGAACTTATACCCAAAATCTCTAGTTTCTTTAACTTTCAAATCTATCTCTCTCTCTCTCTCTCTTTCTTTGGATAGATATTTTAATGCTAAGATTAATGAGATTACAAAAATTATATAAATATTAAGTATACGTATTCCAATAAATATACGTATGAGCAAGATAATGTAACATATTTTACTTCTTAAGCTCAATTTTATAGGAAATTTTTAATTTTTCTTATATTTTTCCTCTTCAATTTTGCCTTAACTTTTACCCATTACCAAAAAAAATCTTCCAGAATTTAAAAAATTTTCGTGTTTTGTCTCTGTTCAAGTGGCTCAAGTTTTGTGGCATTGATGATATTTACCCCCGCCCCCTTTACCTTAGAGATCGCCCACTCGAATTTCAAAGACGAAAGATAAAGAATTTCCCATAAAAATGTTTTGGCTGGAGAAAAAACTTTGCCTTTAAGCCTTTTAACAGTTTTGGCTTCAAAATTAAATTAGAAGAGGCGTTCGTTGTTTTATTTTTCCACTCTTTTGTTGCCTGTCAATCAAAATTGCATTTTGCTTTTCAATTCTAGCGTGGGGTAATGTCTGGGGGCGGGGAGGAAAACGAACGTCGGAGAAAACCGGAAAAACGCTTGTGGCTCCATATTGGAGGCAAAAAAGCTAAAAAAAAAAAACGACTTCAAAAACAGAAAGCCGAAAGTGCTTGTTACACATACGTTTATATATGTATGTGTATATGTATGTGTGTGTGTTTGTATTTTTAACAACAACAACTCTGTTTTGCCTACTTTTTGTTGTTGTTGCTGTTGTTGTTATTGTTGGCTGTTGTCACAGCAAAGGCATTAATTATGCCATCAACAAGCCGAAGTCGACGCAGCCAGACATATCCTGTTGACAGCCACACACACACACACACATACACTCACATGTGTATGTGCAGTGAGAAAAGTTTGTTTTGTGTTTTTTTTCGCATGGCCAACGGAAGTCACGTCGTCTGCCATTTGCCGCATATTCCGCCTGCCGCTTGCCTTGCAGCTTTTCCAAAGTGAAAATTCACATCGCACACATAACCAACTCTTATTAAATAATAATCAAAAGTCGATACGAGAAACGCAGTAACGTTATTTGCTATTGAGTGCAACCCGCTTCACCCTTTCGCACTTAACAAGTTTACCCTTTATGCTTGGTCTTTGATCTTAAATATTTGATGTGTATTTTCTTAACTGAAAGTTTAACCGTTTGTTAGTTTATCGATCACTTAAATAATGGATAAGCACAGTAAAGGCTTCGCTTAAGTTTTTTTTATTGTTTCTTAATGGGAAATGTAATTTGGTTTTGCAATATATCATTTTACAGGTGACTTTTTAGACTTTTTAGGCTTTTTAGGGAAATATAATATCAGATTTGCATTATACCATTGTTTTCTGAATACCCTTAACCCATGAAATGGGTAAAAATGGGGTATAATGGTTTTGCTAGCAAGTTTGTTTCAAATTTTCGATAACTTTTCCGGTTTCCAATATACACATGTAATCGATAACAAAAAAATCTTTAACTTCAAAAATTCGGAAATGAGGATTGAAACTATTAACAAAATAATGAAAATCGGTGAAATTTTGATTAAAATCCGTTCAGAAACACCGGAGATATGAAACCATCAAGCATTGGTACGGTAGTTCAGGTAGGACCGTTAAGGGTATCTTCTAGTCGAACTTACTCGACTAGAGTCTTCCTACTTGTGAGTATTATTATGCACAATTAAACGCATATGTTGCATATGAAAACACTTTTCTATATAAATATATATTTTTATTCAAGTTGAGTAACAAAAAAAAAAAAGTGAAAGATTTAAAATAAATCGTTTTTGTCTTGGTTTTTGTGTTGGTGTGTGTGTGTGGAAAATTTAGCCCCGTTTTCGTCCAAATATTTGTTGTATAAAAATAAAATAAAATCCAGAGAAAACATATATATATATAGGTATATATATTTGGTAAGATACAAAGACATATATAGATACGTTTAGTCGCTGACAAATAGAAATTCCATTTTCATTCCATTCTAGCTTAAAAATAAAACACACACTCACTCACTCACACACACACACAGACACAACGCGTTTTTGGAATTTTCCAACGAAGCGTCGAGGAAAATTTTCCCCTCAAAAAAAAGAAAAAAAAAAACGAAATACAAAAATTGTCGCCATTAAACTCGATTAATTTATGTGTATGTCCTATGGCAACATGTATGTCTCTCTCTCTCTCTCTCTGTCTATCTCGTATCTCTTTTGCGCTAATGAGAAGATCGACTTTCAGGTATATTCATTGAACCTACCCGTACCCCACCCACCCACCGTCCAGCTTCTACCGTTAATGCTGATGATGGCATGTCAGTGTTTTTGTTTTTGTCTTTTTGGTGGCGTTGCCGTTGGCGTTGGCGTTTGGCGACGTTATTTCTTTTCTTCTTCTTTCTTTTGTATTCTTCCGTTCTTTCGTTCCCTGCCGTCTCGCTCTGTCTCTGTCTCTGGCGCTGGCTGTGGCCACGTTCTAGGCGATTAGTTGCTTATAAATAGCGCAGACATGCGGAAGATGAAGATGTTGTCGTTGTTGTTGTTGTTGGTTGCCAGGCCATTGAGGCGACATACGGTGTACTAGTCCGTCGCCTCCGTCGTTGTCTGTCTACATGCGTCTCGACATTCCGCCCACTCGCGCCCATCTTTCGCTACCCCACAACGAACAAGAACAAGAACGAAGAACGAAGAACAACAATGGGAAAAAACCAAATATTTGTCACTAATCCTACATAAAACTATTTCGGTGTTAATAATCTGGTTCTGGCAAGCAACTGTCGCTCTGTCAGCCTTTTCAACATTTTTGGGTTGATTTCCATTTCCATTTCGAGCCCAAAACCATTTCCCAACAATGCCAAGTATCGACAGTAAGCAATCCCAGCAATTCAATCTGTCAACTCAACTCAATGATCTACACCCGCTTTCCCCCCTCTACAACACCAAAAATAACGTTTTCCATTTCGAATCCATCTTAATTGTTAGCCATTAGCTTACCAATCGCCCATTAATACTATGCGTCTAGTTTTAAAAAAAACTATTTTTAAGTGTTTTTTTTCTTTACTCTATATACTTAACTAACTATAAAAAAGTTATACATATACTTTTTTTCATACTAAAATGAATAATTCTTTATATTTAATTTTTTCTTGTTTTTTTCTTGTTTTTTTTTCTTGTTGATTTTTCAATCAATATTTTCTTATAAATCTTTTAGATGATAATATATTTTTAAATGAAAATTCTTGAAAGCTTAGCTGAGGCTAAATCTTGTCTTGCCAACTATGATTTGTCACAAAGTGGTAGTTGCAACCGTTTGTTGCAAGTACATACATAGTAGATTTCCATGAAATCAATCTTCATTCAAGCCAATACCAATACCAAAAGCTGTATTAGCTTGAGAAAAGATGAAAAATATACCAGAAATATACTGCATAGATACAACAACGCAAGAATTCTCCAACTCGACGCACACACACACACACTTACACACATGCCACACATGCTTACAACAACAACAACAACTATTCCACCACCTTCTCATAACCGGCATTGGCTTTGGAGCTTTGGAATCTCAGTGAGTTGTTCTCTCTTTCGCTCTATCTCTCTCTCTCGCTCTCTCTCTCTATTTCCATCTCTGTTTGGCATTAACCTGTAGAACTCCTTTCACTTTACATTCTAATTCCAAAAAGTATTTACAGCATTCGCATTCTTAAGTTTTTGATTTGGCGAGAAACAGACAGACAGAGAGAGAGAGAGAGAGAATGAGAGAAAGAGAGAGAGAAGCTTACGCGATCCCAAGAAACTTAAGAAACAGCTCGTTATGGGTCATCATCGTCTTTGTCTTTGTCTTCGTCGTCGTCGTCGTCGTCTTCGCTTTTTGGTGGCATTCTTTTACTCTGTCTATCGTTTCTGTGGGGTGTGTGGGGGGGTTGGGGGGCAAACCGGATTGCCTGATGAATGTTAATGCTTATGGCCAATTGGTTTTGCAGTATAGTTGTCGCCTTCTTGTCCTATGAAATAAACATGAAGACATGAAACTTGGCCAAATAGAACAATCACAAAATGCCCCCACCAACAACAACAACAACAACAACAACAACAGAAACAACAACAACAACAGCAACACAAACAAAGAGAACGCATATCGATTGATTTTAAATTGCGGCCAAATGCGATGACACAAATAATAATAAATAATAATAATCGAAATATTGAAATTGTTCAATTGATACGTATTACCAAACAGAACCCCGCCTCCCCCCTCTCCACTCACCCCCCTCTTGGTTAGGTGTTTCCAATTTGATTAGAGTGGATGTCAATTAATTTTATGTTTTCTACACACAGTCGGGGGGGCAGGTATAATAATAATAAATGATTTCAACTCATATTTTTTCATTTTCCCTTTCATTTTCGATTTTTTTTTTTCGTTTTTTTTTTTCGTTTTTTAATCACCAAATGGAAATTCAAACGAAATTGTATAAATTAGATACGAGCGCAGGCCAAGAGGCAAGACCAAAACTGGAGCATTGCTGATAACAGCGTGATACGCATAGGAACCCATATAGAACCCAACTTGTATATACCCATACTTCATATCAAGAGCCTGAACTGAACCGAACACTCGCTCCATTGTCATCATCGAAACGATCTAATAAATAATAATACTACAAACTTGATTGCATTCGACTTTTGGGTTTTTATATATATAAGCAGATTAAAGAGTGCGTTGACAGCAGCATCAGAACTTCTGATAACGTCCCTATATACATATCTATATCTTAACAACTTCATACTTGAAAAACTTAAAAGCTGGTCAAGCATTAGCATTGGGATTTCTATAAGATTCATATCTGAATGTAGAATTCTTTTGCAAAACGATTGAGTAATCAGTGTGTGAAATTTCATTAGGTTTTCCCTTGAAGTTCGGAAACATAAGAAAAATTTGAATCTTTTCTAGAACTATGTTATCCCTAACTTCATCAAACGGGTTAGCTTTTCCCACCAAATATGCTAAAACTGAACCCATAGAACCACCTAAGAATGTTTGTAAATGAGTTTCAGTAGATTGGTAATTAAACATGTAATGCATTCCATATGTATATACCCACTTAAAGACATTATTTCACTTATATTCTCATTCTCTTTGCTTATTCACAATGTTTGTTTAATGCGTCAAATATGCCCAAAGCACAAAAACTTCATAGAATCTGATGTGAATGCTTGTGAATGAGTTTGAATAGATTGGTGATATGGATTTGCAGAGAGTGTAGTGCAAAAATTGCCTTAATCATCTTTCATCTTTCATTTTTCGGGCGAACATTGTAATAAATCTAATTTCTACACAACAGTCAGAGTTTCAGATCGATAGATGCTTTCCCCTCCAAAATATAACCAAATAAAAAGGAGTTCAATAAACGACCCAAAATTGTTTTGTTCTGCAATATGTGTGTGTGAGTGTGTGTGTGTGAAAATACCACTCGCTGTGTTGTAACCCGGATTTAGATGGCAAATTACTCCACACTAGTATAATGTGTGTGTGAGTATTTTGATATAGTATCGAGAACAATGACCATGTCTGGGCAACTTTATCGTGAGCCAGTTAAATCAATGTCAGGACGGCGCAATCAATGGACTGCAGATGACTTCATCACAACACCCATAAGCCTTTTAGAGGCATGCGCGGCTTTTCGGCTTAGTAATACGGTGTACAAATATGTATTTGAAACTGAAACTGGAACTGTAACTGGAACTAGTTCCGGTAGTAGTAGCTTGGCGGCTTAGTCCAAATGCGTATATGAAACTGGAACTGGAGCTCGAGCTGGAACTGCAACTGGAGCTGTAACTGGAACTAGAACAAGTGCCGGTAGTAGTAGATTTTCGGCTTAGAACAAATGCGTATATGAAACTGGAACTGGAGCTGGAACTGCAACTGAAACTGCAACTGGAACTAGTGCCGGTAGTAGTAACTTTTCGGCTTAGTAACATGTACATATATGTATATGAAACTAAAGCTGAAACTGGAACTGTCACTTGAACTGGAACTAGAACTAGTGCCGGTAATAGTAGTAGCAGCTCGGGCCAAGACAATGACGGCCAATTACTTATGATAACAGACGGAATTTTGTAACAAACAATTTCGTCAGCTGCCAATCAAAAGCGATTATGATCCAAGCAAAACAAAAGCACACAAAAAAAAACAAAAAAAAAAAAACGAAAACAATAACAAATTCTAGCCTATACAAACTTTAAAACACCCTCACCACGTTCGCACTGAGTTTGAGTTTTTGAGTTTTTTGAGTTTTGTGTGTTCAGCTTCAGCTTCAACTTCAGCTTCCAGTTTCCGCGCAGCATAAGTAATAAAATCAACAATAAACAAGCTGAAAACGCAGCTAAATGACTTTTACAACGATAACTTTGGGCGTCATGGTCATTGAGCACGCTTTGTGTGTGTGTGTGTATTTGTGTCTAAGCTTCACTAACTGAGTTCGAGTCGATCTAAGTTTGAGTCTTGTTGGTATGGGTCTAGGTCTCGGTCTCGGTCTTGGTCTTGGTCTTGGTCTCGGTCTGAGTCTGGGTCTTGGTAAAGGGTCTAGGTCTGCGGTCTGTTGCCATTTTTGGTATGTGGTATTGTATTGATTATTGGTTGCTCGGTAGCTCGGTTGGTTGCTTGGTTGGTTAGTGGGGTGTGGACGACGCGTGTTGACATTAGCTCTTAAAATTTATTAGTTTTTATTTATTGTCATTGTGTTGCATGGTCTTAGGTTGGGCCTCGGGTGCCTCGGGCGGGGCCAATGGGATAAATCGTCAATGGGCATACGACAAGTCATTGCAATCGTCTTATCAACAAAATGATACAACAAACTGTACAGAAACAATGGAAATACCACAACATAATAAGTATAATAATAACAATGATGATGAAAATGTTAACAGCCAGATTATTGTTGACCAGGTTACTATTTTTATTGTCGTATGTACATTCACGTACATTTATTTCGAAATAGATCTTAGGCTCTAATGAGCCATACTCATTTCCGCATTGATTTCAAGGGGAAAGTTAACATAGTATAAGAGTGAAGCTCTTTATTTTATTTAATGCAGAAATCTGTGCACACGAGCGATTTTTATAGATATTTGATTTGTTTCACAATTCACAAACACTACATTAAAACAGGTAACTAAACCTTTGCATTACACAACTATAATTATTGATTTGAATTCTATTTTAATCTAAGCATTTGAACTTATGCTTATGAAACATTAGAGAAATAATTATGTTTGGGCTTATCATTTAACATTCGCAGCATAATTGAATTTAATTCAATTGGTGGCATTGATTACATCAAGTATAAGCCAAATCATGTTCATAATAATTGAACTTTGTCTTCAGAGGCTGCATTAATAATTAACATAAGTGATTTTTGCTCTATTTAATATAACATTGTTGGATAGTTACACTAATTTATCTGCTTATTCAACTATCATCTATGTTTTATATAAAAACTCAAAGAAAAACATTGTCAAACTTATAGATTTTATTTATTCTTGATCAGCAACAATAGCCAAGACGATGTAACCATGTCCAGTTACTTCATCCGTTTGTAGTTTTGTCTGTTCTCTATAGTAAAATTACTATACATAATATTGCAATAAAGTTCAAAATGCACATGCACACATACGATTTTATCCATTATCTTTTTGTTAACACGGGTCAACAATCGGAAACAGTATTGCGTTGATTTCTCCTGTAGTACATTGAACAATTTGAAGTGAATTAATTTAAACACTGTATTGCATTAACTGAATAAATTTGAATTTTTAAAATTTCGCGCCCAAATGCATTATTAACGACAAGCGCTTCTGTACTTAGTCTGGCAGCTTTGCTCAGGTGGCAACTACAGTCACTCTGACGATTTTATCGATAGACCGATAGATTGTTGCATGTTTTGTATTTTACAAACAGCACATGTTTTGGTTCAAATTGTGATATTCACATAAAATGGGTGGCCATCACAAAAAGAATTTGCGTTCCGAAAAGGCGAAAGTGAAATTGAAAGGCGCCAAGCTACCCAAAGGCCTCAATGTGACCAAGACGGACTTTAAGGTGCGCAAAATCGAAATTCGCGAACAGCTCAGGGAATATTCGCAGGCAACATCTAACGGACAGCGCCAGCTTAATTTGAAAGAGATCCTTTCGCGTCTGAAGCATCACAACCTTAAATTTCGTACCGATGCACTGCGCAATGTGCGCGACGCTGTCAAAGCCGGACAGGCTGAGCATCTCATTGGCCACCTAAACGACCTGTTCCAAGGCATTGCCGCCGGTGCTTTGGACTTGGAACGCGAAGTACGCACCGAATCCTGCAAGACGCTTGATGTGCTGCTCGAGGCACTGCCATCAGAGGCCGTTGTGCCCTTCTTTCACATCATTGCCGCCTATCTACGCTGTGCTATGACCCATGTCCAGCCAGCAATCCAAGAGGACTCACTCCAGATGCTGGATGTGCTGTTGCTGCGTGTGCCGCCCCGCCTGCTTGCCGAGCGCAGTGCCAGCACCATCATCAACAACTTCATCGATATGATATCTCGCACCCGCAACGACACACAACGCACAAATCGTCTGCTAACCGTGAATGTCGGATCGGGTCAGATGACCACAATTAAGTGGCGCACCAAGGTGCTACTACGACTGCAGCAAATTCTTGGCACACTGCTGCAGCAGCAGCAGCCCAAGCAGATCGACAACAGCAACACCCGCACGCCAGCCCGCGTAATTCACTACGATTCAACGAAAGCACAGTATTATAATGTGCTGCTTCCGCTGGTGGAGGACAAACGGGATCTGCATGCCATACTGGGTGAGAGTACACGTAAGGCCGAGGACGAACAGCTGCGCAGCTATGTGGAGCAACTAATGCCGCTTATCCATGACAATTGGGTCGAGGTGCGACCACAACAACAAAAACAAAAGAATCAACAGGCACAGCTCCTGAATGCGGATGCGGCAGCTAGTCTCCATGTCCTGTTGGACATTGTATCGCAACTCTGCCAGCTAGTCAAGCAGTACGAGGTCACACAACAGGATAGCACACACGAGCTAAGCACCTGGATGCGTTCCACCTATGCCAGCAAGTTTGTTCGTGTCTTTCTGAAGGAATGCAATTATCCCTATCAACAGATACCCAGCAATCCCAACGATCTGCCCAGTGGCAAGAAGGCGAGAAAGAAGAAAGCCAAGACGATGGCAACGGGTGGAGAACTCTGCGTCTCACAGAATCTGACGTTGGTGCAGCTCATCTGCCAGTTCTGGCCGCAACCAACTGAAGAGCAGAGCGATTACTATGGCTCTCTCTTGAACTATGTCCATCAATGTCTGCGCCGCTTAAGCACCCTAACGCCTGACGAGCAGCTGCGTCTGGTGGCCGCATTACGTGCCTTACTCCTGGACAACGGTGCCCCACTGCTCCAAGTCCGAGCCCATCAAATGGGCTTGGTCATGCAGCAGTGCATCGAGGAGTATGTGGAACAACACTACACAACCCGCGAAGGTGTTGCGACTCGCATGCTCAATCTACTCTGCCAGCTGGTGCAGCGAAACGACCTCTACGATGGCTATGGCGGCAAGGAACAGTTTGCCAAATTCCTTAACTATCTGCCACAGTTGCTGCTCAAGCCGAGCGTCGCCGATGTCACCCTGACAGCAATGTCAACGCTCTGTCGGCAACAGAATCTTGTCTTTATGACAGCCCTAGCCGAGTCTGTGGATGAGGTGCTCGCCAATCTGGAGCAGCTCCAACTGACGGGTGACTCTGGTTCGGCTGAGAGTCGCTTTGAGTACCAAAAGCGCATCCTAAACCTATTCTACTATGCCCGACGCTGTGGCGATCCCAACAAATTGCAGGCAGCCTTGCACAAACTGGAGCAGACTGGATCCGAATCCGTTGCCAGTTACTTCAAATGCATGCTTAGCTATGATTGAGGCGTGGAACTGAGACCATTGTGGACTTGTATACAAAAAAAATAGACTTAAGAAATAAAAATCAAGATGTAAAGAAATTGGATAAACCAAACAGAATCAGAATGTGCTGAACTTGGACTAACTTCAAGTATATACAAATTATTGTCACAGATTCCATATATACAGATACATATACATATATATATATATTGTTATATAGTATTTATAAAAAAAATATATATTTTAAAACGATTTTAAACTCTAACAAAACTCTCTTCAATAATATTTAGACTAACTTAATTATTATTTCTTGGGCTGTTTCAGTGCCTTGGGCTTAAAGCGATCCAAGACAGAGCGTACGGGTTTCTCCTTTTTGATTGTTTGCTGATCGCCTTCAACCTTGACCTTATGCCCAGCAATAACACCCTTTTTGGCCTTACGCACCTCCGAAATGAATTCCTGTGTGTGATGATAAAACAAAAGATTAAATTATATAAAATAATTTTAAGGGTAAATTGCTTGGACGCACCTTGCGTTGCATATCCTTGACTATTTGCTTGTTGCGTGCAGCCTTGGCGCTGCCGCCACGCCCCTTCATTTTGTGGCGCGTATTCATATTGACACGCGGTGGCTTCAGATGGAACAGCTGACGCTTGGCATCGATTTTTTCTTGGAGCGATGGTGCATCCACACCAGTTATCTCATTCGGATCCAATGTTATCAGTTCGGGTGGTATCTTCTCGAGCAAGGCGTGCACCTCGTGCTCACGTCGCTGTTTCGATGTCTCGTACGGATTGTCCTCGAGGGCATCGTAGTTGGGCTCACCGGCGCCGGGCACCAGTAGCGATTGGAAGCCATTTGCCGTTGAGATGCCTAGCACATCCTCATAGGGGCAGAAGCGCATGCCATGGACAAAGGCATCGCAACGCTGGCGCAAATATGGTAACTTATCCTTGAGGCCAGTGCCACCGCCTGTCAGCACATCCGTATACGTTTCCAGATATGTGCCCTGGGATAGCGCCAGCATACCACGTTGTGATACCTCGATTTCGTTGGCGGGCAAACGGAGTTGGAATGTGGCTAGCGGTGTGTCGTTCAGATTACGTATATCCCACACCTTGACCTTGCGATCCAGGCCAGCGGTAACCAGATGCAAACCCTTGGGATCGACAGTGAGCGCCGTTATTGCCGTGGAATGGCACAGCATCTTGGCAAGCGGTTCACGCACCTTGGGTGACCACATGGAGACGACACCTTTGCCGCCTCCAATGCACAGCACACCATTGCTGGGATTGTGACGCATGTGTCGTATGTCACCTAAGTTCGTATTAAAGTTGCCAACGAGCTCACCAAGCGACACATCCAGCCAGGATGCATAGCCTGCTGCGTTGCCGGTGGCGAGCAGAAAATGATAGGGCAGAAAGTCCATGCGATTGACACGATTCAGCCGCTTCACGCAATGCAGCTCGGTGCCTTTTTTGTCATAAAAATATACCCATTCCTTTTGGGCCACCGCATACATGGTGGGCACATGCAGCCACTGGACATCGGCCACGGTCTCCATCACATTGAACTCACAGTGCAGCTTCTTGGTCACCCAATCGAAGGCAGCCACATGACCACGTTGACCGCCCAACAATAAATGCCGTCCGTTCTTTGTATAACGCATTTGGTATGGCCCGTGTTCGAGTTTGAGCTCAAAACGTTTGGCGGCCGACTGTAGATCAACATTTGCAGCAATCTCCTCTTGACGATAGTCAGCTGTACGTTCCTCCTCGTCGGCCTCCAGCTGGCCGGCCGTTTCTTGTAGCAGGAGTTCTGTGCGTGCCGCCTGCTCGGTGGCATAATTTAAATAGACCTCTCGGCGCTCTTGCTTCTCCTTGAAGTGACGCGTTTTGACGCCGCGGGCATCGACAGCACTACCACGTGAATATTTGTCCAGCAGCTGCTGTGGTATCTTTGGCGTTTTAGGCTTCTCGTCGCGTGTTTCTGTTGGCTGCCGTGTTTTGTGAGGATTCTGCTGTTTTTTGTAGTGCGACTGCATTTTGAGAAAATCGCCTTTGAAATTTTGTTGAGTTCTGCGTTTAAGTTTAACGGGTTTTGCATCGCCATCACCGGTTTGGTCTGCTGCAGCATTAAAATAACGTGCTGGAGGCTTTCTGCGCCCCTGTGGCGCTGTTTTTGTCATTGCGAATTATATGTTAAAATAAACAATAAATACAAACACTTCCTTACAAAGTGCGCCGCCTGTAAATACAACGTGCACGCGCTCTTCTTGATTATTGCCATTCCCTGCTATCGGTATCAGTCTATCGGAATGGCATGATCTTATGACTGCCAACTTGTTAATACAAGTATGACACCCAATTGTTATCGATACACTAACCGCCAGTCAGCACGATAGCTTTGAATTTAAATTTAATTACAATTTTATTGTCAAGTTCATTAAGCCAAAATAATTGTACAAAAAAAAAATATATTAATAATAATATAGATATAAACTTGCCATTAATACATAGAAAAATATATATGAAAGCGCATCAAAATGCATTTTGAGCCTATAAAACGCTTTCAAGACGCTTTCCACTAAACTTAAGAGCAATTACAAATTATTTTGGTATTTTCATTGAGCATTCGTTAAACGAATTACATGCATGTTTGAGATTGAAGTCACATCAGTCTATACAGTTATTGTACCAAACGAAAAAAATAAACTAAACATGCCCAATACATGAAAAACTACAATTACAAACTTAATTAAACCAAACTATCAATAGACACGACCATACGGCAATGTGGTCGGATAGTAAGGTAAGGGCATCAAAAACTTGCCACCAAAGCGTGGCGCAGATTGCGCAGACTCGCTGCTGGATGAAAACATCGATGTACATATCTCGGCACGATGCAACCGACTGCTGCTATTCGATGTGCTCGTGGTGGTGCCAGCGCCAGCCAAACCCAGTCCCAGTCCCAATCCACTGCAACGTCCCTGCTGGCGTCGACGTGTGCGTATCAGCGAAAAGATCGCCACAATTACAGCTATCAGAAAGATTGAACCCAGTATACAAAACGATATTGCCAACTTCGATATGGACAAACACAGTGTGCCCTCGCCGGCCAATGGACGCACACTTGGACCATAGTCTTCAACTGAAAGGCATACATTAATATGATAATGTCCCTCCATTACTTTCCTACAACTAGAATAGAATTTACATTCGACTGAATACATACCACTGCTTGTCGTATTATAGCGTCGATCATATCGCAAGCGATCCACTTCGATTTGTGGCGCTGTCACGGCCAATGAGTTGAACACTTCGATGCGCGCCAAATGCTGATCGGCGTTCAGCTGCAGTTGCTGCTCGGCGAGGCGACAATTTAGCTGAAAAATTAAAAGATTTCGTTAGCTAAATGACACGAACACGAACACAGACCCTAAGCCAGTGCGTGTACATATATACATGTACATATCCCAGCACTTGAGTAAGTTTGTTTAGTTTGCAAGTTGCCTTTTGGGCTGCAGTTCAGTGCATTTTAGTGCAATAACCACATTAATTAGCGGCGCCTTCAACGAACACACACACATATGTACATATAGACACACACACACATACGCGTTTACGCTTCGTTGAACACAACACTTTCGTTTTTCATTGCAATTAATTAATATATACGTTTCTACTAACTAATTTTTTTGCATACAAATGCACATGCTCACATACACACACACATATGTACTTACATTTGGGCACTTCCCTTTACAGAGCTGAACGCCACAGCTGACGTGCAAGCGCTCGCGATCAGGAAACTTGAAGGCGGGAAATGTAGCCATAAACGTTCGCTCGACCAAATCATCCTCATGCAGTTTCGACCAGCCCTCCTCGGCTGGCTTAAATCTAGTATGCAACGCTGGCATCACCTGCAAATGCAAATGCATGAAAACAACGAAATAACAATACAAATGCAATTACATAGATAGTACTCATGTATGACACCTGTAATTTGGTTCACATTCAAATTTTAACAAATTTTGATACGTTTCAAAAGTATCTTTCGAGCATTAGAACCTAATGTCTGGTCTTTGGTTAATTGTCCGCAAAGGTAACCAGTATTTTGTTGTCTGACCCTTGTAAGTATTTTTTTTTATTATTTACCTGTCTCTGTTAATTGCCGGTTATACAATTTTTAGTTCATTACTGGCTGCTGATGACACCACACTATAAACAGTGACACCCCACACACTCACACTATTCATACAGAAAACAACACAAACACACGTACTTTATTTGGCCACTTCCGTTACGAACAGAGCAACGGTAACAAAAGTCATGAGCCAAGTTCACGGACAACAACACGAAGAAAACAATAACAGCAACAACAAACACCCTATGTGTGAAGTCTTTGTATGTGTGTACATAAATATGTATGTATGTATGCCATATGGAAATGTATGAAATTACAGATTCATGTGATTTACGTCTGCCATTGTTTTTGCTTGCAGCTCTTTGCTCTCTTGCTTGCATTTGCTACTTGCTAGCTATGCGCTGTTATTGCATACATATGTACATACATACATACATGTATACAATATCCAATAGCACACGATGATAATTAGATGCCGCTACCTGGTTTCAATTTACATAGTTTTAGCACGTGTGTTGCTGCGTGCATGAGAGAAACTTGAAACAATTACAACAATAAAAACAAACAATCAAAATAGCTGCGGAAGTTCAAATGAGTTCAAAGATGAAATATATACTAAATGTACGTACATAACTCAGATTGTTAGCAGTTTACAGGAAACTGGCATAGAAAATAATATCTTTTGCTAGATTTTTTAATGCATTTATGCTAACTTTCCTTTGTGTGTGTGTCTGGTTGGATTTTCCAGCACTGTTCTTTATTTGCACGCTCTCACCTCTATTGTGAATGTTATACCTGTCTTCTAGCACAACTGCATTTTACATACACGCACACAGACATACCAGCAAGCACACACACACATGTATGGATGTGGGTCATATTCTGATTAGAAATTGTTACGCAGCCGCAGCAGCAGCCGTCACCGACGCCACCGCCGACACAGAATGTTTCACTTTTCAGCATTGAAATGCTCTTTGACCTAGAAGCTTTTTGTAAGTCAAATAAATAATCCAAGTTAGCAATGGGCGCGTGCATAAATTAGTATTTGCAAGCTGCTGGTGGCCAAACAAACAATAAAACTAAACGCAAAAGAAACTGAAAATGTGCTGAAACGGAAGGCAATGCAAAGGCAAAGCGGTCGGGTGGCGGGGGACAGGGTTGATGGGTTGACGAACAATAAAACAAACATAAAATGTAAATGTTTTGTTTTGCTGTCTCTTTGAGCCCGTGTCCGTTAAAATAGAAATAAAAATTAAGCCGTGAGATTTTTCTTGCTAGCGCCTCACAATAGCCAGTAGCAACAAAAACAAAAACAACAACAGCATTGGCAGTGGCAGAAGATTTGTTTGACCCATTTTCTTGCATGACATGTGCACAAAGCTGCGACGGAGATGGCGGCGGCGACTAAATGCAAATGATTTTTTCTTGTCTTGGCATTGCTATTGCCGGTGGTTGTTGTTGCTGCTGCTGCTGCTGCTGTTACTACTGGAATCATGTCAAAATGCTAAACGCTAAATATTTCTATGTATTTCACTGTTGGCTAATTGTTGTGACCTCCTAATTTACTCAAGAAGAACTGAAGAACTGTTGGCGGGCAGTCGCACAGTCACAGAAGCAGTTGCTTTTAATGGCTGCTAAGCTGCTTGGTTGGGCAGCACCACCAAACACCAAGCACCAATACCAACAAAAACAACAACAGCAACGGCAACGACGAAAAAACGCAAGCGCAAACGCAAACGTAAACTGTTCTAACGATGCGCGCGCGTAATTACGTCTAACAGTTTTGAGTTTTGACTCGCTGCCGCTGCCGACGTCAAGTTGTTTCGAGTGTTGTAATAACCGTTATAATTAATGATGCGACGCCGCCGTTGTGAAACACCATTGCACAACAACAAGAACATTAACAATTAAGCCGCAGGACATGAGCTGCCAACTTGCTTAAAATAACTTCTTTTTGTTTTTGCATGCAAAGATCAGTTTGGCAGGCTTTTACTTTCGCAAGCTTTGTAATAAACAAAAAAAAAACAAAACAAAAATGAAAGTTTGCCAATCACAATTTGATAGCACAACACAGATGCTCATCATCAATATAAACCTATTAAAACTTTGATTAATTATTAAAAATACATATTGTCTAGCCCTAACGGTTAAGCAAGCGCTCACAAGTTATGCAAAATTGATTAACTCGACCGACCGACTGACTGACTGACTCACCTGCTCGTCAATGGGACAGCCGCGGGCGTCGAGCAGCTGCTGCGTAGACTCGCCCAGGCCATCAAGTGCTGCACAGTCGACGACGCGCACACCAATCGTTCCCGGCACAATGGCGCGCACTGTTAATGTGGTTGCCACGCCCACCTCCACAGAGCCAGAGCCATTGGGGCCACCCAATTCCAGCCAAACGCGCACACGCGGCGTATCCACATGATGATGCTTGTGCGCTGTTCCAGTTGCTGTTGCCGAAGCTGCAGCAGCGACAGCCAAAGCGCGCATTCGCGCATTTCTACAACAACAACAAAATAGTTGAGAGTTATTTTTGTTGTTGTTGTTCTTGGAGAAAAGAGAGAGAAAACTGTTCAAAAACACTTACCGATCCCGTCCGTTTAGCGGCAGTGGCATACCCATTGCCTTGGCCGGCAATTGACAGCGTACTGTGCGCAATATATCGGTGCTCTGGCGTAGCTTTTGCTCCATTTGCAACATGATGCGTACTGTGTACTCCATGCCGCCATCTGGGAGCGGCTCGGCGCGCACACCACATCCTGAGGTGGGCACACGCAACGCTATCTGTGTGTCATCCTGTCCGCGCGCCCTACACTCCAATGGAAAATCCTTGGCATACAGTAGTCCCCGGAATGTGCGACTCAACGTTAGCTGCATGTCAAGCAGTTCACGTGTACAATTCACATGGAGTGTCTGGATTTGCATTGCACTGGAGTCGGCAGTGGCAGCTGCGGCAGGTGTTGACGATGATGATGATGATGTTCCTAATGCTGTCGCCGACGATGCGACTGTAAGAAGTAACACGCCCAGGCTGATTGCCGTTCTGGTTGCCCAACCAGCATGACACACAAATAGCTGTCGATGCATCTGGCCGATAAGAGCGTCGTCGCAAGTGGCAAGTGGCGGTGGCTGCAAGAACATGTTTCCGATTTTCCAATTTCCCGTTTCCCTAGCTAGACTCTGCTGGCAAAACTGGCAACCGCAAAATGATGCCACTTGGTCGCGTTGCCGCTCGGTTGCCAACACCTGTTGCTGTTGCACTGTTGCACTGTCTGTTTCGCGTTGGCTTCGGGGGCGGGTTTGGTATTGGGTAAGGTTGACTTCAACTTCTGCTTCTGCTTTGGCTTCGGCTTCGACTTCGACTGTGGCTTGCTCTTAATTGGTCTGGTCTTCAGAATCTGGTTGTGTCTTCTGCCACTTGTTTTGCCTCTTCTTCTTTGTAGCTGTCTAAGCCTAAGCAAACTGTAAAAATTATATACATAGGTATTTGCTATTAGGGCGGTGTGAAAATCTGATTTGTATCTATGTATATATACACTTAGAAATATATCAATTTGTCATTTGTATTAATTTAACTGCATACTTTGCTCAAAAACAAGCAGTTAGAGTCATTCACAATAGGAGACACAGGAGACACCACTTGCTCCACCCTAATGTGCATGCTGTTTGCTATGTGATAAAAACATACGCAGCTAATTAAGGCCAGTATGCTGCTGGTCACTTCGAAGCGATCACACTGATCACCAATCACTCTGTGTGGCAGATGAGAGTGGGCATTGGGCCACCGCGTAATATCGAAATGGGCAAAAATAAAAAATTTATAACAATAGAAAAGCGGGTCAAGTTTGCATTTGTCAGTCAAATCAAATAAGCCAAAGATATTGCAGCAGCAGTGGCAGCGACAGCAATAGTAGGCAAATAAAAGGCAAAACTAAAACTTAAATCAACATCAACATAATGCGTTTGCATCTTTGCGTAATCCTATTTGATTTAAGCTGTTGTTGTTGTTGTCGTCGCTGGTTAGGTTTGTTTGTTTATTTAGTTATTTGTTGTTGTTTGTGTTTGTGCGAACGTCTCTTCACGTTAAAGATGGGTGCAAATAATAGCCATATTATGTTGTTGTAAGTGTAATAATCAGCACAATTAGGCATCAAACTTTGAAAGTTTGAAACCTTTCAGTAAAAGGCCAGGCACAATGTCAAAGCCAATAAAGTTGTAAAACACATTCGTTTTGCCTTGACCAATAAATAAAATAGGTAAGAATAACCGAAAAAACGTTAAGAGGCTTTATATGTCCTTTTGTTTAATTGCACAATTATCACAGTTATTATATCGTTTAAACAGTTTTTCTTTTAAGAATCACAATTGTTCTTTTACCATTAGCACTTTAAAAAAATATGAGGAAAAATGCTTACACAATCTCGCGTCAATTACAAAATTTTCTATTAGCGTTGCATCAAATAACCGCAAATTTGAAATATTTAACTAACGGCAGCTAAGCATGCGCGCGCTTCACACGATGCAAGACGAACAAGGAACACAAAAAAAAATAATAAAAAAATTAAACGCACACACAACTAACTAACGGGCGGCAGCAAGACTTAGGCATAAACGCACGCTACCAAGTGTGCGAATCAAATAAGCCGCAAGCGCCAAGCGAAATGCAGTGTGTTGAATTGGGGAGGCCAAGACGTTGGCTAACAACCGCTAGCCCGCAAAGAAGATGGTAAAGCCGAGTGAAAGAAGAAGACGCAACGGTTAGTGCTATTCATGGGCTGTGATTTAGCGCCAAATTAAATTAATTTGAAACGGTGCTGCCAACTTGCTGTTAAAAATTCGATACTTTTGAACATTATATTGTTAAGTGTGCGCTCTCCCACGATATAAAATAAACAGACATATGCTTACATTAGCAAATATATATAAAATGTTAAGTCTCAATTTTTATTAATGAATTTTTACATACTAAGTTTACAAACATAAGTTTTGTTTCTGTGCTAAACGATAGCATCATGCAATCATACAAGTAATCGTATCGTAAGAACAATCGAAAATTGATCGACCGTCCCCCACCTCCACCGTCTATCGACAGATGGCACACCATCAGTATAGTTTTCATCTCTAAACGCCAATGCCACACGATAAATGCAAGCGGCTAAATAGTAATTGGAATCAGCGACAATTGTAAACACAGTCTGGTGAACATGAATGTGGACATGTCGGAAATAATTGAGTTCGTATTGCCCAAGAAACCAGAATACACCGAGCACAATAACGATGAAGGCGGTGGCTATGGCGAAGACGACGATGCTGACAGCAACAATCAGTATGTGATCTTAGATGGTGTGGATGTGGGACGCGAATTTAAGCACGAAGAGTTCCTGTTGATTAGCGATAATGGCGACGAAGGCGAGATGCTGATCAACAATTCACAATTACATCAACAGCTGATCAATTGTCCTGAACTCCAACAGGCAATGTTGCGCGTACCCAAAGATGAATATTTGGAGGCCGATCAGCTGGTGGACGAGTTGGAAGATTTGGTTGAGGAGGAGACGGGCATTGATGCAGTGATAGAAGATGGGGAACTATACGACCATCATTATGAGCAATACGAGAACAGGTTTGAGCAATATGAAGACGATGCAGACCAAGAACAAAGGGGTTTTCAATGGAATTACATGGAAAATCAGGCAACGGAAACCGAAACATTTGATACCAAACTAGATGCGATTACCAAAATTGCACTGCAGACCATACCTGCTAAACATCAGCTGCCAATCGATGATACTGATGCGTATGTGGAAATAGATGCTACTCCCGCTGACCAAACTAGCAACGAAGAGCCCGTCCAACTGGCCAAGCCCAGTGAAAAGAATTTGGATCAGTTTAAAGGTCCTCGACGTTACCAGCTATACGACGAGCTTATTGCCACTATTGTGGACTTTGACGAGGACGGCACACCCATTGTGGAATTCCGTATGATTGCCAACACACTGGATGAGAAGCTGCCTATTGAGTGCGGCATCTGTCCGGATGTGATGCACAAATCCAAACTGGCCAAGCATCAAAGGACACATCTGGTGCCGGGCACCAATCGCTATGCCTGCATCTACTGCACCGAAACGTATCGGGATTGCAAGTATCTGGCCGGGCATGCCCGACGTCACATGGGCATCCGTCCGTATGTGTGCGAGCCGTGCAAACTGTATTTCTCGACCAAACAGGATCTACGCGTACACAATCAGCGGCGGCATCTGAAAAAGGAGCACATCTGCGAGATGTGCGGCAAGACATTCGCACAAAATACCCAGCTGAAGCGACATCGCGAGGCAACGCACGAAAAGAAGCGCAGATTTCAGTGTGCATACTGTCAGAAGGCCTACTACAAGAACTTCTCACTCCAGGAGCACATTCGCAACGTACACATGGGCAAGCGTCGGATGTTGAAGTGTCCATTCTGTGGGATGCAGTGCCGCGATGCTCACAAGATGGCGCGCCATCGCAAGGAGATGCATCTGAATCAGGATACGTTTGTGTGCCATCTGTGCCAGGAGGAGTTCACCGACATAAACTATTTCGATGCACACAAACGTTCCATTCAGTGCCGTAGCAATACACGCCGCATGGTCGGCGAGAACAAGACTAATCTGACAACCGAGGATGGGTTTTTCACAGCCGATGGGGATGAGCTGGCCGGCATGCTGGACGATGAATTCGATGAGGATGCTGGATTGCTGGTTGAAACAAACGATACCGTTGATGGCGGCGATGCAGATGCAGATGGGGATGCATATGCGGAGGAGGAACAAACACAAAGCAACAATGAAGCTACTCTTGAAACAGCAACAGGCACTGATAGCTTTATGCAAGGGGACGAGGAGGTTGATGAGGACCAGCAATTTGTTCAACAGCAGCAATACGATCAAAACACCTTCGAGGACGACAGTTCGCTGGTGGAGCATATTGTCGAAGACGAGGACATCGTCGACGATGAAGAACAGTTTCTGATGCAGCTCGAGCACCAGGATCTGTATCAGCAGCATACGCAACAACAATACCAACAGCCACTTGCTGATCAGTATAACGATGACGAGCTAATTTACGAAATCACACTGGAGACTGAAGAAATTTGAGCTATTAAATTAAACCTTCCATATGATCCCCCAACCCCTCCCTTTCGAAAACTGAAACACCCTACCCCTTCCAAATAAATTGTACTGTAAATACATAGCTAAGAAATAGGAAAAACAAATGAAAGAGAAAAATACAAGTGTAAATATTTAGAGAATTGTGCGTACTTTCTGAGCAATTCCATACAACTGTGTATTTATGATATTTTTTGTCCTTTGATTCAATAAAGCTTGTTTGGCTGTCTACTGGTTTTCAAATAAATGTTTAAAACAGATTTGCAATTCAGGGGGGAATGTGGAACAAAATTAAATTACGAATGCAACCCAGGAGCACAGAGCTGTATTCGCTGCTGCCATCAGAGTCAAATGCAACTCGGATGTGGATTTTATGCAGCAATGTTATCAACAATCTAAACACAATGCTGCCAATCCAATTTGCACTTGATGTACTTAAATAAAAATGAATTGCTAACATAAGTGTAAAATATGTACATAGTATCTATGTATGTATGCATATGTAATACATAAAGATGACATCACATTCATTTAATTCTGTTTTGGGCGTGTTCGTGTCAAAGCGAGATGGCAATAGCCTTTGTTTTTCCCATTCTAAATGGTATCGAACAAACGGTCACCCTAATTTGTAGCTGATATCGAAGTTGAAGCGTCATTAAAAACGTAAATGTTAATAGACCAATGAAACAAACAACAATGTTTTCTTTAAAAAAGGCTAAAAAGCCTTTAAATAATAACATGAAAATGATAAGTATGCAGCGCCATGGTAATGCTGTTGAAGGTGTAACGTAGCAACTATATCGAACAAACCCCAAAAAATCCAAGTGGGCAGAGGTAAACAAAACATCAAAGTAATATATAAATTGCTGCTTTACTGCTGAGAGCCCTATTCGAAATAATAACACAATAATATCTATATAATAAACTTTTCTTAGATAAACGATACGATGGATAACGATAACAAGGACGACGATGAGGTCGAGGCGGAGAATGGCCAAACAGACATTGAGTCCGATGCTGATTTAGAAGTCGAAACAGAATCCGAACACAATGATGATGATGATGTCGAAGCCGATAGCTGGGAATCGTATGAGGCGCGCATCGACTCACTGATTTCCAACGCGAAATGCGACACGTCAATCCAGCTGCTGGATGAAAGTCGCCAGAACATTGCGCATCAGGTGCGCATTGTGCAGCGAGAAGCACCAAAGGCATTTGCCGAACGTTCGGTTAGCCAGCTGGGTAAAATCGATCAGCAGCTAGAAATATCGAGCACACGTCTCGGGCAGCTAGTGCGTTTTGGCAACGAGCTGGTGACGAACTTGCGCGTGGCCAACGAACGTCGCGAGTTGGATCGTCGCGTCTTTGAGGCGTCTCAGCAGCGAGACATGAAGCGTAACCTTGATGCGGAGAACATTGAGGCAATGGCCAGATTTGAGGATATTAAGGATCGCTGGACCGAGCTGAATGAGATCAATGAGCCAATGCTGCTCTGGGATCAGATTGAGGATCAGAAGAAACGCATTGCCGAGATCATGCAGCGCAAGGATGAGATGATAAATGCCTGCCAGCTGGAAATTGATCGCATGAATGCCAAATACGAATTTGATCGCCAGCGTCAGGCAGCCGATCTCTGCTGTCTAGTCGAACGCATCGACAATCAAGTGGAAACACTGAAGGAGGCCTACAAGCACCATTTGGAATTGCTGCGCAATACGGTCGAGGACGAGCGTCAGACCTTCTCGCTAACCGCTGAGGAGAAATGGCGTAGCTTCTTCAACGCCCTCAACACGAACTTCGACGACAAGTCCAAGTTGGTGCGTGTGCGCGAATCGTTTTACGCCCAGCAGACGCAACAGCTCCAAGACTCCCAGGATGAACTAACGAAACAGACGCGCGTTCGCTTGGACAAGGAGTGTGGTCGCCTGGAGTTGGAATTGCGACGCACTCGCGACAATGTGCTTATGAACTCCGAGAAGCTGGACTACAACTATCAGGTGCTGCAGCGGCGCAACGAGGAGAACACCGTCATTACCAATCAGCAGAAGCGTCGCGTTGCCCGCTTGGTCGAGATAGTGTCGCGCGCCCGTCGCAACTTCAAAGAGATCTGTCAGAGTGGTCGTCAAAATATACGCAAACTGACCCAGGAGATTCAGGCGCTGCATACCAGCATCACTGATATGGAGATGAAGGCGTTGCACACACGTCAAATAAACCGCGCCAAATTCAATCGTGTCTGGAATATCAACTATGAGGAAATCACAACGCTGCTGCAACGCATCTTTAACATCGATCGCATATTGCATGAGCAGCAGCTGGTGATGCCGTGGAAGAGTCCCAACATTGACATTGAGAACATTAATAAGCCGGCGCAAAAGCGTCGCACGGTCAATGCCATGGACGCAATCGAACGTCGTTTTGGTCCTTTGCCCAAGCAGTATGGTGGATCTGGTTGCACGGGCATTCAGGGCGTGGAGAAGCGACATGGCCCGTTGAGCGAATTGCCCGCGGAGTCGGCACGACTAATGCGCAATATATTGCGCAAGCTGGCGGATCGTGGCAGCTTCCTGATTGAGGAGCGACTGCTGCGCATTCTAAAACCGTTCACGGAATTGGAGCAGACCCTGGTGCGCGTCGATAATATATTTTCAGCCTTGCGCATACACAATTTGGATCATGTGCTGGAGCTGTCAAAGATATTTGAGCCGTACACTTACTGTCCCAATTGTCAGCCCAGCGGTCTGAGTCCGTTGAAGTGTGCTGAGGTTTTCCTCAAGGATGAGCAATATACCCGCTCGCTACATCTACTGGATGTCAGCAGGGATCAGACGATATTGCAGGGGCCGCGCGAAAGGGACACTTTTATTATCCAAGCCCAGGCAGCACAGTCCTGTACGAATCACTATATGGTCGTGGAGCCAGCCTTAGTGCTGCATGCAATGAATAGCTTTACCAATCTCAAACACAAGGAACTCTATGGCACCGATACAGTGGGCACTCTCGATGCTGAAATGATACACTTCGAGGATAAGGAGATCGTTGAATTTTGGCGTAAATTTTCCAATCTCTTCCCGGACTCCAAGACGCATTTGTGGAAAACGCTGGAGCACGGTCTCAATCACTATGTCGAAGTTCTTAAGATGCGCGTCCAATACGATGCTGAGGTTGTTTTCCTGCGTCGCCAGAACCGTGAGCTCCGTCATCTTTTGCAAAAGTTCAAAGTCTAAGTCTCTCAATTTGCGTGCTCGTGCTTCGTGTTCTAAGATCTCTTCTGTACAAATTCAAATGTAATAAACGTGCAACAAATGTCGTTGCATGTATCTAGTATATATGTTAAATAGCTATCATCTTTAATTATATGCCACACTGGTTTTATGTGCGTCTACCAGTTGCAAATCTAATTGAATGTGTTTTCTATGTGTTGCTATCTCGCTTTAGATCATGATTCAAATTTTAGGGTCAAGCGGCTCAAACTTTTACTCGATTTTTATCGTTACCAATCAAACATGTAAAGAAACTCTAGGAAACTTGTCGTACAATGTGATATGTGCATCATTTATTACAGATCAGCGTTCAAAGTTCTGTTGCATAGTGTTATCTACGCTTGGGCCATGCACATGGTCGATAAAGTTTTGTTTGGACCGTTGAATTGAAATTGAAGGCCAACATGTTAGTTATAACCAAGTGGGTTATGATAAATATACTACTAGGTATACAATTCTAGTCGGTTTTGTTCAAAGTGCGAAACGTGTTTAAGGTGCACATAAAACTAAGTACACCAAAGGCAATAACAGTAGCAACGGCAACAAGACATTAAATATTGCCTATATCGGTCAACTTTATGGGCGGGCAATACGATAAATAAATATTAACCATCAAAAAACAAGCAGCAACGAATAACCAAACACTCTTTCAGACATATTTACTCATATATGACTAAAGTAGGGATAATAATTTGCAAAATTTTTCATCTAACCTAACATTAATCGGAGATCTAGTTCCCAAGCTACCCTGACTTAGGATAACTACTTGGGATACCACCCCCATTAAAGGGTATAATAAGAAGCGGCAAGTGTAAAAGTCGTCGACATCACATTAATGTCTCCAAGTTTATTTTTTTTGCTGCTTGTTGGTTTATCGTCCGCAACGATCGTAATCTTATCGCTCGACTAGGCGCGTTATAGTAGTAAGTAGTAGGAGAGAGTGAACGATGCCCGATCGCTTGATCGATGGGCCCGACCCACTTGACAAACATGCCCCAGCCCGAGCCGTGTCAACCGGAACAACAACTGCATCCGGCCAGAGATGACGAGGATAGCTATGCCGCCTGCCTTGCCGAGGATGTCCAACTGTTTGGTCAACAACTGGACAACAATCTACTCCTAACCACAATCTCCAGCTATGAACTGCTAGACGGGGTAAGTGCTTGGATATGAACGGATGGGCAAAAACCAATTTCAATCCCCAATTCTTTGCCCAATTCACAGGCGCTGGAGAAGCATGAAGAGTTGGAATCCACTTCGCCACCAAAACAAACAAAGCGAGCCACGCCCACAAGGCGAAGTTCATCCAACATGTGCGAGGTGTGCAACAGATGTTTTGGCGATGCATACAGTTTGCGCATCCACCAGATGACGCACACCGACGAACGACCGCATGTGTGCCGTGTGTGCGGCAAGGGATTCCGACAGATGAACAAGCTGCGCATCCATGCCGTCACCCATACGGATGAGCGGCCGCACGCTTGTGATATCTGTGGCAAGGGTTATCGGTTTGCCAACTATTTGGCGGTGCATCGCCGTTTGCATACGGGCGAGAAGCCATATGCCTGCACGCAGAGCAACTGCAGCATGTCCTTTCATTCCGTGCATGCGCGTCGCATGCACACAAAACTTCAACATTCCGGCAAAGAGTTGGACAGAGAGGAACACGAACAGGAGCAGACAGCTCTAGCGGATGCTGATGCTGTTGTTACCTCATCATCGTCGCTAAGCTACACATGCCCCATCTGTGGACGCATCCTAACGGATCAATGCTATCTGAACACACATCTGAAGCGTCACTTTAACCAACGTGATTATGCCTGTGCCCAGCCGGGCTGTGGCAAGCGTTTCTTCAGCTCATCGGAGCTGAATCATCATCAGATAGCGCATACGCGACTTCGGTCATTTCGTTGTCCGTTGTGCTCCTCGTGCTTTCTGCGCAAATCGAATTATACGCAACATTTCCTCAAGGTGCACAAGGGCGAAACGAAATGAAATGAATGGAAAATAAATAGTTTTTTTAAATATAAGGTTTATTTAAATATATACGATTTATACATAGAATTTGTTTTGTGTTTTTGTTTTTTCTTCTTGTTTCTTTTTTCTTTTAAATGTAATATGTATTTATTATATATTTAGACGCAAGTTTTGCTTGTATGTATGTGTATATTAGATATATATGTATGTATATTATATACTCTTCTTTTTCATTCTTTTTGCTTTTTAGATATATGTAATTGGTAATTGGTATTGTTTTTGCCTTTTTTGCATTTACTTAATTTTTGTTTTGTTTGTTTTTTTTTTTTTTTTGGAGGTTTCTCACTTTTCTCAGTTACGTTTACAGTTTCAGCGTCAGTTGCATTATTTTTTCTGGTTCTTTGTTGGCTTTTTTCTTCTTCTTATTGATTTCTCTTTACATATTACATTGAATGTGTGTGTGTTTTTGCGTTTTTGTTCTCTTTCTTTTTCCTGTTTTTCATATGTTTTTTGTTGTTCTCTTTCGGTTCGTCTTAAAAATACATATACACATATGTAACATTACATTTGTTGTTTCATTTTCTTTCTTTCTTTATATTTTAGCAAAAATATGCAGTTAGTACATTTGTATATATATATATTAATGTTTGTAAGATTAGGTATTAGTGTTGCCAATGTTAAGAATTTCTGAGAAAATCAACGAAAAGTCACTTAAAAAAAATCACAATCAACACAATTTTGAATTTGTAAAGAAATGATGCAAACATCGCTTACTTGTAGGTACCACCCATTACCCGCCTAGTTACAACACCCATGAATTCATAATCAATTTTATATACTAATCAATTGAAGTGGGTTTAAAAGTGTTAGAAGCTCTATCAATAGAATTTCGTTATGAACTTTGAATTGATTTCTTTTTTATATACATTTTCACCGGTTACCTAACTACTTTTGGTAACGTATCTTGCTCTACCAGGAATTTGTATACCTTGGCTCTGTTCTGGATTCACTTATTTTTCCACCAACTCGAAAATGGAATAACTTGACAATATTTTCATAAACTGATTATGTTTTGTACTAATTAGTAGCCAAAATTATTGAAATATAGATGATTTGTTGTCATATGTGTTTTGATATTTTCGAATGATCTCTAGTTTAATGGCTAACACAACAAATCAGTATGTTAAAAAATATAGATTGTGTTTTCTTCAATACGTTTTTGAGAGAATTTTAAACTAATCCTTTCCTAGACTTTTATAAATATTTAAAAATCAATATTAGTCCCATCGGTCCTGCCGTTTTTTTCAAATTTTACCAAGACACAGAAATTTATTTTAAAATATTTTAAGAGATTTTTTTTTATGTTTTTACTTTCAAAAATCCAATGAAAATATCCTACCAAAAAATGGCAACACTAATACATAAACTATACGTAAATTAAAAGATATACAAATGTAAACAGCTTACAACGGCAATAAAATGCAGAATTCAGATGACCTATTGTATATCCCATACGGTTTGGCGTTGTGCAACACTGCACAATAAGCCATGCAGCAGGGCAACATTTGTTACAATTGAGCTTTGTAATGATTTTGAAAACCAGAAGTTAAAAAATATCATTTGAGAACTATTAGATCCAATAAAATAAGAAAAAAAAAATTGAAGAAATAATATTTATTAACACTTGCTTTACAAAAACTGCAGGTCACAAAGGCTAAAACTTATTTTATGTGAATGTGCTGGAATAAGCTAAATGATTTTGATAAAATGGTTTGTTTTCGATCATCATCAAAGTTGTCTTTTTCGAGAAGTCGACTTTAACAACCATGAAAAATATTTAATAGATTTTTTTAAAATTATTGCAAAAGTAAATGCTATATAAAATATGGACGACAGATCGTTTTTCACTGCACTGCATTATTATTTTTTTTATGTACCATGCAGTTTTTGATTAGCAAATGTGTTTTTTTTTATTTTGAATAGGTCATTTTTCAGGAAATTACGACTAAAACGACTCTTTGCTTATTTTCTGTTCATTTATGATTTTGAACACACACACACACATACACATACTAAGCGAAAAAATAGATCTAAACGCTATAAACAACATTCATATGACACATTTGCATTCTATAATATTTATGTTGTATGTATGTATATATGTTTGTTCGTTTCCTTGTATGTAAATGTTGTAAGATAGCTCATATGTGATTTAAGGTTATGTTTGTCTCTGTCTGTGTCCGTGTGTGTGTGTGTAGATGTGTGTTTATGTGTGTGTTTTAGCTTCAAGCTTTAAAAATCGCAGTTTCTGCTGTTGTATATAAATATATATATATATGTGTATACATATTTATATTTTGTTTTGTTTCGTGTTTTTGTTCCTTGCTATGCTCAATCTTAGAACGTATCCCGAATCACCGAATTTTTGTTTGTAAATATTTTCATTCACAATTGAAAAAAAATTTCGCGCGCGCATTAACCAACACTGTTTAACAGGATATACATATTTGTAATTGTGTGATTTTTGTGTTTCTCACTTTCTTATCTCACCTTTTGCTTTTGTTCTACACAAACTTCGTAAAAAAAAATGTTCCGAGTTTTGCTTTTTAAAATTGAAAGCTGCCTCTCCTCCTCCTCCGTCCCTCCGTTTGCTTATCAAAAATGTTGTCCATCCCTCTTCCTGTCCAGCCTGTCTGCCTTCCTCTTCCTCTTCCTATATAACTACACACTAAAATCCTAAGCTTGCAACGCCAAATACATGATCATGATCTCCCGCGTCCGTATGTATCTATGTATATGTATGTATGTATGGTTGTTTGTTTGTTTGTTTGTATGTATATGTGTAGAATTATTAGATATATATATATATATGTGTGTGTTTATATAGAAGATCTCTTTCGTGTATGTACGTATTTTTCGCATGCATATACTACACACATACATACATACATACATATGTATGTTTGTGTATCTTTACTTATTTCTATATGGGCTCTTAATCAATTTTTTTGCTATACTCTGTTCCCAAATGTGGAGTAATGAATATATTAAATGTATATTAGGTTATTGCAATGTCCGGTTTTTTCGATTTTTTCGATTTTGTTGTTGTTGTGGTTCAAATTTGATGTACGATAAGACCATATATATGTGTGTGTAAGTATGTAGCTGCCACGCCCATTCGGAAACAGAGTATATTGCAGTCGAGATATCGACTTATTTTCACATTTTACTTGTTAGAATTGCTCTGATTTGTCACAAAAAAAAAAAAAAAGAAGTTAATTAAATTAAAAATGTTTATAGTAAGGTGCATGTACATATACATATAGATATATGTATATATGTACATATGTAAATTGAAATATGTATATATATATAGTATAACGAAGAGCTACACACACCAATCCATCCATCCATCCACCCACCCATCGATCCAAGCCACTTACGACATGGAGCTACAGGGCAAGCGGGGCGAACCCATCTGTGTGAGAACACGATCGAGCCACTGGAGCGGTCCATTCAGATGCAACTCAATCCAGCAGGGTGTTGAGGTGACGGTCTGTCTTCGATATTCGGCACCCCAACCCTTCACAAAGGACATGCGTATGGTGCACATGCGTGTGAGTTGATAGACGGCCTCGAATCCCTGGGACACCGATTGAGAGAGCAATGCGGCAAACTCCTGGTTGTTGAAGATCTTCAGATTGCAGCCGGGCGGTATTTTGCAAACGGTTGCCGGATGCCAGCCGTAACGCTGATTGCAATTGGGACTCTGTACGAATATGGATGAATCGCTAAGGCATTCGGCAAAGACCTCGCCGCCAATGTAATAGAGGCGAACACCTTTGCCAATATGGCGACGGGTTTGTTCGACGACCTCGTTCCGATTCACATTCGATAGGAGGCCGAGACAGAAGCGTTCCGAATTCGATGGATCGGTGAAGCCATCAACCGTTATCGATGGCTGTGAGGCATGAAATGTTTCACCCACACGCGTATTTAGCTCATAATAGGATATGGAGCACCAGAATGCTGGCTCATGGTACATAACCGGTGCGGCATCGGCGGGCGGTGTTAGCCGCGACATATTCATATTATCATTGGGATCGATTGGATCGCCATCCTCGCTCATATAGCCAGGCGGCGGTGTGCCCGTATTGGGTATGCTGCTGCCAACGCTCAGCACGCTCGATTGCGAATCCATGTTGCAGCTGCCCGGTGGCAAGTTTTGGCCAACGCCCACACCCACGTTGCCACCAAAGGAGAGTGGCGAGTGCTGCTGCTGTTGCTGGTGCTGCTGCTGTTGTTGTTGTTGTTGATAGCTGCCTCCTGATCCGGTTGGTGTGTTGCTGTTATTTGTATTAGTGGGGCTGCTGTTGCTGCTGCTGCTGCCACCACCCAATTCCATATACTGTGGCGGACTGAGCGATGCGCTGCGTATTATTGCAGCATTGTATTCTGTATTATTTGGTATCTGATGCGTGTGATTGTCCAGCGGATAATCGACAATGGAATCGGGGGGCGTTGGCAACGATTTGGGGACCAATATCGATAGCTCGATCTTCTTATAATGATACGGATTGATACAGATATCGTCTTTGCGCAAATGGAACGCGTACTCGCAATGATCCAGCGGCTTCAGTTCATTCTGTGACTGCAGATCGGGCCAGCGCCAAAGACGGCAATAGATGACGTGCGGTAAACCCTTGCGTAAATTCTCGCCGGTGGCAGCGGGCTTGCTGCGCGGCACAGTCACACACCGTGTATTACAATTCTGTGTGGATATGGCACGTTCCAATTCCTCAAGCTGTGAATTCTTTTTAATCTTCTTCACCAGATTCTTGACGGCCTTTTCCGACCACTTGCCCTCGACACTGTTGTCCTCGTTGCCCTTTTTGAGTGCTAATAATCGTTTAACTACTTGCGGAGTGAATGGCAACATCTCACGAATGATGGACACTCAACCGCGCCCCCCTACCTCCAACGCCTTGCAGCACACGACACACACCCACACACACACAAAGTCACACAAAGCCGGCTAAAACGCTTTAAACGCGCCCGCCGCCAATCACTATCAACACTGTTTGATCGACAACTTCAGCAAGTCCGTTAGATTTTCACGTAAATCAGTGTACAGTAGCTTCAAAATCTGCTTTTCAGTTTTTGGCAATTGGATTCGCAGGATCCTCCAACGATCAATTAACGTTGCACAACACTTGTTTTGATGTTTTGTTTTGTTTCCTTTGTTTCTTTGCAGCGCCTTTTGTTGTAGTTTTCAGCGTTTCTAAAATAGTTCACAATAGTTAGGTTTCTCTCTTTCTAACTGTAAATATATGTGCATATATGTATATATATGTATAAGTGTGCGCGTGTCTGCCTACTGGTCAAAATAATTAATAAAACTTGATAATTTGCATGCATGTATGAGTGTGTTTGTCTGCGTCTATTATGCTTTCCACTCAAGTAGTACGTGCAATCTACTGGCTGATAAACAAAAATAAAAAAATAATAAATATAGCACGACGATCTTTGTGTGATAATTACACGAGAGACAAGAAATGTCGCAACGATTTCTGTTGCGTCTTCGACAATAACAATAATAATAACAAATTCACCAGCTGACGAATGTTCTTATGTGTATGTATATATGTATGTACATACATATATGAATCTTGCTGTCTGTGCAAGGTGTGATTGTGCGTAAAGCATTTGTCGGGGGCGTTTTGTGCCAAGGTCAACTGTCTGCAAGGGCAGACGACGACGACGCATAATTGAAAACTATTAAGAATAGAAAATATCCTTTTAAGAGGTTTATTTACCGTTATAGCGCGAAACTTGATTATTTTGTTCTGATGACTATTAAATATTTACTTTATATTAATTGTAAAATCAATCACATTGCTTATTTTAAAAATCACAAAATAACTGTTGGCAAATCAATTTTTCATTTGCAAATTAGAGAGGTGTGCCCAGCCTCTGGGACCTGGAAACTGATTGCGCATTAGCTACTTATGGTAGATGGAGTAAAGTTGAAAAAGAAGCAGCACTCACACACACACATTCATATATAACATATATACACACATTAACTGTGTATACGCAAATATTACCTGTACAACAGTGTTCCGCATGTAAACAGCAACGAATAAGAGAAACGTTAGCACCGGCACCTGCGCTTAATGTCTGACACTGGAGTAGGATGATGACGATCGTTTAGCAGACAAAATGGGAAATCCAAAAGCAGCAAAATACACACATCCACTTTATTTCTTTTTGGCGTTTTTTTCTTTTTGCAACTGAGCGTTGCGTTACTGACGGAGGGGTGTCCAGGGACGGGTAACCGACCAGCGGTGGCACCGGAACCGGGCGCGTACGTCAAATTGTGTCTATGCTTTTGGTTAGAGGATGTGTGGAGAAGGGGAGGACGGTCGCTGATTTCAATTTGTGTATGTCTTCTGCGCGCGCAAGAAAGTGACAGCTAGACACATATACACATACACACAAACACACGCACACAGTTTTTATATACAGCGAAATGTTCCTGCCGCTGCTGCTGCCGCCGTCTGCTGCTGCTGACCTTTCGCACTTTATGATTACTTTTCCGGTACGCTTTCCACTTCCACAGCTGTTTGAACACAATTTCTATGCCAGCGGTTTGTTGTGTTCCCGTTATTTGATTATATTGTGCGTTTAATTTTTATTGATTTGATGCGTCTGCTGCCTGAGATCTATGCCGAAAAAGCACACCGTTCGTTTTGTCTGCTGTTTTTGTATTTCCACATACATATACGCAGTTCTTATTCGCATTCTACACGACTGCTTCTTCTTCTGTCTGTGTCTATGTATACTGGTGTGCGTGTGTTCGCTTGTGTGCGTATGTTCTTTTGTCTGAAATTATGTATTCAGCAAGAGCGATGTATTTCTGCTTATCGATAGTTACGAAAATCGATACAAAATGATAGATTGGTGAGACCATTGCGAATTTATTGCGCGAAAAGTGTCAAATAATTTCTAAAGTCAGCTATTACATTTAAGAACATGAATGGGCTATCACAACACTTACACTATTACTACGACTAAGTGCGCGAACTGCGCCACGATTTTTGCAGGGATTGTTTAACAAGATCATCGGGCGATGGCGTATCAAAGCGAAATCTTTTTATATTCGCACCATAGTCTTCACGATAACACAATTTCAGATTTAGCAACTCAGTTTCTGTGGCAGCATACTTAAGCTGTGGTTTCCTTGGATTTGGATATCCGACTATTTTATCTAGCATACTGCCAACCACACTTGATTTCTCTATTATTTGCGTAGTAGCTGTTTCGTTCATTTCGTCCGAATTGCACCGCCGTCGTTTTCCAAAGAGCATGCTCGTGGAAAGACTTTTGTTCTCGCAGCTTATAAATGGAATATCAAAATGCTCAACAATAGTCTGCTTGTGACGCTGCTTGCTCGCAGCCTCGCGCGGTGGTGCATCTTTGTGAACAGCAATTAGTGCTGAGGTTAGATCGATCGGTGTTGTGTCCAGTGCCCGTATACTGGATAGCTTAAGTTCTTTGTCTTGGATACCATCGTCTTTTTCAGTAATCTTTAGTGTGCTCACATTTTTGGCTAGCCCATTGTTAATTTCCAGAGAATTGTTTTGGCTGCGTAGCTTGTCCAGCAACGGAATATTAAGCGGGCGTGTTTCCAGTGGCTCCCCAGAGGCAGAACGCAGTTTGGGTATTATAAATTTTGGCTTTGTCGAATTGGGTGGATTTGTTGGCTCACTGGCGCTTTGGTTGCCAAAATTTAGATTAATGGCCTGCAGCAGTGTTTGTGTCTGCGCCACTCTTAGTTCTTGGTCAGCATCGTTAGCCATCATCTACTGGCGGCAGTTTTACGAAAAAAGAGATATTAAAAACAAAGTTTGTCTGTCAATTGTACAAAAACTACTGGTCTCAGTTTCGATATATCTTTTGTTTACAATTTTTTTTTTATTGTGATGACTCGACTCGTTCGATTGTCGACCAAGTAATGTTACTTCTTTGATAAGCAGTGTTGCAAAACGCGCCAACAAACGCGCAAATTTGCCATTGTTCAAATGTATATTTTAAAATTAAGGCTTCATCTAAAAAATGCAATTACACGTGATCCAACCGGCAAATGGGACCGTCTTCTACCATTTTCAGATCGACCTTGGGTCCAACCAGGTCCCGTATGTTATTAATGCCGTACTTAATCATCGTTGGACGCTCGAGTGACAGACCCCAGGCTATGACATTCACATTTTCGGGCAGGCCCATGGGCTGCAACATTTCCGGACGGAAAAGACCAGAATTGCCAACTTCAATCCACTTGGCGAGACCCGGGTGATAGCAGAATATCTCCATACTTGGCTCCGTATACGGATTGTATGCCGGTTTGAACTCCAACTGGGTGATGCCCAGCTTGCGGAAGAATTCATATAGCGTGCCAATTAGATCGCCCAGCGTTAAGCCAACATCTGCTATAACGCCCTCCACCTGATGGAATTCGGCCAAATGTGTGGCATCCAGTGTCTCGTTGCGGAACACTTTGTCGATGCTAAAGTATTTGGCTGGCTTGAAACCACCCTCCTGATTGGCCAACTTGAACAGCATCCGTGCGCTCACGGCTGTGGTGTGGGTGCGCAAAAGGTTCTTCTGGGCCTCCGACAGTTTCCAGTCATAGCCGTAGCCCAACGAACCATAGCCACCCTTCGAGTGAACAGCCTTCACACGCTCCAAGTACTCATTGGGAAACTTGTGACTTAGAGCCGGATAGTTAATGAAGAATGTGTCGTGGGCATCACGGGCCGGATGCTGCTGCGGCTGATACAATGCATCGAAATTCCAGAAAGATGACTCTACATAATTGTTGGTCGGCATCTCCGAGAATCCCATCTCAAGAAAGATTTGACGGAACTCGGTGCGCACCTTGAGCAACGGATGAAGATGACCACGGGTCGGTGTGGCGCCCAAAGCATCAAAGTTATATGATTTGAATTTAAGTTGCTGCCACAATCCGCTGGTTAGCATTTCCATTGTGAGGTCCGTTTCTAGTTTGGTCAGCGTTGTGCTGAACTCTGGGCCCTTGCTCAGTAGGAAGCTCTTGGTGGTTGTCTCTTGGAGCAGTTTACGTTTCTTAAAATCAGCGACAACCTTGGCCGGCAATTGAGACTTGCCACTGGCAACCGAGACAAGTTGCTCCTTGACTGTGTCCACAATCTGATCCACCTTGCGCCTGATAGTCGGCGGATTCCCACTCGAATCCACCAATATCCAGCCGTGAGACATAGCCTTACTGAAACCCACCTTAGCATTGGGTCCACCGTTGGACATTAACGTAGCTTGATGTATACCCTCGGCGGGTACCAATGCAAAAAGGGCGGCCTCATGACTGCCATTCTTGACTACCAACTGACCCTCGTCCGTCAGTCCAAGGCTTTTGTGGGTAGCAGTCTCGGCGTTGACCAAATCGCCATGTGCCTGAATGCTCTTCAAAGCGCCGACAACTTTCTGATGATCAACGTTGAATTGAGTAGCTAGGTCAAGGGTGTCGACCTTATCAACGGTTTCCAAATGCTGTAGGATACGCTCGGTGAGATCGGGATGCATATTGCTCGACGCCAGTTTCAGCAAATAATGAAGACGTATGCGAATCACTAATCGCGTGTCGCTTTTCCGATACCAACAACAATATATATAAATTATATGATTATCGAAACACCGGCAAACATATTAAATCGATATATTGCACGAATTCAGTGCTAGTAAACGATAGCCATTTGTTTATTTTGATCCATCGCACTAGCGAAATGGTGGAAGATATAAAGATTAATACAAAATGTGCCGAAATACATTGCGATGCATCAGTAGAACCAATATTCACAATTGTTTGCATTTGCGGCTTGTCCATTCAGGACTACGATACATTTCGGCAGCATTTTTCCAGCAAACATCTGCATTACACCCAAAAAAATATTTTGGAGGTGACCGAGTTGGCCACGGAAGACGCCCAGTGCCTTGAGGAGCCTCTGTTTATGGTCCCAACGGCTCTTAAAGATTCGACAACGGTGTGCCAGACAGATGCACTCAACGCAGACTTTGACGACAAAGTTAACCAACATGAAGCAAACGATCGTCGTCAATATAAGCCACGCAATAAGCCCAACACATGTTCATATTGTGGGCGCATGTTTCGACGACGTTATTTGCTGGACACACATCTAAATATTCACACAGGCCGCAAGCCTCATCAGTGCGAAATGTGTGGCAAACAGTTTCGAGCTGTTTCCACATTAAGGCGCCATCTGCGCACCCACGATCAGCGGGAGACTTTGCAATGCCAGCACTGCGACAAGCACTTCACCCACCGCAGCGCCCTGCTTAGCCATGAGTTGCGGCATACTCAGGTGCGTCGCTTTGCGTGCAGTAGCTGTGACAAGTGTTTCTATACACCCAACCAGAGGGATACACATCGGCGCAAACTGCACAATGAGCAGAGATTGGAAAAAGATCTGATCTCTACACATCCTTTGCCATTTACCTGCGAACTGTGCACCAAAAGCTATCGCAGTGCCTCAACCCTGAGCACCCACAAGTTAAAGAAGCATTATAGCCGGGCTAAGCACAGCTGTGAGCAGTGCAACAAAAAGTTTATAGATGCAGATCGCTTGCAACAGCATCAACTGATACACGTTAAGCCTGAACATCCAAACAAATAATATTTAAAAAATGTATTACATTAAATTATGTCTAGGTTGATTTGGTTACTAGATTATTTAGAAAAAGAAGCAATTCTTGTAGGTTGATGATGTAAATATTAATTCCAATTGGCTGTTCTGATTGGTACAATAAACAATGTTATTGTTATTGGTATGGTATTGTTATTGGTGTGTTCGAATTGGCATTTGAGTAAAGTGCAGTGCTGTAAAATATTAAACGCAAGGCAACAGCTGATTGGCACAGGTAATCGGAATCGAACTGGAAATACGAATAGCTTGCATTGCTTCTGAGGTTAAAATATGCAGTTATAGTAGTAGTTGGCAGAATACAAATATTGAACTAAACAATGCTTAAGACATTGAAGCCGGAACCATTTGCCGGCACATCAAATGCCAAGTGCGGAGAGGTGTATTTCCAGAGTCTCAACAGCTATCGCATCGATTGCAGCTTCTGCGAAATGAAAAGCTTTGTGTTTGACGACTTTCTGCTTCACATAAAGGACGAGCACTTTGAGAATGGACTGCTTCTGCCGAAGCAGGAAAAACAGGAAACTGATTCGCCGCAATCATTCAACAATCAATCGCAAGTCAATTTGTTTACCTGGCATGAAGTGAACAATGATGAAGATTATAACAGTGAACAGGAATTTCTGCCGGAAACTAAACAGCTTCTGGATGGAAACAATGAATTCGATGATGATGATGAGAATGCGGAAGATCCCGTGGGTCTAACTGGCAGAATTATCAAATGGGACATAAGCAACAAGTTCGCGGAGCAAGTGCGACACACACGCGCCATTAAAGTTAACTACAATGAACAGTCGGACATTGAGAATGCGGATGGTCAACAGCAGCAGCAGGAGCCCTACTACCACCAAGTTGGAACATCCAAAGTCAAAAAGATGCAGCTGCCTTGCACGCAATGTGACAAAACTTATCTAAGCAAAAAGACGCTTGCACGTCACATGGAACGAAAACACAACAAGCTGTCAATAACTAGCAATACCACCATTTCTGAAGTGGATGCTGCGAATGATGACGGTGATAATGATGAGGATGTGGATGGGGATGGCGATGGGGACGTCGATTATACGCCACCCAGGAAGCATGCCCCAAAGACTGCCGTTGAATACAAATGCGAGCAATGCGATAAAATCTATCATGGGAAACATACATTGCGTCAGCATGTCAAACGAGATCATGATAGCAATCAACCCTCTGCGTTTGTATGTCTGGAATGCAACGAAGAATTACCACGTTTGCGGCAGTTGGATGCGCATGTGGTCAAAATGCATGGTGGAGCACCGTGTTTGTTTTGTGGCCGTCGTTATAAGACACGTCACGAACTGAAGCGCCACCAGCTAAAGCATACAAACGAACGCAATGTGGCATGTACTCATTCCGGCTGCGATAAACGCTTCTTTACCACACGGCACATGCGCAGTCACAGGAAGGTGCATTTGGAGCAAAAGAATTTTGTGTGCGAAAGCTGCGGCTACAGCTGCCGGAATAAGGAAACGTTGCGTGTCCATCTGCGCAGCCATACAGGCGAACGTCCCTTTGCTTGCAAGGTGTGCGAGAAGCGTTTTCCATCTCATTCAGGATTGCGTGAGCACATGGCCATGCATTCAACGGAACGGCCATATGTGTGCAAAGTGTGCGGAGCAACATTCTCCCGGCAAAAGGGTCTCTATCATCACAAGTTTCTGCACACAGAGACGAAACAGTTTGTGTGCAAACTGTGCGGCAATGCCTATGCTCAAGCAGCGGGACTAGCTGGACATATGCGCAAGCATCGTAATGATGAACTGAATCGCTAATTTGTTATTTGTAATTTTTACAATCGTATTTTTTAACTAAGCATCACTTTGTTCTATCTAGAACATCTTCCAATGTTTTATGGTTAAGGACTCAGGCATAGATTACGCAAGTGTAAATATAGTTGTATAAACATATACGTTTTATATGGATGTATATATAGTTTCAAAGCTATTAAATTCTTATCGAATTGTTTTTCCTAAAGTACGTTGCATTTTAAATAAAGCAATCGATAAGTCACTTTGATCGTTGTTATCGATAAACATGTAAAATTTTAATTGTGTGTGCACTGTTTGGTTTGGGGAGGGGGGAAATTGTAATTTAATTTTAGCCGCTGTTTTGACAACAATTAATCTCGCCACAAATGCCAAATCGCGCGTTTAACACATAGTGCCAACGATTAATTTTAGCATACGTTGCGTGACAATGGCCAACGACGTGCCTGTAAGTTTCTAAATTCAATTTTAATAATTGTTTTTTATTAAAAAATATTTTTTATCAATGAAGAAGTGCGTGTCAAGCTCAGCATTTCCAGCATATCAGCAGAACCACTTAAAGTATGCTCATAAATTGCAAAAGCTGGCAAAGAATAATGATCTGGAATCAATAGACGTACTGCGTCATATGTGCGAATACTGCGGCTACCGAACACGAATACGCGGTAATTTGAGGGTGCACAAGCGACGACATACCGGTGAAAAACCCTTTCGTTGTAACATTTGCAATGCATGTTTTGTGGCCCGTTATCAATTGACTTCGCACAAGGAGCGACATCTAGACAATCAGCAGCGGCGCAATCGTCATAGGTGCAAGGATTGTAATGTTGGATTTCTAAGTGCACGGGCTCTTTATCATCACCGACCTTTACATGAAGCCGTTAAGCAATACCAGTGTACAATGTGTGACAAATCTTATGCCCAGGCATCTGGTTTTGCGCAGCACAAGCGTTGGCATATCCAGCGCAATCAACGAGCAACGGAGACACCCAAATAACAATGAACTGCACAGTAATTAAAAGTAGCGCGCACTCCTAACAACTTGTTTAACACTAAATGTTAGTTTCGATGACGTTGCTCCTCTCATTATCGGTATCGGAATATTGTTTTTGTATTTTCCTTATGCAGTTATAAACTTGTTTATTCGCGTATATGGCAAGTTAATAAACTAATAAAACGTTACGCACCATGTTAAAGCAGTGTTTAATCAATGTGGACTTGTCGCGGCTGCATACCAAACAGCATCTGCGCCCAAAATGTGGTGAGATATTCTTCGACGTTGACAGCGACTACTGCAACTTCCAACTCGTATGTTGCCTCTGTGAAATGAAACATTTTGCCTTTGAGGATTTCTCGCTGCACTTTCGTAACGTGCACCTTGACGACTCTTGTAAGCCACGCACGCATACAGAAAAACCTTCAACAGTCATCGTTCACAATGCAAAAACACAGCAGCATCAGCGCAATCCAAATGAATCGTGTCCATCGCCAGTGACCGAATTTACCACTGACGATTTTCATGAATTTATATCGGAATGTGCATCTAATGACGATGTTGGAGATGATGGTGATGACGATGACCATCTGTCATTACGTATGTGTTCTTTCAATAAGATCAATACAAAAACCAAAAAGGAGGCTAAATCGAATGCAGAAAGTTCTCAAAGTGAGGACGAGATGAAAGAAGCTACACCAGATGCTGTTGTCTTCAGCGATGCTGATGACGATGTCGATAATGATGATTTTGATTATAATGATGATGATGAAGATGATAGCGACAATGAAAGGCTATCTATGTATAAGGTAAGGTAAATTTCTTTCCATTGCTTTCTTTATCATTTTATCATTTGGAGCATTGCAGAAAAAACCGTCATCAAAGGATTACAAATGCCAATACTGTGAGGGCCAATACACTACGCTTAATTATCTAAACATACACATTAAGATGAGACATCCGCATCCAAAGGCCTTCAAGTGCAATGAGTGCGATGCCACCTTTGATGTGGATCGTGCCCTCGAGACGCATCGACGCAAAATGCATACGCAATTCACATGCCATCTGTGCGACAAGGTCTACAAAAGCTCACGCACACTCTTGCGCCATCTGCAGGGACACTCGGGTTTACGGCAATACAAATGCGAGCACGAGAACTGCGGCAAAGCCTTTGTTAGCCAGCACAATCTCGCATCGCATCGTCGCACCCACAGCACCGATCGCAATTATGTTTGCGAATTGTGTGGCTATCGTTCACGATATCGTTTCGCTTTGGTCGTTCATCGACGCTCGCACACGGGTGAGAAGCCCTTCAAGTGCGCGACATGTTCACGATGTTTTGCATCCAAGTCACTGTTGAATGAGCACCAGGCCATGCATGCTACGGATCGGCCGCACAAGTGCGATGAATGTGCGGCATCTTTCTCGCGGGCCAAGGCCCTTTATCATCACAAGCATCTGCATTTGGGCATTAAGAAGTTCAAGTGCAAAATGTGTGGCAAGTCGTATGCCCAGGCAGCTGGTCTCTCTGCGCATATGCGTGCCCACAAATCACAAAGCATCAATGGCATTGTTGATAGCCTTACGAAAACAAAAACATCCTCCTCCACTTGCGTTTAGGTGGAAAAACCCTGATATTTGAAAATCTCTACAGCATTTGTAAACAACTTGATTTATATGTATATACTCTGCAGATATTGCATGTTTTTTGTTTTGTTTGTTTTTACTCGTTCATTTTAAGTTTGCACAAATTTATCAAACATTATCATTAGAACTATAGTTTTTTAGAGAATACGTATTTTTTAAATAACTTAAGACGATAAAACTAGGAACCCGAGCGGCTATAGTTAAGAAAAAATTGCAATACTTAGTTTTAAATTAAAACTTATTAAAAAAAATTAGTTTTATATATTAAGCTTAAATCAAAATATTATAAATAATATTCACAAATGTAAATAAAATGCTCAACAAAACAAATTCACATCACTTAAGTCAAGCTCTTCTTAATGATCTATGTTTAATGGGATTCCCCCTAAAAACCCGGCTTAAGTCAATACAAACATATGGCAACGTTGGTTACAAGCTTTTCTCACGAGACTAGCAATTGATGATGAAGATGTACAACAAATATTTTTGGATTCGCTTCAACATTTATTTTCGAACAGGAACTTAGAACTAGACGCATAATAAGTTTACATTGATATACACGAGTTAAACCTTTTTTTTTTGTTTTATTTTTTTTTGGTTTGGCTGCGTGCATTTGCCTTTTATAATACTTAAAGTATATATATTTATTCATATAGTATTTAGCGTAACACACAAAAAAAAACCATATATATATATGTATATGTATACATATATATTGAGGAAATGTTTAACATACATCCTGAAAAGTGACTAGGCAGCAGGAGCAAAGTCCAAGTAGAGAATGCTCAAAGTTAATATATTTATACATACATATATTCCACGTACATACACATATATACATATGAGAGAAACTAGGCCCAGACGCGTATAGTGTAATCCCAGCTACCAGTGGATAACGCTGTACCATCGGGCGACACCTGTACGCAGGATACTTTATTCTCATGGCCATAGAGTAAACAGACGCGCTCCGATTTCAGTGTGTCCCACAGATTGACTGTGTAGTCATTATAGCCGGCAAAGAGCAGTCGGCCGCTCACCGAGAAGTCCACCGAATTGACGCCAAAGATGATGCTCTCCTTGGCAAAGACAGCCACCTCGCGATCCGCACGCATGTCGTACAGACGGCAGCTACTGTCATCTGAACCTGTTGCGATGGCATCGCCACACGGATGGAATTTAACGCTGTTAACATCCGATTGATGGCCTTCAAAGGATTGCACCACATGACCCGAGCGCATGTCCCATATGAAGGCCATACGATCACAGCTGCCCGAAACGAACGTGTTGCCCGTCTCATTAGGCGCCAAATCAATGGCCATCACATCGCCGGAGTGACCATGAAAGCTTTGCAGCAGTTGTCCCGATTCCACGTCCCACAGTGCACAGGTGGAGTCGCCACTGCCGGTGAGTATTTGCTGATCCGAATTCGGATAAATGCAGCAAGACATGTAGCTGGTGTGAGTGCCAACTGTGCGCTTCTTGGCAGCCATTTCCTCATCCGACGTGATCGGATATACAGTCACTTTATTGTCGAGTCCACCACAGGCCACATAATTACCAGATGGCGCATACGCGCATGCCATTATCCATGTGGTGGGCATTGTGACGGCATGCTCTTTGTTTGTGGTAAACGCATCCCATATAATCAGCCGTCCATCCTGAGATGATGAGATAATGTGTCGCTTATCGGGACTCCAGTCGGTGCACAGCACCTTGGCCTGATGGCCTTTTAGCACTTTACGCGGCTTTATGTTCACATAGGCGATCTGTTCCAGCCTTTCCGCAATGTTGGAGAGATTCACATCGTTTAGCTTTTGGCGTTCCTCTTCCAGTTTTGTTTTCAAATTTTCCGCCTCCTTCAGCAAGCTTGCCATCTTTTCATTGGCAGTGGCATTGCTGCTTGCAGCGGCACTCTCTGACATTTTTTTTAAATTGATTTTGATGTAAATGTTCTTGATGTGCTGTAATGTTTAACGCACAAGCGGGGGCGAAAAATCAATACACTGGCTGCAGTTAGAAAAAAAAGTGTATACACGAATACACAACGGGCGGCTGCTGCCAGTGTGTAAAATGCACATTGATTATAACCGTTCTATGCAACACTGACCGCAAATACGAACGGATGGATTTGTTATCAGTAGGGGAACTATCGCATTCAAGTCAATAATGTTGACACAAAATAATTCATTTTTATTTAAAAAATAATTCATTTTGCTGAAAACTACAATGGTTATTTTTTAGTAATTGAACTTTAACTTTGAATTTTAACTTTTTAGAAATTTTGAATCCAATTTTATGAAACTCTTAAAATCTAGAATATTTTTTGGTATTTGCAAGGTAATCAAATTAAATCTTATTTTGCATTGGTTTATATATTTTTTATAAACGCTGTTAATAACGCGTAATTTGTGCCTCACATGTGCATATGGTGCTTGATAAAAACATCGGTATCCATTCGGCTAATCGATAGTGTCATCGATGAACAGCTGTGTAGTGCTTGGAGCGACGGCGGTTTTTCTCTGGAGCTCAATGAGACGCCAAACATAGATGGATACTATTTTAAAAATACTCTTTGGTTGCAATCAGAGTACCACAGTATGATTAAATTGCAGCCACCAAAGGACTTAGCCCAAACATATTTTAACTTTCGATGCGGTGAGATACTATGCTTGGGGCCCACCAGCTACGATGTTTGTTGTGCACTGTGTGGCAAACGGGTGCCATACGATGGATTTCCTCAACACTTTCGACTGGAGCATCTAACTGATGCAGAGACTGAAGACTGCAAGCCCTTTAATGAACACAATGCAGACGAACAGCATTTGGACGCACCAGTGGTAGATGTTGAGGCTGAGCCACTAGCCATTAAATCGGAGGCAGATCCCATTGCACATGACGAGACTACAAATTTCTCCAATGAACATAGACATGTTGACTTAGCACAAATAGCGCTGCTCGACCAGGAACACGAAACTGATAAGGATGCAGAATCGATTGCTGCACCCCAAGAAGATTCAAATGATTGCAACAAGACTATTGCAAGAAGTAGACTACGACGCACAGCTGCACTTAAGAATGCGCTTGTCCAGCAATCACAAAATGAAATTGTTTTAGATGGCACGCTAGACTGCGACGCCCGGATCGAGGTCAATGAGGATTCGGCTACGGATGCCAACGATGAGGAGCAAGAGGACGATGCCAGAGACATGCTGTTTCAGTGTGATCAGTGTGAACGTGCCTACAACAGCAAGCGCAGTCTGCAGAGTCATAAACGATGCAAACACAATGCCCGCAAACCAACAAAATCTCAACACAGGATTACAGCTGACGTACCCATAACAGCAGCACCAGCGGGCACTGTCCACCGCCGACAGCACAAGGGACCCACAAAGGTGTACAAATGCAATGAAAGTGAATGCAATCAGACGTTTCGCACGGAGCGCGATTTGCGTGGTCATCGCTGGAAGCACACGGGCATCTTTTGCGATATCTGTGGCAAACCGTTTAGTCAATCCGGTAATATGATGCGCCATCGCCAGCGACATAGCGGCATTAAACCATACAAGTGCCAGGAGCCCGATTGCGAGGCCACCTTCTATACACAAAAGGAGTTAACATCGCATAACATTTGCCATACGGGTCGCATGCCTTGCATCTGTGAGGTGTGCGGTCGTCCATGTCGGGATCGTGGCGTCCTAACCGCCCATATGCGAAGACACACAGGTGAACGGCCAGCCAAGTGTGAGGTGTGCGGCAAGGCCTTCTATAGCTTCCATGACCTCAACGTCCATGCCGTCTCGCACACGAATCTGCGTCCATTTGCCTGTGATGTTTGTGGCTCCACATTTCAACGTAAGAAGGCGTTGCGTGTCCACAAGCTGCTGCACTCGGAGCAGCGTAAATATTCGTGTAAGCTGTGTGGCAAATCCTTTGCCCAATCCGGTGGACTCAATGCTCATATGCGCACCCATGAATCGGCCCGAGCGCGAGCAAAAGCAATTGCCAAAGCAGTCAACAACACAGTATCCCCGGCTAAGCTGGTCATACCCAAACCCACGGAAGATATACACAATGAGGAGGACGATGAACTGTTGCAGGATACGGTCACCGTCGAGATAATCGATGAGGAGAATGTATCCCATGTAGAAGTTGTTACTCTTACAGCTGCTGGCAGCTGGCATGTAAAATAGCCAAATGCAACAATAACTATAATCTTGAAACGTTTGAATTTCGGGCAATTTATGTATATATAAATTAAAGCAATATTGAATAGTATAGATAGATATATGTATAATCCTTTAACTAGTCTTTCATCTAAATTTCTTATGGATTGAAATTTTTGAAACTTTTGTTTATAAATAAAGACATATATACTCAAATGTATTGGTACAAAAGTGTACTTTATTTTTGAAATCTATTACTTTTTACTTTGTATGTGCGGCACTCGCTAATGAGGTACTACATACATATATATGTATAATATATTTAAATATGTATGTTTACGTAGGTATTGTATATGCAATATATTGCCAGTTTAATTGCTTCTAGTATAAATTGTATTGTATATATGAACGAGTATATTTGTATTATATATACTAAATGCTACCAGAATATTGCTCCTTAAATGTGCAAAATTCACAAAAAAAAAAAACATAATACAGTAAAGGGTTAAATTAAAGTTAAAATAAAATGTATATAATGTTTAACATAATGGACGTTTATGTTTTTTCTTTCTTTTTTTGAGTTCACAATTGATAAAATCAAAGAAATTGACTGGAAATGTTTTGAAAACAGCGCTGAGTAAATTACAAACTAGAACAAAACAATAAAAAAAAAAAATTACAATTATTGACGGATTAATTGGGTATTACTTATGCGATAAACCTGTTTTTTGAAGGGATTTTCATCATTCAAAACTGATAACTTTTCCATTTTACAATGTTAAACTATAAAATGTATACAAAAATTGGCTTTTTTCATATCGCTAATACCACTTTATATATGTATATATATGTTGTATGCTAATCGTAACTATTATATATCAAAATTTCTTGGCTGTGATGTTGCGAATTCGTTTTGTTTTTTGTGACTAAATGCTCGTTGTACATACAATATACATATATGTATGTATGGATGTATATAAGGTCTATATAAAAAATATCCATGTTCATTTGAGCCTAATTTGTTGTTGTTATTGTTGTTGTTGTCGTTTTCGTTGTATTCAGACAATGTTGATCTCAATTTTAATCAGCAGTCGATTGTCGGCACAGAAGCCCAAGTCCATTATATTGGATATGTTGGCATACTCGAGAAAACCAAAACCTCGTGTGCTGATCGCCTCGCGCGGCTGATGAAAGGCGAGTATCTCTGGCTTGGTCATGATGGTGTCATGCTGTGAGAGGCTCGCATCAGTCGGATGCACCATGCACAACTTGATTCGCCCCTTGAATGGCCAATCCAAATGGAAATCGTTCTCCGACTGCATCAGATGCACATGCAAGCTGAGTACATGTGGCTTTCTCGGCTGTATGTTTAAGCGAGCACAGAACTTGTAGCCGTAGGGAGATGTATAGCATTCGTGCGAGTACACTTGATTATTGGCATTGGCGCGTAGACGATCCACCAAAGCGTTTAGCTGCTCAATGTGCCAGACGATGGTGCCGTTGCTATAACGAGCATCGATTGGTTGTTGGCATCTCAGATGCTTATTGAGATTCTCGATGCGTGTCTCCTGCTCCCTGGTGCGCTGCTCTAGCACAACGATGCGCTGATACATGGTCTGAACGATTTGTTCGTCGATACCGTTGGCATATTGGGGCGGCGGTGGCAGCTGACCAGCTTTATGCCCATTCTCCAGCGATCCAGAGCCGGCGCCGGAGCTGGACTTGTGTGGCTGCCAAGTGGCGATAGCAGTTTGTTGGAATGCCTGCAACATGAGCTGCATGTGAAGCGCCATATCGGTTTTTAAATGCTCCTCCAACTGGTTGGTCTCCGGGCGACCAACAAAATCGCATTTTATGCTAGCAAAGGGGCACTTCTCTTCGAGCGGTTGCTGCTGCTGCTGTTGCCTGCGATACGGACAGCTGGGCAAATGGCGATGCAGCTCAATGGGTGAGGCGATGACGGCACAGCCATGCGGTGAATTTGGACACTTGTGCTTAATCTGTTCAATCTCACGACGCGTATAGTTGTCAGGGAAGATGTCGTGCTCTGCAGAGAGCTGCTTGTTATCCAATGGACAGCACTGGTTATGATTCTGCAGCCAATCGTTAAGGCAACTCTTGCAAAAGCGATGACCACACGATGTCAACACTGGCTCATTCAGCCAGTCAATGCAAATGGCACATTCGTAACGTGAGTCTGGATAGTCGGTATCGCCATCGTGCTCTCCTGATGTATCGGATGCACAATAGTTCTGATTCAATGCTAATGTGCGTGGCGGTGCTCTTTCCAATGCGCCTGCAGCTCCGCCTCCAGCTACATTCGTTGTAGGTGTGGTATTGCTGCTGCCAGCGATGCGTGACCCATTACTGTTACTGTTACTGTTATTGCTGTGATGATGATGATGTTGATGATGCTGCTGAAGCTGCTGTTGTTGTTCCTGCTGTTGCAGCTTCAATTGTTTTTGTTCCTGTTGAGTTCGCTGCATGGCGTCGAAAAAAGGTCGATGCATATGACTCATTTAAACTTATGCTAGTCTTAAATTAATTTAGTTTGCGATCCTTTTGAGCACAACACAAAAATATTGATGCCACTGCTAGCCCAGTGTTGCAAACTGCTGACACATTTTAACAGCTGAGTGACCGACCGTTTTCACTAGGGAAGCATTTTGAACCAAATCGTTACTTTAAAAAATAAGCTTGGTAAGTGGCTAATTAAAAGCATAATTTTTAAATATAAGAAAATTTACAACATTGGTGGAATTATTTATCTTTGGCATGTTGTTAATAAGAATGTTGGGCTTTTTGCGCAAATTGCATACTCAAACCAGACGCACATAGAGTGCTTGAACACCTGTTTCATTGCACAGCACTGTTTTGTTGAGAGCGCAGCAGATAAGCGAATTCACCTGCGCGTACTTAAAACACACGATTCATAATCGGCTAGTCAGTCGAACTGCGACGTGCGAATATAAAACGCAAGCACCACGCAGACGGAGCGACATTTGTGTGCTAGAAGCGTGCCGAAACGCGAAACCCTAAAAGCGAATAGCATTGAATGAAAGAAAAAAAATAAACAGACAAAATTAACAGAATGGCATCCCAGTTCGCACTGAATTGTAATTTTAATTACATTTTTTCGTTACTATGCCTAATTGTGTTCGCCTGGCAGCTATCCGCTGCCAAGCAAGTGCCGTTGCCCGCCAATGTCGCTGCCGTTGCAAGTGCAGCACCAACAACAGCAACAACAACTGCAACGATACGAGCCCAGCAGCAGAACCCGCAACAACGACGTCACGCATCGTACGATAATCATGATGACGACATGAATGTAGATGAGCCCTCGGCTCGCAAGCGACGACAGGTCTCCGATTGGTTTATAGCACCAAATACACGTTGGTGTGGTCGCGGCAATTTGGCCAATGGCACATACAATGACCTGGGCGGCGCATCGATGGCCGACAAATGTTGTCGAAAGCACGACCATTGCAAGATGTATATACCAGCGATGTCAAATCGATATGAGCTGTTCAATTATCGACCATACACACTGTCGCATTGCAGCTGCGATCGTCGTTTTCGCACCTGCCTCAAGATGGCCGGTGACGAGGATGCCAATACGATTGGCAAACTTTTCTTCAACATGGTGCAGACGCAGTGTTTCGTACTCAAAACGGAGACGGTTTGCCAGCAGAGAGGCGCGGGCAACAATTCGGAGAATTGTATTAAAGAAATTGTTCGTCACAAAGCCTATCTCAAGGATAATAAAAAGTTTTAGACAAGCAGTAAAAACAGCAGCAGGTATTAACGAAAATTAACTCGAATCTCTTTACAAGTTTTGTAACATTTTCCAATTCAATTACAGTCACAATAACCAAAGCCTGTTTTCTGTCACGTCCCATTTGCGAAATGCCTGCCAAAAAAGCATGAACAACAAAAACAACAACAACAGCTCACTACAAACTTTGTCATTATGTTTGAAACAAAATGACAAAACTTAAAGATCAATGCAAGGATGAAACACTTAACACAACATAAGCATTGCAGAGCATCAATCTCGTACTTACAATATACATATACTCTATATACTAAATACTATATATTATCATACTATGCAACGTTTATGTATTAAGGACACATACTTGCCTATACATACATATATACTATGTTCTAATTGAAGTGCTATTATAGTGCGTAGTTGCTAAATACGTATTAAGTTGTTCGTAGTCGTAGTTTAAAACATACAAAACATAGGCTGCCCTTTAAAACAAAGTTTTAAATAGTTTATAGCTAACATATAGCCGGTCTAGCCGTTAGAATTCAAATATACATACATATTATACATATACAATATACGGGATTATAACAAATTTGTAACCATAACTTATTAATTGTTGAGGCATAAACTGCTAATTAGTTGTTGCCTTGATTTTAATTACGTATGCTCTATCGTAGTGCTTAGTTAAAACATTTTACAATAAAAAAACCAACAATAAAATGAAAGTGATTATTTAAATCTAAAAAAAATGCCTCTCACTCGACAAAAAAAGCACAGGCTTTGGAGTTTTGTACTTTACACCCGTTATCAATTCTCGAAGGTGCTATACATATATTTATATAGACTGTGGTATATTAATTATGGCTTGTCTCAGTTTTCCGTCACATTGACGTAGCTATTACTGATGACCCTTTGACACCCACCGATGACAATAATATAGTACTTTTCTTCGTATATTATTTATATATAGTATATTTTATTCTATTTTATTTATATATATACATAAATATATGCAAGTGCGTTGGTAATTTGTTGTTCATATACAATAAATTATTGCGTAGACTCAGATGCGTCATAATAATATTTTTCTATTTTTGCAAAAACATCCTGACAAACGTGTGGCAACCTTCAAATCAGATCGCTTTCGATAAGGATTGCAAATTACCTACCTATCGACTCTGATCGATAGCACGTACAAAAACATCCTGTTCACGGTTAGAAACACAAAAAGGAGGGCGTGTCTGTTAGTGCCGTTACATGCATGTAAATATGTACTTCCTGATACGGTCATACCGCATGTGGTTTTGTAAACACACACGTTTCACTGATAAGCGACAGTTGTTGTAATCGGAGACAGATTGATGACGCTAATTTTTGTTATTCCACGCTTATTATTTCTATTTATAGTTTATAGCGTCGCCTGTAGGGCAATACTAATCGACTCAGGTTTAATTTATTGCCCATTACACAATCATAAATCTGTTTTTTTCTTTGTAACAGAGCTTCGCCCGCTTATTATTTCCCTATGTTGTTTAGAATAAACAAATATTCAAAATAAAATAACAAAACAATATACCGCTGACGTTATGCCAGAAATTTGAAAGGGGTTTGCGGAAATGAGATGTGTTTAATATATCTACGATTATCTGGGGTGAAGGCTTAAATAATAATTTGTTACATTTACGACACACTGTGTGGCACATTATCCAAATCCAAATCATTCATGGCATTATCCACTGGTCTAATAGGCGTATCTAAATCTTTGTTCATTTCATTTGAATTTAAGCTTGTTACCGCTTTGCATTACAGTGTGAGTAAATGTTGGCATGTCATCGATAAGTCGATAAGTGTTACAAATTACGAAATTTGTACCGTTGAATGTGAATGCATATTGTTGGTTGGCTCAAAATTGAGTACACTGCGATAGCGACGCCGATAATATTGACACTGTCGCAAATAGACACATATTATGCCCTTGATGGCCTCAAATGTGATGGCGCCGAGCGCAATGCTAAGCAGTTTGCCATTTATATTGCCATATAACGTTCGTCCAATGAGTACCGCAAATGTTGGCATACTAAGTGCTGTGCAAAAACGGCATGTGGCACGTTCAACATTCTCAGCATTCAAGACACCCGCCTGCATTAAATCATTGCCGTCGACCGATGATGGTTCCAAACGATCAAAATAGTCATCGGTAAGCGGTGCACCGGGCAATTCCATCTGCTCATCCACTTGCACCGGCAGCGGTTGCACTGTTTCCCGTTGTCGCCTTTGCCGCCGTCGCAGCCAATGCACCACCCAACTGTCCCAATCGAAACGGCGTAGCAAGAGCAACAACGCTGGCACCGATGGCAACAGTATCATCAGCAGTGTGGGATCCTCTCTCATCAGCCTAGCGCTTGTCTCATGCCCCACCACTTGATGCAGTGTCAGCGTGCCATACGATAACGTTGCCATATAGATGACGGTTGCCAGCATACCTATCAATATACTCGGGCACAGCAACCCGTACATGCGCTCTATGCGTTCCAGCAGCCTATCGAACATCCGCCCCGACCCCGGCATCACAATAATGTATTCCGTATGGCATTGTGGACACTTGACCGGTACGTTCGGATTGGCCAGCTGCTTCTCATCAATCCAGCGACAGAGACACGATTCGTGTACCCATTTATTGGTGCCACGGCAGCGGCAAGGCTGTCGCCAATCACGACGCTGTGTCTCCTCATCCGTATTCAAGCAGATCCAACACATACGTTGCACACCATGATGCATAATTTCTTTTTTGTTTTTTTTTTTTTTTGGGTTTTTTGTTGCCTTTACAAAATAACACAATTTTGATTAAGTCACTTAAGGGAATTTTTGATTCAAAAGTAACTTTAGCTCTAGACTTCAACGAAACGAAACGAAACTCCAATCCCAAAAAAAGAAACTATTTATCAAACAACTTTCAATGTCAACAAGGAATATTGGCGAAAAATCTGTTTGAAGCGACCCGACCGACATTGAAATGATGCTCGCCTTATTGTGTGTGTGTTCGTGTGTGTGTGTGTGTCTTTAGCCTAGATTTTTCTTATACTATTTTCATTGCATTGCACGAATGTGGCACACGCCAACCAACAGGTTTTTCTTTTTGGCGGCAACTACAAATGCAGCAAAAACAAAACCAAAAATAGGCGAAGGCCAATTTTAAGTAAGGTGGAAAAAGTGGGAAACTGGATTGATGTGCAAACACTTAAACATAAACTTAAACTAATAATCTATGATATGATCTGTGATATGATATGATATATGATATATGATATGATTGTTGTATTGAGGTCAAGGTCTTAACTTACTGCTTACTGTATGATTGCCTGAAGTGTAAAAAGTATTTCCGAAAAACACACCCACAAAATTATTAAATCACATTACAAAAAAAAAACAAACACACTCAAAATCACATTTAGAGTTTATATAGTCTATATATACAGATCGGCGACCAAACGAACGACGACGAGAGGATTCAAACATCAACTGAACTTCTCACTCCGAGTGCAGAAGAACATTTGAACATTTGGCTGACCGAAACGCGAAACAAACCAAAACACAAAACAGTTTTTTTTTCAGCCAGAACAGGCCGAAGTTGCCAAGATACTTGCCACTTGCCGCTTTCGACCAGATGCCTTTCCATTCCACTTTTTCCACTTTGGCAAGTTGCTAAAAAAAAAACAACAACAACAACAACAACGAACCAACAAACGGTAAAAAGCAAAAAGCTTGAATCAATTGGGGCACCAGGCTGTTTGAAATGGAGATGAAGATGGAGATGCTGCTGCTGCTGCTGCCGCTGCTGTTGTTGTTGCTTTGGGGATATTATTATAATGTGTATCAGGCTCAGAGAAAGGGAATGGCAATGCCATCGTGCATACATAGATAGATTAGAATGTTAGTAGATGTAGATATGTAGATGGATCGATTGTTTGTGTCATTTTAGTTAGTTAACTGGAACAGAAAGTCAGAAAAGAAGTTATCATTAATATTGATTGCAAGTTAAAAGATAATACTATGATGATTAAGAAAATATTTACACACTATCTTTACCTTCAATATATTCAAAAACAAAGTAGTTTGTGCTGCCAAAAACTGTTATAAAGTTAAGCTAATTGCAGAAACTTTTACTCTAAGGATCAGGTTCAGAAAAAACAACTTTAACACTGGAAAACTGTTAGGGTTTATATAGTATATCAAGTGAAAGCCTTGCAGTTGGACGCAAACTTCGACGGAATACTCTGATAACAATATATAAATACAAGTCCTTAAGGGTTCACTTGCTAAGTGGGAGTATGAGGGCGGCAGGGGGTGGAGGTTAACATTTGTTTAATGGGGATGTTATTATCTATATTTCCACCAAATTTTGTGAATTTAGCTCAAAAACTGTGGAAGATATCGGCAATAATAGATTTTCCAGCTCCCAATTTCGACACGATGACAAATACCTTAACCAAGATTATGATATGACCGTATCCGTCTAATTCTTTGCTAACTCGTCCCTGAGTTTGAGAGTTATTGAGCTAGAGCTTACGTCAAGATCTATCAGATCAGCGATCAGGTCGTACTATTATATCATATAGCTGGTCTTTAAGAAGATTTCAAGTGTATATCATATTCGACATGCCGAAAATCATTATCTTAAAGCCACTCTAAAATAAAAAGAAATGTTTTTTTTTGTATAAAAATAGTTTTTATTCATGTTTGTTTTTAAATATATATATAATCATTTTGGATTTGTTGCTGTTGTTTTTTGTTATATTTTTTTTCGCGTTTTGGTCTTTGAAATAAATTTTTAATTACTATTACCCGCTAATTTGTACATAAAACTGAGTTGCAAATGGCATTTATATTATATATTTGCATATTTATAGGCGCGCGAAAGCTATATTGCTGCCCCCCCAACTCACCCCTACCACCCCATCCCCGATCAACTTCGACTCAAGGGGAAACCTGCCCCGACAGGGAGACTACAAAAAAACCCGAAATGTTGCAACCGAAATGGTGCAACAAAAGGCAATTACGCTATGATTTTCAATAATATTGGTTAACTGTTTTACTTTTATCGCGATAATTATCGTTTATCGGTAATTGGTTTGTTTTTGTTTTGCTTTTTTGCTTTTAGGTCGATTGATTTCGATATTACTTTGGATACATATATGTATATAGCACACACTCGATATATTTTGGATTGATTCAAGATGATTTGTTTAACTTTTTTTTTAGATTTTAGATTTTTATGATTGTTTTTTTTTTGTATCGTTTTGTTTGTTTGTTGTGGAGCATGAGCAACAAATTGATCTAAATAATATATAATTAATTGATTATTAGATTTTAAATAGTTAATTGCTTAGTTAGAGGCTATTGTTGCAAAACAATTCAATTCAATTCAATTAACAAACAAATTTTCGATTTTCGAATAAGCATTAATTGCAATACAATATATAGCGCCATCTAGCGGCGAACAGATATACAAGTTTCAAGTATAAATTTTCATCATAATAAGCATTACATACTGTATATATATATATATATACAATATATTTATGTATGTATATAAAAAGTAGTTTACATATCTGTATATATATTCCGATATATATATATATATATATATATTGTTTGCTTGTGATTATATTTTCAGTTTTGTGGAAAATAGCGCAAAATTATCATATTCTATATATATTGGGTTAAGAAATCTTTCATGAAATTCGTTTTTTTTTTTTTTTTTTTTGGAAAATTATGTAATACTACATATACTATATCTATATATATATATTCGGTATGCCTATATAAAGTTTTTTTTGTTTTTCTTGTTTTTTTTTTTGTTATATGTATATAAACGTTATTTTTTTCATCTTCAGACTTAAAAATTGAGTTATTGGTGTGGTGTAATATTATTAATATTATAATTATTGTTGTTAGTGTTTTTTATTTTTTGTTTTTTTTTTTTGGGCATGGCTTAAGGCTGGCATCTAATCAAAGAACGCAATTGAAGACAGTCGGCAAACATTTTGCATATATAAGCAAATATACCTCTCTACATATTACTCTATCTCTCTCTCTCTCTCTCGCTCAAATATATATATATATTTGGGTTGAATTCTACAAAAAGGGGGAAAGGCGTGCTGAATTTTGTATTTCTACTTGATTATTAAGGCAAATCGCACAAGTCAGGGTTTTGTATATATGTTTGTTTGTTGTACCTAGTTATCATCTATATATATATGTTTGAATTGTTGACTGTTATTTAAGGCTGATTATTAAGATATAATTTTAAGATTTGTAATGATTTTGAACACCCTTGCAGATATAATTATCAACATTTGTCTGTCTCTCTCTCTGTCTGTTTTAAAGCTTTGTCTTTGAACTAAATCTTGTCATTGATTGATTGTTAGTTTTTCGATTCACTTTCGTTTGAAGATTAAACTGATTTATCTTCTAAATATATATATATTTATATACATAAAGACGAACTTAACTTAAAACAAACAAGATGAAAATAAACTTTAAATTTTTGTATGACACCTTTTTGTTAAACATAGCGAAGTTTGACTGTACTTCTGTTCTCATATCTGCAAGGGTATACATTATTCGGCACTCTGTATATACTCTATATATATATATAATTCGTAGCTGGTTTAGGCTGTGTTTATTGCTCTCTCTCTCTTTCTCTCTCTTTTTCACTCCCGTTTTGTCATGCATGCTTGAGGTATATCAATGTAACTGTAAAAACATAAATCGCTTCATCTCTTTCTCGCACTCGCTGTCTGCCATCCTTTTCGAATTCATATAACGGTTTGTCTCAGAGACGGTACTCATAGTGAGCGGAACGTGAACGTCGCGCTCCCGAATACCAACGATATGGCACCCGCTGCTGATGCAACGCCAGGCCCAATGCCAGACTGGAGGTGGCGCCACCGATATCGGCGCCCGGACTACGCGCCAACTGTAGCGTTAGCGCTAGACGTGCCTGCTAGGAGGATGATGATGCCGATGGTGATGGTGTGCTGGCGCTTGATGTATGATGATGATGACGATGTCTCCGCTGTTGTTGTTGCTGCTGCTGCTGCTGTTGTGGCAACTGTTGCCCCGTTGGCGATGTGAGACGCACAGTGTTTGCATCCAAGTACGCCTCGGGACTGAAACGCACCCGACTATGCTGTGATCCGATGGATCCCTCCTTGGCACTCAGATAGGAGCTATCGTCGCTGGTCAACGAGTCCGGCGGCGTTGCATTTGTCGGTGTGCCCTGTTGCGACGAGATGCTGCCGCCGTTGATTGTGTTCGTATTGTACTTCTTCTTCTTCAGCGAGCTGCGCAACTTGCTCTGACTGCCACTGCCACTGCCAGGTATCCCACCGGAACCGGCAACCAGCACAGTTGCAGTCGGTGGCAGCTGATAGTTAAGCACATGTTGCTCGAAGGGCAAACTGGCGGGTCGGGCAATGGCCGCCGTCACGGCATATTTGTTGGTGGCCAGCGGACTGTGTGCGATGATGCGATTGATCAGCTTGGGTGAACCGGCATAGAGTTCCTGTTTGCTGGGAGGTGGCGGCTGCTGCTGCTGCTGGGGATCACCACATCCATCGTAATCCACATTGAGATTGACATTCAGATTGAGATTGTTGTAGTCGTAGAGCAGCTCCTCGTGCTCCTCGAGCAGCACATTGGAATTGTTGGATACGGTGGATGGTGTGCGTCGATGTCCGCCGGCACTGACGCCCATTTGGGGTACACGCGGCGGTGGCGTTCGTGTCTGCAACGGTGGCGGTGGCAGGCAGGTGGCAGCTGGCACTGCTGGTGGCTGCTGCTGCTGCAACTCATACGGATAATCGTATTGATAGTAGTCGGGCAGCCGATGATTGTAGTCGTACGAATAATCCGGATACGATTTACAATCTCGTTCATAACCGAAATTCAATTCCGGTCGATATGGAAAGTAATTCGAACCTGTAAAATGGTAAAGGGGATTAATTAAGTTCATCATTAGATGATCGCGAAATCGGATTCTCACCAAAGTAACCATTGCGATAGGCACCGCCACCATCATTGGAGTAGCTGGGACCATTGCGCAGATAGTCGGCTGGGGCATACAGTGGAGGTGGTCCGATTCCGCCACCGACACGAAACTCCTCAAAGCCTTCGGCATTGGTGCAACTGCTGCTGCTTAGTTTGCGGCGCGATGAAGGCGTTACCGGTTGTGAACCCGCATACAGAACCGAATGAACCGAATGTGGATGAGTTCCGGTTGTGGTAATCACCTGTTGCGACTGCTGCTGTTGCTGCTGTTGTTGTTGTTGCTGCTGTTGTAACTGTTGCTGCTGCTGCTGTTGATGTATCTGATGTTGTGGAGTGCGTTGAACGGGCGTATAATACGGTTGACTGCCACCGACACGTCGCTGTGCCACAGATTGCGGCTTCGGCGCTGCCAAATCCAATGGTGAAAAGCTACAATATCGAGTGTCGAAGTTAGTTAAAATGAGAAAAAGGAAAGGATATTCAATCTCTTCCCCAGATCGTTCGATCTTCGTCATATTGTGTTTCTTTCGGTGCCAAAGTACGGCTTCGGTCATGTGAAGGTCCTACATCGATATGGCCAGAGGACCCTTCGTTGGGTGTACCAGTGATGTGTACCCGACTGATCCCTCTTGGTTTCTACTTCATGGACAGCATATACCTAACTTTCGTCTTACTGAAGTGACAATATGTCTCTCACTGTTTCTCCGAACTTCTAGCAGATTGTGTTTCTTTCTGTGAAAAGTAAGGTTTAGGTCAGGACGGTCCCATCTTTTCCCTTTACCCTATTGTCTCTCTTTGTCTATTGCTGACTGGAGTATTGTGTTGCTATGTGCCAAAGTACGGTTCAGATCTTATTCTAACCTTATTTGCATTCGGTTCTACATCAATTTGACCCGCGAACCCTTCGTTTTGCTTACTTTTCATGCGAACCCAACTGGTCCCTGTAAGGTCCTACTTAATGGACTTCTTTTTTAGACCTAACTTTCGTCTTCCCGAGTAGCATCAATGCTGCTTGGCTACTGGTCTACTCTTCATGAACTTATACCACTCGGGCTTACTTTTTCCTAACAGGACCTTATCATCGGTATCTTTATGGGGAATGCCATCTTCATTGGGAATTTTGTTAACTTACCATGCATTTGCTGCATTATGTTGCCGTGTCGTCGTCACATTATCCAATTGCTGTTCAACCGTGCTGGGATCTGTCTGATGATCCAGCTGATCCGACTCCCGCTCCCGCTCCCGCTGCTGCTGCTGTTCCTCGCTGATGACCTTGGGTGCCGCCTTTAATGCCGGTAGTTCGCTGAGCAATGTGGGATGCACTGGCGATACATTCGACATGCGCACATCATACCCGGCAGCAACGCCAGCGAGCAGCGATGCCATATTGTAGAGGAGCAGCTCGATCACAGAGAGCTTCGGTTTCCGGGCCGCATCGCCCGCGTAGAGTGTGGGCAGTGGTACATTGCTGGTGAAGCGGCTGAGGAGATATGGTGATGGTGACATTATGGGCATGTTTGTGGGTCCTGGTCGCCAGTCTTCCTTGCTTCCCTGATAGCCTGTGTTTCCAGTTTCCAGTTAGTTAGTTGGCGTGAAGTACAGTTGACACAAAACAGGTTTTGAGAAAAACAAACGCACAAAGTGGAGACTGGGGGATTGGGGGGTTGGCAAAAAAACAGGGGGGAGGGGAGGAAGTGGGGGGTAGGGATCACCGCAGGCAAAGATCCAACACCAACACCGCGTTTTAGGGTTTTCAAACAGAAAGAAATAAGTAGGGTTGCCACCTAACGGCAAAAAATTAAAATAGCTAAAAGTTTCATTTTTTTTTTATTATTATTTTTTAGTTGTTTTATTGTCGGTTTCGGTTTCTGTATCGGTTCTTGTGTGTGTTTTGTTGTTTTTGTTTTTGTAGTTTTTTCTTTCTTGTTCTCTTTCTTTCCTTTTAGAATCATCTCATATTATATTTATTTGTTTTGATTGTGAAAAAAAAACAACAAATTTCAAATATCAAAGTAAGAAAAGCAAAAAAACAATTAAGAATGATCGAGCCAAAGATGCTCGACTAGCAGATACTCTGTAGCCATTGAAAAAAAAAACTGAGACATACTATATATGAGATATAAAAGTATCAGATCAGAAATCTTTTAACAGACAAACGGACGAGTTGATTAAATCTGCATAAAGTCGGTTTTTTTTTCCATTGGTTACAGGGTATTTGAATCCAAACTAACCAAAAACATTACCAGTTTTAGATAAACTTGCATACAATAATACATAAGATATATTTTTTTTCTTCTTTTTTGTTTTGTTTCTCATTTTTTAATCACAGTATTTTTTTTCTGTTTTCGGTTTTTTTTTTTTCAATTTAAAAATACTAAAAAATAAATTAAAAGCCAATGTAAATAAAACTGTGCACAAAATACCACAAAAAAAAAAAACAGATTTTACAAACAAAATTGTTTAGAAAATAATGAATAATTTTTTCAAAAAACTTTTTACTCAGCTCAAAATGTTCAAATGTAAAATGAATTAATAAAAAATGCCATAATGACTAAAGCTAAGCTCAACTAAGATGCACTTTTTTTAATGTAGCATGTATATAAATTATATATATATATATTTTGTTTTGTTTTTGTTTCTTTAGATGTATGTGTGTATGTAAATATGTACGTAATATTAGTTATGTATAGAGTTAGGAGCAAAAAAAATTGTTCACTTAAATGATAAAAAGTGTGTTTTGTTTTGTTTTTTTTTTTCTAGTTTTCTAGCAATTGATTTTTCCTTTTTCAAAAAAAAGATCTTTCATTTAATTTTTTTTTCGGTTTTTTTTCTATTAAAGTTTCAACTTTTTCACTGGTTGAGAAACAAATCTTCTGCACTTTGCATTCTTTAATAGTTATTTTCGGCTAATGTACCTGAGGTAAAGCTTTCAAATATATATATATATATATTGATATATATATATCTTTTCTGTTCCTTCTTTGTTTGGATTTCACATTTTGTTTAGTTCATTTCCATTGCACACAGTTCGTTTAGGATTTTTCTTCTCGCACTCCAGGTTATATAGATTTTTAGTTGGTTTGGCTTTAAAAGCACCTTTTTACCGTTTTTTTTTCAACTCCATTTCGGACTTAAACGATCTCTAGTCGGAGGAGCTCTTACATGTACACAAGACAAGCTTTTGTGATTTTACCGTTAAGCTAGCTAAACAGCTTTTACCGTTATGTTAGCTACCGTTATGCTAGCTGAAGCGCTCACACACAAACAAGCGCATGTTTATCATGGTGTGTAGATCGTACATGTACACAAGACAAGCATTTGTGCTTTTACCGTTACGCTAGCTAACAGCTTTAACCGTTACGCTAGCTGAAGCGCACGCACACAAACAAGTGCATGTTTATCATGGTGTGTGTGTGTAGATCGAAAGTTGTTTGCTTTCATTTCTTCATTTCTTCAATTCGTGTTTTTTTTTTCTATACTATATGTATGCAAGTATGTAGTTTGGAAGGCGTGTGTGTGTGTGTGTATGTGTATGTTGTGACTTAGTCTATGGTTTTAATATAAAACAATGATTATATGTTATATATATATATATGTATGTATATATTGGTATCTTCATATATACTATATATATATATGGTATTTTTAGTGAGATGTTTATTTTTGGATTGATTAATGCATTGATGCTGATGCAGATGCAGATGCGAGTAGATGTACGAAGCACGACGAATGCACGGCATTTAAATCACAACAACCACGCACAACGAACACACGCACACACACACACACGGGCACACACACACAGACAGATACATTATCTATGTGGCACCTTTTTGTTTGCCGGTTTCCGGGTTTTCGGGTTTTTTATTTTACATCCTAAACACGCTCCAATTGTTCGCAGGATTGTGTTTGTGGTTTCTTCCATTTGCGTTTTGTGGTGCGTTCAACACCGGTGGTTGTTGCCACCGATTCATGTGGCATATGCAGATGCAGTGGCAGCAGTGTCGTCTCCGTTTCATACGGATCAATGGCACCGAATTCGGCATTCGCCATTTGTTGGGCATCCGACAATTTTGTGTATTTCTTTTTCGAACCGCGTGTGAAAAGATTCATTAATGATTTAAATTTGGTGCCACTTGATGAGTGTTGTTGTTGTTGTTGGGGCAGTTGCTGCTGCTGTTGTTGTAGTTGTTGTTGTGGCTGTTCTGGTGGCGCCTCAACCGATTTGGATTTGATGATATAGCGTAAGGGTTTCTTTTTGTTTTTGTTGTGCTTCGAGTGCTGTCGCCGCTGCTCTTTGGCCTGCAGATCCTTGTTCATCTTGATGACATCGGGATGCGGTTGGACGTCGAGCATGCGGCGTGTGTGGAGTATGGAGTTCTCGTGTATGCTATCGATGTTATCGTTATCGCTGCCGCCTCCGCCGCCGCCGCCATGCCGCCAATCATCATCGTTCACATTGTGCTGATGATCAGGATCAGCATCATCGCTGGAACTGTAATTGGTGCCAAAACTAATCGAAGCAATCGAAACCTGATGTGGATTCGTAGTTGCATCATTTGGAGGTGCCACAGTTGCTGCCACAGTTGCCGTTGTGGGTGAGTTCATTTGAAAGGTAACCGAACTTTTACGGGATGTGGAACCAATGAGACGGGCCGAACGCTGTTGTTCATCATCGATATCGTTTGGTATCACCACATCTCCATCACTAACATCATCATTATCGTGATCGTCATCGTCATCATCATCATCATCGTTGTCGTCATTGTCGTGATCCTGTTCACCACTGGCATTTGGTTGCTGGCGAAAGAAATAATGTCGTGGAAACTGGGAACCAGATGCATTACGCTGAAATCGACCCTCAAGACCCAACTCATGATTGTATTCCGTGAGACGTGTGGCCGAATTGTACATGGTGAGATCACCACTCGACTTAGAATTGACACGTTCACTGCTGGCCAACATTTTCTTGGCCACATCACGATAGAAGGCCCGATCATATGTGTTGTTATCGCCACCACGCTCCAACGGCAGATCCGTGGACATAAGGAACGTTGTTGTAGATGGTGTTGGCGGTGTTGTTGTTGTTGTCGTTGTAGTTGTTGGTGGTGGTGGTGGGGAGACCAATGATATGGTTGGAGTCTTTGGCTGCACATATTGGCTATCCAGTGAGAGTTTCTTTCGTCCAACCGCTGGACTATTGCCCAGACTGCCGCCATATCTGCCAGCTGCGGTGGCACCAACAGGATTCACTGCCACCGAGGAGGATTGATTGCTTGATTTCAAGAAATGAAAGCAGCCTGTGGTTGGGGTTAGGGTATCCGTTTCGGAGCTATCATCGGAGATGAGATGCAACATATTATAAGGTTGATCCAAGCCATTATCCTGGCTGCGGGCGCGACAATAAATGCTTCGATTACCAATATTGTTGTTGTTGTTACTGTTGTTGTTGTGATTGTTACTATTGTTGTTGTTGTTGTTATTGCCGCCGTTCAGTCGTGGCGATGAGATGGTATTAGTTTTATGATTATGGCTATTGGTATTATGGCTATGGCTAATATTGCTATTATTACTGTTGTTGCTGTTGTTGTTGTTGTTGTTATGAATGTGATTGTTGTTGTTGTTGCTGCTAGCATTGTTGTTGTTGTTTTGGTTGTTGTTGTTGTTGGTATGCAGTATTAAATATGGCATACCTGTGGCCACACCAGCACCCAACGCACCACCGATGCTGCCGCCGCCATACATTGGCGTTGTGGGCGTGGCAATGCTGCCCACATTGCAGCTACCTGTTGTACCCGTTCCGGCTGCGGCTGCTGCTGCTGCTGCGGCGGCAACTGTTGCTATTGTTGTTGCTGCCGCTGCACCGGCAGCCAAAGCAAGTGTTGCCGAGGAGGAAGCTGAGGCTGAGGCTGAGGCTGCTGCTGCTGCTGCCGCCGCCGCTGCCGCCGCCAGCTGCTTCTTGTCCAGATTGGGTGCACTCTTGCTGAACGATGAGTGCGTCGAGCTCTGTGTGTGTGGCCAGCATTCGGTTGGGCCACCGCCGTCCAATTGTTGCAGTGGCAACAGCGAACGTTCCCGCTGATGCATTGTTGATGGTCCCCAGGTTTTGTTCTTGTGGCCATCGGTGACTGTGTTCCACCGCACCCCGCCCGAACATCGCGCGGCCAAATACATATGATAATCGTATCAAAAGCAAAAAGCATCGAGAAATCGAAATCGAAATGAAACACAATAAAAGCAGAGCAAAAACGAAAGAAAAGGAGAGAAAAAAAACACAAAAAATCAATTAAACAAATAATGAAAATTAAAAATTTTACATATGTATACTATAATAATATTCTACTAATAATATAATACTAATTCCAAATAAGAAACACTCCAAATCTTCATTTTATACACAGTTTAAGGTCCGTTCCGTTTCGTTCCGTTCTCTTTTCATTTCGTTCAAAGTTTTTGCGTTCGTTGTTTTTATTAGTAATGAACTTTTCATGTGTTCCATTGCCGTTTGTTCCAGGTGTTCCATTCCAATCGTTTCAATTAAATTGCATATCAATTGTGTTCAATTTTGTGTAGTTAATAAATTATGAACAGGTTCCATTTTGTTCTTTTCATTAAACACAAATAATGAAATTATATATATTTATAATCTTTTTAAGATCTTGATAACCGGGTTTTTTTTCGTAATAATTTCATTTATAATCATTTCTTTAATTCCCGGAAACATGCGGATTTGGAACACTTATTAAAGGCGAAACCACCTTTTGCGGAATGGTGCAAGTTCATTTGAGATTTCTTATATAGGTTTTCTGTCGATTCAGTATGATTTTTGTTCATTCGTTCAAAAGAACCAAAACTCACTGAACCAACAAACAAACTATAAAATGGTTCGTTCATTCGATCGTTCGTTCGTTGGATTGGGATACACAGAATTCGAATACGCGAGAAAAGGTTTCAAAATGCACTCTACTCACGTGTCACAATACGCAGCCGGGAGAGTGAGGGTGAACCGGGTGGCTCCACTTTGTCGCAGACAGCGGTGATCGTGTGACGAAACTCAGTTGGCAGTGATATCTGCAGCGGTTTCTATTGAATATGAAAATGATATCGATATAAATTTGATTTGATTTGATATTTGAAAATCGATGAAAATTGATTTTTTTTACCTTTTTACTCTTCTTGGGCTTACGCTTGGATGGCACCGGCACGGGCACTGGCACCGGAACTGGCTGCATCATTAGCTCGCGTCCAATAATGTTCATTTCGCGTTGCCGCAACTGCACCTCCAGTTCGTGCAACTTGGTTGCCTTCTCCAATTGTTTCTTTTGCATGCGTACCAGTTGTTCCTCCTTGTTGCGCAATTCCTAGTTTATAGGGAGAGAGAAACGGAAACAGAAACGGTAACGGTATAGGGATCATTCAGGTGATGCAGCGGGGGGCAGCAGGGGGGGCAGTGAGAGGAAAAAGAAAACTAGCCAACTCATGCTCAACAATTATGCTTGCTTCAAAACAGTGAGAGTAAGAGACAGAGAGATAGAGTGTGTGTGGTGAAGAGTGAGGGTGTTTGTTGTTGGTTGGGGGGAGGGAGGGGAAAGAAACTCAAAAAATCTCAAACTGAAAACTCGAAACTGAATAGTAGCAATGACCAAAATGAACAGAAACAGCAAAAACAGTTAACACAAACAAAACGAAACAAAACGGGGGGAAAAAAAAGTCGAGCAGCAGCAGCAGGAAAAAAAAATGTTTTTGGTTTTTGCCATTTTTGGAATATGGCGCGCTTACCTCTTCGATGGATTGGAAACGCTTTGGAGTTGGTTAACAAATATTTGACGGGAAATTTTCGATAGAAAAGAAAACAAACAAAGCGAATAAATCAAATGAGATTAGACAACAACAACGACGACGAGTTCCAGATAGATATAGATATAGATAGATAGAGAATGATAGAGACAAAACGTGAAAGTGTCGCTTTACACATAGGGAAATATATAATGAATAATGTTGTTGATTTTGTATTGTGTTTTGTGGACGTTTTGGGTGACGGACGACGGGACGATGATAAATTGGATACCTTTTCTTTTTCGCGCAAATCGTGCAACACTTCGGCAATCTCTTTTTTCCACAATTCCTGATGATGATGAAATGATTCCTGCGGCGTTAATGTAAACTTTGAGCAAGCACTACTCTCCAGCTGTTCAATAATCTTCTTAAAGTCTGGCCGTAAATGCGGATCACTCTCCCAGCAGCCTACAAAATAATATACAGTAAGTAAATAATGAGGTAGAAACTGCTTTCAACTCACTCTTCATGAGGGCACCCCATGTTTCGGGGCAAGTTTTTGGTATTGGCAACGTAAGCGTATTGACGGCGACACCATAAGCAACGGATAACGGATCAAAACCCTTATACGGCGTCTCACCGGTGATCAGTTCCCAAAGCAGCACACCATAGCTCCATACATCCGATGATCTGCAAAAAGAAGAAGAGTGTTTTTAGCAACAAAACGAATGAAATTGTATCTGACACCACTTACTTGGAGTACATGCTGCGACTAATGACTTCGGGCGGCATCCAGGCATAGGTGCCGGCAGCGCTCATACATTGTGTTGTGTACATTTCTCGGGCGAGTCCAAAGTCAGTGATTTTGAGCGTTTTATGATGCAGCTGGCTACCCTCGATGGCCTCATAGATGAGCACATTGGATGACTTGAGGTCACGATGTATTATCGACATGGGCGCCTCACTATGCAAATAGTTCATGCCCCTTGCAATTTGTATGGCCCAATCGACCAGGACATCTGGTGGTATTTTGCCGGCTAGAATACGATTTAAGCTGCCGCCACGTGCATATTCCATGACCAGACACAATTTGGTTTTTAGGCAAACGCCACGCAATGCGGCGACATTTCGATGTTTGAGGGGCCAAAAGAGTTTTGCCTCTTGCAACACATTGTCACGCATTCGTTGCATATCATCGTCGCCCGTCTGATGGGCAATCTTGATGGCAACCTCCTCGTTATCGTAATAGCCGCGATGTACCTTACAAAAGCCACCCGAACCGATCACCTCCTTAATATCCAATTCCGTATAGTCAATCTCATGTGGCAGTTCCAGCGGGTCGGCATCTGTTACAAAGTTGCGCGGAAACACGCCAACCTGTACAAAGAGTTTCGACATTATTACACATGAACTGCATCTGGCATGTATTCCCATTTCTACTGCTTACCTTATCACCGATCTTGCCCGTCCACCAGCCCACATCGCCGGAGACTTCACTGTCTGTGGATAGGACAACAACGATTTGGCCACGTCTCAGCGTCAGCTCATCCTCGCCCTGTGCATCATAATCATACAATGCTGTCCATAAACTGGCATCGGCTGCCAGTGTGGCATCCTCATCAGCCAGCCCACCACCACCACCACCATTTGTTGCATTGCTGTCTTCTGCTGTGACATTTCGTTCATTGTGTTGCTGCTGCTGCTGTGCATTGCTGTTGCGACTTTTGCTGCTGCTGCTGATGGTGTTATCAACATGCTGCTCCTCGCTAATTGGGAGCATGGCCAGTGGTGCTAGTGCTTAACCGCCGTATCCGTTGCTTAATGCTGTTAAACGTTATGTGGTCGCCTGATCTTGGCCAGCATCAAAAGCTTGAGCATGGACGCTGCCCTTCCCCTTCTGTACTGCAAAAACAACAAAACAGAGAGAGAAAAAATCTAATATGATGATAACAATAACAATAACATAAGCCAACCCTACGCGAACCCTTAAGAAACCACCCTCTTGAGCGCGCTTTTTTCTTATTTCACTATCTATCACTTACCCAAGTTTCGTGTATCGCACAGATTTCACTCCTTCAGCTGCTGCTAGCTGCTGCTGCTTCTGCTAGTTGCACTCCAGTCCCACCCGCCCCTCTTTTGAAGCAAAGACGCACACACAATAGAAAACAATCAGAGACAAAACGCACACGCACACACATACACACACTCACACACACACACGAATACGGTGCACTACTGAACTAAAATATATAAAATAAAATAAAAAAAAAATCAACGACAAGGCAATGGCGCAGCTTGTTGTTTTTGTAAGCTGAAATCAGCTCTGTGATGACTGTAAATTGTTTCTACAACTTCGTATTAGCTCTGGACGCATTTCTTGTAAATCTATTTCGTGTTTTCTTGTTGTTTTCGTTTTCCTTTTTTTTTTTTTGCGTTTCTTCGTTTGTGTGCGTTAGTGTATGGAGAGTCTCTTTATGTCTGTTCTTTGCTGCTATTGCGGCGGCTGCTGCTCCAGTTCGCTGTTTTCTTTAGTAAGTTTTGTTAAAGTAATCAATTACGATTGCTTAGCTTCGTGCGCTAGCAATGTATTGATTTCGGGTTTCGTATATGTTTCGAAAACATAAAATAATAAACTTATGTTGAGAAAAACTTGCAGATAGAAATATATCGACGGGCGATAGACGGCCGACACACGACTGACACAAAATTGTGGTCAGTCGACAACGTCAAGTGTGTATAATACTAAGAAAATACTGAAAGTGTTTTGCACTTATCTCTTAGATTGGCTCATTTTTGCGTTTAATTGCTCAACGTTGCGTTCACTGTTAACAGAGTATATGTTAAAAATATATTCACCGTTATGGATAAATAATAATTTTTTAGCCAATGTAGTATCAAATTCTATTATTAATTTATAGATTCACGACCAAAAAAAGCAATCAAATTGCCAACAATAAATATCGATATGACCATATATCACAAGAACTCTATTTTTTGTCTTTTTATTAAACCTAAACTTATATGAATAAAATGTATTCCATTTAAAAGAAACACCTGTAAATTCTGCATATTTGTTTTCAAAGCGTCTGGCAACGCTTAACTTTAACAGTATACGACAACAGAAATGTGAATGACATGTTCAATGAAAATCCGGTGAATGCGAATTTTATTTCAAAATAATTGCACTAGCTGGGAGTATTTAATATGGTTGTGCAGTAGCAACAACGGTATTTGGTCACATGGAGTTGAACAGCCGTTGTCCGTGTGTGTTGTGTATCCGTTAACACCGCACGCGCGCTCTCTCTGTTTTTTTCTCACATTTTTTTGTGCGTGATTTTGTCTCTCGCTCTCTTGCGAATCATCTTCGTTGTTGTAGACTTGCCACTGGCTCGGCTGGTCCAGCATCCAGCCCGTTGCGTCGGCATTAGCATAAGCATACTAGGCTACTCCTGCTGCTACTGCTGCTGCTGCCGTTACCTCGGCCGCCGTATTGGCAGCTCCGTTAGCAGCAAACCGAAAGCAGAAAGCAGCTAACCATAAACAGAAACGGAGCCAGTGCCAATGCACGGGCCAACGGCGCAACGGCTGCTGTTCTCGCAACACACACAATATATTGTATATTTTCGCAACGCTCAGTTCAGTTACGCGCAAGATTTCAACATAAATTGTAGCATAGTTTACGGCCACGGACGGCGGTTAATAGCGGGCGTGCGCAGCACACAAAAAATTGCACGGCAAGAAATCCCCAAATCAGCATCACACTAAAATAGCAACGGAAACGGAAACTTTTTGTCCTAAGCTCACGCACAGCTATTTTAAATAATTGCCAACCGCTTTCAAAAAAAACCAAAAAAATTAATTTTTTTTAACTGCAAATTTTATTATATTTTTCAAATATTTTTTACACTGCCCCACAAGAATTTTACCATTTAATGTTCGCTACAGAACATTCCCAGAAAGTTCAAATAATATTTGCAACGATATCGCCGTAAATTTTTTTTTTTTTTTTTTTTGTGTCTTAAACGCGTTGCCGTCGCAGCCGCCGTCACCGTTGCCGTCGCCGCCGCAGTCACTCTACTTCATTTTTTTTTTTGCTCGCTGCGTGCGCGTGTTGTGTCCGCGTTTGTGTTCGTGTGTGTGTGTGTGTGATTGCGTGTACGTGTAGGCGAGAGTGTGTTACAGTTTTTTTTTTTGTTGGTTTGTTCATGGTACTTTAATCCCTCGTTGTATGCCAAACAAAAGCCAAATGCCTATGAAAATGTTAAGCTAAAAATATGCTAAAAATTATAATAACAAACATAACCCAAGAGTAATAACAAATAAATCAAACGCACAACTCTCTAAAAGAGAATACGAATAGCGCCTAAGGCTCCATCCTCCAGCCTCAAACTTAGAATAAGTTAAAGATGATGATGATGTTAATGATGTTGACGAAGACGAAGAAGAAGCCAAACACCAAAACGAAACGCACAAAAACGCACAACGTAACGTAGAAAAAATTTCTAAAAAAAACCAACAACAAAACTCCTAAAAAGCAAAATAAAAGGAACAAACGGTTCTTCGCTGAACAACAAACAAAAAAGAAAATGTACCGTAACTTGTTTATGTTAATGTTCTTTTGCCTTTTATTATAAATAATGTTAGTGTTCGTTTTTTTTTTTTCGTCCAAGTAGTTAATGTCGATCGTGCAGTATTTTTATTATATTTTCAATGTAGTTGTATGTATGTATGTGTGTGTGTGTGTGTGTGTGCACACATAAATTCTATACAAAGCTGTTGCCTGGCCTATAAAATGGCTGCCTTAACAGCAGCGATGGGTTGGCGACGTTGACGTCGCTGTTGACGCTGGCAGCGTGGTAAGCAGCGCGCAAGAAGTTGAGGTTATGTCTGCGCCGCAAAACGTGCTTTGGCTATCCGCTGCCCTTGGCATAAAATTGTCGCTGCTGCTGCTGCTGCTGTTGGTGCTGCTGCTGCTGCTGATGCTGCTGCTGCTGCTCTGACTATTTGGTTCTTCTTTGCCTTCTCTCTGTATACATATATATTCATGTGTGTGTGTATGCTGTTTTGGGGAGGTGAAAGGCAAAATGTGTGCATTAAACTAAAAACTTTTACAGTTAGAACTGTAACACTTAACAAATATGGTGAAATATTGGTTTTCACCAAGTTTTATTTAGGAAAGCGAGAATAAATCTATAAAATCAGAAGTTATAAACGAGAATTTTTACAAATATCAACTAAAAGCAATAAACTTTGACTTGAAGGCGAATTTGAAGAGTTTTATTTTGTTTTAAAAGATGTTTACAAGATTTTGCGTTGTTGCACACTATGAAATATGAAACAAATATGCTGAAATATTGGTTTTCACCAAGTTTTATTTAGGAAAAGAGAATAAGTCTATAAAATCAGAAGTTGTAAACGAGAATTTTGCTCTTATTCCAATAAAGTTTCAACTAAAAGTAATAAACTTTGACTTGAAAGCGTTTTTGAAGAGTTTTATATTGTTTTAAAAGATGTTTCTTTTCTATGAAATAGTTCATTTCGTAGTTCCTGGCTTCGGACAGTTTTCTTTGCCCCCCGCGAAGGGCGGCAAAAGTCTTTTCTGCATTGTTCTTGCAATTTTCGTTTGGTCTATTTACTTATTAAGTTTCAATTGAAGTTTAGCACTAAATACCAGGTTAAGTTAAGCGTAAAATTGATTGTTTTGTTTTCAGTTTCCACCTATTTAAAAGTTAACCAAATTGCTTTAGGTATTAAAATGTATTTGTTATTGTATTTTCAATATGATTTTCTTATAGTTAGGCAAAAGTTCTTCAATTCTAAATAGTTAATAATGGATAGTAAATATTGAATTAGATAATTAAAGTTATTCTACGATTAAACTAAATAAATTAAATGCAAATACAAAATTAACTATTTCTTTGAAGCTCTGCAAATATTTCGGAGAATTAGCAGTATGATTTATATTGCGTTGACATTATTGTTTAGAATTAGAGGAATTTTTATGAGAGCCAGTTTTTTCGTTACCCAAAGAACATATTATGTTTGTAAAAGTTCCTTCAAAGTTGATTTAACCTTAATCTGGGATTGGAACTGCATCAACTGAATCAAACTGTTGTTGTACTCGGGCTTGAACCTTTAACCGAACCAATTAAACCTTTTCTGAAAAATAAAAAAATCCCAAAGGTTTATTATAGCTACCATTGCTACGAACCCCTCCAAATTGTTCAATACTGGCTTGAACCTTTAACCGAACCAATGAAAAAACGATTATGCTTCAATTTCATTGACAAAAACCAAACATGCCAAGTTGGTAAGACCAAAATCTTTGCTACGAACTACATCAAGTTGTTCAACACTGGTTCGAACCATTAACCGAACCACAATCATCTTTGCACTTTTCTTGAAAGAACATCCCAAGTTGGTAAATCCAAAATCTTTGCTACGAACCACATCAAATTGTTCAACACTAATGCGAACCATTAACCGAACCTATTGAAAAACAAAACATCTTTTCAGTTACCTGAAAAGAAAAGTTGGTAAAACCAAAAATTTTGCTACGAACCACATCAAATTGTTCAACACTGGTTCGAAACCGTTAACCGAACCACAATCATCTTAGCATTTGGCGCCTAGGTTACAGTTACAACATTGATTGATGTTATATAGAGAGCTTGTGTTCCATGCTTTCTGTCTGCATAACCCGCAATCAAGCTAAAGCTTCATGTGCTCCGGATTTACCATGTGTGAATCAGTATGTCTCTGTGTCTGTGTGTGTGTGTGTTTGTGTGATTCAGTAAGTGTCTAAGTTTGTTAGTGTTAGTGATAGTGTGTGTGTGTTAGTGTTAGTGTGTGTTAGAGCTGACATGTCCTTGTTTTGGTAGCGCAAGCAACTGACAGTTTTGACCTAGCCCTATTTGTGGGCATTAGGCTTTGGTCCTTTGTTGAGAGCCAACTTGGTTGCGCCTCAATTGCTGCGCAGTAGCAAGTAGCAAGCGGCAAGCGGCAGCATTGTGACATCTTTTTTTTTTTTTCGCCTTTTATTCTTTCTTCTTCTTTGCTGCTGCTGCTGCTTTCGGCCAGCTTCAAAGATGCTTTAACAACGTTTCTGGCCCCGTTCTCTTTTCGGGGTTCGTGGTGCGGGGCTCGGGGTGTATGTGTGTGTGTATGGGTGTTGTGTATGGTTTTCTTTTCACTTCTTTTTATTGCTTCCTTTGCACATTTCACGAACGTTTTACGTTTTTTTTGCTTGTTGGTTGTTTGTTGTACGTTTTCATCTGCAGTGACGCCGTGTTGCACATCAGCTGCTTCAGTATTCGTGTGTGGCAGTGTGTGTGTGGCAAGTACGCCTGTAGGCTGAGAGGCACTTAAAATGCGGACAAGCGGAACTCTAGACAATCGAGACAATTATGGGTCACACTTATTTAACAGATACGACATTTAGAGACTGCCACACAGCTCTCAGTTCGATTGTATCTAATGTTGCCCCAAAAAAACACAGTGCGGAAAGCACACACACACACACATACACACACACACACGGGGGTCATAAAAACTCGTCTGGGAGTTACACAGAACTTTACACTCATTGTGTTAATTTGAATCTTTGATTGTATCGGTGTATCTTTATTGTTATCGATAACAATATATTTTTACTTTGGTTTTTTTTGGTTGTTTCTCAGACGAGATTTCGATGAAACTGTATTAGTTGGTAAAAGTTATGCTGATGGCTACTTATACATGTTGGGAATACAAGTTTTTCATTGTTATCGATAACACTATATATTTTTAATTTTTGATTCTATTGTTGTTTCTCAACCGATCTCAATGAAACTCTTTCGGTTGATAGAAATTGTGCTGATGGCTACAAGATTTTCATTGTTATCGATAACAATACATTTTAATGTTTTTCGATAACATTATATTTGAACTTTAACTGTGTTTCTTAACCGCTTTCGCTGAAACTCCAACGGTATACATGTCGGCATTCCAAAATGTTCCGTGTTATCGATAACAATGCTTTTAAATTCTTGATTTCATCGGCGATTTCTAACCGATTTCGATGAAACTCTAACAGTTAATTAATATTTTGTTGCAGTTTTGATGACAAGTTTTATAATTTTAATTGTTATCGATAACATGTGAATGTTATAATCGGTTTTCGTTATCGATTATCATTTTAAGAGTGAAAGCATAAAGAAAATGTAACTGTAAACTGTGTATTAATCAAAATAAATCAATCAAATTTGATTACACTTTTTGGTTATTTCGCTTTTAGTTAGAAACCTTTTCAATGCTTGGCAACTTTTCCCATTTTTTGAGGAGGAGGAAAAACGAAAACGAAAACGAAAACGAAAATATGCATTAATCTTCTATTGTAAAACAAATTTCATAGTAAAAAGCTGAATCAAAAAGTCATCGCATACTTTTTTTGTTATTTTTTATTCTATTGAATTTTATTTTATTTTTGTGAAAACCTACAACGTTATTCTCTGGAATTAATTTGCAGGTCGAGTTCAAAAGCAAATTTCCGAGAAAACAAAAGAAGAAAGCAAAACGCTAACAAAAAACACATACAAAAATAAAAAAAAAAAAATGCCCACGTTTTAATTATGTGCAAAAAGGGAATGAAAGGAAAAAGCCGATGGGGTTTCAGTTATCATATTTAATTACTAGCTTCAATGCTTCACAGAATGTGAAAATGTATTTAATTATAGAATTTTAAATGTGTGTTTTTGAGTAAAATTTCTAGTGAATTTTTAATAAAACGATTATTGAATTTGAGTTTTAGTTCGTTAAATTTAATTAAATTAACTTATTTCTCTTTCTACTTTCAGCTTGAAGTCAAGGAACCGCTACTTTAAATTATATATATACCATATATAGTAATTAGTAAATTCTACAAAAAACATTCTACAAAAAACCAGAAAAACCAAAAAAAACTTAATATTAAATACTGAAGAATATGAGTCGATTAATCGAATATTAGCTTTTCCATCGAGTGTGTATAGTGTATAAAATGTTACAATCGGAACATTAAACAATCTGAACTTTTTGATTGCCTTTCCCAAAAAAAAAGCAATCGATAAGTGTAGCAGCAATCGTCGCGGTGGCGCCGCAATGCAAGCGAACAGCAGCCGATCAACGCTTAGCGCACAATCTTCGGGCACACCGTCGGCCTCAACAATATCATCGTCACAGGGCAAGGTAAGTAGTGTTGGAAAGCGCCAAATAGAATAGAAATAAAAAAAGCAAACTCTTGAAAACTCTTAAAGCAAGCTAAAGACTTCGCATATATGCAACAAAACATCTTCTAAGCCAAGTTATCGATATACTTTCGATAATCGATAACAAAAAAACACTTGAATTTGGAAACTTTGATAATTATTTTTGAAAGTATAGACAAAATAATCAAAATAATAATCAGATATGAAACAAAACATCTTCTAAGCAATCGATATCGATACACTTTAGATAATCGATAACAAAAAAACACTTGTTTTTGGAAAACTTGATAGTTATTTTTAAAAGTATAGACAAAATAATCAAATATTATTATTGAAATCGGTTGAGAAATACCGGAGATACCGGAGAGATAAAAGACTTCTTACTTGGAATACCGGACACTTTCGATAATCGATAACAATAAAACACTTGAATTTGAAAAAGTTGATAGTTATTTTTGAAAGTATAGATTGAGAAATACCGGAGGTAGATACCGGAGAGATTAAAGCCGTCTTACTTGGAATACCGGACGTGTTAGATTTAGATTACAATTAGTTTTAGACTTGATACATTAAAAACTTAACGAAAACGTCTTGTTTGGTTCCCAACAAATATTATAAGACATTTTAAGATTGAATCAAGATTAAGATTTCTATTCCTAAATTGAGTACGTTTTTAGACTTATTATAAGACTGTTTTTCAGATCAAATCTTATTTAAAAATATATTAAGTTCAAATCAGGATACGAGATTAAAATTATAGTCAACATGAGAGTACCATCGAGCCAGACATGACTGTAATGTACCGTTAGATAGATAGATAGATTGATTGATAGACTGATAAAGTGATAAAATGTTACGACAGACGATGATAGATAAAGCCGGACACATTACGACAATGGGTCACAAAGGGCAAAGAAAGAATGAAAAAAATCAACACACACAAAAAACACACAAAAAATTAAGAGTAAAAATGTTTGATAGAAACGAACGAACGAACAACTGGGCCGCCTCATTATGTGCGCCCATTTGGCAGCCAAAAGCGGCAACAAAAGCGGCAACACACACATATGTGTGTGTGTGCCTGTGTGTGTGTGTGTGTTGGAATTGGTATCCACAATCAACATCCCCAAGGGGAGGATGAGGCAAGCGGCGAGATTTGGTTTGCTTTCATTTTCGTTTTTTTTTTTTGCTTCTGGGTTCTAAGTGCCTTGGGCCGTTTGTTTGTTTGTGTGTGTATGTGTGTGTGTGGCCAATTGCTCTCGCTCTGTGTGTGTGTGTGTGTGCCGCATCCCTTTCAAGTGCCCCTCCACACATGCGTGTGTGTGTGTGCCTCTCAATTATGCAAGCCTTAGCAACCGTCCCGTTCCCCCCGCCGGAAAAAAAAAAAGGAAAAAGCACCTTGGACTTGAAAAAGTACGAATCGACTCCCATATCGTTTAGGAACGGAAAAATATATATATACAGCCAATCCATAAACTAACCACCCTTCACACACACACACATGTGTGTATGTATCCAATTAGCCAAATATATATCTGCTGACAACCAAAAGAAGCCACAAACGGCCAAGAAGTAAGCAAAAAAACATATATATATTTCTCTTTAATGAAAATTCCTTTGATAAAAGAAAAAACGGTTCTACCATATATATGATAGAACCTTACAGTGAGTGATATATATTCCTTGGAGATTAAAGATGGGTTTCTCAACTTTAGAGAACTGATTTGGGAATGTTTTGTTAATGTTGGGTTTTTGCCAAGTGAAATTTCCATTGAAAATCAAATTTATGTTTTTTCAGTCGATTTTCATACTTTCCTTTAACTTAAGTGTAGTTAAGCTTAAAATAATAAAGAAATATTAAGTAAAACATGTAAGAATTTTAAATGTTTTTCATTCAATTTCAATGTTGAAATGACAATGAGATTAAGATATTGCTAGAAATTTTGTGTTGAAGAAGATTTTGGTACGTTTTACAACACTAAAAGAGCACAAATTGGGCATAGAACAAGATACAGTCGAATCTCAACGGAGGAAAGATTATAGGTATATGTTATAGGGTTCCCAATTAAACCAAATCGCAAGGGTTCTTCAAATTATTTCGTTATATTGATAAACTTAGATATATTCACGTTTTTTTCTATGTTATAATAAATATAACGGTAAAATTACTTAATAACTGTTAACTACATACAGTACTGGTCAAAACTTAAGTACCAACAAATAAAACAAAAATATAACAGTAAAATTACTTAATAACTGTTAACTACATACAGTACTGGCCAAAACTTAAGTACCTCCGAGGTCTTAACTTTTTAATAAGAAAAAAAAATTAAAAAATTCGGTATTTTTATCAGTATTTAAAGTACTCTGTCGCTTTTTGATAATGTTATTTAGTATATTAATCAAGAGTTAATCGTTTTTATGTATATATTTATATAATATATATATATAATATATTCACAATCAAACTATTTGTTCATAAAAGCCAATAGGTTATTTAAAATGTATTATTAATTGTTTGTGTCACATACATATGCAAATACATGCAAGAAACACACACACACACACGCAGATACCAATACAGACACGTGTTGTTGTATGTTTATGCCGCATTTAATATTAAACATTATCATAGACAAAATACAGCGAAAACTGTCAACCGCAATCACATTCAAAATATATGTGTATGTTTGTGTATGGTACAGTTGGGCTTGGCTAAAGTGAACACCAATAATGTGACAAGGCACATGTTGCACACTACTTGAAGTGTTTTGAAAGATTTTTAATACATTTTTCTTTAAGTCTTTTTGCTTAACTTTTTTTTTTATTATTTTCTTATTATAATTTTTCATTTCTTTATATGATTTTGAGGTGGTATACTTTTTATGGACACCACTGTATTTATAGGCATGTGCATTTCAGCGCTTTACTAATTGCAAAATTTTGTTATTGTCATTGCCTCCCTCTCCCCTCCAGCCACCAGTTTCTGCCACCGCCCATTTCACTTCATTTCCGTCGCCCCCGCTTCGCCTCCCCTCCCGCTAGGCATGCGGTAATTATGCCCACAATAATTTCGCGCAACTGCAACAATTTGCAGCACACTGGGCGAAAATTCGTTTAATGAACGTGCGGCATATTGATTTAAGTTTTGCGCAACGAACGAACGAAACTTTTCTTCTTCTTCTTCGTTGTTGTTTTGCGAAACTCTAAATGGAAAAGACAAACCCCTCCCCAGCTCCCCCCTCGCACGCGCGCACATTGCATTCCATTTGTCAAGTAGTGGGTGGCTTGAGGTTGGGGGGTGGTTAGTTAGGGGCGGGGGGAGGAGCAACAAGGGCGGGCAACCTTATATGTAGTTTTCCTCGCTTTGCCATTTCATCCATTTGCATTTGCCAAGCGACGACGACGACGACGACGACGTTTCACGTGTTGCGTTTTGTTGCTATCGCTTTTAATTAAACATTGCCGTTTTTGCGAAGACATACACTTAACACACACACACACACACACACACACGCACATATACAGACAAAGGCATCCACACACACACACACTTACATAGTATTTACAAAGGCAACCCACACAGCTGTTTCCTTTTAGCTGTTTACAACAACAACAACAACAACACAGTCAGCTGCGTTGTGCATGAACAGAAAGAGAGAGAGAGAGAGTATGAGTGTGAGATGTTAGATCTTCCAATACCCGCGCTCTCTCTTTCTCTCTCTTTCACTCTCTATGCACACAATTCTTGAAGGGCATTGCCAAGTGCTGGGCAGGCAGATTTTTGGTTAAGCCAAAGTGGGAGCGAGAGAGAGAGCGAGAGTAAACCGTTGCTTTGGCCTTGCCCATCACAATTTGAAGTCGAGTTGACGCTGTGTATGTGTGTGTGTCTGTCTGCGTGTGAATAAGTCATAAAAAGTCAGTAAAAATCTCCGTTTGTCATTACACTGTGTCATCATCAGCATCAACAAACGAAAAAAAAACACACAAAAAAATAGCAGAACTTTTTTTTACTTGCCGCAAAAAAGTAGGCAACACCTTTTGTATTTTCCATCACTTGACAGCTGTAAAAGCCAAAAGCAACTGCAACAACTACAAAAGCCAAAACAGAGCGAGAGAGGAAGAGCTTATAACTGTACTACTAGTAACGGTGAACGATGAACGGTTTTTCGTTTGCTCTCTCTCTCTCTCTTTTCGGTTGTTGTTGTTGTTGTTGACTGTCGTATGCAAATGCGCTTAGCTGTTATTGTTTGCTACTTAAATGCAGATTGCATTCCGCAGCGTTTGCCATTTTTCTGCTGTTGCTGTTGTTGTTGTTGCTGTTGTTGCTGTTGTTGTTGTTGTTGTTGTTAAATGACAATGGGTTTTTGTGCTTTGAGCAATGCGACAAAATGTAACGTTACATTAAAATGATATCTTCAAGTTCACAATATATATACACACACATACATATGTTTCATGTGCATGTATGTGTGTGTGCATGTTTGTGCATGCATATTTTTCATTCATTGATGAACAGTTAAGCATAAAGCTTTATTGCAATTGTCAGCAGATTTTGAAAAGGACTCAAAATGATAAACGAAGGATTTGAGTAAAGCTTCTGAGAAGAAGAAGAAAGAAAGAAGCATTTGTATGGGGAAAAAATCATTAAAATAAAATAATTGCTGAATATTTTACTCGAAATAGAATACAGTTTTTTAATTATTTGTGTAGACACTTTCTTTGCCTCCTTTGGCAACCGCGTGCAACTTCCACAACACCAGCTATACCTATTCTCCATCGCCTGCACACACCCCCTCCCTCCCTCCCCACCACACACACGCGATAAGTTGTCCAAAGTTTGCAACTATTGCCATGAAATACGAAAAGTTTTCTGCTGTCGCTGTTTCTGTTGTTGTTGTCTTTGTTGTTGTTGTTGTAGTTTATAGCACGCGCCGAAAAGCAAGAACAACAACAACTACACGAGTAACAGCGAAAATAAGCAGAAGAGAAGATGAGCAGAAAAAAAAATTGGCAAGTAACGGAACATTTGCTTTATTAAGTAAACTGCTGTGTGTGTGTGTGAGCTGAGAGCATGTGTGTGTGTAAGTGCGAAAGCGTGCACGTGTATGTGTGTGTGTGTGTGTGAATGTATGCGTGCTTTTAATTCACAAAATTCAGCCGCATGACGACGTGTCGCGACGACAGCAGCAGAAGCGTTGCGTTGTTGACGTCGACGCTGGCAGCGCCGCACATGTGCCTCTGTCTCGCACACACACACACACACACACACTTACAATGCGCATGTGTCATGGCAGGCGGGCAGTCAGGCAGTCAGACAGGCAGACAGTGAATAACAGTTATAGTACACATTGTATACGCTGCTGCGCTGCTGCTGCTGCTGCTGATGCTGGGCAGCGCGGCTGACTGACTCAATTGAAACAGAGCAAAATAACTGTGCTTTGCTCAAGCTGGCCCAGCTGGCCTTACGGTTGTTTTCACAGCAGCTGCTTCTGCTGCTGCTGCCGCTCTAAGCACACACACAACCACAAACAACACACAATAACAAATTCACACACATTTTTGCAGCATGATTTGGACAGAGTTCAAAAGTCTACACAAGTCTACACAAAGCAGTCAGCTTTGCCAGCCGGCTTAGCGACTTAAATCGCGCTCTCTCTCTCTCTCTCATTTATCTTCATCTGATTAGCGGTTGTTTGCGTGCTTATTTGTTTTAATGGAGAGAAATAAATACGAACGAATAACTGCACTTTGCAGAATTGGGCCAACTGATCCACGCTTATTGTTGTAGACTTTAATTGATATACATGTATGTACGCATGTATGTATGTGTGTGTGTTCATGCATGTCAAATATGACAAGTCAAGTGCTTCTGCTGTCTGTTTTCATTGTTGTTGTTGTTCGCCTTATGTTTTTGCGGCTGTCTGATTAGCAGTAAAAGTCAAGCAGAGACATTTCGCATGTCACCAAAAAGTGTAGCATACTTTTTTGGGGACCCTGTTAGCAGTTACACTAAGCTTTTGAAAGGCATTTCGAGTTGACGTTTTTGAAGGCAAAACATTTTGTTTCTGTCACATTTTGAAGCGTTTCTCAAAAAGTAGTTCTAAAACAAATTTCAAACAAATAAACTTCTTCAAAATCTTCAAAATAATATTTTATTTAAATTTTATTGATATTTTTATAATCTAACTTTAAAACAACTAATTAATTTACTTAACCCTAACACAAAAATAACTGTTTATCTCATTGTCATGGGGTAAAGTTACTTACCTACACATACATACATATGTAAGCATTGAGTTTTAATTGTATGCCAAAAAAAAAAAAAACAGAAACAGAAAAAAAATGTGTTTCGTTTTGCCAACACAAAGTGCCTTTATAATGTTTTTTTTTGCTTTGTTTTTTTTTTTTGCCGTTGCTTCCATTTGACCGGTCTCCGGAGCATTGCCATTAATTTTTGAGGTTAGAGAGCATTTTAGAAAGCTTTTCTGTTGCCCGACAAATGTATGTATGTGTGTGTGTGTGTACATTTATCTAACTGTCTGTGTGCGTGTGTGTGTGTGTGTGTGTGTGTGCAAGTGCCTCAATGTCTCTCTGTCTATGTGTCAATGTGTGAAATGAGCTTCAAGTAGTCCAACAACAACAACAACAACAACAACAAACCCAAAAGCAAAAGTTAAACAAAAAAAAAGCGAGAAAGAAAGAGAGAGAGAAAGAGAAAAAAACAGACTGACAAGGACGCTCATATGAAAACAAACGCATAATTTAAGCGTAATTGCTGTCATTTTTCATTCAAGTGCGACAAAAAGCGGGTGGCGGAGGGGGGTATGGGTCGTTGGCAACAGAAGGGCGGGGTGGTTGGGTTGTGTGGGGGGGTTTTTAGGACGACTGTGTGTGTGTGAATGTTGAACTGCGATTGCGAATTCCGATTGCGACTGCTGCGAATAAGGTTTGCTCCACTTTTGAGTTGATGTCGCCGCCGCCGCTGCTTGCTCCCCTCCCCTCCACTTGTCACATGTCCCCACCAGAGTGTAGTAGAAACATGCATATACTAGTAGTTGGGGAATATGTGTGTGTGTGTGTGTGTGGGTGTGTTTGTGTGGGTGGTGCTGAGTGTCCGCATCCGGTACTGAAACGCCAATAATTATTTCGCTACTGCTGTTTTTTCGTTTTTCTCTCTCTTCTTTCTTTTATTCATTTGCTTCCGAGTAACGAAACAACGGCAATTGCTCTAAAGCCTTGCTCAAATGATCATCAACTGTTTGATGAAAAGAGATGGCGATGTTATTAACAGAACCGTTAGTTGCAATTAACAGCAATTGCTCGAGCCTTGCTTAAATGATCATCAGCTTTTATGGCGCTGTTATTAACAGAACCGTTAAATGCAATTAACAGCAATTGCTCGAGCCTTGCTTAAATGATCATCAGCTGTTTGGAAAAAGACGGCGATGTTATTAACAGAACTGTTAATTGCAAACAACAGCAATTGCTCGAGCCTTGCAAGACGGCGCTGTTATTAACAGAACCGTTAACAGCAATTGCAGCAAAGCCTTTCTCGAATGATCATCAACTGTTATGGAAAAATGATGGCGCTGTTATTAACAGAACCATGAATTGCACGTTTAGCAGTATTAAAGTAGTATTTTTATGTTAAGCCACTGCTAAGAAGATCTGTTAAGCAAATAAAATGTGTTTCCTTGTGAAGCGATCCAAAATGTTAGAGTATGTTAAGTTCGACTTTGACTGCTGTTAGCTGGTTTCGCGCCCTACCTCCCCCCCTCCCCGTCAAGGCGAGCAGCCTGTGTGCAACATTTGTTTGTTTTACGCCTTGTCTAATCACACTAAGAAGGGGTGAGTGGCGGCGAGAGGGGAGGGCGAGAAAGGGGGGCGGGGACACCTATCAAATGTCAAGTTGTCATCATTGCTGTTTTTTGATTGTTTGATGTTGTTGTTGTTGTTGTTGCACCTTTAGCGCCATTTGTTTGTTTGTGTTGTTTGTGGCATTGTCCCGTCGTTTCTGCCTACCCCCGCCCCGCCCCTTCTCTACCCCACCTCTTGCTGTGGCCATTCGTTTTGGCTGTTTGCCAAGCTCAACTCGAGTTTGAGTTCAGTTCCAGCTTTTTGGGGCGTTTTGTTTGTTAGCTGTGGCAAATTGTTTGTTGCTGTCGCATTTCATGTTCTCTTCTTCTTCTTCTTTTTTTTGTGTGTTTTGTGTGTTGCGCGTGCCACAAGGCTTGCAACAATTGCAACAATTGCACTTTTGCCACTTCAAATCGCCGTCGCCTCAATGTCCCTTCCCCGCTGTCTATAAGTGTGTATGTGTCTATGTGTCTGTGTGTCTGTGTGTGTGTGTGTTAGTGTGTGTGAGCGCTTGCTACCTTTCTGCTAAAAGTCTTCTAATTAGTTCTCAATGGATATTTATATACATTTTGTATGCTGTTAGCCTAATGCCACCCAAACTGTACAATACTGTTAAATCATAAATATGCCGTTAAGCCGAAAAGCTCATTAGCGCTATCAAAATGTACCGTTATGTTTTTGTTTTCTCTTTGTTTTCATTCAAAACTTAAACATTGACAAAAAAGTGAAAACTTCACTTAGTATACTATTAACCATGCCCCATACCCTGCCCCCCCCCCTCCCCTTCAAAACACAAAGGACCAAGAAAAGATGTTTGTTAGGTGCAGAGAAGGGCAGTGGAGGGTGGGGGGTTGGGTTTTGGTTTTAGTCGCACGCATTTGCCACACGAGCATAATTTGTTGTAATTAACATAACGAGGCAAAAGCCCAAGCAATAATGGGCTTGGAAATTCCCACACACACACACACACACATGTACACACACACACATAGGCAACAGGAGGCAACACAAATTGCGATTCCTGCTGTTAAGTAAAAGGAGAAGGGGGGTACAGGGGGAGGAGGGTGCGTTACTTTGGTCGAAGTTGTTTCGCATTTCGTGTATAATTAATTTGTTTTTGGACAGCCTTCAGTCAGAATCCCCCTCGCCCCGCCCCTCCCCCTACCACCTACACACGCACACAACATACACATACCTAAATATGTATGTTCCCAGCCCCACCCCTCTCCCACACACATACACACACACATTGAACATTAAACATTTTGTAGCATTTATGCAAATGACTTTATGAGGCTGAGAGAGAAAAACATTGAAAACTTGAGCACAAGGCCAATTTTCCCCAAGACAAACACACAATGGACATGTATGTGTGTGTGTGGGTGGGTGTGAAAATAATTTTCCATTTCCTTGTTTTTTTTTTTTTTTTTTGGTGAAAAACTTTTTGTTAAGGTGCCAAATTTCACAGACAACAAAAGAATCTTAAATAAAGAAAAAAAAGTGAAATAAATTTTCAAATTGTTAATTAGATCAATTAGTGTTGGCTATATCGAGTGTTTACTGTAAGCACTTTCAACTGAAATAACTGCAATCAAAGTTTTCTCTCTCTGATATTTGCTATGAAATAACTGTTAATCAAAGTTTTACCGTAATACAAATCTCATATTCTCTCTCTTTCTCACTAACAGCAACAAGTTGTCGAACTATCTGGATATGTTATCATACTCGTTGAGAATGCGGAGGGTAAAATTAAATTATATGGCTCACCGTCCGATCGCGATAATCTTGAAGTGGGCGATGAGATACTCGAGGTCAATGGCCTCAGTTTGGACAATATATCGCGGGGCGAAGCCATCCGGCATATACACGATGTAAGTGATCAAAAGATAACTAAAAGCTAACTAAACTTGTTATAATATTATAATATTTTGATTGCAGTGCATCAAATCCTGCACAATTTGTTTACGTGTACGCAAAAAGAATGATTCTCGATTGGGTAAGTGGAAGATTTGCATCTGTTAACATTTTGAATAACATACACATAACATACTGTTAGCGCAATGCTTTTCAAAAGCTATTCAAAACACAATGCCCAGTGACTCTACAACTGCTCTCTCTCTCCCGTTCACCTAATCATTCATTTGCTGTGCTTGTGCTTTGACTTTGGCACTCTTTTGACACTCTCTTGCGGTAGGTGCGCGGTAGGTTTGAGCATCGTGCGCAGCTTTGTTGTTTTCACAATTTGCTTTGTGGTCAGCTCCAAACGCTTTTGACAACGTTCACGCTCTGACGCTCTCTCTCTCCAGTCAGTTGCTGCTTCTGCTTCTGCTGCTGCTGTTTTTGTGCTCTGTGCGCTTGGCTTTGGCTACTAATCACATCAGTTGTGCGGCAACTGTCGCCGTTCGTCGTAGCGTTCGCAGAGTGTGTCGCTCTTTCACATTGCGAATTGCATTCGGTTTTAATTTCTTCGTGTCGTATCGTGTCTCGTGTTTGTCGTGCCGGCTTCCGCGTCGTCGTCGTCGTCTTCCCCGTCCTCACTGTGTTCAAGAGATCGCGCGCGCGCACGCGTTGGCATCTTAGGGCGACTGCGACTATTTGCGTCTGCGCCAGCATCTCAGCATCGTTTCATTGCCATAACGTGTCGTGTTTTTCGGTTGTTTTTCCCCGCTGTGTTTTGTGCATTCTCAATTTTTTTTCTGTTAAATATATTATGGTGTGTCTAATTTGATTTGTGTATACGTATGCAGCATCATTATTATCATCAGCAGCAGCAGCAGCGACAGCTACGTGTTTAAAGTAAGTGTTTACACCAAATGCTTGTCAAACTGTCAAAAACTTACTCTTCTCCCTCCTTCCCCCCCACCGGATCATACGTGTTTGTCAGTCTGCCAGTCTCTCTCTCACTCTGTCTGTCTGTCTGTCAGTCACAGCTGCCAGCTGAGCTACATATGTATGCCTGAGCCATGAATCAGCGGCGACTGAGACAACGACTGAGACAGCGACTGAGACGGCGGCGTCAGCTTTGCGTTTTGCTGTATTTTATTTTAACTGTTATTGTTGGTATTTTTTGTCTGTTGTGTGTTTTTTTTTTGCTGCTTGTTTTTGTTGTGGGCGAAGGGCAGGCGGCAACACTTATGCAATACATTTGTAGGGCAGCCAGCAACAACAACAACAACAACTTTACTCTGTTTTTGTTATTATTTCTTCGTTTTCTGTTCTTCGTTTTTCTGTTTTTGCCGGCAATGTTGACATTTTTCCACTTGAGTTTCAGTTGAAAACTCAAAAAGTTTTACCTACTACAATAAAGAAACTTACATATGCATATGTGTGTGTATGTGTGTGTGTGTGTGTTGATTCAGACTTTACCGCTTTGCTCATGAGCCCATTAACACAGCTGTCAATTTGTATACTCTATGAAAAAGTAGATACATTTATTATTTAGAAACATTTTAATAGTAAAAGCTGTAGTTAAAGCAAAGCCGGATAATACACACACACACATATATAAGCATAAATTGCGAGGCATTATTGGAATGCAATACAACAACAACAACAGCAGCAACAACAAAACAGCAGCGGAAGCAAATCGAAACTAACAATGCTCCCAAAACTAACAAAGCTTGGCTCTCAGCGCCTTTGCGCTCTCTCAGCACACACACACACACATACGAGAGAGAGAGCGAAATTCTTGTTGATTTGACACCTTTGCTTAGTTAGTGATCGCCGCTGCCATTCACATTTCACATTTATGTATATGTACTAGAAAAATGGCACAAAAACAACAACGACAAAGAAGAAGAAATATTAAAACTGGAATATGGCACGGGAAGTGGGCAGTGTGGAAGTGTGGAAAGTGGGTTTTTTACACAGTGGGCACACAGTGTTGTGGGGACGGACAACAGTGGGAGTTGAGAATGAAGTGCTCTGTGCTGCTGAAGTGCCAAAGAGAGTCAACCAACTGGAAACTGTTGTTGCTAACTGTAAGCTTTGAAGAGCAAAAACATTTTCAATAAAAGACAAACGAGCAAAAATGAACAAAAAAAAAAAAAATCAAATAAAACAAAAACTTGGGTAAAAATGTTTTGTAGAAATATGCAAGAAAATCCGCTTATAGTTTAAATGCTATGCAATGCTTACAAAACTGTATGTACGTGTATGTGTATAACGGCAAAACTTCAAAAATACAAAAACAAAAACTAACCTGAAAACGAAACGAGTTTTTATTGGTGTGTTGAAAACAACAACAAAAAAACGAAAATGTGAAACAAATCATAAAAGAGTTTTAAACGCACACACACACACACACACATACATATATACGTACACATAAGCTGTGTGCACACAGTTTGAAACAATTTGCCAAGTGGCTGTCCAACTGCCAGATGTCAGATTTTTTTTTTGTAGGGGGCGTTTTTCATTGTTTGTTGTTATTACTATTGCTGTTGTTGTTTGTTGTTGTTGTTGTTGTTGCTGATAATAAAGTAAGTGGAAACGAAGGCGTAAACATTCTCTACAGTTAAATAACACCATATTATAGATACATAGAGATACTGGATACCGGAAAATGGGAAAAACAGTTGACTAATGCTTCAATTTTACACTGCTTGTCAAAATCAAATCAAAACTGATATGAAATAAGATAAAAGATAAACTCTATAATGTGATTTTGATAAGTTTATTGCGTTTTGAGAGCCAAAATACATAATTATTTTAATTAAATTTCATATTGAATTATATTTGAATATAAGAAAAAATGTTTTTCCAGTTGTTGAAATGTAATTTTTCGATAATATTAATACCAAAATCACAAACTAACAAACTTAATTGTATATATTCGAATGAAGATTACTTTAATTTGATCAGAAATTGATATTTCTTTTGACAAGTAATCCATTCAAAAGCAAATAACTGTAATTGTGTAATCAGATATCTATGAACAATTTTATTTCCTTCGTTTACCGTTAGCTGAGTTTCTTTTCTCCTTAGCTTATACGCTTAAATCCATGAAATGGTTAAGAAATCTTTTTGCTTTGAAATTATTGATAACTTTTCTTATTTCTGATATACACATGTTATCGATAACCGCAAAAACTTTCAGATTTCAATATAGGAACTCCAGATTTAGAGATATGAACAAGTTCATTTCAAATTCTAGTCTTTATACCGGTTTTCGATACACATACATGTTATCGATAACAACAAAAACCTTAAGACTTCAATATAGGAACTCCAGATTTAGAGATATGAACAAGTTCAATTCAACTTCTAGTATTTATATGGGTTTCCGGTACACACACATGTTATCGATAACAAAACAAAATACCTTAAATTTGAAAAACTTTGAAACTTGTCTTCGAAACTTCGATACATAATAATGAAAATCTGTCAAAATTTGCACTTAAATCGTTTAAGTAACATATCAAAGAGATATCAAAGCTTAAAGTTCGGTGTGTCTAGGGTTCTTGTGGATATTTTCTCGTCGAGCTCACTTGAATACAGATTGAATTGGTAAACAACTAAATATGGTTCATAATACATATTATTTACACTCTCTTCCTCTTTCTCTTTCCCCTTTTGTCTCGTTAGTCGTTTACCTGTTATTTGCAGCTTGCTAGTTGTGTGGGTGGAGGGTGACGGGGGGTGGTTGCAAGTGTGTTGTGTGCTGTGTGTTTCCAGAAATCCAATTAAGCACTCGCAACTGCTCGACGAAACTAAAACTGAAACCCAATGTATTATACTGTTTATGGCATAGCCGGAGTAAACATGACAAAGCTCTCATTCAGCATGCTGAGCATGCAACATGCGGACACGTGGCACGTTCAACTAGCGAGCGCTGACAAGTTTTCAAAGCAAAACTTGCTATTGTTGTTGTTGTTGTTGTTTTGCGAAAAACAAAATTGAAACATTGTTCCCTCTTTTTCTCTCTCTATTCGCTGTCTCTTTCTATCTATTCATATTTCACATTTTTTTGGTTTTGGACAAAGTTTTGCCACAAAATGTTGCATATAAATTAGTTGCACGTTAGTGTCATCGACTTTCAACAATTAATTACTTAAAAAGTGCAATTAAATCATAATTATTTTTAAACTGTTGTTGACCTAAAAACCGGAGAGGAAAAATGTTTAGAAAATCATTTTTATACCCTTAAACCATAAAATGGGTAAAAAAAGGGTATAATGATATTTACAAGAGTGTGTAACAGGCAAAAGGAAGCTTTGTTTGCTTCCAATTTTCGAGAACTTTATAGGTTTACGATACACACATGTTATCGATAACAAAAAAATCTTGAATTTCGGAAAACTTGAAAATGGGCATTGAAACTATCAACAAAATAATGAGCAACTGCAAAATTTTTATTAAAATCGGTTCAAAAACACCGGAGATTTGAAACCATCAAGCATTGCTCCGGTAGTTCACGTCTGTCCTTCTGTATGGTCAAGGGTTAAGGGTATCTTTCAGTCGAGCTTACTTTTCCATTCATTGTTGAGATTGAAATGTTGTGTTTTTATTGTTTTGTACTTTAAGCTTTATAAATTGCAAACAAATTTCAATTAAAATATTTCTTTTGTTCGTTTCAATTTCAATAAGCTTATAATATATATATATATATATATATATAATTTTTGATTTTGAAACAAAGAGCTAATCTATTTCACATTAAAAACTCATACAATAAACAACAATAAAAAGTTAAAAAGTTATAGTTTTAGCAATTGATTTTATTTAATGCTTAAAGTGAGTATTAAGAAGGAACTTATTTAATAAAATATGAACAAAGTTTTGAAAGTTTTAAGAATGAATTCTTAAGTTAAAACTTGGTTTTATTTATATTATTTTTGCTAGTTTTCTTAAGGTTCTTATGCTTAAAATTCATCTCTGTCTTTGTCTCCCTCTCTCTCTCTCTCACCTCACTTCCCTCTCTCTTTCTCCCTTTCTCTCTTGCCTGAACTTTGATTTTTTTTTCCTACTTTTTTCCGAAAACTTTTTTTGTTTAAGCTACATTTATATTGTTGCATTATCTTTATGATTTTTTCAATGCGTTCTTTTCTTTTCATATGCATCTCCTCCATTCTCTATCTTTCTCTTTTTCTCCACCTCTCTCCCTCACTCTTTCTGTCTCTCTTTACCATTAGAGACAATCAAACTCGATTCCTTCTTCCCAATCGACTTTTGGGTTTGGTTTTTTTTTTTTTTTTTGTTTTTGGGTCACACTAACATCTCTCTAAGAATTTCTAGTTTTCTCATCTTAAAGAAGTTACTTATTACTTGACTTGTTTGGCTAACACACACACACACACACTTACACACATACATATGTGTGTGTTTGAATAGAGACAAAACGTTAGCATTCCAAAGCGATGAATTTTTTTTTTTCTTGTATTTTTTTCTTCTTTTATTTTGTTGCTGTTTTTGTATAAAATGAAATCAATTGAGAGAGACCAAGATGTTGTGTGTGTGTGGAGAGCAGCACCCAAGAAGAGCGAGACGGAGAGAGACAGTGTGTGTGTGCGAGAGAGAGAGAGAGCGAGTGAGAAAGAGAGAGAGAGAGAGAGCGAGAGCGATAGATAAAAACACATTGCCTTGTCTATTGCCCATGGTCCATGTGCAGGTGTGTGAGAGATGATGAAAGGGAGGTGGGGGTAGGGGTGGGGGCTGCTGCTGCTGCTGCTGGTGCTGCTTGGGGCATAGCTTGAAATCCGGTATGGCAAGTTTTGTTGCTGCTGTTCGCTTAGCTGCCCCAAAGACTCGAAGTCTGTGTTGAGTTTTTGCCTTTTTGCCTTACGATTTTTACACGAGCTCCAAAGATGATGATGATGTGGATGTGGATGATTATGATGATGATGATGATGGATACAATTGAGCGCTTAGTGTAGTGTGAGGGGGGAGGGTGGGTAAAGGCGGGGGCAACCATGTGCTGCGATGTGTAAAAGTCATTGCCTCAAAAGCGAGACCCAAAAGTCTTTAGATACATTTTTTTTTTTTGTTAGTTGGCCATGGAATTGCATGCTGCACACACACGAACAGCAAGAGTGGTGGAGGGGGGGGGGGGGGTGTATATGTTACTGAAACGCAATAGCTTGACCTCCGTTCTCCATCGTGCCTTCCTTCCGGACTGCTGTCCAACTGTGTGTTTTCCTCTTCTGTCTCTGTGTCTCTGCCTCCGTGTGGCACAGCTGATAAGCAGCTGTGAAACTGATGTTGCACACAAACACACACACACACATACATATGTGTGTGTGTGTGAATGCATTCATGGGGATATTGGCAATTGATGTCGAGCATCATTTTCACATCTTCTTCTTCTTTGCCATCTTCTTCTGTCTTTTCCGTAACATTTTCATTTAATATTGCATCAAATGTGAGTAGAAAATCTTTTCAATTCGTTTGGGTTAAACGATTTCCACTCCATTATTTTTTCCTCTTGTGTGTTTTTTCGAACATAAATGAGTATGAAATGGATTTTTTTTACAAGTTTCAATCAAATATTTGAGTTTTCTGCTATAAATGTGTTATCGATAACAGCAAATGCTTAACTTCCAAAATGGTTTTATAGCGGAAAATGTAACGAAAGCTTGCTATAAAGGTGCTATCGATAAAAATAATCAAGTATTGGAGAGTTTTGCTATAAATGTGTTATCGATAACCACAAAATCTTAACTTTAAAAATGGTTTTATAGCGAAATTTGTACAATAAGCTCGTCTAAGCGCTAGGTATAACATGGTTGTGTCAAATTATCGATAGCTTTTCAGTTTTCGATCCACACATATAATCGATAGCAATAAAATCTTGAATTTCGATAACTTTTTGATAGTTTCAATAACATTTTCATTAAGTACCTAAGACCATAGGCAAATTAAGTTCGTTTCGATAACTTTACATGTTATCGATAACAAAAAATATCTTAAATTTGAGTAACTTGAATATAATTTTAGAAACTATAGAAGAAATAATGTATAAAAACTGTGAAATTTTCCATAAAATCAGTTGAATGAATATATTTTCAATTGTTCATTTCAGTTTTCCACTTTAAATGAAAATAAAATTATGTTTTTCCCTAGAAATGCGAACTCAAACATTCATTACATTCTTTTCATAAATTGATAACCTTTGTACGTACGTACTTGAACAAAATTAATTTTTCATTTTGAAATTCATTCAACTGATTTCACTAACAGAGCAACAAAAACTTTGACCCGTTTTATTTGATGTTTATACCATTTGAAGTTCCGAGAAAAAAACCAAACACACAATTTTTCATTACTACGGAGAATGCAATGCGCATTTGCACAAAATTCTGTTAACACACCGGAAAAACATATGTATATATATATATATGTTTTCCAGCATGTGTTTCATCGACATTCCTCACACGCTGTGAATTTTTGTTCCCTTTTACACATTTGTAATTGCGAAAATGGAGAAGATAAATGTTCAATTTGTTTTGGTTCTGATGTGCAATTGTTAGTCAAACGTTTTCTAAATGAAAAATGTCAACACTAATTAGTCATTCCAGGAAATGTTTACCGAATAGACAAAAGCTTTACACAATACGTTTTTAGCTGTAACTTGACCTTTCTGAAGCGTATTCAGAAACGGTTAGGGGGGTGGAGAGAGAAAGAGTGGGGCAAAAAGGGTGCTAATTAAGCAGAACTGAAACTAATATTACAATTTTCGCACACAGGCAAAACATTTAAAAGCGTTGCAATTGAAGTAAGGAACAGTTAATTAAGGAATAGAGTTGCATTTAGCGAGTTCAATTGAACGAATTAGCTAAATAGTTCCATTTAATTAGTTAGTTTCTGCAATATTTAGTTAGTTGCGGTACTTTAGTATGCTTTTTTGGGCAACTCTAATGCAGAATTATGTAAATTTTCAATTGTTGTTCAGTTGAACTAGTTCAATTTGATTATTTACTTCACTCAATTGCTTAGTATCTTTGTCATTTCGTTCATTGAGTCGCTCAAAAGAGAAAACGAACAAAAGAACTACTTTTTTGGGCAACCCTAATATTAATATCCGATCAGAGTTGCACATTGTTGTTCAATTGAACGAATAAGTTATTCAAGCTCAATCAATTGTTCAGTTAGTTCATTTAGTTTGTTCAAAAGAACCAAAAAACACATCAAAAACAAACCAAAGAACCAGAAAACACTTCAAAAATTGTTCAAAAGAACTAGAAAACACTTTATAAAAACGTTCAAAAGAACCAAAAAAAAAATTCCAATCAAAGAATTTCCGTTTCAATTGTGCAAATGTTAAACGAATCGTTATAAATGTAAGGTATTGCAACTGGTAAGCGATGAGTAATGTGTGAAAGGTAACGCTGATTGCAATTGGCGACGTCACAACAACAACAATAACAACAACAAAAAGAACAACAAACGAGTCATTGTAATAAGTAAAAGAAGTGTCGGAACAGAAGTAAAAGCATGTGTGTGAGGCAATCAAGCAAACAAATAAATAAACAAACGTGAGACAATGCACACCTGAGCAATATATTAACAACAACAACAACAGTAACATTAACAGCAACTGCAAGAACAACAGTAACAGCAACTGCAAGAACAACTACAAGAACAACACCAGTGACAAAATGAAACAAGCAGCAAAAAGGGAGTCAAAAATAAAAACACACACACACACACAAACACTTACTGTAAACTGTATATACTGTAAAAATGCCAATAAGAACGCTTGACGGCAATCATCATCATCATGTTCATTATGATCATCATCGTCATCATCAAAGAGTAAAAGCACACACACTAACTGTTAACAACAACACTTAACGATAATCATCATCATGATCTTCATCATCATCATCAAAAGTAAAAACACACACACTAACTGTAAACTGTATACTGTAACAGAACGCTTGACGGCAATCATCATCATCATGTTCATTATGGTCATCAACTGCAAGAACAACAACAACAGTGACAAAACAGCAACTGCAAGAACAAGAACAACAACAACAATGGTAACAGCAACTGCAAGAACAACAACAACAACAGTGACAAAAAGAAACAAGCAGAAAAGGGATTCCAAATTAAAAGCACATACTAACTGTAAACTGTAAACGGTATACTGTAAAAATGACAACAACAACACTTGACGACAATCATCACCAACATCATCATCATAATCATCATCATCATCATCTTCTTCTTCATCTTCATCATCATCGTCTTCATGATCATTACCATCAGGGTTTGTCGTCATCGTCAGCTCGAAAATGAATTCAATTTTAAAGTTGCAAGTGCTTCAAAGGTAAACACATGCACATCCCTCAACGCCCCGTCCACCCCCTCTTACCTATCTTCGCTACACTTCTTCTTCTTCTTGTCAGAGTACTTTTACACATGCATACACACACACATACACACGTATACAGCAGTAGTAGTAGTACTATATTATAAAGGCATTTTAAACTGCGGCAAAGCGTCCATCAGGCAATCAAGCAGTTGACGTAGCAGCCCCCGCACCCCCCTCCTCACCCAACCCCGTCCATGCCAAGCACCTGTTCAACCCATTCATGTGTCAGAGCAAAGCACAATGGCTAACAATTAAAAAATTTATTGTTTACCTTCTCACTGTGTGTGTGTGAGAGTGTATGTGTGTGTGTGTGTGTGTGTGTGGCCGAATGCCTGCTGGCTGGCTGCCTGCCTGACTGATAAGCGACGACTGATAACAGCACTCAACACACTTGACGTATGAGTAATATTTATATATGTAAACACAAACACACACATATGCACACACACACATGCATACAAAAATGAGAAGTCTGACAATCAAATTAAATCAGTTTGACACACATTTCATATATTATAATTGTTTATATATGGATATATGAAAAGTATGGCATTTAGTTTGTGAAAAGAGTGTGTATATATGTGTGTGTGTATGTATGTGTGTGTGTGTATGTATGTATGTATGTATGTTTGTGTGTTTATGTAAGTGTGTGTGTAAAAGAAAGAGTTTTTTTTTTTCGTTTTTTAATTTAATAGGTTTTGCCAATTAGTCAAGTTGAATGAGCAAATAGAACGCAACTTGGCTGCTGGCCGCTAGGGGGCGCCACACACACACAAACATACACATGCACACATACACTCACAAGGGAAAAGGCCAGACCCTAACTCAATTTCAAAAAGAACTCAACTTAAAAGCAAACTTATTAAAGTCATTATAGTGTGTTTTACATTTTCAAAGCCTTTTTAAAATGCTTTTTTACTTAGTTATCGACTTTTGTACAATATCGATTGGCGACTCTATCAAATTATCATCTGTTGCTTTGAATCATGAAACTTAAAAGAATACGAAAAACTATAAAAATACGAAAAATGCATGAAAACTTTACATTTTCAAAAGGCTTTTTTCATGGTTTTTACTTAGTTATCGACTTTTGTATAATTTCGATAGGCGATTCTGTCGAATTATCATCGATTTCTTTGAAACATGAATCTTAAAAGAATAGGAAAAAACTATAAAATACGAAAAATTCATAAAACCTTTAAGAAAAAATCAATAAAAATCGATAATTATCGATTATTTACTGTATTTAACAACATCGATAAGCGATTCTATCGAATTATCATCTATTTCTTCAAAACATGAAACTTATAAGAATAAGAAAAACTATAAAATACGACAAATAAATAAAACCTTTAAGAAAAAATCAATAAAAATCGATAATTATCGATTATTTACTGTATTTCACAAGGCCCAGCAGCTATTTTACCTTATTTTAATCTCCTCTTTATAATAATAAACTTGCGCCTATCTGAGTTTAAATGATTTAACTAGTACAATGTCTGATTAGCAAAGAGAGAGAGAGGGGGAACAACAACAAGAGAGATGGAGAGAGACGAGAAATAGAAGAAAGAGCTAATGGGGGGGAAGGGGAGTGGCTTATACATATATATTTACTTAAGCGTTATCTATGCGCATAAAGCACAAAACAAATAAATCTGTCGCAAATACAACAACAACACAAAAAAAAAACCAAAAGAAAAAGAACGTAAAAATAATAATCATAACAACAAAAAGAGAAAAACACCTAAATTAAAGAGTTTGAGCGACAAATAAATACACTTCTACTTCTACTTCTATTTGTTTATGAATAGAAAAGGTGTTTTATTACCAGGGTAGAAGAAGAAGACGACATGAACAATTCAGTAAACACTACACTATAGTGAACATTTAATAAGAATGTTCGGCCAAACATCTTTTCAAGCGTTGCAGAAAGAACGTCAAACCATTCAATCGATTTCAATTAATGATCAAGCTTTGAAAAATCGATTAATCGATTCATTTTAACTTACTTACTTTCACTTGCCAACTTCGAGAACTAAATTTAAGCTATGCACAAACATCGATAGGCTTTACAATCGATTAAAATCAATGTTCATGCTTCGAAATATCAATTAATCGATTTATTTGAACTAAATATTGTCTAACTTTCACTTGATGACTTCGAGAACTAAATTTAAGCGATGCACAAACATCGACAGGCTTTACAATCGATTTAAATCAATGATCAAGTATCGAGTTATCGATTAACCGATTCATTTTTGGCTAAATATTTTTTAACTTTCACTTGACCACTTCGAGAACTAAATTTTCAACTTAATCGATCAAAAGCCAATCGATTATTTACGAACAACTCAAAACGTTTATCGTTTTATCGTTTATCGATAGTACTTGCATTCGTTTTAGCAGCGCCAAACAAAGTTTTACGCATAGTTTGTCACAGAATTCAATTACCCGCTGTAAGTGTATCAAAAGCACAGAGCAGAGAGACACGAGCATTTAATGCGGATTACGTGAGACATTAAAACCGTAACACACACACACACACACACACACATAGATATTTTCGACGACTTTCTTATGACAAATGCGAAAGTCAAAAACGGGAACACAAAAACACACAAAAAATTTGCATGTTTCACTTTCCATTTTAACCGTTAAACCAAAAAACAAACACAAAAAAAAAAACAGAAAAACACAAAAAGCCATCAATATGTATGGCACATATTGGTACATATGCTAATTAAATGTTTACACAACTATTATACAATCGAAACCAAAAAAAAAAAAACCGTAAAAAAAACCAAAAATATGAAAAGCGAGTGAATTGAATTCTAAGCTCAAAAACATAAAAAACCGCTAAACATTTTTTTGGTTTTTTAATATAAAAATAACATAAATATATAGCGGGCGGTGGTCATGAGCAGGGCCAAAGCCACCAGCCTCCCCCCCCCCCTTGCACCCCTTACTTAGTCACACACATACAGACAGAGCAGAGAGCTAGCCTCGGAAATGCGATACATCATTTTGCGGTTACATAACCCGCGCACATGCTACGTAGATAAAATAAAGAAGAAGAAGAATAACACACACACACACACACACACACAAAGAGAAGAAGACAAAGCGAACAAACAACAACAACAACAAGAAAGAGTAAAGATAAAGCAAAGTATATATACGGAGAATAAAAACAAAAATCTTGTGCAGCACCCAAAACGAGTTTCACAGCAACAACAACAACAGAAACAACAACAACAACAAAGCTGATGCTGAAACGAAACACGAAAAAAAATAAATGGCTAAACAAACAGTAACAACAACAACAACAGCAACAACAACAACAACAACAACAGCAAAAGAAACAGAACTGCAAAAGATGATGAAAACTTCTCCATTTTCTTCTTTGCGCATGTTCAACGCTGACGTCACAATGTAACCAAAACTCCCGTTGCTTGAAAACGAAGACGGTATAACGGTATCTTTTTTGTTCCAAACTGTGTGTGACAGTGGGTCAAGTTTACGAAATTTAAGAAAAAATAACAAGTAAAATGGGTCTTGTCGAGTAAGCTCGACTAGAAGATACCCTAAACCCTTAACCTTACGCATATAATCATGCCTGGTCTATTCGGTTAATGCATGATCACTTTAACTTTAATTTTCAAACTTCAATATCTTCATGTATTTTTTAACTAATTTTACAGGTTTTCATTCATTTCGTGTATAATTTCTAAAGTTTTGTTATCGATAACACGTATATATCGAAAACGTGAAATCTTATCAACAACGTGATTTTCTGTCTATAAAGTCTTTCACACTAACTGTGATCGACGAGTTTGTACAGACATATAGATGACTATTGATGCTGATCATGAATATATATGTATGTATATACTTTATAGGGTCAGGGCTTATACACACAAATGTTATAATAAATACCTCAAAATGTCACTTCAACACATTTACCCACTCAAATACCGCAATTTCACTTAACAGAATGTAATTGTATGCAAAATGTAACTTAACAGAATGTAATTGTATGTAAAATGTTACTTAACATAATGTAATTCGCCATAGATCACATTGATCATCTGCTGTTTGTTAACAGCTTCCACTGTTAATCTAACATCGATTAGACATACTGTTATCTCTCTGCTAATGCTAATGCACTGTTAATAAAAGCTGTTAGCTAATAAGAAACCTATTCATAATATTCAGACACGATTGTAGTATACACGATTATAGCTTATGCATAAAGAACAATAGCTTAAAATAAAAGTGTTTAAATGAAATTACATATTCCATATACTACATAGACAAAGATAGTTAAGTATATATCCGCGAAACGCCCCTCAAATATGCATTTTAACATGTTTGTCGCGTTTTTTAATAATGGGAAAAAACGATCAACAACAACAAAAAGAACAATAGCTAAATTCAAAACGCAATAAAGATAACAGAAAAGATGTGCATGCATTAAAAATTCAGTCTCGAAAGGGGAGGAAAACAATTTTAAAATACCAAAAATTTTTGCTGCAAAAAAAACTTAAAATTTACTTGCATTATGACATGGTTATAATTATTTAATGGCCAATTATGGCACGACATGACAAATAGTTTCACATATCACGTATGCGACACGTGAGCCACAGAGAGAGAGAGGTTTGTGGCAAGGTGTGGGGTGGTGGGGGAGGGGGAGAGGTGTTGAAATATAAATAGTCACAAATAGTCACAACAAACTAATTATATATACAAATGTACAATTCAACACAACATTATTTAATTACAATCATCATTTTAATTGCAAATGACAAACGAAATGAAAACCGATTAAAGGGAATCAAATCAAAAAAAATAAAACAGAAAAAAAAAACATTTTTTCAAATCAAATTACAATAATGAAAAATGAAATGAAAAGTAAAATGAACAAAAAGCTAAATGAATCAAACGAATAATCAAAGAAAATTAACTTTTTGTTAGAAATCAAGTTTGGATTACTCTGAAGATTTTGTTCTTCGGATAGATTTGTGTAAGAAGAAGAAGAAAGAGGCTTCCATTAAAATGATGTTTGGTATAGTTTCAACAAAGCTAAGCAACTAAAATTGACCTAAACAAGTAAGAAGGCTCTAGAAAATACCCTTAACCCTTGACCACACAGACGGACGGACATGAACTACCGGACCAATACTTGAAGGTTACATATCTCCGGTTTTTCTCAACCGATTTTAATAGAAATTTCACAGATGTTCATTATTTTGTTAATAGTTACAATCCTCATTTTCCAGTTTTAGAAATTAAAGATTTATTTGTTATCGATTACATGTGTTTATCGTAAACCGGAAAAGTTATCGAAAATTTGTTTAAAAAAACTGTCTATGCCTAGGGATTAGGAGAGCTCATATCCAAAATCTCGAGTCTCTAGCTTTTGTAGTTCCGGAGATCGACATATATCGACTATATCGACTCGGCTGTTGAAGCTGATCAATAATATATATACTTTTTGGGTTTGGAGAAGTTTTCTTCTGCCTGTTACATACTTTTGCACAAAACCAGTTTATCCTTTTTTACCCATTTAGTGGGTTAAGGGTATAAAAATGACCGAAATTCAGAATTCACAGACTGATTTGAGAAATTATTGCAAGTTGAAGAGTCAAAAGCATTTCAATGCAAAACGTTGGCATTTCATTGGCAGCAAATGCTTCTGCTGCTAACTGAATGCTGCTGCTGAATGATTGAACGAATGATTGACTGATTGAATGAGAATGTCTTTGTCAGTCAGTTGAGGAAATATGCTTTGACCGAAAGTTAACGTCGGTGAAATCAAACAACTTTTTTGGTTTTTGTCTTGACAATAAACAAAAATGACTTTTATTAGTGCTTAATTGAAGTTTATGAACATTTTTGTGTATTTTCTCGTTTTTAGTTTTTATAAGTTAAACCATTTTTGTGTGAAGACATTTCCGAGGCATTTTCACATTGTTTAGGGGTTTTTTTTATGTATTTTGTTATTGCTTTATTAAGTATAAGAGTAATTAAGTATTAAAAGTGAAACCACAAGTGTTGTAAAGTACGAAAATACCCGAAAAATGAAAGTTAACCTAAAAATGAAGAACCAAATGTGTAAAACATATTTGAAGACATTAATATATATAATATAATACTCTAAAGCTTTCTTCATCTTTTACATACTTTAACACAAAAACATTATACCCTTTTTTGTGACCATTTAATGGGTTCAGGGTATGAGAAATAGAAAACCTTAACTGTCCAATTTGGGTTTCCATGTACGCACACTTTGTAGTCGATAATGTTAATAATAACGATAACGATGATGCTGATAATGATGATGATGGATGATGGATTCTTCAATTTTAGCCCAAAGCGGCGGCGAGTACCGCAATATATCCATTGCATCTATCCATTTATCCCCTCAGCGCCGTTAAATGCTAATTAAGGTTAATAATACGGCACCAATGGATGGACACAATGGATGGGTTGCAATGCTAACAAGAGGGAGAGAGGACAGACACACAGGACTCTCTGACAGGGACAAAAGGTGGTCAATGCACTGGGCAAATACTGACTATAGTACACTTGGAGAAATTTTGACTTTAGGTTTCTTTTTATTAAGTCGGAAATCGAAATCTATCGAAATCTTTGGGATTCTTCATGAAAAACATTTGTGAAATACTTTTTTAACACATATACCTTAACTTATTTCAACTAGGAAGTTCAACTAAACCACTAACTGACTGATTACTATCAAAGACAAGACCCGAACCCTTCAAGCTACATAAATGAAATTTTGTCAAAAGTTTGCTTTTAAGCTAAAAGTTTGTACTAAAAAAAGTTTATGCAAAAATTCGTTAAGGAAATTTGGGAAATTCAGAAAAAACAAACTTATTTCCTGGGAAAATATGCCCTTAACTTGGTTTAGACCCCTTTTTTTTGGGCAGTGTAACCACTTGATGTGCAACTGAGCTGAATTGCGTTCACGCGACTGTCAAGGCGTGTCATGTGTAAATAAAGGCGTGCCACACACACACACACACACACACACATACATACTCGCACACACACACACACAAATGAGATTAAAAGTCAGCTGCTGCTGCTGTTGCTTGGATATATGAAGGTTCAACGACATATGACGACGACAAACGCAATGGCGCCTAATTGGATTTGCAACAGCGAGTGGATGGCAATGTTGCCATAGGGCCGATACACCACACAGCCTGCCACGAGAGAGAGAGAGAGTAGGGGAGAGAGAGAAAGGTTTCAGTTTTTCTCTCTCTCTCTTTTACTTTTTATCGCCCTCTTTGTGTTAGCTGCCACTTTTGGGGCTTAATCAACAGCGCCCCCCAAAAAACTAACAAGCACAAGAACTGACTGGATTTTCTTAAAGTGGTTCGACTAGGTGATACCCCGCTTTTTCCTTTTTCGGGGAATGAACAAATATTGGAGTTGAGTTAAATACTTTTTTCGTTATTTATTGTTAAAACTTTAGAATGTTTGAAAATCTTAATAATTGGGATGAAAAAATAAGCTGAAAATTTTATTTTTGTACCAAAAAAATACCAAACATTTTTTTGGAAAACAAATTTTATGCGAAAATGGAATTATTTTTGGTTGATCTTTTTGTCAACACTTAAATTTGCAGTTTTTGCGTGATTGTTATTGAATTTAAACAAAAAAAATATATTTTTTGGTCTCAAAAATAGCTAAAAAGTAAAAAAAAATACTTTTATAAAAAAAAAAGTTAAATAATATACTTAAATATAGAAGTTCTCGCTCTCTCTGTCTCTCTCTCTTAATTCTTGCCACACATTTGAACTAATATACCTTTTTACGCTCTTAATTGCTGTACAGGGTATTGAAAGTTTAATGAAAATGGGTCGAGGTCTGGCCAAAAAGATGTCGCCGTTGACAGGCAGCAAGCGAATTTTGAGCACTCGAACACACACATACACTCACACACACATACATATACACAACACATTTCAATTTCCAAATGATAGTTGTTAAAGTTGACAATTCCTTCGACGGTTTTCTAGCTAGACTCGTTATAAAATCCCAAAATTAAGCACAACAACAAGAAGTAAAAGAAGTTGGAAGTAAAAAGTAGACAAGTAAGAAGGCTCAAGTCGAGTTAGCTTGACTAGAAGATACCCTTAATCCTTGACCATACTGAAGGACGAACGTGAACTACCGGACCAATACTTCAAGACTTCATATCTCCGGTGTTTTTTAACCGATTTCAATACAAATTTCACAGATGTTCATTGTTTTGTTAATAGTTTTAATCCTCATTTTTAAGTTTTCGATATTCAAGATTTTTTGTTATCGATTCCATGTGTATATCGTAAACCAGAAAAGTTATCGAAAATTTAAAAGAAACTTGCTATGCTTAGGGATTAAAAGAGCTCATATCTAAAGTCTCTAGCTTTTGTAGTTCCTGAGATCGACGCGTTCAGACATACCGGACAGACGGACCCTTCAATGGGTTAAGGGTATAATAGGGAAAACCGGCATAAATATACCATGGAATAGACATTTCTTCTTTTTGCTACTGCTTTTTGTCTTTCCATCTATATACATTTATCTCGTCTCTGTCTCTGTCTCTGTGAATAAATTGAGAATGCATTCGTAAATCATCATCAACTTAATTTAGCTTATTGCCTTATTTCTTCGTCGTCGTCGTCGTCGTCGTCCTCGCCCCCGCTCCGTCCGTCCACCCACACACAAGAATTTGCGACTGGTAACCAAGCAATTAAAATTTAACAGCCGTCTAAGCAAAAAGCAAAAGAAGACATCTTTTGTGACTAACTAAGACGACTGAGACTGCGACTGGGACTACGACTACGACTATGACTTTAATGCTTTTTGTTTGCACAAAACGTAACTAATTAAATGTTGAACTTTGATCGCAAAATGTTAAGAAAAGCGCACAATTAATTAGGGATTTAACTTGGACTAGGAACGGAGAGGCAATGGCAAAGGCAATGACAAAAGCAAAAGGAAAAGCAAAAGCTTTGTCGAAAATCAAGCAATTAATTTTGATAAATACATTTTATCATTTATTGATTGAGGTTGTTTTTGGGTGTCTTATGTAGGCTTATCATTTGATTATTGTAGAACTCTGTAATAAGCATTATAAACTTAACTTGAATCAAGTACAAATCGTTTTTAAGTGAGATTAAACCATCTTCATTTAAGTTTTACTCTTTTTGCCTCTGTTTCAAATCTAATCTTGTTTTAAAAGGAATTTCCTTAAGTTGAGTATAAAATCAAGTACAAAAATTCTTTAAATGAGATTAAACCATCTTCATTTAAGTTTTACTCAAGTGGAAATGGAAAAGGAAGAACACATTTTGGCTATTCTTTAAATCGAATCTTGTTTTAATAAGAATTTCTTTAAATCAAGAACAAATAGTCTTTAATTAAGATTAATTCATCTTGATTTAAGTTTAACTTTACTGGAAACGTTCAAAAAAACCCGACCTAAAACATTTATAACATTTTTTCGCTTATGCGAAATCAAAACTAATCTTGTTTTAAGAAAAATTACTTTAAATTAAGTATAAAATACTTAGATCAAGTACAAAACGTTTTTATATATATAAGAAAAACGCACATTAGACTCTATTGTAATCTAGAAAAAACTTCATTTGAATAAATGAAAGCTTATAACTTGTCTTTAAATAAGAGAAACTCAACTTAAATTAAGTTAAACTTTACTAAAAGTAACCATAATCAAGTTCAAATTGTCTTTAAAGAAGAAAAACTCACATTAGACTCTATTGTAGTATTGATTTAATAATTATTATCTTAAAGTAAGATTAAAATACTTAAATCAAGCATAAATTGTCTTTAAATTGGAAAATAAACGCATCAAACTCTACTCTAATCAAGAAAAAAACTCCATTTAACTAAAGTACAATATATAAATAATCTTTAAATAGAAGAAAAAGTTGAACTTAACAAAAAACAAGGAAAAACTTAAGACTAAGCTTAATTAAATTCTTTTTTCTTTTGTTTGTTGTTTGTTTTGTTTTCAATTTTGTTTCTTATTTGATTGTTAGACAGATATTCTCTTAAAAGAGATTAACTTTATTTCTCATCTTCAAGTATTATTGACATCAAATGAAATGAAATTGAGCCATCGAATAAAGTACAAAATAACCGTGTAATAAGTTAATTTATATACACTTTAATATAAGTCGCGTCGCGTATATATCTTCGTATTCGGTATTCGATTTTCCAGCTGATTAAATCAAGACTTACGCATTTATGTATGCAAATATGTGTCAGTGTGATACCCGTATATATCCCCAAAAGAGGATGCGAATCGGCACAGGAAATGAAATGGAAATGGAGATTGAAGATGGGAATTTGTAGAGATGGTAATGAATAGAGATGGGGAATGTGGAGATGGAAATGGAAATGTGGAAATGGAAATGACCACAATTTGGCATTTGGCTATGCATATATCCCATCTCCATATCCATTTCCACTCAATCGGTTCGCAATGCAAAAACCAAATGAATAATCATATGAGAGAGTACTCAAACTGTAATCAACTCTCATTCTCTGTCTCTGTCTCTGTCTCTCTCTTTGTTTTTTGCATTCTCTCTTGAGATTACAATATGAATAATACTTCAGTTGGAGCGTTCAGAGTGTTTTCTCTCTATATATGTAAAATCATATTAAGCTCCGAACACACACACACACACCAACACACAGAAACACATAGTTTGAACGTCAAAACGGGAACAGGAAATTCCTTATTAATGAATATCTTTCTCCGCCAGCCAACACTCTCTCTCTCTCTCTCTCTCACACACACACAGAGACTCGTCATTAATAATTAATACTTCAATATTCGATGACAAGTACAAAGATTATCTTAGTTCATTTACGGTAGTAATTGAGTTGTCTAAGCCAAATTAAATTGTGTAAAATACTCAATGGAAAGTGTTCAAAGTATATTATAACCATATATATTTTGTTTACGTCAATGTGAAGAGAAACCTTTTTTCGTCTGACTTTTCCCATTGTTTTCATATTCTAGCCTAATAAATATTTATGAACTACAGCGAAAACCCAAAAAAAATGGCTAAAAATTGTTATTTTTTGTGACTGATGAACGCAATTTCATGCTATTGGGATAATCGATAATCGATAACCGATAGCTCATAAAAAGACACAACTTTTTAGGAGTTAAGCTTAAATATACATTAACCTTCACACTAATTATTGATACATAAATAGTTGAATCACAAATTATCGATATATTTGTTATCGATTAATGTTTTTTTTTAGCGATTTAATGAAACAAAGTGTTAAAAGTGTTTCGTTGTACTTCTGACTAAACCCATGCAGCCAAAATGTCGATTAGTACATACGGTGTGAATATCGATTTTTATCGATTAATGTTTTTTCTTATCAATTTAATGAAATAAAGTGTTAAAATGTTCGTTGTAGTCCTGAGTAAATAACTATCACAGCCAGCAGCCAAAATGTCGATTAGTACACAAGGTTTGAATATGGATTTTTATCGATTTATCGATAGTATCTAATTATGTGTAATATTACAGATTTAAATGTAGAATTCTCATCATTAATAAGCTGTTACGCGAACATTATGTGCCAAAAGAGTAGCTGCAAGTCGTTTACTCTTCTTCTTTCCATTCTACGACCAAAGCACGCAAAACGTGCGCATTATTGTTGTTGTAGTTGTTCTAGTTGTTGTTGTTGGCTGTAGCATGCTACATCCTGCTGCTCTTGTGGTTGACGGTTGGCGGTTGGCGGTTGCCTGGCTGGCGTTTGGTTAGCTGACAGCAACAGCATCTCCCATAAATCATTTTCCATTTCCCATTCACACACTCTCTAACTGTCTCCCTCTAACTGTCTCTCTCTCTTTCTCTCGTTATAGCTTGGGATATTGGGAACTCGGTGCAGGACGCGTTTGTCATTGCCGTCGAGGAGCACGCTAGGGAACGTCTACAACGATTGGCGGCCCTCAATCGTGTTACGCCCGTGGATATAACACAGCTGTCCAGAAAGGTAAATATTTTAGCTGGAAAAAACCAACAAAAAACAAAAGAAAAACTTTAAAAATACATTTGGGTATATATCGAAATCTGAATGAATTTCGAGTAACCAAAACTTGCATATTTTGGCAAAATGTCAAAAAATATAATTTATATAACATTTTCAGCCGTTTTTAGCTAGTTTTAGCGTTTTTTTTTTAAGAGAATACTTATATTATATTATAATAAATGAATAAAACCATTTAATCAATGTCGAATGGAACTTTTTTCACCCATTTTTAGCTTTGAGTACAGTTTTCATCAGAATTATTAGACAAAGACTGAAGAATAGATAAGACTTAATCTAACAAATATGCCGTTGTATAGGGCAAAGCATATATTAACTCAATTTACCTATGCTTCAGAAGAGGACATGAAAAACCGGTTTGTTTTTAATATTTTATATATATATATATATATATATATATTTTATACCCTTAACCCATGAAATGGGCAAAGAAAGGGTATATTGGTTATGCGCAAAAATATTTAACAGGCAAAAGGAAGCTTCTCCGAAATTTTCGATAACTTTTACGATATACACATGGAATCGATAACAAAAAAATCTTGAATATGAAAAAACTCGAAAATGGGGATTGAAACAATTTACAAAATAATCAGCATCAGAGAAATTTTTATTAAAATCGGTCAAGAAACACCAGAGATATGAAACCATCAAGCATTGGTCCGGTAGTTCATGTCCGTCCGACTGTATGGTCAAGGGTTAAGGGTATCTTCTAGTCGAGTTTACTCGACTTTTTATTATTTTGTTCAACCCCGGAGAGAGAAAACTTTTTTCGAACAACAACCCGCGACACAACAAAAAAAATGAGTTGAATTTTCAATGAAATTTTACAGTTTTTCTGCAGTTTTTCTGCATTTTTTATAACTCGCAAGCAAAAACAAGTGAACATACCTAGAACAGACCTAGTTGTCATTATTAATGCCACTCGGCTTAAACCGTAACACGTTTAAGCCTTGCCGCAAATGGAATTAATACTTTAAAAATGCATTCATGTAAAGTGGAATGGAAAATGGAAAAAGTCGTAAAGTTAATTAGAAATTCCGAAAAACTTACTCACAAGGTGAAAAAAAAAGAACCTTAAAACAAATAACAACAAAAAATAGCGAAACAATCGTTGCATAACCTTAACGAACGAAAAAAATACCATTACACAGGAACTAAGAGATGGGAAACACACAACGAGTGAGTGCGAGAGAGACAAAAAAATTGACAGTAAGCAACGGAATCAAAAACAAACAAAAAACTTAAGAAAACCAACAACAGAAAGATATATATCCTGAATGAGAACTTAATTTTGAATTAAATCGTTTCAGTTTTAGTAGTATGTCTATCAAAACAAAACAATCGATAAGTTATCGATTTGTTGCTTTTTGAGATTAATTATTATTTTCTTGATACCAGCAACAAAAACATAATTCTGAATTCAATCGTTTCAATTCATAGTCTTTCTAGCAAAACAAGACAATCGATAAGTAATCGATTTGTGCAGTACTCCTTCCGGAACTTTATTTCCTTCGCCTACATAAATATATATACAATATATCAGACTTAAGATTATCTATAAAGTTTTAGATAGATTTTAGCTTAGAACCTAAGCTATCGATAACTTAAGAACAAACGGCTTGAGCTCTTTTGCTTTACATCTAACTTGATAAGCTCATTATCTCAATGCGATTTTCAGTTATAAAAGTTAAATAGTTATTGATAGCTCATTTAACATTTTTCCCACAATAAATAATTGCCTACAAATCGAAATCGATAAAAATGATGAGTAACACGCATCGCATTTCCCAACACAACCCAACAATCAATCAATTGCAAACTGTTCATGATTTATGTCAAACCCTAAAGTATCTTGCGTCAAATTACAGCGACTAAGTCTAATCAACATGATGTCCAGTTCGATTCGATTCGGTTTGTTTCGGTTCGATTCGGTTTGGTTCGGTTTAGGTTCGGTTCAGTTCGGTCAATCGGTTATTGCTGCTAGCCCAGACCACATGATTATAAGTGCGATAAGTGTTTAAGTGCAATACCGAATCGACTGACTAGTAAACGCAGATCCATAGAGGAATTCATCCTGTTGCCCACACTTGCCACTTTCCCACTTGCCACTTGCCACACGCATTGGTTTCACAGAGGATAGACACACACACATACACACACACGCACTCTACATCCAACAACACACACTGCGTAATACCGGAGCCAACAACTGACTGACTTGTCCTGACTGTCAATAATCCGATAAATGTGCATGAGCAAAAAATGAATGTACGCACAGATTGGATTACAGGGACCGACTAGCGAGATACCCCTTGAACTTGAAACTTTAACTAACTTTGGATAAACACGCAAGAAGCACCAAACTAATAGATTTTTATCGATATTATCAAGCTATCGATATACAAAAGGCATTGGATTAAAGTTCTATCATTTAAAGTTCATTTTTTGGATTACTTTTTTCGATTCATTTCAATATTTCCCGTTATAGTAAGTGTAAACTATCGATAATCATCTATTATCAAGCTATCGATATACAACAAGAATTTGCTTAGACTTTAATTATTTCTAGCTCAATTTTGATTACTTTTTTGCGATTCTATTCAATATTATGTTTATGGGAAGTGTAAACTATAGTATAGTATATATAGTAAACTATATAGTAAGTGTTAACTATCGATAATCATCGACTATCAAGCTGTCGATATACTAAATGAATTTGCCTAAACTGAACTTTTTTGCGATTCAATTCAATATTCCGTTTGCAATCTGACAAACTTTTTAATGGGTATCAAAAACTGAATGAATGAAACGTTCTACGTTGATGACAACACAACTACAGAGACGTGAGCAGAGAGTAGGTGAACAGAGACAGACCGAAACAGAGCGAGAGGGAAGAGGATTGAAGTGGAGGCTTGGTGGGTGTAAGGCAAAAGTATGGCAAAAGTGAAACCGAGAGGATGGATGGATGCGATGCGATGAGAGAGGTTTTCGTTTGAATATTTGTGGGTCTCTTGTTGTTGCTGTTGTTGTTGGTCTCTCTTTCAGGCTCGAGGCGGGGCAGGGGCGGTGCGGGGTGTCGCTCAGGCTCTCAGAATCGTGTTTTGAGTTTCAGTTTGAGTTTGAGTTTGAGGTTTTATGCGTATGAATGGATTCGGTGGCGGCGGGGAGAGGGGTTTGAGAGTCACACAAGTGGGAAATGTTCACGAAGCGTTAAGCATTTTGTTTACGGAACCGGGTCAATATACTCTGTATGTGTATGCGTGTGTATGCGTGTGTGTGTGTGTGTGTGTATGTATCTTGTGCGTCTCTCTATCTATTGTATCTGATGTGTAGTTATTGATATGTCATATAATATATATATATATATATTATAGGTATTCACTGTAAAGAGACTTATTTACATATTACATTTGTCACTATACAATTACAGTTTGACAGCAACTGATAGGGTGCGGTTCTCGGTTTTTTTCTTTTTGTGTTGTTGCCAACAAGTCAACGCTTTTGTCGTCGTCCCACACAACCAGACATAGCTAACACCTACGCACAGCATTTAACCAGAAAAAGGTGTACACACTGTCTGTCTCTGTGTGTACAGTAAACACATGATATGTGGAAACAAAAGTCAAAGTCAAAGTTTTAAGTTTTTGATTTTGATATTATAGAAAATTTGATTTCTTATCTTTTATTGATTGATTATTATTTATATTGTGTTCCTTATTGCCGGTATTTACTGTATATATTTTAATAATGCATATTTCATTAGAGACAGAGAGTACAAAGCCCAAGGTCTGAGGCGCATGTTTATGCTTGGATTAATTTTGTTTGAGGCTTTATTTAAATGAATTTTGATTGATTTGCATATAAGCACGAACAAAAGCCGCCGTCGTCTTTTCTTTCTTTTTGTGTCATCCATTGTTTATTTAAAACCAAAAAAGTATAATACAACAACAACAACAATGACAGGGGATGCTATCAACAAAAATGTTGGGTGCGTGTTGGATGGAGTTTTGGGGTGAAAAAACCTTTTTTTCTTTTTTTCTTGTCAACAATTGTCAGAGAAAATTGAAATGTAAAAATTCATCAAATCATCATCAAATTGTGCTCCGAAAGATTTATGGGCAATGATTCATGTTAAAGTTAATCGATAGTATGTTTGCTAATAATCGATTATTGTTTACTAGTGACTGTAATCGATAAGTGATAAGTATATTATGTGAAAGGTAATCGATTGTGCCGAAAGATTTATGGGCAATGTCACCAATATGTAGTTATAATTTATCTATGTTAAAGCTAATCGATTGGGTATTTGCTAGTTATCGATTACTTTTTAGATAAGTATTAGAGATAAGTATTATGTTTAATTAATTGCAATAGTAATTGAAATAAATGGCAAGAAACGGGCAATCACTGTTGGCATGTTAAAGGTAATCGATATCAACGTGTGTGTTATCGATCGATTAATATTATTTTAATATTCAAAAGGTAAACGATAAGTGAAATAAACGAAGGGCAATCATTGTTCAATCGATAAAGAATATTGATTGAAAATAATCGATAATCGATATTGGGAAATTGATGTTATTAAGCTACCAATCGATTGATTGTTCTCAACTGAAAGGCAGAAAACGGTTAATAACTGTTTGAAGCTCATTTGAAAGGTATTAAGGTGACATATTGGCTTATCGATAACATATCGATAAATCTTTTCATTCTGCCTGTTCTACCATGATGTTCTTTCCCCATAAACTTAACATCTCTCGTTTTCTCTCTCCTTCTCTCCTCTCTTACCATTATCATATCTCCCCCCCCCCCCCCCCCCTCGCTCTCTTTCTCTCTTCGTCTCCCCCGGCTGTGCAGCTGCAACAATCGAAAAGTGGCACAAGTGGCAACACCAGTGGCGGCCAGAAACAGGATCTGAGTTTCCTCAACGAATCGACGCCCATCTATGTGACGTCATTTAGCAGCAATCAAATAACTTGCAGCAGTGCCACAATGACAACAGCAACGGCGGGTGGCCCAATCAGTGCACCGGCGGTGGCGCCAACAACGGCAACAGCAACATTGTCAACACCGGCGGCAGCACCATCGGCGGCATTGGTTAGTGCCGCTGTGGCAGCAGCGACGGCGGCAGCAGCAGCAGCTGCAACAGCTGCAACAGCGTCAGCGAACCCAAATGCAACATCGGCAACAGCAGCGATTGTTGGTGCCACCGCGGCAGCAGCAGCAGCGGCACTAAAACAGCCACCAGCAGCAGCAGCAACTGTTGCCACCAGCAACAACATCAGCGGCAACAGCAACAGTGGCAACAAGACGAGCAGCGCCACCGGTCACATCTATCAGACGAGCCATGCCCAGCAGCAACAGTTGCAGCAGCTGCAAACGCAATTGGCAGCAGCAGCCGCTACGGGCAAACCGTTGCAAGCGAAATCATTGCTGGCGAGCAGTCTGCAACATTTGGCCGAGGAGGTCGACGACGACGATATGGACGATGATGATGACGATGTGGATGGGGCAAACTATTGTGGCATCACCTACATTAGCTACAACAACAAGCAGGCACAGTTGCCGACAACAACGTTGCCGGCGACAACAACACTGCCTGCTGCAGCTGCAACACTGGCAACAACAGCGGCAATACATCAACAGCGACAGTTGCAAGCAACAACAATTGGCAACAAAGCGTTGCCACTGCCACTGGGTTGCAGCGATGTTGTTGCAAGCGATGTTGCTGCTGCTGCCGCCGGTACACATTTTGTTGATGCACAAACATCAACATCAACATCGCCGCTGGCATCAACAACATGTGGCAAAATGAACATTGTGACGGCGGCAGATATTGCATTGCCGCAGCGACAGTACAGTGGAGCTCCCGTACATGGAACGCAAACCCCGAAAACCGAATACTCATCGGCCATATCCAGTGGACAGTTGCAACAGGCGTTTGCCGCATTGCAACTGCACAGCGGCGGCAGCACCAGCAGCATTACGCTCAACAACAACAACAGCAGCAGCGGTTGCAACAGCATCAGCAGCAGCAGCCATGTCTTACAACAGCAGCAACAACATTTAATCTTAAGCAACAACAATAATAGCAATAATTGCATCACATCAAGCAACATTAGCAACAGCAACAACAGCAACAGCAACAACAGCAGCAACATCAGTAACATTAGCAACATTGGAACGTCCGCTATCAACAAACAACAACAACAACAACAAAATTGTGATCTACTAATATCGAATAATTTGTATCCACCGAGACGAGAGGTGAGCAGCAGCAACTGTTGTTGCCGTCACCAGCAACATTTGTGTTTGTTTTGATTGTGTTTTTCTGATTTTCGCTTTTCGGTTTTCTTTCTCTGATTTCGATTTTGATTTGATTTTTGTAACAGCAACAACACTTGAGCAACAGCAACATTTCACTAACAATTGCTATCTCTTTCTCTCTCTCTCTCTCTCTAGTTACTAACTACGCATAATGATGACGTCATCGTTCATCAGTCCAGCGACGGCCTTGGCCTTTCACCATACAACACAACAGCAGCTGCATCAGCAATAGCTGCCACCGGCAGCACAAACATAACCACACAGCAACAGTTGCTCAGCGGTGCTGCAGTCTTTGAGCTGCAACAACAGCAACTACTACAACAGCAACAGCAGCAACTACAACAACAGCAACAGCAACAGCAGCAGCAACAACAACCAAATAGTCCCACAAGTAGCATATCAAAAGGAAGAACTGAACTTTTATTGGGCGATCAATCGCTGCGTCAAGATCCAAGGTGAGTCTACTTCTCAATGCTTTCAAAACTGTTACCATTCCAATCGTTTTGTTCTGCGCTACAGTTGTGCAGTCATTGTGTCTACGCTAAGAATTTTGACATATGAGAACAAAAAAAAGTGTTGCCTATGCTGCAGGCGCTTCTTGCTTGCGCTTTCCAATGTCCAATGTCCAGTGACTCACCAACCTATGCACTTGCTTGGGTGCGTGTGTGTGTGTGTGTGCGCTGTGTTTGTTTGTTTTTTTCTTTCTGTATTTGCCAAGCATTTATTACCGTTACCGTTACCGTTACACCCAGCCAGTGCGAAAACCTTGTGCACATTCCACATCATTCTTGTTCTTGTTGTTGTTGTTCCTTTCTGTTTGTTGTTGTTGTTCCTTTTTGTTGTTGTTGCTTTTTGTTGTTGTTGTTGTTGTTGTTCGTCCTCGTCCTCCAAATCAGTGAATGGGCATCATGTGCGCCATGGAATTACCCCAGAATAGCAGCACACATGTGTCTATGTCTTTAGCTCTCTATCTCTCTCTCTCGCTCGCACTCTCGCTGCTGTGTGCGTTGTTGTTTTTATGACTGCTTATTTATTTACTTGGTTGGCTCGCTGGGTTTTCCAGCTGGCTGCTCTTTGTCCTCGCCTTCTCTCTCCTCTCCTCTCTCCTCTGTCCTCGTTGAGCTCAGTTCATTCTGCATTCGCGTTTTGTCTTTGGGACGCAACAACGCAGCGCAGATATACGTATATAGAAGTTTTCTCTTTCTTTCTCGCTCTCTCTCTCTTGCTTGCTTTTGCAGGTGTTTTGAGCTTTTGTCCTTGTCCAGCGCCTTTTGCCTTGTTGCTGTTCGCTTTGTGTGTTGCGATTTTACTGGGCAAATCCGACGTTGCCCATCCATCGACTAACACAAAGCTAAAGCTCCACCTTTAACTTCCTTCACCTTCCCCCCTACCCACCTACCCACCTGCCCCCCTCCCCTCTCTGCCCATCGAGCACCTTACACGCGCGTTCGCTCATTTTACACTCATTATTAATTAACGAGTTATTTTCCACACCCCACCCCCTCGGCTCCACCCCGCTCTGCCCCTGTCCAGCCCTGCCCTGCTTCGAACATTTCATTTTATACATTTTTTAAATCGATTTTCCCCTGAACGACTATTAACGCCTTTTGCCTTTTTCTGTCTCACTTGTTGCTTAAACAAATTGTACACATGTCCCACGAATACACACACACACACACACACATACATATACATACATAAAACACATGTAAATATATGATATGATACTGAGAACTGAGAATTTAAGATTCAATCATTCGTTTTGCAACTGCAACTGCAACTGTTTGAGTAAGCAAAATTTGATTTTGTATTTAAGAATCTCATATGAAAGTTTCTTATGCTAAAGTTTCACTTTAATTCTATATAAAATATTTTAAATAAATGTCTCTTTATGTTTAATGTTTTTGCTAGTTCCTAGATACTTATGTTCCTAAAGACTTCAACTGTTTTGAGATTGAAACTTCTTTTCATTAAGTTTTCAAAAGCTTAATGTTATTTTCTTCGGCATTCACTAGACTCATTAGATTAAGCAATTATCTTATCTTTTGTATTATGTTTCGCTTTATATATTTATGTATATCCCTATAGTACCGGGCACTAGTTCGTGGGTGGTGAAATCACTGGTTACACTGGTTCCCTTTGGTTACCTCTGTAGGAAGTACCTTTGTTGGAAGTACGTTTGTAGGAAGTACCTTTGAAGGAAGTACCTTTGAAGGAAGTTCATTTGTAGGAACTACCTTCGTAGGAAGTACCTTTGTACGAAGTACCTTTGTAGAAAGTAGCATTGTAGGAACTACCTTTGTAGGAAGTACCATTGTAGAAAGTACCTTTGTGGGAAGTACCTTTGTAGGAAGTACCTTTGTAGGAACTACATTTAAAGGAAGTACCTTTATAGGAAGTACCTTTATAGAAACTACCTTTATAGGAACTACCTTCGTAGAAAGTACCTTTGTAGGAAGTACCTTTGTAGGAAGTAAGTAGTCACCACTAGAACTGCTTTAACCGTTGAACTAGTTCAAGGCAACTGAACTACTCTTGTAGTAAGTAAGTAGTGAAGTAAGTGGTTCCGGGTAATGGATCAATGTCTATTGTCCAGTACTGTTGGGTTGGCTGTGTATATTGTGTGTCTGTGTGTTTTGATTCTGGGAAATTGTGCTTAAGACTTAGTTCAAGCTGCTTTCTATCAAACTTGCAACTTAGCTCCTGACTAAAGGAAACACACACAAACATCAGCTGCATCATTTCCCAGCCATATTTGCTTTTGGCTTAAAGCTTATTGCTGGTTAAGCTCATTCTTGTCGCTTGCATGGTTTTTGTTGCTTCTTTGGCTCTCGGCGGGGATACTGAGCATTTGCTTAAAACGCTCAACGGCAGCTCAACTGACCCAATACACAAAAGAGTATCAGTCTATAAAGACTTTATTTATTTATTTTTGTTATGATAACAACAAGTATAAGTACTTGTAGGGACAGTTTCCATTGTAAAGAATGTATGTTAACATGCATTTTTAAATATTTTACACGTTAACTTAAACATTTTTCGATAGCTTGTGCAGGTTTTTGACATACGCATGCTATCGATAACAAACAAAACTTCTCAGTATGCAATATCTAAGTATATACTTGACCAAGAATGTAAAAATAGGATTGTTAACAAGAATTTTTATAGGTTTTAAAGTTAACCTAAACATTTTTTTGATAAATATACCCGTTTTCGACATGCGCATGTTATCGATAACAAACAACATCTTCACAGTATCCAATATCTGAGTATAAACTTGACCAAGAATGTAAGAATATGATAGTTAAAAATATTTTTTCGATAACTAGACCCGTTTTCGATATACATATGTTATCGATAACAAAAAAATCAGTTTTTTCACAACTTTAGACACAAAATATTGATTTACCTGTCGAAAATCTCAATGACTAGGGTTTCTAGAGTATCCACCTAGTCGTGCTTCTTCTTCTTGAGCCTTCTCACTTGTTTTTCTATCGTACTTGTTGAATACTCGAAAATGATTTGAATGTCTTCAGCGCTCCTTAAAAAAATGAAACGAAACGAAAAGAAGAGAAGAGAAGAAAAAAAAACATACTGACTAATCATTTGCTGCAGACGACAATGACACTGCCACAACAACAACAACGGCAATGTCACTTGATGCAACATGAAAGGCGCATTTCAATGTGCATTATTTATGGCCAACAACGTTGTTGTTGCAGTTGTTGTTGCATCTGACAGCCTGCAAAATTATCAAACTGTGATGGGCAAACCAAACCCGAACCCAAACCCAAACCCAAACCAAACCCAAAACCCAACCCAAACCCAATCCCGAAGCCCAAAACCGACTTGCTTCAACTTGACTCTCGATTCGATTCGACTTGTCTCTAGTCTTTCACGTCTTTCGTCTTTCCTCTCTTCTTAGCTCTGGGCTTTTCTTTAGCTTGGCATTGACATCCGATGACAAGAAGCATCAATGCTGATGACATTTGTCTTTTGGGCTTGGGTACTTTTTGGCTGGTTTTGGGTTTGGGTTTGAGTTTGAATTTCTTGTTAGCAACAACTTCTCTACTCTTGTCTGTGCATTCGCATTCTGTCTATTGTCTGTGCACGTTTGTCAAGGCAATCCCAGCAATTAGGTAGAGACAACAACATAATGTTAAAGAACAAGATGTCCATACACATTTATATATATATACATATGTTTGAAAGCCATTTACGTTGAGTAGTTAATAACCTTATTCAATAGCAACAACAACAACACACATCATTCCTTTGTTCTTTGGTCATTGTTCTAAGCTTATTTTCAATTGAATTTTGGAAAATGTTTGTTTCTCTTTGTGTATTTATTGTTTATTGTTTCGAGTGCAATAAGTTTGGTCTAATAAGTCTTAAGTCTAATTATTAAGGGGTGGTGGGGAGAAGTATTATCTAAACTAATTGAGCAAGAAAATATTATACTTACCTAATTGCTTACTTATTTACTTAATTAAATTCTCAATTACTTACTTACCGACTTCCTTTCATACATAGTAACTTACTTATTCTTACAGCTACTTACTTAGTTCCTTACATACTTAGTTAGATGCTTACTTACCTACTCATTTACTTACTTACCTTCTTCCTTACTTACGTACTTACTTCCTTACTTACTCACTTGCTTACTTATTCGCTTACCTACCAACTTACTTACTTAACGTACTAACGTAATTACTTCTTTATTCCCTTACTTAGTCCCTCACCAACTCCTTTACTTGCTTAGTTACTTAGTTAGTTAGTTACTTAGTTAGCTACTTACTTACCAATTACTTAGCTACTTACTTACTGCTTACTTACCTTCTTCCTTGCTTACCTTACTTACCTTACTTACTTGCACACCCCCTTACTCACTTACCTTTTCGCTTACATACAAAACTTACTTACTTTACGTACTCACGTAATTACTTCCTTATTCGCGTACTTAGTTCCGAACTTACTCCCTTACTTACTAATTCCCTTACTTTATCCCTTACTTACTCTATTACTTACTAATTTCCTTACTTTATTCCTTATCTACCCTTACTTACTTACCTACTTACTACTACTTACTTAGCTACTTACTTAGTTACTTATTTATATGCTTACTTACCTACCTAGTTACTTACTTACTTACTTGCTTACTCCATTACCTTCTTACTTTTTCCCTTACTTACTTATCTGATTACTAACTGCCTTACAATGAGCTTTTGAGCGAAGAAAAATTTGATTGATTTCAATAAGGAAAAAATGAGTTGGATTTGGATCCCTTTTTTGTAGCCTTCAATATTTTTGCTATTTCTTAATCGATTATAATCGAAACAGTTTGAAGATATATACCCAAAAAAATGTGTTAAACTTTCTGAAGAAACTATTGAAGATTCCAAATTGTTTAATTTCGGAATCTTTCACTTTTCAAGTTTTCACGTCTTTAGGCTTTAGAATTTCTGAGATCAATGAGAACAGTATATAATATAATATAATATAATATATAATTATAAGTATTTTATTGTTTGCGGTAATATTCAAACCGTGCGTTGGGCCGCCGCTAAAGTACTCAAAATTTAGCTCAATGCTTGTTCAACTGTAATTTGGAATTTTTCGCATGTCTCTTGTGGGAAATGTGCGCGGGAGGGGGCCCGCGGAAGGCCAGGCATTACTGTGGTCGTGGGGGAACATATATACACACACATACATATACATACAAACATAGCGTTGACATGCCAGCCATGTGTAGCCAGAAAGGCAGCCAGACAGGCAGCAAGCCCCGTCATATTGTGTTGTTGTCCAGACCCAAAACACGAAAACCCCAAACCCCAAGACCCAAAAGAGCCAAAGAGCCAAAAGCCAGCCATTCAGCCAACCAACGAGATAGCCTCGAGAAGCCCGTTTTGGTATTTGTAATGCGAGGCACGCGCAGGCGCAGCATTTTTGTGGCAAAACGTTGAGGTAGGACCCATTTTGAGGTGTTGCTTGTTGTTTGTTGTTGCTTTTTGCTGTGTTAGTTGTTGCTTTTTGCTAATGTGACGGGAAAAGTTTCCCATGGAGAGCTGCCATGGAAAATCAATTACGAGTTAGTTACCGGCTTGGTGTCGGTCTCCGTCTCCGTCTCCGTCTCCTAATCCGTTCAATCCGTTTCGTTTCCATCTACAGAACACAGAGAAAGGAAAGGAAAGACATAGATAGAAGAGGAAGAGCGAAAGCGAGCGCGCCTTGTAATTAAAACATTAATTTCCTGTCGTTATAAGCCGAATTCTCATGCTGTTGATGCCTAGCAACAACAAAAGCAACAACAAACGCCCACGTCGCCGCGACAGAGCAAAAAGCAGAGCGAGAGAGAGCGAGGGAGAGAGAGATGCTTACTTACAAAAGAATTAAACGCAGACAGAACATAAAAAATTGGAAGGCACAAAAAAAAAAAGAGAGTGCACAGCGAGTGGGAGAGAGACAGAGAGAGTCAGGCAGGCAGGCAGGCAAGCAAAGAACAGTAAGAGCAAAGAGAGCGAGAGCGAGGAAGAGGAAGAGCAATTGCAGTTTGCCTGAACTTTTTTCAAGTTGTGTGTGTAAAGAATATATATATATATATATGTGTATGTATGTGTGCATAAGTATAAACTAAATAAAAAGTGCAAACAAGTAAGAAGCACAAAAACAAAAACAACAACAAAGTTTATAAGAATAAACTACATAAAATGAAATCATATTTATTTTGCTGCACACTGCACAAGTGCATATGCATGTGTGTGTGTGTGTGTGTGTGCATTGCTACTTTGTAACTTGAGATAAATCCGTTATAATAACTCTTGGCGCAACTGGGCCGCAGCAAGAAACAAAAACAACAGCAACAACAAGAACAACAACAACAAAACAAAATCAAGCCAAGTTGAGAATAAAGTAAACGGGCAAAGGCAAAATGTGATATACAATACACATACACAAACACACTCGTTGCACACTCACACACAAAGAGAGAGAAAAATTATAGCTCAAGTGTTGTTGTTGTTGTTGTTGTTGTTATTGCTGTTGATCTGATATCTTTTGAGGATGCTTTGTTGCTGCTGCGGGTTACCTTTTCAGCAGCAGCAGCAGCAGCAGCAGCAGCTAAACGACTTGTCTTTTGTTTTGTTTTTGCTGTTTTTGTATTTTGCGGGATTTGCGCTTAGCTTAGCTTAGAATTGGCCTTGCCCTGTTTTTAGTTGCTGCTGCATACAGTAAGAAGAAGAAAGTAAGTATAAGTTTAATAATGCAGCTCTGCAATACTGACACTTCATTTAGTAGTAGATGATTTGAAGCTCTGCAACACACACACGCACGCACGCACACACAGACACGCAATGCGTTAATTATTTTTTTTACCTGTGCCAGGCCGTCCGTGCTGATCTCTCTCTGTCCCATTCTCTTCCGCTCTTGCATGCTCAACTCAATCACTCTCTCGCGCGCGCTCTCTTGTGTGTCTGTGTAGCGGTGCATGTGTGTGTGTATCTATTTTGGGTATCTCTGGCTTTGGTTTTGGTTTTGGTTTTGAGGCTGCGTCCATGAAGCTGGCTGCCTTTGGAGCTGCGCGCGCGCTAATCAGCCCCAGTTGTTGTTGTTGTTGTTTTTTGTTGTTGATTCCTTTTGGGCAACGGCCGCAATCGCACAATATACATGTACATAGTTTAATGTTGAGTCACGCACACACACACGCTCACATTTACACTGTGAGGGTACAAACACACCTTTTTGTTCTTTTGTATGCTGCAAGGTATTAACAACAGGCTTAAGTACTACACACACACACATGCATACATTCATACAAAACTAACAAACATATGTACACATACACACACATACATACATGTACATGCATGCATGGTGGTACCTGTCTCCTCTGTCGCTGCCGACGTCAACTTTTGAGCGTGTTCGCTTGCTCGCTCGATTGCTTTTACCTTACGGTCGGTCGTCGCCAGAGGCGGCAGCGACGGCAGCGGCAGCGGTGTTCTGTTTCTGCTTCTACTTTTTTCTTCTTCTTCTTCTTATTTCACATCTGTGCTTGTTCTTCTTCGTATGTATGTGTGTATGTGGATATGTACTGTATGTATTTGTTGTTGCTTTTGTTGGAATTCCTATTCCTGCGTTCGCTTCTCTCTCTGTTTGTGCACTCTTGAAGCTATAGCTAGGCGCAATTTGCCAAGCCCATTGTTTGTCCGCCTCTTATGTGTGTGGGTGTATGGGTGTGTGTGTGTATGTGTGTATCCTTTACACTACAACAACAACAACAACAAAAAAAACGAAAACAGAAAACTTGTTCGTTTTGAGTGCGCTGCACTTGCGCTGCGCTGCCGCCGCCAGGTACGACACAAACAACAACAACCGTATGCCTTGAGTTCGCTCTTTGCTCTCTTTCTCTCCGTCTCTTCCAGCACTCTCAGAGCTCTCTTGTGACGCCGCTCAGTTCGCTCTGCTAGCGGCGCTTGAGCCAGCGTTTTGTATTTTTTTTTTCCATATTATGTTGACGGCGCTCAGTTCGCAGCTCGCAGGTTTTTAGTTTTTATTCAGTCTATGGCTAACATTGTCCGCAGAGACAACAGCTAAAACGTATTGTTTGTCGCGTTCCGTTGCGTTGCGTCGTGTCGTATCGTGTCCGTTCGAAAGCAACTAACAATAACAAACAAAGAGCAACAGCAACAACAACAACAAATGTAACTAACTGTAAGCAGACCGGCATAGCCAAACAATGGCAAACGTTTAATAACAGTGATTAATTTCGTTGCGTTTCGTTTTTTTTTTTTTTTTTGTTAATGTAATTTGCAATTTTGAACAACAACAACAAAATTTTGTGCGCTGATCGATTGACAACAACAACAGCAATGCGTGTGTATATGTGTAAAGAACAAAAAACAACAAAGATTTTCAACAAATTTAAAATCTATTAACTCGCTCGCTTGCACGCTCTTACTCGCCCTCTCCCTCTCACCTTCCTGCCTGCTGCTCTTAGCTTCCAGTACTTTTCTTTCCACTTACATTTTTTGCCTTTACTACTAGTTGCATTCACTGGATTTGCACAGCGTTGCCAGATCAACAAATGCTATGGTTGAAATTGAAAATGTTTGTGCAAGTGAAAAAAATGGCAAAAACTATGCAATGTCCATGTTTGTGCGTGTATATATATGTGTGTGTGCGTGTGTGTGTGTATGTATATATGGTCAAACATGCAACGTCAATGGCTACTGCCGCTGCAGCCAGCAACAGCAACAGCAGCCATAAAAGCAACCAACGACAACAGCGAAAATTTCTTTCGAAAGTGCTGAGAAATTGGTCAGGCAACTTTTTACTGTTTGTTGTTGTTGCTGTTTTTGTTTCTGCAGCTGTCGTAATTAATACCTTGGTCAATAAACAACAACAACAAAAACAACGCAAACGAAAATGCAATCGATTCGAGTTGTTGTTGATTCCTTTCTCCCCCCACCCCTCCCCTCACCCAGTTTGCATAGCGAGCGCGCGCGCCTGCGCAGATTTAGATTTTATTCAATTTCGTTTTTTTTCTAACGTGTTATTTTATTTTATGTGTGTGTGTGTGTGTGTGAGCAGAATAACCACAAAAACAAACAAAATATTGTAGCTGAAATGTGCCCAAGTGCAGGATAACACAAAACACATAGAATATATAACGGCACAACAACACCAACAACACCAAAAAAGAAAACACAAAATCACAAAAATAAGCAAAAACAACAACAAAAAATAACTGCATAATGCGAATCCTAAAGCAATGGTGAGTAAAGTAAAAAGTAAAACTGTAAATGAATCAAAACACAATATGAACTCTCTCACTCGCGCGAACTCCCGTTTGTTTGCTCTCTCTTGCACTTGCTCTCTCTTCAAAATGGAATTGCTGTTGTTTCATTAAACTCGAGTTGAAAGGATAATCGAGAAATGTATTTGCATGTGTATTGGTATCTTTTTGGCATAGCACAACAATAACAACAATGTTCCCGTTCGCTCTCTCTCTTGCACTTACTCTCTCTTCAAAATGACATTGCTGTTGTTTCATTAAACTCGAATTGAAAGGATAATCGAGAAATGTATTTGCATGTATTTATCTCTCTCTCTCTCTCTCTCTAACAACAATAAGTCGACATCATTTATGTATGCAAAACACGTATTGTCGTTGCCATTATGTACTAGATTTCGTCGTCGTCGTTGTTGTCTTCTATGCCATAACAGAATGTGTGCACCCTCGCACATACCAAAAAGAGTAGCAAAAACAAAAGCAAAAACAAAAACAAAAGCAAAAGCAACAACTGCAACTGCATACAAAACATTATAACATTCCAATCAATTTTTAAGATCGACTCACATTTCAATTGTGTATTGGAAGTTGATGTCCAAGATAATGATGACTTAGAGGGAGGGGTGGGGGGTGTGGCGTCGAAACATAAGAGTGCTACTTCCACATGCCACATGCCACAAGCAACAACAATAAACCTTACTACTATGAAAGATTCATTGAATTTTCCATACAAGAAGCTGCACACGAAGATGCAACAGAAAAACAGAGAAACAGAAACAGAGAACGAAACACAGAAAGGGAGGTAGAGAGAGGAGAGAGGCGAGAGGTACAGGGGCAAAACGTTGCACATTGAAAGAAATAACTAGCATAGCAATTGAATCGTGCCACAAGCGCAACATTTCTTTCTCTTCTCTACTCCTCCTCCCAGTCCCAGTTTCAGTCCCAACCTCCTCTACCTGCCATCGTCAAACTCAAACTCAACCCAAAGCCGAAACGAAATCAAAACCAAGAAATCCGACAACAAGCTACAAAGTCTCCATACAAACAGATATATATATATATATATATATGTATTTGTTTATATGGTGTATATATATATTTATTAGTACGTGATGTGCGTGACAGCAAATCTAACTTTGTATACTTTGTATATATATCTTAACTTTTCAATCATTCAATCTGGGGATCTGAAACGAATCGAAACGAAACGAAACGGAATGGAATTGAAACACACACGCACAATACAAAACCTAACACAACAACAACAAAAAACTGGTTTCAACTAAATTACAAAAAATTTACAAAAAAGAAATCATTTCAAATCTTTAAATTCAATTTAAAGTGAAAAATTATGAAAAAAAATCGAAAAAATCACACAAAAAATATATTAAAATACTCATAAAAACTAAAGTTAAACCTCAATATTAATATGAAATATATTCAAATGCTGATCTATATATATTTTCTGAATAAAATAATCACGAAAGGGAAAGATATTACGAGATATTAAAACAAATATGTTTTATATTCAAATGAAATATGTATAATATTTAAATCGAATATATTTGTGCATCTATATTATAATGTAAAATATTTAAATGAAATGCGAAAAATATTTATTTCATAGTGATTCCTAAGTTCTGAAGTTCCAATTAAACAAATTTAATGTCATTAATAAAAATAGTTGGATTAACCATAAATATGCTTATTTCTACTATGTTTTCTCGAGAGAAGTGATTACCTTAAGCAGTAAGAAAGATAAATTAAAACTCTTAACATACTATTGCAAAGTGATTCCTAAGTTATTAAGTTAATATGTGCAAATTTTCCAATTAAGCATATTCATATTTGGATTAACTATAAATATGCTTATTTCTACTATGTTTTCTCAAGAGAAGTGATTACCTTAAGCAGTTAGAAAGAGAAATTACAACTTAAACTAAAAATATAATATATTAAATACCTTTTTGTTGACCTTTTTACATTTTTAAATTCAAGGCAAAATACATTTTATATAGTTTCTAATTACAACACAAACTATTTCAATATCACATTCCAAACAAAAAACAAAACGAACGAACACACACACACACGCTCATATTTCATATAGTTTGATTAGTAAGTCTTGTCCCCAGTCCCCCCGTCACCCCCTTCCTTCCTTTTTTTACGTGATTCACACAAAAGTGTTCGTTAACACACAAATTGCCAAAAGGTTGAGTTTGATGCCGCAAATAACTTTCTGAGAACTCAAATTAGTGTCATCTCGCACACACAGTTTGTCAATAAAGTGTTTACACATAGGTGAACAATTTTGATATGTTCACTTTAGAGATTTATTAATTTTTCATTTATTTCTTAAAGTTATTCAGTTAATTATCTCTTAAGCCTATTAAATAAAACTAAAAAAAAACATAAACATTAAAAAAGAAACATTAAAAATACTAAAAAAAAATGCACAAAATTCAACTGACAACAAAGTGTTTACACAAAGTGAAAATATTAAAATTTGTCACTATGTGTAAACACTTTATTGAAAATATTAAAATTTGTAACTATGTGTAAACACTTTATTGACAAACTGTATGTGTTTGAGTGTGTGCACAATTTCTCAATCTCTCAATCTATCAGTGTATATACTGATACATATAGCCACTTTATTTGCGGTCACAATTCGCATTCGTAGTCCAGTTGAAGAGGATCCCCAAAGGCCCCAAAGGCCTCAACCCTCTTCAATTGCATTACTTAGTACTGCAGAGCCTCAGGGAAAGATGGGTAGGTAGGAAGGGGGGGGAGAAGAGTTGCAATCGACAAATCGTAATACGCCCTTTGGGTAGCCCCCACATTTTCGGGGGGGGGGGCCCAATCAATTAAGCTCCATTTCAATTTCAATTTCAATTTCGAAAACGAATTCAACTGTACTTTAATTGCAAAATCTTTTGACTTTACTTTACCGTTCGTTCGCTTGATGCCACGCCCACACACACTGAATGAATGAGTCAGGCGGCAGGCGGCTTGTCCAAGTCAAGTTTTTGCCCAAGACAAAAAACCCAAGAAACCAAAAACCATTAAAAGCCAAAAAACGAAAACAAAAAAACCAAAAACGAAAACGAAAAAAAAAACGAAATGAAAAAAATACCACAAACATTTTTCGTGCAATACCAAATTCATGGAAGTTAAGGTAGTTGGAGGAGAATGCACTTTGGGGAATTCGAGTAGGTGTTTGGTATCTCGCACCTCTCCCCCCTCTCTCTCTTCGCACCTCTCCCCTCCCTCACTCTCTCATAGCTCGTCTTTTGTGTTTGTGTTTAGCTTTTAATTAATTTCCCATAAAATTTATCATTTTATTTTTACTTCTTCAGACACAGACAGAGTAAGAGTGAGAGAGAGCGAGAGGGAGTGAGTGGGGGAGAGGTAGGGGGTGTGTGTGTATTGAACTGTGTCAATATCAATTGGCCAATCCAATAGAGTTCGCATTGATTAAGACTTCATTCATTCAATTGAATTGGCTTTTGGCTTGGTTTGGCTTGGTTTGGCATTAAGCAAGTGAAGTGTTGCTTGAATTGAATTGAAATCTTTTCTAAAGATTTATACCCTTGAGACAGACAGAGAGAGAGAGAGAAAGAACAACTTTTTGTGAAGAGCAGGGAAAGGGAAAAGGGGGAAAGGGTTGCATATTGCATGGTTGTTATATTTTGTGTGGTTCAATTAAACCAAATTAAGTTTATTAGTGCAATTTTTCATGTTTTTCCCTTTTTTCCCTCTTTAGTAATTCATTTAGTTCGTTCGCAGTTGTTGCCAAATCATTTAAATTAAGTTAAGTTCTTTAGTTCCTTTCAGTTGTTCATTTCGTTGTTGTTCATTTCGTTCATTTTGATTATTTAGTTTGTTCATTAAGTTAAACAAGTGAGAAGTTTCTAGTTGAGTAAGCTCGACAAGCAGATACCCTTAACTTTTGACGTGAACTACCGGACCAATGCTTTATGACTTCATATCTCCGTTGTTTCTTGACTGATTTTAATTAAAATTTCACCGATGTTCATTATTTTGTTAATAGTTTCAATCCACATCTTCAAGTTTTTAAGATTTCATTCATTTCAAGATAATATTTCAGGCTTTCGATATACACATGGTATCGATAACAAATAAATCTTGAATTTCGAAAACTCAAAAATGGGAATTGAAACCATTAACAAAATAACGTAAAATCTGTCAAATTTTTATTAAAATCTGTCCAGAAACACCAGAGATATGAAACCAACAATCATTGGTCCGGTAGTGCACGACCGTCTGTCCGCCTTCTTACCTTCTAACTTGTTTCAAGTTGATATTTTTGAGTATTTTTGCTTAAGAAGTTAAATTTAACTTTAAATCTAGCTAAGAAATATTTATGTTTTGCCCACAAAATTCCTTTTAGATATTTTCTCACTATTATTTCATTCCATTCTACTTGAGAGGAGTGAGGGGAAAACGAAGCACAGAATACCTACAACTGGCCTTTAAAGTTGCTGCTGCTGCTGTTGCTGCTGTTGCATGTAGCTCTCTGTAATGGCGCAGCGCAATCAACTTGCAACTTGCAACTCGGCTCTGTTCCGGTGGAACGCACACTCAAATACCTCATATACCTTCATGCCTCTGTGCCTCCATGCCTCCGTCCCTGCGTGCCTTCATTCCTGCCGCATGCCTTATGCTGCTGCCCCATGCCACAAAGCAACTCTTGGCCAGTGCCACAATTCATAATCAGCGGCATTCATCTTGCTTTAGCTTCAAATTGTTGTTGTGGGTGCCACACGGCCACAGAGTCAATCCGTTCCTGTGGCAAATACCATGGTCGGATGGACGCGCGGTACCAGGGGGCAAGGGACAAGGGGACAGTGGCAGTGGCAGAGGTGTGTCTCAGACCAATCAAGCCAGCTGCTTGTCTATCTCACTCCCCCTCTCTCTCTCTCTCTCTGTCTCTCTGTCGCTTTTGCCCTTTGCATTGTCTACCTGTCTCGGAGTGCACTGAGAGAAAAAGTTGGAAAAACTGGAAATATTTTTCTTATTGAAATATTTATATTGAAAATAGTTCTTTAAAGCATTTTGCACAAAATGTACAAAAATATTTTTCCTTCGCTTTCTCATCAGCATTTTCTTTCAGTGCACTTTGGCATTTCTGTTAGAACTTTAAGCTATTAGCTAACTGTGGCTTTTGCTTTTGCTCCTAGCTTTTGCTCTGTGTTCGAAGAAGACGAAGTGCAGCAAACATTGCTGCGGTTGCACCCCTTCTCTCCCTCTCCCTCTCTCTTGCCTCTCCCTTTCATAATGCCTAACCCAATGACTCACTGATTCCAAGTCAGAGCAAACGTGCAACGGCAACGGCAACACGGCGCGGCGCGGCACGGCAACAATTGCTGTTGTGGCAGTGAACACAATGGCCGCCGAACGACTTCCGCTGTCCGCAAATAAGCCTCATCCGGTTTGTGTGTGTGCTTGCCTTGCCGCACATATACACATGTTGCACGTGTGCGTTTGCACCACTTGTCTTTGTGTGTGCCACTTGTTGCAGGATGAGTAATCATCGCACACACACCGCGACTCGCAGTCGCAGTCAGAGTCGTAGGCGCAGTCACTGTCACACTCGCAGTCACAGTCGTAGTCACAGTCACAGTCTCTTTCGCAGTCACAGTCATACTCACAGTCACTGTCACAGTCGTAGTTATACTCACAGTCACAGTCACACTCGCATTCACAGTCACTGTCACAGTCACTGTCACTGTCACTGTCACTGTCACACTCGCAGTCACAGTATCTTAATTCTACCCTTAAATCATGAAATTGGAACTACAAAAGCTACAAACATTAGATTTTGGATACAAGCTTGTTTCAAATCTTCGATATCTTTTCTGGTTTACGATATACACATGTTATCGATAACAAAAATATCTTCTATTTCAAAAATTCGGAAATGATGATTGAAACTATTGACAAAATAATGAAAATCTGTGAAATTTGTATTAAAATCGGTTAAGAAACATCAGAGATTAAACATTGGTCCGGTAGTTCAGAGTCACACTCGCAGTCACAGTCACTGTCGCAGTCACACTTGCATTCACAGTCGCAGTCACTGTCACACTCGCAGTCACAGTCACTGTCACACTCGCAGTCACAGTCACAGTCGCAGTCACTGTCACACTTTCAGTCACAGTCACACTCGCAGTCATAGTGCAGTCGCAGTCACTGTCGCAGTCACAGTCACAGTCGCAGTCACACTCACAGTCACACTCGCAGTCACAGTCGCAGTCACAGTCACACTTTCAGTCACAGTCACTGTCACACTTGCAGTCACAGTCACTGTCACAGTCCCTGTCACAGTCACAGGTTGCAATGCAGCTGATTAAAAACAGTTTGGCAAAAACCTTTTCATGCATGAAGCATCATCATTCAGACACACTCGACCATTATACCCCCTCCTCCCCGCCCCCACTTGCCCCGCCACGCCCCTCTAAACGTGCATTCAGTGTATGTCGCTCGTCTCTTATCTAAAGCAGAATGCTCGTTGAATGCTGCCAACAATTAGCAAGTTGCATGTTGCTGTCATGCGGCAGCAACCGACAACCGACAACAACAACAATAGAATTCTATGTGTGTGTGTGCGGTGTGTGCATGTGTGTGTGTGTGTGTATTTTTGCCCATTGGTCACTTTCTGATATGGAACAAAACCGCAGTCGACAGTTGACCAAAACCATTTATTCACACACCCGCACACACACACTCACACACACACACACACACACACATACACCGCACACGCACACATATGTATCATGACTAGAATGAAAATACACTTGTGACCGCATTTTTGGTTCTTAGCCACAAGCTTCCTGCCACTTGCCACTTGCCACTTTTCCATATATATAACCCTTTTCCGCCCTCTCACCCCCTCACCCCTCTCTCCCTCTACACAAACACCCACAAATTATCTCTATGTACGTTTGTGATGATGCCTTCATCATCATCTTCTCATCATTTGAATACCAATTTTTGCTCATTTTCACATTTTCACATGGAAAACCCAAAAAGTTGAAATTTGAAATTTCCGTTTTGACAATTTTCCAATTCTCTTCTCAGAAGTCTTCAATTCTATTCATACTTGTGGTTTGTTATTGGTTTATTGATGATGATTAAAACGAGATATGCTTACATAGATAGGCATAACTATCATTTAAGTTTATCGATAACAACGCATTTGCCTATCGAAATTTAGTTTCAACCTAATTTGTGTGTAAATGTTAACTTATTCTAATCGGTTTTATAACAAAACTCATTCTTAATGTTCCAAATTTGCTTATCAATGATAAATTATCGATAAATGATAAATATCGATTGTTGCACATCGATTCCGGGAACTGTATGAACTTTCTTTCGTGTTTCGTGAGCAGTAACTGCTTATCGAGTTAACCGCGAATTAGCAGCTTTAGCTGTAGAACAATGCTGAATGCTAAGTGCTCTTCTCTTCTTCTTCTTTTTGTATACCCTAACCGACAATGAATTGTGTACGGCAAAAAAAGGGTATACAAATATATATATTCTAGATTAACATCAGAAACTAGAAAAGCTAGAGGGCGCTAGGTAGAAATAGTTTGTCTCGATAACTTTTTGGTCTGACGATATACACACGTGTTATCGATAACAATAAAAACTTGAATTTTCGAAAACTTGAAAATGAACTTTAAAACTGTAGCCAAAATAATGAAAAAAGTATTCAAAAAGTATGACTTTATGGATGAAGGGTATCTCCCAGTCGAGCTCTTGTTGTTTTCTTATGTTTTGGGATTGGGTTAAGCACTCGATTGATTGAGCCAGCTTGTCAGCCTTATTTGTCTTCTGTGAGTCCTTTTATTGGGTTTCTGCTCATTTCGCCGGTAAGTGCTTCTTTCTCTCTCTCTCGCTCTCTCCTTCTCTTTCTCTCTCTCTCTTGTGTGTCTTTGGTGTACGTCAATGCCAAAGGCATTTTAATTCGTTTATAGTTCGCCTTTTCTGCTTTCTGCTCGATTCATTTACGCTGTGTCCTAATTTTATTCCCTATCGTTCGACCATGCCACCGTGCAACCATGCCACCGTGCCACCATCATCATCATCATCATCTTGGTGTTGTCCCTTTTTTCATATTCGAATTGCTGTTACGCAAATTAAATTGTCCTGGCCATTGGCTTCTTTCCCACAAATCGGAGAGCTACCCTCTCTCTCTCTCTTTCTTTCTCTCTCTCTCTCTCTCTCTTTCTCTCTCGCATTCTTTCTTTCTCCCGCTGAATAATAAATAAAGCCTTAGCGAGGACCTGCTGCCTGCCTGCCTGCTGCGGCTTGAGTCACGTTGAATGATGACGATAATAGGCAGAGGGGTAGGGTTGTCACCCCCTCAAAATGTGTAGGCGTTGCAGTTGCAACAACACCCACTTAGCTGCCACTTGCCCCTAACAGCAGCAGCAGCAGCTGCCAGCTGCCAAATGCACCATTTTGAAATGCGTAAAACAGAAAATTGCTTCTGGCGTTGTTGGCAACCCTACACAACCCTACCCCCAACCTGTCTCTGTCTCTGTCACTTCCTGTCTCTTTCTCCATTTGGGCTGTGCAATCTTGCAATTAGCGAACCATTCTTGTGCACTAAACCTTTAAGCCAAAAGTCGCACCAAATTGCCCCAAGCGAATATTCAACACCAAAAAGTTTGACAAAATGCCGCGCCCCCCGCTCCACCCCTCCACTCAAACTGTGACTAGACAGTGGGTCAAAATCATCATAACTGTAAATAATCTAATAACCCATTCCCATACACCATACATGATATACAATATATATAAGCTACTTATCCGATTACACAAAAAAGCAACAACGTAAAAAAAAGAAAAAAAATTTAAAATAACACTTTACAATTTAATTATACTCTACAAAAAAACATAAGCTGCTTTCAACTTAGTACAGGGAAAAAAACACATAAACTGAGCATTAAAAAAGGGTTGCCATATTATTTAAAATATAATGTATATGTAGAAAGGGGAAGGGAAAGGGTTCCGGAACTGGTATCAGGGAGAAAAAAATCAGAAAAAAGAAAATATAAACTTGAATTATTAAACGGATTTCCATTTTTCAGTAGTTAAACATGAATGTCAACTTTTATTATTTATCAATAAAATGATAAAAATATATAGAAACTAGATTAAGATAGATTTTCTACGTTCCCCGTTAAAAGTTAGATTGATTTTGCGGGAAATTTGATTTGAAATTCATTCAGTTTAGTTTTTGCGAGAGAGAGTATTGATAATATTAGTGGGAAAACATGGAGATAATAACCCGAGTCTTAATCTAGTTTTGTCAATAAAATCTTTTCACTTTTCAGTTTTTTTTGTTGAAATTTTTCAAGATATTCTGGAGAAATACACAAAACACAAAACTTCAACTTTAACAAACGTCGTTTCTTCTCATGCTTAAAATGAATACTAAAAAAAAAGATTTGTGAAGAATTCTTCGCGGTTATATAATAATATATTCCTTTTTTATGATCAAAGTTTTTGGGTCAACTTTAGAAACTTTTTTCATTTATAAATTTTTTTAAGAAATTATGAACGGAAAATTCTTAAGACACTTTTCCACTTTAGCTTAGTGTTTGTTATTCAAGTGCTTTTGTTCCACTGTGCGCACTTGAGAACTTTTGTAATTAGAAGCGCAATCAATGTTGCCACACTTGCACCTTACTTGCACCTTAGTTGCAACAGCAACAACAACCAAACCAAAATCAACTTGCACCCTTGCCACACACAAATTTGTAGCAACTTGTCTCTCTGAACGTCTGTGTGTGTGTTTGTGTGTGTGGTTGTGTGTGTTTGTGTGTGTGTGTGTGTGGCAAATCAACGCACGAGCCCAAATAGACAGATAGACAGACAGACAGACAGATAGCTAGCTGACAGTTGGACAGCCACTGCCAAATGCTGCTCAAACTGTAAGTGTGTGCTCTGGGGTTGGGGGCTAAGTGTGTTGCACCATTTGCCAGGCAACAACTGTCAATGTGGCATGAAAATGTAATGAAATCTATCGAATATCAACGTGCAACGTGTGTGCAACACACAAAACTTGAGTCAAGTATCTCAAGGATACACACATGAACAAACACACACACAGATACACACAGATACACACAGATACAGATATGTTTATGTATTCTGCGCTTCACAGGATACACTTTGGGGAATTAGAGACGAGAGAGAGAGCTGCTGGGCAAGAACAGAAAATAAGAAAATAAAATAAAATATATATATATATATATATGTATATATATATATGTATTGGTAGCATGCTACGGGCTGCGGGTTGCTGCTTCTTCTTCTTCTGCTTGGGGTAAGAACAAACTTTGCAACTTTGCAACTGACAGCACCACAAATCGACAAAGTCCTTTGAAGGAACTGCGAAATCTTTACTTTGCTCTCACGCCTCTCGTCTTTGCCCCTCTCGTCCCCCGCACATCTCCCTGCGTCCCCAAGGAAATAAGTGGAAAGTAGCAAAAAAAAGGATGTTGCCAACAGTTGCAACTAGATGTAGTTGTTGTTGGACACCATCAGGTAAACCACAACAACAACAACAACTGTTACTTGCAACAATTTGTTGCAAACACAGACACAAACGCATTGCTGCTGCTGCTGCTAAAACTTGATTGCATTTGTAAAAATCAATTGAATTGCCTCGCATTCAAATTGATAATTGTTGCACAGTTGTTGCCAGTTTTTGTTGCACAGTTGCAAGTTGTTGTTGTTGCTGTTGTGGCTGGTAACAATCAATACAATACAAATTGGCAAATGTATTTTCACAAAGTGTTTTTGCCCACACTTTGAGAGTGCAACTTTGCAACTGCCACTGCCACTGCCACTGTTGCAACTGCAATACAATTGGATATTACATGTTTAACAACGAAAAACAAGAACCGCAACAACAATAAAACTCTATATACACATACATATATATTGGATTATGCTACCTTTGTGGCATCAACACTCAATGCACAGCCAGCCTGCTGCTGCTGCAACCTGCAACCTGCTGCAACACAAGGGACACAGCACAAAATAAATGCCATTTGACACATTGGGGTTAAAAAATAATTTTTTCGTTTTTTTTCTCTTTCTGTCTGTTCCAACCCCCCCCCCCCCCTGGGGAAGGTTGATTAAATTTTCGAGTGTAATAAAGTGTGTGTGAGTGTATGTGTGAGTGTGAGTGTGTGTGTTTGTGTCTGTGTGTGTGTGTGTGTCTAGGGAATTTCAGACCAATTATCAATTGGAAAGTTTATTACTCTTTCACTCGAAAAAGTGATGAATGGGATTTGAATCAAACTTTACAATAATATTGGTTTAAACAACAAAATATTATTATTTGGGAATATTATTATTTGATAGAACTTCATTATTTGGGAAGAGTGTTAAGGGAAAATCATTTTATAACAGTAGAAAATATCATATACAGAGATAATTAACTGAATAAAAAGAACAACCAGTGTGACCCTATATCTCTGAAATGAAAATATCTAAAAATTTTCACTATGTGTAAACAATTTCTTGACAAACTGTATGCACATTTAACTTACATATGGTTAAAGCTCTAATAATCACAAAAGAGCAAATAGTTATACTTAAGTAAAATTTTTAATAGGTTCAAGTTAATTTACTTTGAGATTGAATATAAGCCAAAAAAAAAAGCTAAAATTAAGTTAAACTCTACTTAAATTAAGTAAAACTTTTCTTAAATTAAGTCACCGTATTCATTCTTAGTAGAGAAATCCAGTTAAAGTACAAATTAGATAAAATGTGGAACAAACAATCTTAATATAAGCCAAAAAAAGCTAAAATGAAGTAAAACTCTACTTAAATTAAGTAAAACTTCTCTTAAATTAAGTCACTACATTCATTCTTAGTGAAGAAATCACAATTTGAAACTCAAGCTCATTCGATTCGAATTCGAAAGTCAAATTGATTCGATTCGATTTGAATCCTTAAGCAGATTTTCAAGCTATAAATATTTAAAGAAGGGTATTTAATAATCGGCGTGTACCAAATGCGTTGTGCCTAATTACGTTTTGTTTGTTTTGTGTTTAAGTTTTTGTGTTCGCTTAATAATGGCTATTTATTTATTAATACCGAACAAACACAAAAACAAACAAACAAACACGAAAACATCGACAAAAGGGGAAGGGAAAACATATTTGTTGTTATTGTTGTTGTTGCCTCATCAGAAAACCAACAACAAACTTCCGGTTTGATGAACAGCGAGACTTTCTTAGTAAGAGAGTATTCTTCTTCTTCTTCTTCTCATCCCAAAAACACATAAAAATCTATCGAACTTTAACAAGTTGAACTTTAAATTTTCAGGCCTTAACTCAGGAAATGGGTAAAAATGGGGTATAATGGGAAGGAAACTTCTCCGAACCATGATAAAGCATATATATTCTTGATCTGTATGTATGAACGCGTCGATCTCAGGAACTACAAAAGCTAGAGACTCCAGATTTTGGATATGAGCTCTTCTAATCCCTAGGCATAGCAAGTTTGTTTTCCAATTTTCGATAACTTTTCCGGTTTACGATATACACATGTAATCGATAACAAAAAAATCGTGAATTTCAAAAACTTAAAAATGAGGTTTGAAACTGGTAACAAAATAATAAACACTTGTGAAATTCTTATTAAAATCGGTTCACCGATAACACCGGAGATATGATAACATCAAGCATTGGTCCGGTAGTGCACAACCGTCTCTTCATCTGTATGGTCAAGGGTTAAGGGTATCTTCTATTCGAGCTTACTCGACTAGAGCTTTCTTAATCGATTGAACTTCAATTCATTTGGTTTAACTTTTCTTTTCTTTCTTTCTATCCGTGTTTTCAGGCCACGTCGGCGTTCCGGCTCCAGCATTGTGGTCATTGATGGCGATGATTTGAAGCCATGTCTGCCGGATGATTACATAAGCGGTCAGCATCATCATTTGCATCATCAGCAACAGCAGCAACAGCAACAACAACAGCAGCAGCAACAACAGCAACAACATTATCGCACGCACTCAAGTGATATTAGGGAGATTGATCAGGAAATGCTGACCATGCTGTCGGTAAATCAAGATAACGGTAAGCAGGAGGAAACTAGAACATGTTTATTAACTCTTTATTAACTTATTATTATCATTATCTATCGCGATTATATCTATCTCTATATCAGGTCCACATCGCGAGATGGCCGTCGATTGTCCCGATACATTTATAGCTAGGAACAAAACGCCACCCAGATATCCGCCACCCCGTCCACCACAGGTAAGAAACTAGACTTATTAACCATCCCCCCAACCCCCGCAACCCTTACACTAACTTCACTAACAACAATATTGCTAACACCCTTCAACAACAACCAACAACACCAAAAACAACATCAACAACATCTCAACTCATTTCATACTCATCTCTCTTTTCCACCTCCACCTGCACTGCCTTGAACTACCTCACACACACCAACACACATGCACACACACGCACCATCCATCCAGAAACACAACACCAATCATCACACAGCAATCACCACCAACAACACCAACCACACCAACACCAACAACATCACCAAGAATACCATTAAAACTAACAATGATCATGCTAACAAATTGTTAATTGTTGCATATCATTCTTCACATCAACATGAACAACAACAACAACAACATCAACAACAACAACAACATCATCAACAACAACAACAACATCATCATCAACAACAACACTCATCAAATACAACAACAATTGCACTTGTCGATGTCGCAACACAAAATTTGTTTAATCAAAAACAACAATTAAAATTGGAACAAATCGAAAACTATGAAAACGATTTGGAAACGGAACAACAGCAACAACAACAGCAGCAGCAACAACTGTCAGCGGCAGCAGCAACATCACAACAGCAACACAGCAGCAGCAGTGGCAACAACAGCAACAGCAGCAACAATAACAAACACAACGGCAACAGCAACGGCAGCAGCAACGGCAGCAACAATATTGCTGATGAACTGTTATGTGTTGTTGATGGGTTATATCGCAAAGGCGCCAGCAACAGCAACAGCTCACCTTCGTCAAGCGCTTTTGATGATAGTTTGTTGAGCAAAGAGGCGCTCGAATCCTTTGAAACGATTGCCTATCGTCATTTGCAACAACAGCAACAACAACAACACCAAACGACGACGAGCAATGGCAACAGCAGCAGCAACAGCAACAGCAGCAACAACATCAACAGCAGCAGCAGCAACACTATCAGCAACAGCAGCAGCAGCAACAGTGTAACAGCTACAAACAACAACAACAACAGTAGCAGCAACAGCAACAATAGCAGCAGCAACAGCAGCGTTAGCAGCAATATTGCAAGCGCTGCATCAACAACAACAAACACAACAACAACAACAAGCGGCAGCAGCAGCTCCACACTGCCAGATGATTTGAGTATGGCTCCACCAGGTTATGAACCCAGCACCAACAACAACAACAACAATCTATTGTTTCCCCCCCCAGCAACAGCAGCAGCAGCAACGGCAGCAGCAATATTGCCGGGCAAACATCGCGAGTTGCCTGTCGATGTGCCGGATAGTTTTGTCGAGATTGTGAAGACAACGCCACGTTATCCACCCCCGGCACATCTCTCCTCGCGCGGCTCCTCCTCCATCTCATCATCAGGTGCAGTTGTTGCTGCTGTTGCCTCAGTTGCAACTGTTGCTGATGTGGGTAAACGTATTGCCGACGATAATGATGAGGTATACACAAAAAAACCAATCAAAAAATCAATCAAACCAACCTTGTAGTCTGCTCACTCTCTCTCTCTTTCACTCTATTGCTCTCTCTCGCTCTCTCTCACTCTCTATAGCTCTCTCTTTCTTGCAGCACTTTGCCCTAGTTTAAGTTTTTGACCACGTAATTTGTCAATCGCAAGCGCAAAAACTAATTGAATGTGCTTAAACCCAGGCAAGTGGCCTTATGCCACATGCCACATGCCACATGCTACACGCAACCGCGACCCACTTGCAACTGACACATTCCTCACACAGCTCTTCCTCTCTCCCCCTCTCTCTTTCGCTCACTCACTCGATTAGCCTCTTTATGCCACCTTCTCTTTTGCCACACATCCCCTCCCCGCCACCCCCTCCACCTACCTTCTTTTATCACTTCCTGCTGCTGTTGCCATTTTATGACATAAATCAGCTGCAATTTGCATTTCATTTAAGCGGCGGCAACGGCAACAGTTGCTGCTGCTGCTGGTGACTCTTTAGCCGCATTTCTCTTTAATCACAATGCTTCTCAAACGGTATACACAGAAGCTATTCAATTACTATCAGTGTGAATGTCAAACTGTCAAATGCAAAACTGTAAACCTTGTATAAAACGGCATATATAATTAAGCTAATCCACTGATTATAGTTCATTTTGTCTCATTTTCTCAATGGGTTAAGCTTAAATTAACTTTATTTCAGCTTAACTTAACTTAATTTAACTCTTTTTACTATGTTTAATGGAGTTAGGGAAATATTTTAAATGGATTTTTGTGTTATTTCCATAGAAAAGTTAAAGTTTAACTTGGAGCTTAACACACAGGCTGGGTGTAGCGGGGGGGAGGGGGACGGGGTACTGGGGCAGATTGCAGTTTGCTAATTATATAGGCTGTGTGGTGCTTCCTCCACAATTTTTCATTGTCTAACCAATTCACTTCCCTTTCACGCCCTTTCTCTCTCTCTATCTATCTCACTCTTTCTGTCTCTCTCTCTCCTTCTGTCTCTCTCTTTGTGTGTGTTTTTATGGCTTTTTGATTTGATTCCTTCCTGGTTTGGAGCGACGGGGCGGGGCGGAACGGATGTGGAGGCGGTGTAGGCGGTTAACACCACAGCACATCGTCCCGCCCCTCTCCCCTCTACCACCCCTTTTGGCTTGGGCCACTTGGCCCAACGTTTTTGTTGTTGTAGTAGTTTTACCAACAACAAGCTATATGTTCTCAACTAACGTTTGGCCTAATTCCCTCAATTGCCGTTGCCCCCACCCCCCGCCGCCGTCGCCCCCCTTGTTGTCGTCGCCGCATTTTGCAGTGTTCTCTGCTCTGCGTTTCTCGTTAGCAACATAATCCTAAGCCTCTGCCAAAGACCACGCCCATGTGCCTTAATTTTCACCCTCCCTCCCTCTCTTTCTTTCTCTCTTTCTCGCTCTGTCTGTCACCCACTGTGTTGTATATATATATATGTATATGTATATATGTAGTATGTGTGTGTGTATATGTTTATTTATCTAATAAAATAACATCCAGCTATAAATAAGAAACGACAAAAAAAAAACAAAACAGAAAATACCAAAAAAAAATACCCCTTTTTAGTAATTTGTATAAAAATCGCTGTCGATAAATTTTCAACTGGGTCTTTGCCAAAAAAACAACAAGAAACAACAAGAAACAAACAGTTGAGAGAAAGAGAAAGAGATATATTGACAATGCAAATTAATCAAAAGGGTAAATGTGCATAAAACAACAGCAACAACAACAGCAACAACAACCGCAATCAAACCAAAACCAAAGAAGCTGACCGAAAGAAATAAATTAAGGCAACAACAACAACAACACCAACAAAGAAGAAGAAGAACAGCAGCAGCAGAAAAGCAGTAACAACAACAACAACAAGAACCACATTAAAACATTCAAACATCTCTATGTAATGTGCATAACTCACACACACACACACAAACAATAACACACACACACATATACAGACAGCAAAAAATATACATACCATACAAACACACACACACATACAACGAGAAAAGAAAAAAATAATCTCAAGCTCAACTAATCATGTTTTTATATCCGTTATTTCTCTCTCTCTCCCGCTCTCCTGCTCTCACTCTCCAAAACTCTACACACTCTCCAAACTCTCCAGCTCAATGGCAATTCAAAGCCCTTGCCGCCACCTCGAGATCATTTGCGCATTGAGAAGGATGGCCGTCTCATTAGTTGCGCCCCCGCGCCTCAATTGCCAGATCGACGACAACAACAACAACTACCACAACAACAGCAACAGCAACAACAATTGCTGCAACAACAACAGCAACAGCAACACCAGCATCAACAACAGCAACAACAAATCGCGCAAATTGTGGAACCAACACTTGAACAGTTGGACAGCATTAAGAAATATCAGGTGAGTGTGAATTCTCTTTCCCTTTCCCTTTTGCCCTTGGCACAGTTGGACATTTCTTTTTTTTTTTATGGTGCGCCTGCTGTTAGGCTATAACAAAAACAATAAGCACAACTGCTGGTGCTGAGTGAGTGTCAAACTGTGTGCGCCCGTACATGCGTGCGTGCCATGAATGTCAAACTGTCAATGCAAAAGTGTAGACCTCTTAAAAAAACGGCACAACGGTTAATAACTGCTGGTGACCATCAAACTGCGATGTTTCCTTACCCTTTGTACAGTTGTAGTTGGAATGTCAAACTGTTAATGAAAAACTGTAGACCTCTTATAAAAGCGGGCACAACAGTTAATAACTGCTGGTGACCATCAAACCGCGATGTTCCCTTTCTCCCTTAGCACAATTGAAGGTGGAATGTCAAACTGTCAATGCAAAACTGTAGACCTCTTATAAAAGCGGGCACAACAGTTAATAACTGCTGGTGACCATCAAACCGCGATGTTCCCTTTCTCCTTTAGCTCAGTTGAAGTTGGAATGTCAAACTGTTAATGCAAAAGTGTAGACCTCTTAATAACAAGCAATAAGCATGACTACTGCGGTGTGACCATCAAACCGCGTTATGCGTGCGAACATGTGGCTGTCAAACTGGTTGAAGCTAAAGTTGAGCTTAGTTTGAGAGCATTTTTAAACTGTAAACTGTAAATTGCTTAAACAACTATTGATAGAAACTGTTCTTCTTCTACTTCTGCTGTCTCTTACATACATTGCGCCCCACCCTCTTCAGTTTGTTCAGTTTTAAATGTTTAAGCACTTTTGATTGTTGTTGACTACAGTTGTTGTTGTTGTAGTTGCTGTTGTTGTTGTTGTTTGAACTTAAACATAACCTGCAATCCTCACAAATTGAATATCATGTCACAGTTGAGCGAGCGCATGGGCTTCATTGACATGCACAGCAGGTAGCCGTTTTAGTTCCGTATATGTGCCTTATGCCACATGCCGCACATGCCACATGCCATACACAAAAACAATACTACTCACCTGACCGCACACACACACATTGTTTTGTTCGTGTCTAGTATGACCATTTGCTTATCAAATCTCAACTGCCCCCTGCCCCTGCCACCCCTCTCTCGCTCAGTCTATGCATCGATGGCACCTTTGTTTGCATGCGGCATTGACGGCGGCGGCGGCTATGGCAACGCTGGCAACGCTGGCTTCCGGCTTCGATTCGATGCTCGAATGTTTTGTCCCATTCGCCTCGGTTCTCGGTTCTGCACACATTTACGGTTACAGTTCTAACTGTTATTGTTATTTTGGTATTTTGTGTGCTTCGCCCTTTGTGTGTGTACTGTGTACTGCGACTGACCAATGCATTCCCAACTGCAAAACACACACAAACTAAAATGAATTCCATATTTAAACAACACGAAACTATTCTCAAAAACAAAGGGGAACGAAACGGAATGGAATGGAGCGGAATAGGGGAAGCCAGTAGAAAACCAAACAACAACAGTTACTCACAATAATTTTCTCTCGCTCTCGCTGTGTGTGTAACTTTTCCAATGGGAAATGCAAGGAATGAGACAGAATGAATTTGGGGGAGGGGTAGGGGGGACAAGGGAAAGCAGAAAGGGGTAGCCAACAACAACAACAACAACAAATGCAATAAAAAAGTATTTAAAACGCTTCGTAGGCGAATGCTTAATGCTTGTTGTTGTGTGTATGGGTGATGGGCGGGGGGAGAAGGGGTGTGTAAGTTGGGTGGGGGGAAGGGGTTGACATTACTTGTGAACAGAGGAGGAAATTGTTAAATGTGATTAATTATGCAAAGTTTTAAAGCGACAGCTATGAAAATGAGTGTGTGTGTGAGTGTGTATGTGTGTAGGTATAGGTGTGTGTGTATGTGTGTGGCACATTTAAGAGGCGCCCCCAAGCACAGGTGATATACATATATATATATATGTATATCGGGGGGAGCAACAACAACACACAGAAAAAAAGTTATAATTAATTAAACAGAGCAAAAAAACGAGAGCTAAGCGTGAACAGTTTTAGAGTCGCTGATGCGAAACGAAAAGCCCAAAAATTTAAAGCACAACAAGAATAAGAGGGGGAGAGAGAGAGTGGGGGGGGGAGAGATCGAGAGAGAGTGGTGTGGGGAAATAGAAGTTTCAAACAATATTTAATTGAAAAGCATAATTTTATTTTGCTTAGATTAGAGAATAATAATAATTATTATTATGAAAAATAATAAAAATCATATATACAATATCAAAAAATATAAGAAAATTTAAAAAAAATAAATAAAAATAATGTTTTAATTGAAAACCCAAGAAAAAAAAATTGTTTGCCTTGAAATTGTTTACATTTTTTGTTAATGAACAAACATTTTATATAGCAAAAAATGCAGATAATAAATACAAAATTATCTTATCTTAATTGCAAACAAAAAATGTGATTAGAATTAGTTTGGGAAAATTTAAACACAATCATCCATATACCATTCTTTAACCTAACTTAACTGACTGACTGACTGCTATCAACACACTTCGAGAATATAATTTTTATTAAAATGCAGCAGAAAATATATAACATTTTGCGATAAAAGCGTAAAATAATGAAAACAAAATATTTAAATAAAAAATTTGCCGCTTTTCATTGCTTTTGATTAATTAATTCATTAAACGACTAATTTTCTTGTTATTTCCTATGAACCGGAAACTGAATACAATAATAGAATAAAAGTCTTTTGTTTTTTTGATACTCTTAACCCATGAAATGGGTATAAAAAAAGGGTATAATAGTTTTGTGCAAAAGCATGTAACTAATATGGCAGAAGGAAGCTTTTTCGACCTTATAGAGTATATATACAAAAGCTAGAGACTCCAGATTGTGGATATGAGCTCTCCTAATCCCTAGGCATGGCAAGTTTGTTTTCCAATTTTCGATAATTTTTCCGGTTTACGATATACACATGTAATCGATAACAAAAAAATCTTGAATTTTGAAATCTTGAAAATGAGGATTGAAACTATTAAGAAAATAATGAACTTCTGTGAAATTTTTTATTAAAATCGGTTCAGAAACACCGGAGATATGAAGTGATCAAGAATTGGTCCGGTAGTTCACGACCGTCCGTCTGTATGATCAAGGGTTAAGGGTATCTTCTAGTCGCGCTTACTCGACTGGAGCCTTCTTACTTGTTCTTGGTTATTTTTTGCTTAGGGTTAGGGTATTCATGGCATTCGTCTACATTCGTCTATGATTGATAATTGATATTGTTAAGTCGAAGCCATTTGCATTGTTGTTTGTTTGTTGTTGTTGTTGCCTTATATGTACATATGTTTTGGCTACTGCTTTGCGGCCTTTTTTTTGTTGTTGTTTTGTTTTGAGCCAAGCAAATTGGTTTTTTTTTTCTATCTTTCTTTTTGCCTTTTGTTATTGACGGGTTTTTTTTTTTTTTTGCTGCTTTGCATTTGTATTTGCTTTTAATTTGTTTATGAGACGCTTTGGCCGCAATGACAGAGCGACTTAAGTGTGTGCGTGTGTGTGTGTACGCACACAAACATACAAATGCAGCTAAAGTCATTGTATTTGGTTTTGGTTGTTGTTGTTTTTGTTGATTTTTTGCCGCTGCTACTGCGACAACAACAGAGACTAACCCACTCGAAACACAAATACTCGCATTCGCACACACACACACACACACACACTCGCACACACTTGTGTGCTCAGTTTACACTTTACTCATTCGTTCGCCCAAGCACTTGAACGGGGTAAACTGACTAAGTTGAATGCCGACCAAAAGAGAGAGCGAGAAAGAGAGAGAGTGCGAGCAGGGATGGGTTGAGTTGTGTTTTGTGTTGGGTTGAGTTGTGTGTTGTTGTTGTGCTGTGGGGGGTAAGGTGAATAAGAGACGTCGTGGGTTATACTAGTGGTGTGTGGTGATGATGATGGTGACGGCGGCGGCGGCGGTGACAGCGACGGCGGCAGAGTTAAGGTGCCGTCGTCGCCGCCGCCGTCGCTGCTGCCGCTGCCTTGCCTTGCCTTTTTACCGCTCATTTGTTATGATTTTACAGTTGGCATTTTTAGTTGTTTTTCTACGCGTTCTGCGATCGGCCGCATTTTTGTCGTTATTTTAGCTTCTGTGCTCTTCGGAGCAAAAACGTGCGTACATACACGTATGTGTGTGTGTGTGTGGGTGTTATAACCAATCAACTGTATATCGGAAATACATATACATATATATAGTATAGTACTTAACTTTTTTTTTTTGTGTCTATTTTCTGTTTTTTTTATCTGTGTTTGATTTATTTTAAAAAAAAAGTTTAAGTTAAAGAAAGAGGGGAGGGGGAGAAAAAAGGAGTGCCACGCCCCTTCAAACAAGAATTGAGTGTTGCAACTAATTGCAGTTTTAGAGCAATTGCACAACGGCGCCACAGCCATTGCCATTTCAGGCAAATTAGACGCAATCAGAAAAAGCACTTCAAACAAATAAAAAAAAAAAAACAAAACCAACTCAAATTGCCATAAAAAATTAAAACCACAATTGGAATGTCACTTATGGATTTATTGGCAATGGGCGTACCGCCGGGCCCGGGTCGGGCCTACATGCATTTTATTGCCAACACTCAAGAGCCAACAACAACAGCAACAATAACAAACATGGCCAGAAGAAAAAATACTTTTTGCAAAATCATTATTACAGTTTTAGAGCAATAGATACATAATACAGTTCTAGAGTTACTGACAATATAATTAGCTGTGCTACAGTTTGAGGGACATGGTGCAAAAAAGGGGTTCAATTCAACAAGAATAACAAGAAAACATATAGTATATATATGTTCATATTCTTGATCAGCATCAAGAGTTGAGGCAATTTTATCGCGTTCATGCCGAAAATAGAGCTTAAAGCTAGTTCAGATTGGACATAATACTAGTTTTCGTTGCATAAGTTTCTTTCGATTTCTCAATATAATAACGAAAAAACCTTAAACCTTCAAATTTTGACTTTTGTTTACGAAAGTTCAGCTGTTCAATTGCTCATCATCTGTAATAGTTTTCATCATTAAAGAAACTTTAGATTGGGCTAAAAAGTTTCTTGATCGCATTATCAAGAATACTTGCCATTTTCGATACACACATGTTATCGATAACCATTCAAAAACCTTGAACTATCAAGCTTAAACTTTTGCCTACGAAAATACGACTTAATATTACTCATCTATACATGTTTTCATCAATAAAGAATCTTTAAATTCGGCTTAAAAGTTCGAATTATCCAGAATATACATACATGTTATCGATAACTATCAAAAACCTTTATCTTTAAAGCTTAAACTTTTGCCTGCGAAAATGCGACGCAATATTACTCATCAATACAAGTTTCTATCATTTTGAAGGAACTTCAAATTGGCCTTCAAAAATCGAATTAACGAGAATACTTGCCATTTTCGATACACACATGTTATCGATAACCATTCAAAAACCTTAAGCTTTCAAGTTTTGACTCTTACGTATACGAAACTAAATCACAATTATTGTTCATCTCTGCTCAAGCTTTGAGTTTTAACACAAATCTATTGAGAAACTATAAAAAAAATATCACAGATTGAAGTTTAGTTAGGGACGCGTAGTATTACTTTTAAGACATGCACAAACATGCACAATAACACACAGTACAGTATTCAGCATTCAGGGTATCTTCTAGTCGTTCAGACTCTTTCCAACTTCTTTGCTGGCCGTCGACGCTGAGTCACGAAACTCAATTTGCATTCAACAAGAAAAAAATGAAAAATAAATAAATAAAAAAGCGAAATATGTAAATAATTATCAAAGTAAACAGAAAACAGGGCCCCGAACACCCTTTTTTTCCCCATTTATTTTTGGGTTTTTTTCTGTTTTTTGTTTTCTGTTTTCGGTTTTTTTTTTCGTTTTTTTCTTCTTTTTTTGTTTTTTTTTTGGTTTTTTTTCGCTTTTTTGTTTTTTTTTTTTTGTAAACGTAATGCAAAATGCAGCAGCAACAACAAAAGCGACTCATTTGCAACGCGACGCACGTAAAAGGCAAAAACAACAACAACAACAGCAACAACAACAGCAACAACAACAGCAACAACAACAGCAACAACAACAACAACAGCAACAACAGGAACTTCATCAATTGAATGAAAACAAAAAAAAAAATACCAAAATAAAAATATTATGTAAATAAATAAAAACAAAAAAGCACGAAAAACATTGCACGTTGCTCCAAAAAATGCTAGCTGGAAATTGGGAAAGTCTATGGAAAATAGTTGTTGTTGTTGCTGTTGCTGCTGGCGCATTATTGCTCATGTTGCTGTCGTTGCCATTGCTGCTGTTGCTGCTGTTGCTGCTGTTGCTGTTGCTGTTGCCATTGCTGCTGTTGCTGCTGGACCACAGAATGGAAAACAGGAGCAACATTTTAGCATTTGGAACTATTATTATTATTGCTGCTGACAACAACTTTCGCTCGCTGGAACCCCTTCGAAAACGTGGGGGAGGGTTGGGGGGATTGCTGTTGTTGTTGCTGTTAGATGTTGTTGTTGGTTGTTAGTTGTTGCTGTTGTTGTTGTTATTCGCCCTTTTTGGTTGAAATTTAAAAAAAAAAAGCTTGTTTTTCTCTCTCTTCACAACAATATTCAAATTTATGCGCGCTCTGTTTAGCTGGCGACAAGGGGGGCGGGGCGGTTGGGGGGCGTGGCCATATTTGCATAGTGTTGGCAATAGGGACAACAGTTGCTCTTGTCGGGGGGCGTGACCATCGATTGAACAGCAGCAACAAAAAGTAAAAATGTTTTCAAAAATTATTCAAAAGTGAAACAAGAAAAAAAAAAGTTTTTCGATAAAACATGGTCATAACGACGACAATAAGCCTGGACAATGATGTTGTTGCTGGCAACGATGCAACGGCAACAGCAACATCAACTGAAACAATAACAACAACTGCAACGGCAACAGCAGCAACAACAACAGAGACAACACCAACAACTACACCCACAAAATTGCATGTTCTATGCGACAACAACAATTTAATAATCATGAACAACAACAACAACAGTAACAACAACAGTAACAGCAACAACAACAAAACACAGCAGCAACAGCAACAATTGCTGTTTGAAAAGGAAAATGATAAGCTTAGCGCCAATCTGAACATGAACAACAACAACAATAATAACAACAACAACATTAACAAATATTGTGATATGAACGGCAATGCAACAGCAACAACAGCAACAGCAACAACAACAACAGCTGCAACAACATTCGATCAACCAGGATCAATTGCAACTGCAACGCCGCAACGTAGCAGCATCGCCTCCGCCTCCGCCTACTCCTCAGCAACATCCACCCCCTCCACCGGGAGTGCCTTGAGACGTGGCACACCGCTGCAACGCTCCTCAATACGTTTGCGACAACAACAGGCAAGTGTGTGTATAGGTGTGTGTGTCTGTTAGTGTGTGTGTTTGTGTGGTAGTGTGGGTGTGTGTATTAGTGTGTGTGTGTGTGTCTCTTAGTCTGTGTGTGTGTGTGTTAGTGTGTGTTATTGTTATTTCAAATCAAATAACGATAAAATTGGCTGCTGTTGCTGCTGATTTTCCCTTTTTGTTGAAACGGCAGCAACATCAATAGCAACAACAGCAACAACATCAACAACAACAACAGCAACAACCTTCAGTTGCTATCGGCAAACGAGCTTTATCTACATATGAATGCATGCATATACATATGTGTGTCTATATATATATATATATATATATGTATGTGCTAACTTAAAACGGCAACCAGTTAACAGCAAACTAGGCTAACTGGCTGCTGCTGCTGCTGCCGCTGTTTGTCGCCGCCGCAGTTGTTCGACGACAGCAACAACAACAACAACAGCATCAACAACCAGACAACAACAACAGAAACTAGACATAACAAATTGTTTCTCATGGCGATAGCAAATAGCACATTCCTTAACCCCAGAAAAGCATATAAATATCATTGATACTCTTACAACTAAACTTTCAGTTAAACATATTTATATGAAAAAAGTTCTCTTAAAAATGTTGGGAATTTAAAACTCAAATTGTTCTCCTTGAAAAATCCTAAAGAAAAACCAATTAAAAGTTGAAAACTTTTGTATTCTCTCTTTTCATATATGTATACGAAAAGGGTTAGCGGACCTAAACCTTTGTTTCAATTCCATTTGTTCCATTTAAAAGGCCTTAAAGACTTAACTAAAGATATATGTATATATATATATATATAAAAGGGTTAACAAATCTTGATACAACTAAACCTTTGTTTCAATTCCATTCGTTCCATTAAAAAGCCTTTCAAGATCAAAATGAAATTAAAAAATGTTTGTATACATATTTACATATAAAAAGGATTAAAAATCTTGATACAACAAAACCTTTATTTCAATTCCATTCGTTCCATTTAAAAAGACTAGGAAATTAAAATGAAATTTAAAAACTTTTGTATTTCTCATATGCATATATATACAAATATACGAATGAAAACAAATCTTGATACAACTGCAACCTTTGTTTCAATTCCATTCGTTCCATTAAAAAACTTACAAAACAAAATTAAACTGAAAACTTATATCCATGTATAAAGGGTGAACGTAGTTTGATATAATTAAACCTTTGTTTCAATTCCATTCCATTCGTTCCACATTATGCATTGCATGCGCAAAGCGCCAGACACAGCTGCAATACCCAAGTTTTTAGAACTTGGAACTTTTTTAATTTTTTTTCACTCAGCAACAACACACAATAGCTATAAACTACAACAACAACAAAGCAATAATAAAGCAAGTTAATAAATTTTTTGTTAACATTCTTTGTTACTTTTGTTGTTGTAGTTGTTGTTGTGTTTTGTACGCGCTTTTGCAATATTTATTTTTAATGCCCGTCGCAAAAGTCGCCGCCGCCGACAAGCAAAATGTGTTTAACGATGATGACGCTGATGACGCCGATGATGTTGATAATGATGATGATAATAATGATGATGATGATGTCATGGCATAGACTATAAACCTTATATCTACGTGATATGTGTGTGTGTTGGTGTGTGTGTGTGTAAGGTAACTAACATTAATTTGTTATTGTTTTGTTGTTGTTTTACAATTGCTGCTTTGATGATTGATGGGCAACATTTAAGTTAAGGTGGGCTTTTTTTGTCAGTGTGTATTGAAAGTTGTTGAAAAGGGCGAGGGCGAAAACCCCACTCTCTCTCTCTCTCTCTTTCGCTCTCTCTCAAACATATTCAAATCAAGTCTATATATATATATATATATAAAGTTGGTTTTTAGCTGCCGACGTCAAGTATACGACAAGTATGCTTGAGAGTTCTGCAATAACTATTATTGTTTTTCATTCGATTTCGTTTCGTTTTCGTTTTCGTTTTGCTCTTCTTCTGCCCTCTTCGATTTTGTTTTTATACCCTTAACCCATTGAAATGGGTAAACAAAAAGGGTATAATGGCTTTGTGCAAAAGTATGTAACAGGAAAGGAGAAAGCTTCTTCGACCTTATAGAGCATATATATTCTTCATCAACATCAAAATCCGAATCGATCTCAGGAACTACAAAAGCTAGAGACTCCAGATTTTAGATATAAGCTCTCCCAATCCCTAGGCATAACAAGTTTGTTTTCCAATTTTCGATAACTTTTCAGGTTTACGATATACACATGTAATCGATAACAAAAAAAATCTTGAATTTCAAAAACTCGAAAATGGGAATTGCAAATATTAACAAAATAATGAACATCTGTAAAATTTTTATTAAAATCTGTCAAGAAACACCAGAGATATGAAACCATCAAGCATTGGTCCGGTAGTTCACGACCGTCCGTCTGTATGGTCAAAGGGTTAAGGGTATCTTTTAGTCGAGCTTACTCGACTAGAGACTTTAACTTGTTTTAACTTGTTGTTGTTGTTGTTGCTGCCCATCAAGTTTCAAGCTGCTTCAATGTCAAATCGCATGGTTATTTATTTATTTTTCAAGTTTTATTTGGTTCACATCGTTTTTTTTTTCGTTTTCGCTTTTTGTTTTCTACCCAAAAACCAAATCAACCCCCCTTCTTCTCTCTCCCGCTCTTGCTGCTGTCTGTTGTCTGTGAATAAAAATATTTTCTGCTGATTTTGTTGGTTTTTTTTTTGTCGGAGTTGTTGTTGTTGTTGTTGTTGTTATTTTCCTTATGTTTTTTCGGGCATCGCATCACATTATGCAAGTTCAGCAAATATTTTCTGTTCTTTTTTTGTTTGTGCATCGCCTTTTGTTTCTCTTCTTTTTCTCTCTGTTCTTTTCACATTTTTGTGCGGAATTTTTCAGCGCCTTTTTCTTGTTCTGTTGTTATTCAATTAAGTTTTTTTTTTCGCCTTTCCATTCCTCAAGAACTCAAGAAAAATGTGTGTGAGAAAGGTGGAAGGTAAGGTCTTATGGCCCCCCACCTCACCACTCCCCTCACCCCTTCTTCAAGTTTGAGCAGCTTTCGTGTTGTTCTTGTTGTTGTTGTGTTTGTTAACTTGGTCAAGAATTGTTTTTTTTTTAACAGCGCGAAACGCAAAAAACTTTGACACGCGGCTTTTGGAACTTTTTTTTTGTTGAACTTGGAAATTTAATATTATTATGATTATAACTTAATCAACAAATGTTGTTGTTGTTGTTGTTGTTGTTGCCTTTCGCTTAGAGTTACATACATACATATATTTATTGGCATTTGTGTGTGTGTGTGTGTGTTTCGAGTGGTTTTGAACCACGGTAAACGGGCTATTTAACAGCAACAACAACAACAACAATGAAAAAAAGAAAAAAGAAAAAAGAAATGTTATTGCTCTTTAACACATGCCATTTCCTCATTCTTCTTCTTGTACTGCTTCTGCTTCTGCTTGTGCTTCTTCTTCCTCATTTTATTGGCCACTTTATGAGCTCTGTATGTGTGTGTGTGTGTGTGTGTGAACCAGACTTGAAAACGTTTCTTAAACACATTTTTACACACCAAAACACATGTGAACTTTCTATGGAAAAAAACAAAAAAAAAAACATAAACATTGAAAAACGGTAAAGTAAAAGACGGGAAAAAATACTTAAAAAAAAACCGAGTGTGAAATGTATTTGTACAGTTTGGCATGCTCGAGTGCTTGTCAAACCCCCACCCCCAACGCATTCACTCATGCCATACCGAAACGGAAATAACTGTTCAAACTTAGAAGGCTTTAAAATTTTAAAGTGCTTACAGTTTGATATACCTTTTCAACCTAAAAACTAAAAAACCGAGTGTGAAATGTATGTTTACAGTTTGGCATGTTCGAGTGATTGTCAAACCCCCACCCCCACACCGCATTCATTCATGCCATACCGAAACGGAAATAACTGTTCAACTGTTAGAAGGCTTTACAATCTAAAGTGCTTACATTTTGACATGCACTGGCGTGCAAGCGATTTTACACCGACTGCTGCTTGTCAAACCGCAACTGCATCTGCACCCACTGACCTAATCCAAACAAAAGCCCAGCACCACAGCACAGCACTTGAGAGGTTGCCACTGCAACTGCACAAATACACACACACACACACATACACTTACTTCCTTCCCATTGGTCGGTCACTTGACCATCCCCCCGCCCCCAACCGTCAACCCCTTCCATCTTAATAACAACTGTGCTTCACGTTCATTAGCTCATCAGCTTGACGGCGCGGTTCTTGATTGTAGTTGTTGTTGTTGTTGTTGTTGTTGTTATGTGTGGTGGCCTGCTTCAGGGATTTTGTTGCATGCCCCTAAGCCTGCTCAGCTCAGAGTTCTCTCATGTTGTGGCACTTTCTACAGCAAATTGTATGGATAGAATTTAAATTATGTTGTTCCAAGCACACACATCATTATGAGGCATATGTAATAGGATAGGTTACATACGTACACTGAAACAAAATTATGGGTACAAAAAACATTTATTATTCGCTCAGTGTACTAGTGAAATGTTAGGTTCTTTTTTTTCGTTAGGCTTTTTTTTCCGTTGAGGTTTTTTTTTTTGTCGTTTTTGCAAAATTCGCTTTTGGCTTTTTATCGGGCTGCGTCAGTTGTTCGTGCCGCTGAAAAAGCCGCTAATTGAATTAGCACAAAAGGCCGCGAATGCGGATTAAGTGCGCCCAGATGAAGCCTCAAATGTCAACCGAACCCCAACAGAACCCAACCCAACCCAAACCTAACCTAACCGAACCTAACCAACCAAACAAAGAGCAGAACCTTTCAAACCAGAAAACAAAATCCCCAAACGTTACGCGTTCTCTCTCTCTCTCTCTCTGTTTCTCTCTCTCTTTCACTCTTTCACTTTGTAATTGTTTTTTAATCGGATATTCTGTACTTTTCTGTTCATTGCAGGAGCAACTGAGACGAAGACGCGAGGAGGAGGAACGCATCGCCCAACAGAATGAGTTCCTGCGTAACAGTTTGCGTGGCTCGCGCAAACTCAAAGCGCTACAGGATACAACAGTTACGGCCACGCCCACACCCGGCGGCAAATCACAGTCACAGCTGGCCCAACAACAGCAACCGTCATCGGCAGCAACAGCAGCAGCAGCAACAGCAGCTGCGGCGACAACAGCAACAATTGCTGGCGTTGAGAACGAGGCATATTTGCCGGATGAGGAACTTCAGCAAACGGCGGAACACATGCACATCGATGGTAAGTGCATCGTGCAAAAACAACAACAGCAAAAAGGGAAGAGCAATTGAGTTCTGATGAATTTATGGTTAATTTTTCCCAAAAAGAATTCTTTTGCTCTTTTGCCAATAAGTTTTTTCCTTGCCAATTAAACGGAAAACTACGAAGTAAGAACTTCATTCATTTTGCTCCCTGCTTGACCAGAAACCAAGTATATTTTGATTTGTTGGAGGATTTTTTAGGACATGTTATCCCTTACGTAACCTTTACTACAACTTAAGTGCTCCCTCGTTGACCTATAGCTCTTTTATCAGACTATGAGGTCCTAAAGGAAATCAAGTATTTGTTGAGAGTTGAAAGTTACCTAGGACAAGTTATCCTATCCTTTACGTAACCTGCACTACCTGCTCCCTGGTTGACCTATAGCTCTTTTATCAGACTATGAGGTCCTGAAGTCAATCAAGTATTTTGTTAAGAATTAAGGGTTACCTATGACATGTTATCCTTTTCTTTACTTAACCTGCACCACGCACTAAGAGCTCCATTGTGCTCCCTGGTTGACCTATAGGTCATTTATCAGACTATCAGGTCCTGAAAGAAATGAAGTATATATTTTCTTATGAGTTGAGGGTTACCTAGGACATGTTATCCTACTTTTTACCACATTACTAATCATAGTACTAACCCCAAACAAACCTTTCCCTATATATGTTGTGTTTTTAGGTTATGGCGAGCTGATTACGGCGCTGACCCGACTCCAGGGTCAACTGGCGAAGAGTGGGATGAGCACGTTGGCTGGCCGCGTCTCTGCAGCGCATAGTGTGCTGGCTACCCCGAATGTGGCACATATACTTGCCACACGGAATGCGGTGTTGCAGCGACGTCGTCCTCGCGTTGCCGGCCCGTTGCACGTCAGCGCCCTGGGACTGCAGAAGGAGATTGTAGAGATGCTAACCCAATCGAACTCAGCAACAGCCATTGAGTTGGGCAATCTATTGACCAGTCACGAGATGGAGGGTCTGCTCCTGGCACACGATCGCATTGCCAATCATACGGATGCATCGCCCTCACCGACGTTATCGCCAACGCTGACGCCAACACCCATGATGATGGCAACGACGACGGCGAAGATGCCGATGCCAATGGGAATGGGAATGACAATGGGGATGGGAATGGCGACGACAACACCGCATAGCGCACATAGCAGTCCAGTGCCGTCAACAAAGGTTTCGGCGAGCGGTAGAAGTATGGCGGTATTGCCACCCGTTGTGCCATCCGTGCCATCTGTGGCACAACGTGGTGCCATGCCCCTGCCCGTTGCAGCTGTGGCAATGGCCGTGCGCGGTGAATCGCCGCCCGGAATGAGCGGCTGTTTCGGCACCTTGAACGATCAGAACGACAACATCCGGATCATTCAGATCGAGAAGTCGACAGAACCGCTCGGAGCAACCGTACGCAACGAGGGTGAAGCTGTGGTCATTGGCCGGATTGTGCGCGGAGGTGCTGCGGAGAAATCGGGACTACTTCATGAGGGCGATGAGATTCTCGAGGTGAATGGCCAGGAGTTGCGAGGCAAGACGGTGAACGAGGTGTGCGCCTTGTTGGGTGCCATGCAGGGTACTCTCACCTTTCTGATAGTGCCAGCCGGTAGTGCGCAAACGGGTGGCATGATGATGGGTGGCATGGGCAATGTGGGCATGGGCGGCCTAGGCATGCATCAGCTGCATGGCGTGGGTGGCGTTGGTGGCGGTGGCATGGCGCATCGGGATACGGCCGTGTTGCATGTGCGAGCTCACTTCGATTATGATCCGGAGGATGATCTGTATATACCGTGTCGGGAGCTCGGAATCAGTTTCCAGAAGGGCGATGTACTGCATGTGATCTCGCGTGAGGATCCCAATTGGTGGCAGGCGTATCGCGAGGGCGAAGAGGACCAAACCCTAGCTGGCCTCATTCCTAGTCAGTCATTTCAGCATCAGCGCGAAACAATGAAGCTGGCCATTGCCGAGGAGGCGGGTCTGGCGCGTTCGCGTGGAAAGGAGGGTGCCACCAGCAAGGGTGCAACGCTTCTCTGTGCGCGCAAGGGTCGCAAGAAGAAGAAGAAGGCCAGCTCAGAGGCGGGGTAAGTCTAAAAACTCTCTCCCATTTCCCAATATATTTGATTATATACTCACTTTTCTTCTTTATCTCCTCTCTGCAGTTATCCTCTGTATGCCACAACCGCACCGGATGAAACAGATCCCGAGGAGATACTTACCTATGAGGAGGTTGCACTCTACTATCCCCGTGCCACCCATAAGCGACCCATCGTCCTCATCGGTCCGCCCAACATTGGCAGACATGAGCTGCGACAACGTCTAATGGCCGATTCGGAACGTTTCTCGGCGGCGGTACCACGTAAGTACCGGAAGCTTATTCTGCCTTCTGTTTTACTCTCGATGTCTTTCGCTCTCTCACTCTTTCCGCTCTCTCGCTCTCGCTGGCAGTTTTCTTTTTGCTTGAGAAGAAGCTTAAACCAACAAAGAAGGGTAAAATTGCTAATCGATTTTCGATAGCTATCGATAACTTTTGTGTCTGACAATGACAAAGCTCTCTCTCTCCATTAGAACTGCTAGCGTAGCGTGTGAAAGCATTCTAACCCGAAACCCCTGAAAACAAGAAAAAATCCTTATAACTTTTAACTTAAACATCTTTCTGTCTTTCCTGCAGACACTTCACGGGCAAGGCGCGAGGGTGAAGTACCGGGCGTGGATTATCATTTTATAACGCGTCAGGCGTTCGAAGCGGATATTCTGGCGCGTCGCTTTGTCGAGCATGGCGAATACGAGAAAGCCTACTACGGTAAGTAACCAAAAAGAATGAAGCTGAATGAACGGATAAAATTGACAATATCCTTGGCATCTCTCTCTCTCTCTCTCTCTTTTAGGCACATCACTGGAGGCCATACGCACAGTCGTTGCCAGCGGCAAGATTTGTGTACTGAATTTGCATCCACAGAGCTTGAAACTGTTGCGCGCCTCTGACCTCAAACCGTATGTGGTGCTGGTGGCGCCGCCCAGTTTGGATAAGTTGCGGCAGAAAAAGCTGCGAAATGGCGAACCCTTTAAGGTGCGTTTTGAAGTTTTGAGTGTTATCGATCTTAATCGATTAGCGGTTATCGATATAGTTGTTATCTTGAACATAACAATCAATTTCCAGTTTAAAGCAACTTTTTTATTTATATTTCAAAATAGTGTTGCTTATCGATAACTAATCGATATATATACATAATTTTCATGTTATCGATATACGTTTTTCAATCTTGTAAGTAAGAACCGATTTCGAGTTTAAAGCAACTTGTTGATTGATATGTCAAATTTGTGTTGCTTCTCGATAACTAATCGATATATATATATATAATTTGCGTGTTATTGATTTTTTACGAATTTTCTCTCTCTCTCTCTCTCGCTCTCGTGCAGGAGGAGGAGCTAAAGGACATCATTGCTACCGCACGCGACATGGAGGCGCGCTGGGGTCATCTCTTTGACATGATCATCATCAACAATGACACGGAACGCGCCTATCACCAGCTGCTGGCCGAGATCAATTCGCTGGAACGTGAACCCCAATGGGTGCCCGCTCAATGGGTGCACAATAATCGTGACGAGTCATAGTGACGTCCATATCGACGACCATTTCTGCCTCCCGGTCATCCCCGTATCCAGATTAACATCTGCACCTGCACCTGTCCCTGTCCCTGCTGTCCCTGTGTCCTGTGCCACATGCCCGTGCCGCAGGCACCCCATACCGCTAACCCTGGCTAAACCCACTTTTGTAAATAATTATATTTAATATAATAATAATAATTGTATACAAATCCAACTACTACTACTACTACTACAACTACGTTTCAACTCAGCCATGTGGAAATGGAGCAAACCAATGGAGCTGTCCAGCAACAACCGGGGGCAACTTTTCGCTAAGTGTACATACATACATACATACACGCATAGAGATCTGTATACTTTTTGCCCCTTAACTATTACCTATTTCAACTATGTGTACTTAACCGTTGACCCTTGAACCCTTGAATCCTTGACCCTAGAACCGTTGACCTAAGAACCCTTGACCCTAGAACCGTTTACCCTTGAACCCTTGACCCTAGAACCGTTGACCCTTGAAACCTTTAACAATATACTCGACTCGACTCGGATTATTCATAGTAAAATCGAATATGTATGTATGTATATGTGTAGTATATTGTTTGTTTGTTGCAAATGCATTTCAAAAACATTTGAAACATTTCATTCCATTCTATATACACTTTTTTTTTAAACAATACCATATATATATATATATATATAAATATATATTATATAAATATAAATATTTTTTTTATTATGTATTATCAATATTATTATTATTTTATTTTTTTTTTTTAGTAATGTGCGTTCACAAAGAAAATTGTTATTCCATTTTATAACTGAAAAGTTTTTTAGTTTATTTTATGTATTTTAAGTATTTTTTTGAGTTTTGAGCACTTTTTTGTGATTTCGAAAAGCAAAAAAAAAAAACAAAGAAAAAAAAACCAGGCACAAATGCAAAAAGTGTCGAAAAACATAAAAATTGAGATCGAATTCGAAATCGAAATCGATAACGATATCGATATCAAACTGCAAATATGTTAACAGAACAAAAACAATCCATAAAAAAAGAGGATAAAAGCGAATGTTGTCGAGTCCATAAAGCAACATGCGACATGAATAGGAGAAGAAACGGAACAGAGAGAATAGATGGAATAGAAATGAACCGAAGAGAAAGGCAAAGGGTAGAGAGAGGGGTGGGGTGGGATTTGGGGTTGGGGGTGGGGTAAGAAGAGCATGTTGCAATTACGTAATCTATTTACTTTATATAAATATATACACAAACTATACATATAAATATACACCCTACATATACATACATAAAAATATATGCAGTAAATACTACCGTTATTTTAAAAAAACAAGCAAAAAAAAATACCAAGAAGCTACGAAAACAGCAAAAACAACAACAATATACCCATAAACAATATACTAAAAGCAAAAGCAAAACGAAAAAAGAAAAATATATAGAAAAAGCAACAGAAAAATGTCATTGCCAAATAAAACCAATAGAAAATGAAAAAAAAACACAATAAAAACTAGAAGCAAACAAAAGAAAAAGAAAAACGAAAACGAAATAGTTGCATGCAATACTAACAACCAAGTTAAATAAGCACTGTAAAAACAAAAAACCATAAAACAAATAAACAAACAAACAATATATACAAAAAAACTATTGAAAAAATCTAGGCGTTAGTTTAAGAGCATAATAAAGAAGAAGAAACAGAGAAACAGTCATAAAAACAAAGCCCCAAACAGCGATTAGTTGTTTTCAAATAAAATAAAACAAACAAAAAAAAAAAAATACTAAAAATAAATGTTGTTGTAATTAATCAATTTAAATGCGATTAGCAAAAGAAACGCATATGAAAAAAATGTCCCAAAAACTAAACCTAAATGAAAAAACACTCATCAGAGAGACAAAAAATATTATTATATATAATAATATTATATATGTATATTTGTTGAGAATGCAACAATTTTATTAAGTAAATGCTCGAAACGGCTCGAAAAAATACATTTGCAAAATTATGTTAAACAATGTTTAAAACTTAAACAAAACTAAAAACAAAAACAAAAAACAAATATATATATTTAAAATATTTTTTTTTTTGTAGTCAACAAGGTATAAAAAAATGTGTGTGCAGTAAATTTGTTTAATATACGTATAATAAAAACAAAAAAAAAAAATCAAATAAATATGAAAAATATTAATTAATAAAACTACAAGTTTAGTAATATTGTATGTGTATATGTGTGGTGTAATAAATTGAATAAAACAAACATGAAAATTTAGCTAAAACGAATAATGCCAGCAAAATGAAAGCGAAGAAACTAAGAAAGAAATGAAAAACAGAAAAAAAACAGAAACTAACTCTATACGAAATAGGCACGGTTTAACAAGCATTGTACGATATGAAAAATACCTAAATAAAATGCGACAAACAAATAAAACAAAAGAAATGTGATTTTTATTTGTATATTTTTGAATTGCAGTTTAAGTTTCAGTTTGTCAAGATTCAAACTAAAGTAGCGCTGCCAGATCTATTTTTTTGACCACTAGATAGCAATGTTACTTAACAGAAATACCTCCTCACTTAACAGAGCCGCACAATATTGCGTGGGCAGTGTGACCATTGTGCTCTCAATAAATACCGCACCCAGCGAACGCCAAAATACTACAACGTTGCACAAAATAAGCCAGCATTTCTCTCAATTACTTGCGTCTCTTTCATTGTTTTCTCTCCTATTCTTTTTTGAAAAAGCAATCGGTGCGGACGCGTTTAGACCGGCTACTGCGGCACAGTTAACAACCTTTGTAGTGTTGTGTTGTGTTTTTTTCTTAACTATTTTTTGTTCTTGTTTGTGTTTGTGTGCGCTGGTGTTTTACAATTGCATTAGAAATACATATGTGTATGGCCAAATAATAATCTTATCGCAAGCATGAGCCAAAGCACAATATAATTACTGAGTGCGTTGTCCTTAACATTGAATTACCAACAACAGCAACAACTAGTACAGCAACAAATCGCTGAGCCAACAAGCCGCCATACCAATACCACCTCAATCAGTCCAACTGAGAGAAAGCAAAAGAGGGCAAAGAACAAGAGAAATATGCCAGCAAAGACGGTCTTACGCCAACAGAGCCAAACGCCCGCTCAGCAGCTGCAGCAACAGCAGCAAAGGGACGTCGAAAATGGCATTTATCCAAATATACCGCCGGAACGCCGTTCGCCGGTGCGTCAATCGCGGCCGCCAACATTGCGTCAGGACACTGTGGACATGGAGGAGATACCGTTAAATCAAATGCATTCGCGCCAGGAGCCAGAGGATCGTCAAAAGATGCGCGAAATCTTTGACAATGTAAGCCTAAAAAAAACAACAACACCAACCATTGCATTCTGTGTGCATGCGTGTGAGTGGTGTCTCTCTCTCGCTCTCTCGCTGTGTCTGCATGAATGAATGAGTTTCCTTGTGTTTAAGACACCGTCCCGCCTTGCCGCCTCGCCGCTTGCACTTCACCAAGGTTAAAAGTTTGTCGTTGTGTTGTGTGTGAATCATCGGCATCGGCATCGCTTACATTGCTTATTGTCACGCTCTATTTTTATACAGCGCAGCCGCAGCGCGCGCTGTTTGCAGATTTCCGTTGCAATTATAAGGGCGAAGAAGAAGAGAAGAATGCGCGAATAAGCTTATCTATCAACATCGCACATCGCAAATATCCAACTCTCTGCCCTCTGTGACAGACAGTCCCCCCCCCCCCCCCCTCCATCGATACACTAAAACTTCACACTTCAGCATATTTTACCGTTAACATTTCGGATGTTTGCCTTTGTCAGTTTGTTTGCAGTAGCAGCAGCGAGCAAAAACAATTTTACCCAAGGGACGTCGGAAGACCAGTAGACCGTCGTCTTATCGCGTACGAAAATTGTATAGAACAGAAAAAACCGGTTACTTGTACATATGTACACACATACATACATACATACGGGCATTTTGCGTACATACATATTTGTGAGAACATTTGACGTCGTTTGTTGTGTTTGTTGTTGTTAATATTGTTATTGTTGTTGCTGGTACTTGGTTGTCAGTCAGTTGATTTGTGTTCTTAGTCACTTAGTCACGAAATTGTTGTTGCCATTTTATTATTATTTAGCATTTAACATTGTTTGCCAACTAATTACCGCTTTTTCGTTCTCTACGCCTTTCAACATGTTGCTTGTTTTTTCGCTCTTATGTTGTTGCTTTATATTGAACAACATTCCTTTCTATTATTCATCTATGTTCTTTGCCTACCGCTCTTTATCTTTGGTTTGCCGGTCCCGGTTTTCTTGTTGCTGCCCGGCCCTTGGCAACGAAAAGTCAGAACATAAACAATTGCATTTCATCATTCGATTTAACCTGTTAACAGGTTAACAGTATTCTGCTTTTTTCTACCCTAAACCCATGAAATGGGCAAAAGTGGGGTATAATGGTTTTGTGCAAAAGTATGTAACAGGCAGAAGGAAGCTTCTCCGACCCCATAATGTATACATACATATATTCTTGATCAAGAAACACCGGAGATATGAAACCATTAAACATTGGTTCAGTGGGTCTGTCATGGGTATGTCCCGTCTGTCGATCTGTATGGTCAAGGGTTATCTTCTAGTCGACCTTACTTGTTTGTTTTTGCTTCTTCTTCTTGCTGTTAGTTTTTTGGGTTTTTAGTATTTTTGCATAACTGGAATAGGTACAAGTATACATGCATACATACATACATATGTATAGATTATCTTGTATTGGGAGCTTGTTTTGAATTAACATCGATTTCGATTCTTGCTTTCACCTCTCTCTCTCTCTCTGTCTCTCTGTCTGGGTTTCTCTCAGTCTTTTGAGAATTCATTCAATATCATAAAACATAGCCGGTGTAATCTTATCTCGTTCAACCAAAATGTTTTTCGATTTGTAGTGCATAAACCTCTAAACGCCAAACTTTTCATGGCCTCTTACCGATAAACATCCATACATACATACATACATTCATACATGCATGTTTGTATGTGTGTGTAAACGTGTGCAGCTGTTTCAATTGCAATTTAAGTGTGTTTGTGTGCGTGACTCACTTTTTTTTCTTCTAATGTTTACTTTCAACCACCCCGCACCTACCCACCTCCCTTCTCTTTCCACTTAATTTCTAATCAGAATTGCGAATTCGCTTGTGCTTTGTTCTCAAACATTAGAAACAAGTGGGTGAGAATAAATATAGGGGATTCTATTAATATCACAAGGTGTGTATGGTATATACCGTTAAATGCATTTCTAACAAGTGCAGTTAAATACAAATACAAATACAAAATACATATAAACAAACAGATGCTATTAACAACAACAAGTGCATTTTAAATGTATTTTGTTGTTTTACCGTTACTTTAATGTATCTTACAGTTAACAAAAGTAAATGCAGATTGCTTAAAAATTCTCAATTACTGTAAATCTGTAAATGTAACACCAAACACCTGTTGGCTTTCACATACACATACACATATGCATATGTATGTATATGTATTTGAATTGCAAATCTTAGCGAACTTATCTATGGTTGAGTTCGTTTAGTCGTAGTTGTAGTACGTTTAAGTTGGTCACATAGCTTGTACAGTTATTTAGTTCGTTCAATTTTGGTCGTTACCATTTGAATTAGCATCATTGTTCGTTCAGTTTAGAACCATTAATCGCACGAACTTAATCGTCAAAAGCAGAAAAAATAAATATGCAACCGAGCAAAGGGGCTGCGATTAGAAAAGAGTTTTTACACTATCTGTGTAAAAGTTTATCTTAAGGCATGACAAATAATAATTATATGTACATATATATTTATGATATTGTAAAGCTTGTCCAAACAGCAAAAGATAGTTGTTAGAAATCTTAGTTGACATATGATCCGAATGTGTCATAAAGAAATGGTGGAAAAAAGACAAAAAGTTGTTAACTTTTTAATCAAACTCTGATCTTAATTATTATTTTTAAACCTGAATTCTTAGCTGCTAAAAAAATGTTTGAATTTTTGCTTCGTCCAATAAAGAAAAAAAAAAAAAAAAAAAAAAAACCTGAATTCTATGATACTAAACGTAATGATTGCGATTTTTGTTTACATACAATACAATAAGATTAGCCTTTGGGTTTTTCTCTAACTGTTTACTAGTTTTTATTGCCAACTGGGGTTATCTTATCGGAAATATTTGTATTATTATTAAATAGCTAAAGTTAAACCAAAACCAAAACTCAATGTGAAAACTGTTTATGTAATCTCACAAAAACACACATTTCAAGTTTTCTTTTTAAGGAGCTGTTTGGTTTTTTTTTTTAGATTTATTTGGAAACAGTTGTACATCTGGATTGCAACTTCAATTTGGCCTCGGTTTTCCTTTTTGTCGTTGAATTCCATTCGTCATTAGTTGAATCGAACCATTTATGGCCAAAATACTTGTTATGGCTACATTTTGAGTGTGTGACTTTCGATTTGGTGTGGATTGTTTTGGTTGACAATTGTGCAATGATAATAGAAATTTGTTGCAATTTGAAATTTTGTTGATTTTTTTCGATTTTTTCGGTTTTTTTTTGTTAATTTTTTAATCAGAATATGTTTTTTGTTAGGGCTCTCTTTACGTGTCGCGTGCATCCATGAAGCTATCATCTTCTTCGGTCCGATCATTATTGATCACATCGTAGTAGACCTCACTGTGAACCTGAAGCCACTCGGCCTCCTCCTCGTCGGTCAGTTGGATGACATCCTTCCATATGTCCTGTAGTTGTTGCATCTTCTGCTGCGACTTCAACACGTCTACCTCCCGTCCCCGGTAAATCCGATGCGTGCCGGCGCCCTGTCTCGTCGATGTCGTCTCTCGGCTAGATTGTATCAGATTGGAGCCAATGAATAGACCCAATAGTGCCATATATATCACAATGACCGTGCCAATGCCTGAGGATTCTTGTAGCTCGCTAATGCGATCATCGCAATTGATGCACTCTTCCCATTCCATATCCTGTCCCTGGCTCATCATCCAGGTCAGAAAATTCATGGTCATTTCCCATGCATGAGGCATTCTGGCAGGGGGAGGGGGAACTTTTCTGTTTTCTCGTTTTTGTTCTTCAAAAAACCTTTGCTTACCTGCAATTTGTCTTCTAATCTGATCTGGTTTGAATAAGTTTGGATTGTGATCGAAATCAGGACAAGAATGAAGCCACAGCAGCAGAAGAATGCTAACTACTTGGAGCCCTGTTTAAATGTTTCTGATATTCTGATCTGTGAGATGTGTTTGTGTATTGTCAAATTTGAATCCTAAAAAACTGACATTTCTGTTTTTGGCCTACCTCAATAATTTTTTAGTTTTAGTTAGGTTTCGAACTTGAAAACTGAAACGGTTTCCTTTTCAGAAAAGTAGTGGAGTTCCTAACCATATTATCATATTTCACAACCATTAAAATCGATATTCAAATAATTCAAATTTGTTTTTCTCAATTCGCAGCACGATTCAGATAGGGATGGCCTAATCAATACCCACGAGCTTAAGGCCTTGATATCGGAAGGCTTTTGCCGTGATATACCCACCCATATAGCCGAGCAGATAATGCGTCGAGCAGATGTGGACAACAATGGTCATCTGGACTTTGAGGAGTTCTATACCATGTCGTTGCATCACAAGGTGATGGTGCGTAATCTGTTGGCGCGCTATTGCCGGTTTATAGTGCCACCGCCAAAGCCGCTCGAGGGCGACGAACCGGATGGTGCATATGAGAAACAGATGTCCATTTGCCCGCCACCGCTCACCATGGTGATCTTCTCGATCGTTGAGATAATTATGTTTCTCTACGATGTCATTTACTTTCAGTAAGCGAATCTATCAACCAATCATGAATCATGAAATTCAATTATTAATTTTATCATTTTCCCTCTGTAGGAATGATCCGGATCACAATCAGCGCTTGGGCGAGAGCACCAATGGACCGGCGGCAAAACTCTTCATATACAATCCGTACAAGCGTTACGAATCGTGGCGCTTTGTCAGCTACATGTTTGTCCATGTGGGCATCATGCATCTGATGATGAATCTGATTATACAGATCTTTCTGGGCATTGCCCTCGAACTGGTGCATCATTGGTGGCGTGTGGCTTTGGTCTATTTGGCTGGCGTGCTCGCTGGCTCCATGGGCACATCCCTGACCAGTCCACGTATCTTTCTGGCTGGTGCCTCTGGCGGTGTCTATGCCCTGATCACGGCACACATTGCCACCATTATTATGGTAAGATCCAAACAGTTAGACTACTTGATTTTCATACTAACCCATTTCGTTTTGCTTTGTAGAACTATTCGGAAATGGAGTATGCAATTGTGCAGTTGCTGGCATTCCTTGTGTTCTGCTTCACGGATTTGGGCACTTCGGTGTACCGTCATCTAACGGATCAGCACGATCAGATTGGCTATGTGGCGCACTTGTCTGGCGCTGTCGCCGGTCTCCTCGTGGGCATTGGAGTGTTGCGCAACTTGGAGGTGCGACGCTGGGAGCGCATACTGTGGTGGGTTGCCGTCATCTTCTATTTTGCGCTCATGACCACCGGCATCATTGTGCACATCTTTGTGCCCGACTACTTTCCCAAACCCGAATACGATCAATAGAAACAACGACAGCCAACGACATCTTAGTATATAGCTTTAAGTCGCGTATAGCGTATAGCCCTTAGCCTTAGATTTCAGCCTTAGCCTCAGGTTGTCTGCGATGATAATGATGATGATGATGTACATGTACATGTCCAAAGTGCACTTGATCTGGGGCCATCATTACAGTTTAAAGTTTAAAAATGTGAATGTGCGTGTGTTCAAGTTATAATTTATGATCAAAACCATAAACCATATCTTGGCACTATGTTCATAACACTCGAGTCGATCATAATGTGCCTAATCTTGATGACGCAACGAATCATTCATACACACATACAAACAAATAATATTTACATACTCATAGTGAATATCAACAGTAAGCAATAAATATATATACTAACTGATTCATTTGTCACGACTTGGCTAACAATGATGATCAAGATTACATCCACACACACACACATTACACATAAATAATTGCCGAAAAGGGATGGGCAGGCAGTGAGAGTAGTGTTTCTCACCAATTTTGTACTTTTTCATCATTTTGAAGGCCATATTAAAACGTTTATTGAATATTTTCGAGTTGTTGTTATGCCCATCCCCAAGTGACTTCTTAAACACAATGACTGTTTGGTGGCCTCGTATATTTACATATTGATATATTATAAACATTTATATATATATATATATATTTTGTAAAATGTATACTATACACACACTTAGCCAGGACACAAACCCACTCCATATGCATACGCACAAGAAGCACCACAGAAACACAAGCACACTTTTTGACATTACAATTATAAGTTTTGAATCGACGTTGAAACAACGCCTTAAACATATTAACATACAACTATGTTTATTCATTTCCACAAACACAACGAAAATTCAGTAAAAAAAAAAAAAAAACCAACATGTGTAATAGACTAAGCAATATTTATATGTATATTTCTATGTATTTATATAATAAAATGAAACGTTTTAAATTTTTTACATAAAACACTTGCTGCACTGACTAAATGTTCCTTTACCAAAAATATACTTAACTAAAATTGAGATCAATTGAGGCAGAACTCGAGAACTAGAAAGCATGGATGATGGATAAAGGCTATTCCAAAGGATATTACCCCTGCAAGGCAAACTGAATTATAAAGTGCCAGGATTCGCTATGACTTAGTCAAGGTTTATGAAATTTCCACCTTTGATTAATTATTTTGATTCAGATGTTTAGCCATCTCTGAACGCCAATTGATAATCTGTTGTACTCCATGAGACTTCCAAGTATTTTTATATGAAAACCACCGAAACGTCGAATACAAAGGCATCGCTTGACATTTTAAAATAAAGATTTTCGTGTATTTTCAACTAACTGTGCTGTATTACAAGACTTAGATGACGTTGCTCAAAAACGTCCTAAAATAAAACTGTTGTTTTTTGTTTCGACAAATATATATGTAAGCATAACTTAAAAGAAAATGTATTTTGTATGAAATAGTTAGAAAAAAAAAAAAATAACGTCAAACATTTTAGTTCTTTTTTTTTCAGCTTTGGAATAAAAGCTTTCAGTTTTGTCAACAAGTACAATATTTATATATGTGTATATATAATATAGTGTATATCTATGTATGTGTGTTGTGTTTTTTTGTAGTTACTTAAAAATATACTCTTCGCTACAAGGCATTGTGTAGCTAGCTAAATGATGGGAATATTAAGACTCAGTCTGTATTCTCTCAAAGAACAACGGGGTGGCAGGATGCAGGCAGATACGATAATGTATCGGGCTGATGTTCTTATTTACCAACCACACACCCTGAAGCTTAAATTCTATATGTATACATTTGGGCTATATATATTTAAATTTATACAAATATAAATATATATAATCAAAATATAACAGTATTTGTTAACTACACATGAGCGAGAGATGGAAAGGGGTTCAAATGTGTGAGAAACCGCCGCCCTTGTCCTTGCGTGGAGCTGGCAGGAATTTCATATTGATTGTCTCAAGTTGCGAAACCTTGACGACCGTTAGCCAAGCCTGTGGCATCATGTGATGTAGAATTGATTCGAGACGCTCGACTGGTAAATAACCGATTCCGCACTCAGACTCATTCAAAACATCATTTTCTGGGACGCCCGGTATGGGTAGCCATACCGGTATTATGTCCTTTTCGTTAATCATGGCCAATGCGCGAGTTACGCTGAGCAGTTCATAGGTTATACCCAGACAGAACACGGTGAGCTGTTCACTGTTCTCATTGATGGCCTGCATGATGTAGTGCACCACATAGGCGGAATTGTTATGGAAATCCGGCAGAAGCAGCAGCTCCTGCAACGATTTACACTCGGACAACTGACGGCTTAACTCTGCATCGATATTGACATTGATCAGCTCAACACGCTGCACACTGCCACCGGCGGCAATGCCGTCCATAATCTCTTTAATGTTAAAGGTGCCATTGCTGTGATGATTCTCTATACGCAGATTGCGCAAACGCTTCAAAGTGGGCAGCACTTCGGCTCCAAATGTTTCCACATTCATGCCGCGACATGAGCCAAGCACAAGTGTCTCCAGCTGTTGCATGTCCTTAAGCTGCAACAGATCCAGCTCATCCATGTTGGTAATGCCACGCAAACTCAGTTCGCGCAAGCTGCTCAAATTCTGCAGCGACGGCAACGAAACAAGGCTGGCCTTGGCGTCCAGCATGCGAATGCGCAGCACACGCAAACCGGTCATCTTCTCGATGTTGACCAGATTTAAAGCTGGAGTGTTGCATGTTGTGCGCAGTTCCTGCAACTGCGGCAACCCATTGATGATTGCCTCGATAAACTCCGAAGCGCTGGCATCTGTGCGCAAAATGCGCAATGATTTGAATTCTCCCAAATCGCCCTCCATGAGCATCTGGGGATTGTCGATTATCACGCCCGTCATATCGAGTTCGTCGGTGCAATAGCGCACCATATCACGCAGTAGCAAAGACCAATTGATGATGTGCGTATTGCGCAACTTCACAGTGCGCCACACGCTGCGATCACGGCCTATCATAGCCCAGGTCTTGCACACACCTGACAAACGCACACGCTCCTGTGAAATAGTTTTTAAAAAGTTAGCTTAAATGAATTTGTATAGAATGTGATGTGATACTTACGTGCAAATCGAGTGTCTTCATAGTGGCCGACATCAATTGGCAGCCCATGCTGCCAGCGGATATGCAATCAGAGACTTGTTGACGCTTCTCTTTAGCCGTAGCGTTGCGCTTGGAATGAAGCTTTGCAAATATATTCAAGGTCGCTTCATCTGGCACGCTGCAAATAGAGGGTTACAAGATATTTCATTTAAATGTTCGGCTCGGTGAAGGGGGGATGCTGAGGACCAATGAATGATGAATGGAGATGACACATAAAACACATTTAAAAACTTTACTTTGCTTTGATTCACTTTAGCGCAGTTACTTAAACTAACGACCACATCCATTAAATTTGATAGAAAGCCATTCATTCGTGCAGATTAAAGATTACTTGAAATGATGTCATTGCACAAACATTTATATTAACTTAGTTTAGTTTTAAAACACTTCTTATGACAAAAACAACAACATTTATGCACGACAAATATTAAAAGCGTATTTATCTTATGAAAAATACAAACAAATAATAAAAAAAAAAACATAAAATAACAATAAAAAATCTTTTAAAGTGTTGGAGAATCACTTTCATTAGATCTTTTTGTTATACTCATACTTATAAATATATATTTGAATACGGATTTTTTTTTAATTAATAGTAATGAAAAGAAAAGGCTTCAATTACGAACCGATAAAATAAAAAAAATTACACTGAACACTTGTATTTGTTCTGTGTGTTGTTAGTCAAAAAGTTACTTCTTTTGTTAGTTTATTAAAATATAAAAAAAAAAAATAGAAGAAAAGTACAATACTTGAACACAAAAAGGTAAATAAGAATAGTTTCTTTTCAATTGCGTTAAAGTGCGTTAATCACATTATTCCAATCACCAGTAGTAGTTCTTGCAATTCGTTGCTAAATCCTTTCAATTATAGACGCTTCATTCGTATGGTTAGTATGGGGAATGTGATTATGAATGGTGAAATGAGTCAGATGCTTCAGTTGCGGCGGACTCACAGTTGTATCTGGTGAAATTGATCTGGTGGGCCAGAGACGACGACACCCTTGCGTCCATTCACGACGTACACCTCCATGGGCTTGGGAGTGATCTTGCCGCCGGGACGTGCAGGCGAATCATCGCGCAACAGTTTGGCGGGTGGCAAGGCGCCCGGACGATCAAGATCTTCGGCAATGCGCTGCATGATACCTTGGCCCACACCGTTATCGTTCTCATCGTGAACCGGATGGTGTATACAGCGCTAAAGAGAGAGAGAATTGAGTCGGCGAGGCGACAACAAAAGGTTAGTGGATGCAGTGAGATACCATTGCACAGAGAGCTCACTTACCCCACAATACTTGTGTCCAAAAACTTTAACTGGACCGTTTGCGACGACATCATTTATTGGATCAAGGCATTTAAAACAAACTTTCTTCTCAATGATTGGCTCCGTTTGAGCCGCTGCTGTTGCCGTTACCTTTGCCGGGGCAGCAACAGTCTCTGCAGCTGCCTTCCCTGACTTAGCATGGCTGCTGTTGAGACAGTAATGCGTATAGGTTAGTGAGTAATCAAGACATTACCGATTGCTTACTTACCGTTTGCGAGAGCTGTTTCCACCGCTGGAGCCAGCACCACCGCTGCTAATGCCATTACTCAGGGCCAAGACGCGAGAATTTCCCTTAACTGCCATAGTTGGGGTCCAACCGGTGGGCGGTGGGCTGGCGCCCTTCGGAGCTTTAGGTTTTGGGACACGTTTACCAGAAACTTGCATTGATGCAGCAGCAGCGGCGGCGGCGGCGGCTTGTTGAGCCGAATTGCTGTTGGTCTGGTGTTTGGTTTGCTTTTGTGACTGCTGCTTAGCCTGCTTCGGTTGCTGCTTTGACTTATTATCGAGCTGCTTTTGCTGCTTATCTTCTGGTTTAGTCACCTGCTGCTGCTGCGGCGTCTTTTGCTTTGATTCTTGCTTCAGTTGTTTCAACTCCAATTTCTCTTCTTCCTTCAGCTGCCTAGCGATGGCCATGGATTTGCGACGTTCTGGAAGAGGCACAGCTTGACGGAATGTCTCGTCAGGTTCGCCAACTCCCTGCAATTGGGGTATGAAGCAAAAGTTCTCAATGTTTAGAGGGTACACCAGGTGTTGACTTATTTCATCACGAGTGCGAAACTTTCTCCCCTTTGGCGATATAAAGAAGACGTCAATACGCTGACGAGTATTGTTCTCAACGCTACGCTGCACTAGCTCACGCTTCCAGCCATAATGGAACGGCTTACGATAAAAGAGATCCATGGGATCGTCGGGCAAAAGCTTCGAATGAACCGAGCGACGGCGTGGTGGAGCTGCTTTCTTTTTAGCAACCTCCAACTCGACCAAGAAATCGGGATCGGTTACATACATCGATTTGGCGCGCTTGCGTATAGGTCTCTGCTCGACATTGATGTAGGGCGAGAATGTTGGATCCTTTACAGTCTCTGTCTTCTTAAGATGAGCCGTGAAGGTCGGATCAATCTGTTTCTCCGTTTTCTTTAGGCGCTTCGACACCTTTTGTTCGTCACCCGACGATCCGTATCCAGTTTTTAAGTCACTGTTAGGGCGCTTCTTCATCGGAGTTTCACCAGTTTTGCTGGCATTATTCTTCAGAAGCTTCTTCCTCTATAATCATAACAGGCGGTTAGGAAGAAAAGAAAGATATGGATTAGTTATTTGACCATTTGGTGTACAATATTATTACGCCTAAAATTCCACCTGCTTTTGTAAATCAGTTTCTAGTTCGGTATCTGATTTGGATCTTTGTTCGGCTGGTTCGGTTGATGGTTTTAAGCGAGGAGGGGAAGATGTCGTTGAAATGTTCTCAATTCGACTGGAATCAATAGCATTACTGATATCACAGGGTATATTCTCAACGCTGCTGGTTGCTGTTTCTGTAGTTGTAGTTGTTGTTGTTGTTGTTGTCTGCATAGATTGTGGACTTGAAGCAGTCAAATTTGCGTTGGGTGTTGTTGTTGTTGTAGTAGCTGTTGATGTAGTCGCTGTTGCTGTAGTAGCTGTTGCTGTAGTTGTAGTTGTAGTTGTTAGTTGAGTAATGGTTGTCGTCGCTAAGTCTAAGTTGAGTTTAGAAACTGGTGAGGAGGAGGGAACAGAGGCTGACGACGGTGACGATGACAGCGGCGGATGTATTGATGGCTGCTGCTGCTGCTGCTGCGGCGGCGGCGGCGGCTCTTCCTTTTCCGCTCTGGGAAAGATGCGGAGCCCACTGGCACAAAATGCCTTTAAGTCAGTGGGTTGTGGCTGCATCCAAAATATAGCGTATACACATTAAAATGCGTATACAAACATTCGATAGTTAAGTTAAGTATGTGTCAAATGTATAATCATAGAAAATATTGACATCAAACAGAAATGATCTGAACAGGAACACAATAGAAGCAACCAATTGGCGCATGCATATAATGTCCTGTCATTGTTTTTGTCTCAAACTTACCATATCTATATCAGAGATACTCTCCATGCTAATCGATGACACCAGATTGGGGAATGTGGTGCCCCAGCCCAGTACGGCAAATTCCTCATAATGATCATTGCGACTCTTCTTGTTCTTCTTCTTCTTTTGCTTGCGAGTTGGGCTAGCTGTGCCGCCTAAAAATAATTATTGCATAAGCTGCTGTAGTGAAAGGAAAAGTGGTTGTTGTAACACTCTTACCATTAACCGGCACTGTTGATTCTCGCCATGACGATGGCGAAGAAGAGCTTGGTGACGTTGAAAAATTGTTACTTGACCGCGATCTCGGGCGGCTGGGTCTATTCGATTCCATCTTGAGCCTGCCGAAAAATAAGTTAGGTAAGGTAAGATAAGAAAAAAGTGCACAAAAAGGAAAAAATTTAGATTTTTTTTTACTTTTATTTTGTCAGTTTTTTTGTATACCAAGACCTTCTAACGGATCTATGTTTAAATATATATTTGTTCACACGACATTCGCAAATATTAAACGGCTTTTTTTTTTATTAGTATTGTATAATTATTTTTTGTCAAAGAACCAAACGTTTTCGATATATTTCTGTATTTCTTTTTGTGATATTTTGTCGTTTACTTTTAACAATAACGGAATTCAAAATGTCACTCTTCAAGATGGCGGTCTGGACACGTGTTTATGACATACATAGTAAAAAGGAATATAGTTTATGTAAAACAAAAGCAAACGAAAAATAATAAATTGGCTTGATAATAAAAGTCTGCAACTAAACGTATTCAATATACTTCTGCAATTATTTTTGTAATATTTTGTCGTCTGCTTTTGACAATAACGGAATTCAAAATGGCGGCCTGGACATGAAAAGGAATGTCGTTTTTTGTGAATAAAAAAAGCAAACACATAATAATAAAATCACAAGTTTAACGAATATTTTATGACTTTTATACACTGTTATAAAGTAATAGCTTAAAGGAGCCAAAAAAAATTCACTCATTTTGCTTTGCGAAAATAACATTTATTTTAAATGTCGTGCTCAATTTATTTAATTATTTATACAATTTTATTATGAACTTTTATTTTATTAACCTTTTCTCGAGCGTTGCGCTGTCTCGAATGAGCAGTTTTTCAGTTTCTAGTTTGGCTTGAAAATAAAAGAATACGAATAGTGTGACCAGTCTACCCACTGTAACAGTCAGAACAGTGCTTGAAAGCGCAACAGTTAAAGGTGCATCGAAAAGCAGCAACACTTTAACATATCACAGATCACCAATACAAGCTTAATTTCTGTTTAAAATGTATATATACATTCGTGTTTACAAGAATTGTTTCGTGCAACCAAGGTCAAGCTTGCCGTCTGTTTTGTCGTTCGCTGCGAGATTTTACCGTAATGCAACGGTACATTTGAAAAAGGCGCAAAGTTGTGAAATTCCGATTCTTGGAACGGCAAAGGAAGCAGAAAATTAATGTACACATGTACGAAACATGTACATATTTAATTTACTTTCAAACTGAATAATCACTAAGACGAACTAACACAAAACTTGCATGTACACCATGTAAACTCTATATAAAAAAATACATACGCAAATAAAACGTATTCTACCTTTTGTGCTTTGTCAAGAATCGTTTGTTATTGTTTGGCTCTAGCGTTCGCTCATACACACACACAGACACAAATAAACACAAAACTGGATGTTTATTTAACTAATATTTAAAAAAAACACTCTTTTTGCATATATGTATATATATGCATGAATATATATATAAGATACGTACTCGATTCAAACTTGATACCCAATCTAAGTTGAGAAAGAATTGATTCTTGATTTCACTATGCACTTTTCCTTTTAAGTGTGCGCATGTATGCGTTTGCGAATTTGTATGCGTGTGTGCCGGTGCCGGTGAACTCAGATGTACGCCAAAGCTACGCACGCATCTAGTACCTTTAAGCCTGAGACGCGCCTAGTGAGCACAGCAGGCGACAAATCTGTGGTCTTCACTAAATGCAATTCTTTGCTCATTTACAACTTGTGTCAGCGGCACCTCGCGAATTTGCGCGTGGTTAATGTATGCGCACTCACATAAACATCGAATGTAACACACATGCACGCGTGTGTGTGTGTGTGCTCGACTGACGCTAGCTTTTTTGTGAAATTGAAATGGGCGAGCAACGCGTTTAGCGACTTGCAAAAAAAAAGTACCTTGCTTTATTCACTTTTGTTGGATAGGTCATAACACTTACCTGCAATTGGACACAAGATTTAATCACTTTAGACACTAAGTTAAAACACTTCACGCGACGCGTCCAGTCTGTTGCGACTTACACAAAATTGTGCGAACATGCAAACGATAATTTATCACAACTTCTCGATTTTGTTACTCAAAATGGTAATGTTGTCATCCTATGTTAGGCTATCCGTGTTAAGCACTGACTGCTACGACACACTGCAAAATGGTAATGTTGTCATCCTATGTTAGGCTATCCGTGTCAAGCACTGACTGCTATGACACTCTGCAGCAACGTATTTTCAAGCAAAAGTGTTTATTTCTTTTATATTTGAATTATGTGCACCACATGGTGATTTCTATGGCAATATGATATTTTTCGCAGCGCAATAATGTCATTAAGCACGGTAAAATCAATTAAAATGTAAGCAAACTCACTGGAATGTTAACTCAATGTTACCTAATAAAATTTTTAATATGGCGGCATCTGACAACATTGTTGCTAAACATTGCGAATTATATGTATATGGATGGATAAAGAAACAGTAAATACTTAACTGTAAATTGCCATTTTATGTACCTATTTCTTTTTGTTGTTCTTTCTGGTTTCTTTGATTATTCATTCCTTGGCAGCTACATGGTTTAGATTCTAGAAGTTTCTTTAGCGCAGCGAAGTTTTGAAATTCAAATATACCAACACATACATACCTACATATGTATGTATGTATTTATTTATTGTTTTTTTTTAATCTGGTATAGTCGTCTATATAGTACTATTAATTGCCAGGTAAAGTTGATCTCTCTTCTAACACCCTAAAAAAATGTACTTTAATTCTAAAAAAAATAACATTTCCCGTTATGTCTTTGGCAAATGTGTTCACAATGGTGTCCATATCACATCATCAAGGATCGCAATCACATTTTGCGGCAGTATAATTGAAATTTATTAAATAAATAATTGATCCCAGTCAAGTGGGTGTGAAGCACACACACACGCACACACTCTCATGTATTTGTCACTCATTTGTGTGCATATGGGCGTGACTTAAATGGTGGGCGTGTCTGGGCGCTGTCATCGATTTTTGCCACAAGACTGAACACAGCTGCAGCTTTTGGACTGAGCAACAGCTTATGGTCTGGGTCTGGATCTGGGTATGGGTCACGTGTGGTCGCGTGGCTGCTGTTTGTTGAATTTGTTGTCTTATCGCTTGATGCCACACGTGCCACAAGGCGGCCACCTTCATCTACCCACACACAGACCGGGAAAGACTGCCGTCGAATGATAACAAAATTAGCCACCAAACTGCTGCTAATTTGATTTTGATGCCGAGTGTTGAGTGTTGACTCCTTTGGTTGCGTTTTTGATTTGATTGCCTCAAATCCGCTTAGCGTATACCATTTGAGGGTTGTTGTTGTTGCTGCTGCTGTTGTTATTGTTGCACGCGACATGGCGTCTGTGAGCTGGATTATGTATGGGTTCTCATGCGCCCACCAAGTGGCAAAGTGGCAAAGTGACCAAGTGACTGGTCTAATCCCACACTGATGATCATGTTGAAGCAGATTGCGATTGAATTTAATTCGCCATAGTTTGTTTATATTTACTTATGAATATGAAATGAGACCTTTAAACATAGATAATATTTAGTGAGAAGGAGTCAACAATCAATCTTTCGTTTGGGAAACTGAAACGGGGGTGGATATTTCCAAGTGAGAATTCAAATAAAAAACCGAAAACTGAAATGATAAAAACAAAGATAAAGGATCATTTTTTCTAATGTTTCCCAAATAAAATCGACAACTTTTCGTTAAAATCATTTTCCTTTCGCTAGGTTCCGGGGTGTACCTCAGGGTCTCAGTCATCATTTTTAAGGAATCTTCGTTCATTGGCACGCGAATAGAAATACAAATCCTCCTCCTTGGTATCCATGAGATAGTAGTTGTTACCGTACTGTTCCATCTTCAATTTAAACAATGTCCAAAAGAAATGACAAGCCAAGGACACGGCGAACACAATGTACAAGATCATACAGATGGCATACTTTAACGGCACCCTGGGAATGGAGCATCGCAATGTGTTTCCCAACTTGAACAAGATTATGACGATCATCACAATGAGTACATAGATGATTATAAATATTCTGCGAGATAACCGGATACAGGAACGCAACAGTTTCGTAATGTTGCAGAGAACTAAATAGATACAAAGACCGATTAGTAATGGTATTCCCTCGAATTTTAACCAGTTCCAAAGTGGAAGTCCTTTATCCAACCAATTTATCTCATTGTAGTCCATTTCTTATTCGTATTTTATAATGATATGATTTTGTATGAAATGTAATTCAAAACGAATAACTCGAAATTATGTTTGGCTGCAATTTTGTTTGGCAGTTACCTTTTATTGTGTAGCCAACTTTAATTCTACTATTACTTATCAAATATTTTCAAGACTATAGATTTAATTTAATAATCTTATACTCTTCTTTAAGGTATTCTTATTAGTACCATAAAGTATTTAACCTTTCAACTATAATCAACATTTGAATCCTCAAATAAAGCATCTCCGACCCCATAAAGTATATCAGAAACTGTTAAAGCTAGATACTTTAGATTTTGGAAATGAGCTCTCATAATCCTAGGCTTGTTTTAAATTTTCAATAGCTTTTCCTTAACTTATGTAATCGATAGCAATAAAAACTTGAATTTCGAAAATGAGTATTGAAAGCATTACCAAAATAATGAAAAGCCGTAAAAATTTTATTAAAATCGGCTGAGAAATACCGGAGCTATGAAATACTAAAATTTAATTATCAGGTATTGGTATAGAGTTGGATCAAGGGTTAAGGTTATCTTCTAGTCGATTTTACTCAACCAAAACCACTTTAGTAGTTACAAGTGCACTTTTGAGCTCTGTTCAAAGGTGGAGTACTCAGATACCTATTTATTTGAGTTTGAGACAACTAAATATCCGATATACATATGTACATATATGTCTGTGTCTAAAAGGGTATTTTACAGCTTTTTTTTTTCTTACTTTCTATTTTTGCATAAACGATAGGAGTTTAATTAAGTTGCGATATTCTTATCCACTTGGATATTGGTTATACATTCTTATGTGTTTATACACTTGAAAGATCTATTAATATTTTGTCATGAAGAAAGCATATCCGAAAGCATGTATTCCTCATCAGCATCTCAAGCTGAGTCAATGGACTATATTGTCAGTCTTTCAGTCCTTCCGTCGCTCTTTTTCTATGTATGAATATAACTGAATCAGTTTGTGGAAAATCGAACTGAAACTTTTTTCAAGGTCTTTGAAGCACTATATCATAGAGCTGCCATACAAATCCAATAACTTTAACAAGATTGTGCAATAAAAATACTTTGTTTTCTTAGTTATTATCCACATAATATTATTGATTACAGAACTTTTTAACTATTGCGAATCTTGCACAGTCTCACCTTTGTGTTGAACGATTTATCCGATACAACCCGAAAACTGATTCGATTCATGTTGCAAACGAATAATGATTAACTATATCACGATATACTTAAATATAATGTGAAAAGTTGTTTGGAAATACACAAATTTCCAAGTCGATCGCTTATGGCCCAACGTCTGTTCATCGCGATGAAATATTTGTATTTAAAATTTTCAATTTGCAATCTTATCACAAAACCCAAAATGAATAGCCGTTCGTAGGACATAGAACTTTTTTGGCTTGTGGCTTGGGTTCCTCACGGTTAACTGAGATAACGGTTATTATACAGGGTTGATTTCTGACTCCGCCCAATTTTCCGTTTTGCGTCTGCGTCAAACCATCTCTCTCTCGCTCTATTGTCTACTGTCTTTGTCTGACTGGGGATTCCTAGTGGATAGGAGTCAAGAGGTTAGGGATAAGGGGGAATGGGGTTCGGATAAGGCGTGAAAAATATTCGCGTAAAAGGCAAATCACTTTCAGCGATTCGAAAAGGTCAAAGCGTTGAAATTTGTACGCTCCAAGCAGAAAACTTTTTACAGCTCCTTAATCCTGGGACTAAGTGAATCGGAGGCACTTTGATAAGATCTGTAATTAGCTAGTTAGCACCTGTTTAAGATGTGAGAAACAAGGGTTTTTTTTTCATTTTTTCAATCAATAGATTTTTCACTTTTCCTTTTCCATGCTAGTATTCCGCGAGAGATTTTTCAAGAAGAGTTTTCAATACTAATTCATTGTAGAAGGGGCAAAAACTAAACACAGTTAGCCATGAATTGATTTTCCTTCACTACTTAAACTTGTTCAGAATCAAAACTCATTATATTAAATACTCCAATAGCAAAATTCTCAATATAGTAAAATTGTGGCAGACTAACAAAATTAAATAAGCGTTATAGAATCGCATATAAAATACATTTGATTGAGCCAATTTGAAGAGAGACCCAAGATGTTGATGAATACGCCACCCCATTCGTGTCCCACAACTGCCTGCCAACGGGTTAGCTACCGTCAGAGCTCTGACCTAGGACCCCTGTTACGGGATGGCATGGGCGATGAGAGGGACGAGAGTGCTGCATCCGGCGATGGCATCATCATATGCAAGAAGCTAATACTGGGCTGCAAGCCGGAGGAGGCCGACGACTTTCGTCCCTTTGTCTTCGAACCAACGTGGCGTGTGTACATCCAGGCCACGGACAATGTGGACATGGGCGCCTATGTGAAGCGGGTCACATTTCGAATGTCGCCCCGTCTCCCGTTGCGTCTGCATGTCGCCGACACCTCGCCCTTCGAGATCACCGAGGTGCTCAGCACCGATTTCCCCATCGAACTGAAAGTGGACTACCTCGATGGCAGCATGTCGCCCACGACGTACATGTACAAGCCGAACGATGTCTTCGATGGCAAGTACAATGTGGATGCTCGAATGAATTTCCAGGGACACGAACGTCGTGACAAAATGTTCTTTATGAATCCCTCCACGGACATGCAACGGACGCTGACAACACCCGCTCAACCCCAAACCCTCCAGCCCCTGTTACCCATGACGAGGACCCGCCGGCTGTCCGCCGCCGACACGTCCCAGAAGGGAGGCCGAAAGCACAAGTCGGGCAAGTCAAAGTCAAAGCAAGATGACAACGCTTTGGCCATACCACAGGCTCCGCGTCCCATCTTCAATGTGCGTTTGGGTTAACACACACAACATACAACTACACACACACATATACACATATATGTATGTATGTATGATGCCTGTTGGTCAGTTGTTGGTTTTTCCTTAAGGGTTGCTCGGTAGCACCGCCCCTCAATTACAGGGTGGCTTTTTCGGCTGTTGGCTGTCATCATTAGCATCAGCATCAGCATCGTCAGGAACATCATTTCACTGTTGAACTTTGTGGCGTGCAGACGTGTGTGTTGTGTGTGTGTTGCAAGTGTTGCAACATCAAGAAATGGCCTGGCTACCAAGCAGCTCGAATAATGCGGATAATGCGGATGAGCGCAGCACAGCCAGTCACTCCAGCTCCTCATCCTCAGGCAATGGCAATGGCAATGGAAATGGCAGTAACAGACGTGAGGAGAACAGCAGCAGCAATCAGAATGGCCTAACTCAACGTCAACCGCCAGCATTGTTGCGTCATGCAACACCATATGTGCAACCCAAGACGGAATCTATCTCGGATGGTGATGGTGATCTGTCCGATTTCTCAACATTAAACGATACCGAGGAGGATGACGATGAGCTACGCGACTATATTGTCCTCAATGGCAGTCAAGCCGATGGTAAGCATTTATGCTTTCTACCCTTTGATTCTCGAATCGTTCCATATCGGTATACATACACATATTCCGTTGTTCCTTGTTCCTGTTCCGTTAAGAGCCTCATCAAAAAGTCAGCTTTCTGTCATTCTAGCATCTTTAGTCAAAAAGTCGGGTTTCGGTCATTCTAGGTCATTCTACCCCAGTATATTTTTCAGAAATGTATTCTTAGTATTCACTTTCTCCCCTCCTTCGTCCATCTCTCTCTGTCTAGCCAATCGTTCGCTTTCGAACTCACCACGGAGTGCCAGCGGTCAGAATCTCTTTGGCAACGGTCATCTGGGACCGCCGGGCAATGGCAACGGTTTGGGCAACGGGAATGGCAGTGGCAATGGAAGCAGCAGCGGCGGCTCAAACCTGGGTTCCCTGGGCAGTGGCAATGCCTCAATGAGTGGCACGGGCAATGGCTCCGGAACGGGTGGAGTGCGCAAAGTGTTCACCAATACACGCGAACGTTGGCGTCAACAGAATGTCTCCGGAGCATTTGCCGAGCTGCGCAAACTGGTGCCCACACATCCGCCGGACAAGAAGCTCTCAAAGAACGAGATCCTGCGCTCGGCCATCAAGTACATCAAGCTGTTGACCGGCATACTGGAGTGGCAGCAGCTGGAACGCCATACACCGGTCACACCCGAAGAGCCCAACAACAACGATAATCGCATGGCAAATGGCCATCTCACGGACGCACTGCGTCACATCAAGTGCGAACGCTTGGATCGCGATAGCCAGCAGCGTGGCAATGATTTGCTCATGATTGCGCCCGGTGCTCAGATCAAGACCGAACACCTCTCACAGCTGCCATCCAGCTACGATGAGGCGTCTCCAGCAATACCAACACCAACAACACCAGTTGCAACTCCAACTATCTTGCTGCCGATTCCAACTATTCCAACCATTCCTACAGTGACTGTGCCTCTGACCACTCTGACCACGGCCACGCTTAAGCCTGTGATTGCCAGCAGGATAGCTGGCAGGCGACGTCACAGGACAGCAACAGCAACAGCAGGAGCAGGAGCAGCAGGAGCAGAGGCATCAACAAGTTTAACCGATCTTAGCCAAAAACGGCGTAAGATATAAACAAAAGCAACAGCAACAAAAGCAACAACAACAACAACTGGGCATAGGATTAGCTAATTATCTATATCTATTTATATGTATAATGTATTTAAATTCAAAATGAAAACGAAGACACAGAAAATCCATTTTCCTTCTTCTTCGGAACTGCGTTTCGGTCTTTTATCAAGAGCCTAAAAGTAGACTAAGGTAATAATAGTACTTCAAATTTGTAGAAAGACAAATTTTCCATTCTGAGGTCCTTGTGAAGGGTCGAGTTTCGGACGTACCAGCCCCGCCCAAGTCATGTGGAGTCAGTAGGGACAAACTTTAGAGGGTTATACTTACTATCTGTATCTGCTTATGTCTTTATACTTATCCTTTCCATTCTGTGTTGTGAAAATTCCCTGTTCCTTCTTCTTCGGAACTCTTCCTCGGTCTTTTATTAACAGCTTAAAGGTAGACTAAGGTAAATAGTCATGTAATCAAATTTCTATATCTTATAGTTTGTATTGTGAAGGAGTCAGTCAGAAAAAACTTTAGAGGGTTATACTTACTATCTGTATAGTTGATATAATAACTTACCTGATAGTCTATGGTTTCCATTCTGAGCTCCTTGTAAAGGGTACTCGACCCTTTCAGACGTACCAGCCCCGCCCAAGTCATGTGGCGCAAGGTTAGTATTGTGGAGTCAGTTAGTACAAACTTTAGACAGTTATACTTACTATCTGTATGGCTTATGTTTTTATACTTATCCTTTCTATTGTGTCCTGAAAATGTTGATGGGAAATAGTAATGGTAACAAAGTAGGTTACACATAGAAAACAAAATAACTGTCAAATTGTTAAACAGAAAGAAGTCGAACATAGATTCTAGAAATCGAAAAGCACATCGAGATGAATTGGCTTCCGCTTTGGAACTGGCTGAAAGTTGAGGGAATACCATTATTACTCCGTATCGGCATCTATATAGCCTTTTGTATCCTTACAACACTGTGGCACTCCCTGATCCGGCTATCTCGCAAAATATTCCTAATCATCTATTTGCTTCTACTCATACTCTTCATGATGCTTCTCAAGTTCCTGAACACATCGCGATGCCCCAATGCAGGGCAGGAACAACGCTATCCTAACGGTAGTTCCTTTATCTTGGAAACCAAGGAGGAGGAATTCTATCTCTAAAAGGAGATTCCTTCCGGCGATTATTGGCGTAATAAAAGAGATTTTTCATCATTTTGTTTTGTAATTTTTATTGTTTTTTATTTATTTTTTTCTTTTAATTAATGTTCTCTCTTTTTCTTTGTGTGTGTTTCTCATGCTGTTCTGTTCTTCTTCTTCTTTGTTGTTGTTGTTGGGCTTTGAAATTTTGCATTTTGGATTTTGTTTTTTTGTTGTTGTTTTTGTTTAATGTAAATTTTTTTGTTATTTTTTGTTAAGCGAAACGCTGAAATTGTTCTTCATATATATACTATATAATATATATATATTTTCATAGTTTTCTATATTTTTTTTTTTGGTTTTTTTTTTTTTGGGTCAAGAGAATTTTTATCTCTGTTTTGATTTTGGAAAATTTTGTGTTTGTTTTGCTTCTTTTTTTTTTTTTTGGTTTTGTTAATAATAATTAATACAAATAAAAGTGTATGTGTGTGTGTGTGTTTATTTTGTTCTAGATTTTGTGTATGTGTGTGTGTTTGATTATGTGTTTTTTTAATATATAATAATTTTTGTTTTTTGATTTTTCTTTTTGTTTTTCATACATTATTTACTAAAAATGTTTCTTTTTTTTTCATATATTAATTTTGTTTTGCTGAAATCATAATGAAATAATTTTCAATTCAATATTTACTACACGTGACGGAAAAAAAAACACATTTTATTTATTTTTGGTTTTTTTTTTGAGGTTTTCTTGCACTAAAATTAAGAAACTTAGTTGGAATCGGAATTGGAATTGAGGAAATTTCATACATTACATTTCCTTCCTTCTTTCTTTCGTTCGTTCGTCGACAAAGTGAAAATGAAGAAATGAAGAGAAAAAGCTTTCCGAACGCTGAATAATATATATATATATATATATATACATATATATACTAATATTAGTTAGTATATATATGATATATATAGGCAGGCTTCAGAGATTTTACATGCTTAAATGGCTAAATGTTGTTTTTGTTTTTTGTTTTTGTTTTTATTAGTTGCAATTGCTTTGATCTTGTGGCAGGCAAAAATAGTTTTGAGAAGTTAATAACGATGGTGCACCCCGCGCGCCCCTCCCCACCCCATCCCTCACCCCATGCCGTTCCCAGCGAGCCCAACACTCGGCTACAAAATTGATGTGTGTGGTACAACACCATCTATGGAATTTGTAATTACTTTTTACCTTCCTTCCTTCCTTCCGTGTGATTAAAATTAATAATATTCTTTGATTTTTTGTTTTTTTTTTTCAATTGCAGCTAAACTTTGTGATTAATATTACAATTAATATAATATTTTTTGTCCTCTTCTTCATTCCAGTATTATTATTATTTTGTTTTTTTGTTTGTTTGTTGTTAATAAAGCGTATTTTGGTTTTTTTGTTATGTGTTATGTTAATAATATTTATTTTGCTTTCAAGTTGTTATTGGGGATTGTTGTTGTTGTTTTCTTGTTTTTGTCATTATATACTCGTATTAATATGCTAACTTTGGACTGAAGAACATTACTAAATAGTTAGTTATATAAGGGGCTTATGGGCTACTAGGATGCGGTAGTTGTTTTTTGGTATTTTCTGGTATTTTTTTTTTTTTCGTTTTTTGTTTTTTTTTTTTTTGGTTTTGAGGGGAAAATGATTTCTAAATAGTTTTACAATTACAATTTTGTGACGTGGTGATATAGAGATCGATTTCTATATAATCATATATATATATATATATATATTTTTTTTTTGTTTTTTTGTATATATATTTTTTTGGATTTAGATGATGAGCACGTCAAATCTTTTGTATTATGTTAAATTTTCTTTTTTTTTTGTTATTATTTTTGAACTTTTATCATTCAAGTTTGGATTTGTTTTCTTCTTCTTTTCTTAACTACAACAACATTAACAATATAACAATGTATGTTTTTTCTCTTTGTGTATTGTTCGTTTTGCTGTTGTTGTTGTTGCTGTCATCGTTATTTTGTATATATATATATATATAATAATATTTTATATGTATTTTTAAATGGGACAAAAAATTTTGATTTATTTCACTAAGATTTCTTCCATTTTGTTTTTGTTTTTGTAGTGTTTTGTTTACGATTGCAAATTGTTTTTTTTTTTGGTATTTTTTGTATTTTTTTTCACTTGTTTATTTTTGTAACATTCTATTACGTGTATGTTTGTGTGTGTGTGTGTCTGAGTGTGTTTTATATATGTATACTATATATATATATATATATTTTGTTGTTTTTTTAATAATACATAATGCATAATTTAGGCATTTGCTTTGCTTTGTGTTTCCTTTTGTTTTGTTTTTTTTTTATTTAGTTTGTTAAATATTATGCTAAATATCTGCCGTGCATCCAATTTTCAAGCATTCACACAAACACACAAACACACACATAAATGTGTGCATTTCTGCCCTGTGTCAGATGTCAGAGAGAGTGAGGGATTTGATTTAAATACATAAGCATATACATCTACACCTACATATGTACATGCAAATGTATTATTTTTGTGTGCTCTCTTGCAATGTCTCTGTGTGTGTGTGTGTGAGTGTGTGAAGCTGGATAATTAAATGCCGTTAAATTTACTTAAGCCCCGCTTTGTATGCGAAGGCGAGCGAAAAAAATGTTAATAACAGTACGCTGTAAAAACAACATTTACATTAACAGAGCGCGAACGCAGCTGTCGCCACCGCCGTCGCCGCAGTCGTCGTCACTGCCTTCACATGCTAACCCGATGCGTTAGCTGACGCTGACGCCACCGTTTCGGCGTCGGCTGCTGCGCCGTTGTCACCGCTGCCGGCGCTGCCTTTGCCGCCGCTACCATTAGCGCTGCCATTGCTATTACCACCGCCACCGCCGCCGGCTTCGTCACCAGCAGCGCTGCCCTCACCGTCTCCATTGCCGCTGCCGCTGCCATTGCCGCTGCCGCCACTGTTTAAGGCGCTGTTCGACTGCGAGCCTGCGAACGTTTTTGTTAGTAGTAGTATGCCAAAGAAAGAGAAAAGGAGAGAGAATATACGATTGGTATTTTTTGTATGTAAATTGTTGTTGTTCTTGTTGCTGCTGCTGCTGCTGCTATTACTGCTGGATGGATAACAAACATTGAACATATTATACAGTATGTGTGTATGGATTTTTGAATTGTGAGGAAGTGATAGAAAAAAACAGAGAGCTAGAAGAAGAGTTGTAAAGTGAAGAAAAGTGAACTATATCACAACATGATTCACAAGCATGCAAAATATTTGATATTCGGGCATTGGTCTGTCATTCCACACACACACACACACATACCCTCCCCCGCCCCCTTTCAACGACCACACTAGCAACAACAAGAACACAAGACAAAAAAAAAATGTTTTACATATACAGTAACAAAAATAAGGCAAAATATGTAGATTCGTTTAAATGTTTTTTTTCTTTTTTCTCTGTTTTGTTTTTATTTTATTTTTATATTTTTTTTTCAAATTTTTTTATATTTTATTATTTTTTATTGTTGCTTTGTTTTTTTTCTGTTTGTTGTTTTTCATCTTTAGCATTTTTGTAATTTTGCTCAGTGTATGTTTGTGTTTGTGTGTGTTTGTCTGTGTGTGTGTGTTTCTCATTTATCTTTATCAACAACTTCTTTCTATGTATGTGTGTGTGTGTGTTATATTATGATCATCATCATCATCATTATTATTCTTATTAGCATTACATTTATAATAACATATACATATATGTATGTATGTATGTGTGTATGTATGTACACATAACTGTGTGTGTGTGTGTGTGTATGTGTCTCTAGTTGTTGTTCTGCATCTTATTACTGTTAAGAGTTGGAGTTAAATGTAAAGGTGCCTAAATTATTAGGAAAAAAGTTCATTTTCATTTATCTTTTATCTTTAATCTGTGTTTTTGTTTCTGTTTTTTTGTGTTTAATTAGCATATTGGTTTTTATTTAGTTTAAAGTCGTTTTTAATAAAAACTAATAAATATATGTATTTTTACATTATACGCCATTTTGTATTTGTTAATTGTTAAGTTTGCAATATGTTTATCTTCAAAAAAAAAATGTTATTCAATAAAAATAATAGAAATCGCTCTAAGAAATTAGCTACTGAATCAGTGTTATCGATAAGCGTTAATGGATTTATCGTTATCGATAATCGCTATTCATATATTCTGCTTCTCGTTTCATTTCTGCACATGAAAAATGTTATTTGTCTGTTAATTAACATAAATGTGAGTATATCTGTCTGTATGTGTGTGTGTATTTAACTGTTCTTTTCTGTTTCATTCCTCTTGTTTCTCGTTTCTATTATCTACATATTGCAACTAAACCAGCGATGCGAGTACAGTCAATATACATATTAATGTATATTTGTATATATATATATATATATGTAATAATAAGGATGCGCCAATGGAAATCTAGATACATATGTGTATGTGTATATATGTGTGGGTATATGTGTATGTGTATATATGTATAAGGCATACAACAGCTAACGACGTCGTTCTCTTCTTCTCTTCTTCTTCTTCTCTAACCATCTCATCCAAAACTATATACATACATACATACAGAGTTGAATGTGTATGTGTATGTGTTTGAAAAAAAATAAAAAATAAATGTCAAGTGTTTGTTGTTGTTTTACATCAAAGATTTGTTTGTTTGTATTAATGTTGGTTGGTTTTTGTGTGTGTATTTTTTGTTGTTTTTTTTTTTTGTTTTGTATTTGTATTTTCTCATAATGTTTGCATTTGTTTATTAAGTAATTTACTAATTTTAATATACATACAATTAATTATTGAATAATATTTGTTTTAAATAGTTTTTTCTTTTTTTTTTTCTTTTTCTTTATATTTGTTTTGCTTGTTGCTGTTGTTGTTGTTGTTGTATTTTTTCACTCAATGCACACTGTTCTTGCTTTTGTTTTTGTGTTTATTACAAAATAATAATAATTATTTAATAAAAATAATTTATTTATTTAATTAATATATATATATATATATATATATATTTTCTTTTTTGTATATATATATAAAGTATGATGCGTATTACAAAAAAAAAAAAAAAATTAGATCATTATTAATTTTAGATATATATAGTATATATATATATATATATATAGATGACGCATAACATAATTTTGCGTGCTTCTTGTTGTTGTTGTTGTAAAATTAACATTATGCAATTAATGTATATATATATATATAGATTTATTAAGGTTACATATTTATCAAATTGCTGTCACGTTTATCGTTTTTTGTTGTGTTTTTTTTTTATCGATTTTCGTTTTTATTTCTGCTTATCGATTATTAAGGATCAACAAAAAAAAGAAAAAGAAAGTGTATTAAATCATCATTATTATTATTTTTTATTTGCTGCTAAACATTTTCTCATACTAAAACAAAAAATTTTTAAATAAAAAAGAATTTTTTTTTTATTGAATTTTGTAAGGGTATATAATGTGTGTGTGTATATATATTTGGCGATAATTCCACAAGGCTGATTCTGAAAGCTGCCAACATTTTCTATATATATTTTTTTTTTATTTTTATTTTGATTTTGATTGATTAATTGATTTTTGTTTCTTTTTTTAAGTATTGCCCCAGCTTATTATTGGTTGGTATTATTTAGTATTTAGTATTTTTTTTATTTAGTATTTAGATGTATAGTTGCTTTATTTATGTTTATTTAAAAAAAAAAAGAAGATAATTATAATAATAATAATAATAATAATAATGATAAAAACAAGCCACAGTACTTGGCATTAGCAATGATATATTATATTGCTATTACAGTTATTATATATTTTAGGTTCTTTAATTTTACGGTTTTAAAATTAATTTTGTATCTATGTAAAATTGTGTTTTGCATTACATTTTTGTTTTTTTTTTTTTGTATTTTTTTCCTCTTTTTTTATTTTAATTATTATTAGTTGATAATTTGCAGTTGTGTTGGTGTGTGTGTGTGTTTTATGCATGAGTTTTACATATACATGTATTATTTGCTATTCTTTATTTATCATATATATATATATATATATATATATATATTTATGTATTTTTGTGTGTTTTTGTTTGTTTTTTTTTATTTCTGCAAATCGCTTTTTCAAATAATTAATTAACAATATATATATATATTGTGTATATATATATATATATGTATATATATATATATATATATGTATAGATGTATGTATAATTATGATTTTGTTGTTGTTGTTTTATTTCTTCCTCTGTAGCAGATATTTCCGTGTGGTTTATTTTTCTGTTTTTTATCAGTTTTGCATTCAAGTTTTCTTTCTTTTATATATTATTGTTTAGGCGTCTCAGTGTGTGTGTGTGTGTGTGTGTGTGTGTATATATTATTAACTATATATATATAGATATATATATACATATATATATATCTTTGCGTATGTTACTATTGCCCCTATGAATCTGTAAATGAAACAAAAGAAAAGAAAAGAAAAAAAAAGAAACAAAAAGAAAAAATCAAATAAAATTAAATTCAAGTTGAAAAATTATAGAAAAATTATAAAAATATAGCTAACGCGAATAATAATCAAAGCCACATACAAAGCCAAAGAAATATCTATTTAATTGCTAGAGCACAGGGTATACAGGGAATACCGGGTACCAGGAATACCGGGTACCAAGAATACCGGGTACCGGGAATACCGGGTATATATATATATACATATATATATATGTACGTGTGTGTTAGTGAGTGTGTTTGTATAACAGGTTTTTAGAGGCACAGGGGCAGTCACCAGAAATCGATAGTTTGCCATATGTTGGCAACTCTATAAAGTAAAACTTCAAGGCTACAAGATATATATGAATATATATATATATATGTCCTATGTACATAATAAGCATTAACCAAAACGAAAAAAAAACTTTGCTCATGCTACTTTCTAATAAAACTCATAATATAAGAAGCAAAAATCAAACTAACAGTGTTGTAAAACCCATGCAGAAAACTATTTTTCTTTCTTGATTACATATATAAATGGATTTAAAGAAAATTTTATGATTTCTGATGTCTGTAAGTTAAGTAGTGCTGCAAAAACATTGAATGGTGCTGACTATCGATTAAAATCGATGTTTTCATTTATCGATATATATTTATAATATATCATATAAAAACTAAACACAGAAATAAGAAAACAATGAATGAAGATTTGCCTTAAATCGATGACAAAACTGAAGAAAAACATGTTATCGATAATAATCGATACGGCTTTAAATGTTTTTTGCGGCACTACCAGCTAAGTTTGACTTGGCTCAATGTCTTAATATACCAAAAAGCCCTGATATTATATGTCAAGCCGATCGGATTCGTTTCTGCAAGGGTTATTCTAAACTATATAAACTCTATAAAAGTAAAGCAAAGAAAGTTAAATTAAGAAAGAAAGTACAGACAATGTGTGACCCAACACAAGAATAGTTAATGGACTTTACTCTAGCCGGGCTTATCTCGGAGAGAGAGAGAAAGAGCAAGAGTGAGAAAGAGAGAGACAGAAGAATATAGTTTATTTGAAATCAAAGCGATAATACAATTGTAATTCATTTGGTTTTCTTTCTTCTTGCTGGTTTTCATTTTCGTCGTTTTTTTTGTTCTTGATTTCGTTATTTTGCCAATTAAAAAATAGAGTTATCAAACTTGATAGAGTGGGACTGGGAGTGGGAGAAGTGGTATTACTGCTCTTCCGGAGAATGTGCTTCTTAGTAATTGAATCTTGCAACTTTGCGACACATTGAAACAATTTCATTTGGTTTTTTGATTTTGCTTTGTTGTTGCTTTTGCTTTTCTGTATCTTGATAAGTGGCTTGATGGTTTCTTGATCTTTTCGTTCGCGTTCGCGTCTTGCGCTGGGTCAAATGCAGGGGCACAACAACTAAGTGAAGGGTGATGGATGACTCAAACAATGAGAGACAGAGATAGATAGAGAGTGAGTGAATGAAAGAGAGAGAGAGAGAGGAGTTGGGGAGTGTTGGCCTGGTCAAACGCTTACTCACCTGTTATGTTGGCGCCACCAGCATTGCTAGTGGCAATCGCTCCAGTTGCATTTGTAGCTGATGTTGCAACACCACCACCATTGCCGCCACCACCACCGTTGTTGCCACCACCGCCGCCGCCATTGTTGCCACCGCCAATACCGCCGCCATTGTTGCCATTACCGCCGCCATTGCCAGTTGCTGCCGCATTTGTAGCCGGCTGTTGCACATTTGATGCCGATGTTGAAGTTGCAGCAGCAATGGCATTTGGTGTGTTGTTGCCAGCGGCGGCAGCAACATTTGTGGCTCCTGCTGCTAGTGCTGCTGCTGATGCTGGCGCCTGTTGCTGTGACTGAGCGGCACCACCACCATCCGCTGAGGCGCCGCTGCCCGTGGAGGAGACGCTGGTTGAGCCACTAACCGTGGCAGTTGTTGTGCCACCGGCCGTGGCCCGATTAGCTGCATTCTGCAGATGCTTTGGCAACAACTGTGGCACTAAGCTAGGCTGGATCGAAAGTTCTGTCACAGAAAAAACGCAACATATTAGTAATTAGAAGAGTAATGAGTAATTCACTACTTACCATGCTCTGTAAAGTTGAATAGTGGCGGCATCTCGCGTCCATTCGGCAAGGTGTGATTACCCTCCATGCGCAGCTCATCGAAGAACGGATGGGCACAGGCCTTGAGCGGTGTTATGCGGGCGCTGGGCGTGTACTCGAGCAGTAGCGACACCAAGGCGATAGCTTCTGTCGGAGTGCGTATACGGAAAACCTGTTCCGAGAGAGAGAAGAGCGCAAAAAACCACACACAATTAGTTCATAATCTCAATCCTTCTTATCCCATACAGTCACAGAAAAGAAGCGTTGCCAGAAACGCATTGGATCACACACATTGGGGCATGGACAAAGGCAGAGGCAGAAGGCAAGTGGCAGGTGGCAAGTAGCAAGTGGCAGCATGGAGACAAATACAAATGTGATAGAGTAGTAAAAGGGGAAAAACAAACAAAAAAAATGATTTTTATCGATTTTCTGATCCTGAATGCAAATCAATTCGATATATTGTTCTAAAATCGATTGGAATCGAAAACAATTAAGATAAAATTTCAATGAATAATCAAAAAGCAATACTAAACTGCAGAATTGAAGACATTTTTGTTATCGATTACATGTATCGATAATGATTGTCGATTACTTAAAGCAAATTGAGCTTGTCTATGGTTAAAAAGTTCTTAAAGACTGTTTTGGGATTAAATTTCATCGATAACATGTATCGATAACGATTATCGATGACTTTTAGCAAATTGAGCTTGAAGAAGAAGTTCTTCGATAACACATCTAAAGACTGTTTTTAAGATAAACGGACAGACTTACTATACTTTTCTATATTTCTACTATATCTATTTTCTCTATTATTCTCTACAACAAACAAAAATATGATGATGGCAACAGGGACGGGGGGGACGGACACAAAAAGGCTATACGGGGAACAATTTTACAAGTACACAAGTAACAACAATTTAAAAAAAAAGTCAAAGCAAATCAAATTCAATCAATCCAAATCAATCAATCAATCAACACATTTACAGCAGGCAGGAGTTTTGGAAACACAGCAAATAAAAGCCAGTTTATATAAGCCAAAAGCTTTTTAAATACAGCATTTTCTTTTGTTTTTAACTTAAGAACTGTTTTTCAAATCAACTATTAAAAGAAGCCATTGCATTAAGTGCCATTTTTTGAATAAAATAAATAATTTTTGATTTTTCTTGTTTTTTTTTTTCCAGATTTTTCTTTTTGTATTCTTCGGCTTACTCTCAATTGTTGTTTCTGGTTTAGGGCGTGCGGAAATTGGGTACGTTCGAGTAGTGACTGCAACGAATTGTTATGTACACTTCAATAAATACACATACACATACATACAGACACAAGAGAGAGAGAGAGAGAGAGAGAGATAGAGTAGGTCGAGAAATGAGTGTGGAGTGGGAGCAACATTCGTTGGATTAATATAAACATTGACAGCACTCTGATTACATATAAATACATATATATATATAGTTGATTCTCCCTTTTTGGAACTGAGATTGTGATATAGGGATATGCGTAATGTGTATATTATTATTATAATAACAAAAATCTCTCAAAAACAAAAAAACTTACTTTTTGCCATGGATGACTTTTAATTTGGGGAAATTTGAATTCCGTATAGTTTGGATTCATTTCGCGTATTTGTTCTCTTGTCGGTGTGCCCAAAACTTTGATCACCTCGACCAGCTGATCGACACCAGAATCACCAGGGAATATGGGCTGTCCCAGCAGCAATTCAGCCAGTACACAACCGGCACTCCATACGTCTGGAGAGAAAGGGTAGATGGGTTAGTCAATATATAGTCAGAATATATGATGATCACTTACCAATCTTAGTTGTATAGTTAATGGCGCCGAATATTAGCTCGGGTGCCCGATAATATCGAGAGCAGATATACGAGACATTCGGCTCACCGTGCAACAGCTGTTTGGCGCTACCAAAGTCACACAACTTGAGTACGGCCGTTTCCGGGTCGAGCAGCAGATTCTGCGGCTTGATATCACGATGGCAAATGCCTAGCGAATGGATATAGGCCAAGCTTCTGAACAATTGATACATGTAGAGCTAAACGCAAGGGAAAAGAGATGTTTATTAGTACATGTGGTATTTCCTGAGTGTCCTAACTAGTTGTAATGGGGACCTTCTCCCGAACTATTTAAGCATTAAATAACTTCTTAATAGACTCTTAATAAAAATCAAATTATTTGATTATCAGTTAAGTTCATTTGAACAGTTCGTTTGATTATTTATGTGGTACTTCCTGAGTGTCCTAACTAGTTATATTAAGGACCTTCTTCCGAACTCTTTCTACATTAACTAACTTATCAATAAAGAGACTTCTAATAAAAATCAAAACATTTGAGTCCCAGTTGAGTTCATTTGAACAGTTCGTTTGATTATTTATGTGGTACTTCCTGACTAGTTATAATAAGGATCTTCTCTTTCTACATTAACTAACTTATCAATAAAGAGACTAAAATCAAATTATTTGATTCGCAGTTGAGTTCATTTGAACAGTTCGTTTGATTATCGCCTTCAGTTGGACCCAGTTGAAGGACCCAAAAGGAACTACCAGTGAATGGTACTACACTAGGTTGATATGACTTACCCGTATAAAGTTGATTGGTATCGTTTGCTTAGTTTTGGCATATTGACGTGCCACTTTGTATACAGTTTCTGGTATATATTCGAGGACTAAATTCAAAAATACTTCATCACGCTGCAATTGGAAAAAGTTCAAATGTTAGATAAATATGCATTCAAAAATGGTGTTGGTGTTGTTGTTGTTGGTGTTATTATGTTTTTTTTTGGTTTTTGCATTTGCATTTGCTTTTGTTGTTGTAGTTTATATACTAATAGTAGTAGTAGTAGTAGTAGTTAAGTTATAGTTATAGTAGTATTAAAAGTTGTTGTTGTAATGATCAGGCGAGCTCCAAACTGCAATGCGGGATATTGTTGACTTTCAGCAAGCGAGAGGAGGAGTAGAGAGAGACACATAAGTGACATGTGTGAGAAGAGAAGAAGACGGAGGAGGATTCAACATTCAACGTTCAACGATGGCGATAACGATAACGATAACGATTGTTACTTTCAGAGTAACACAGCGATAATTTGTATATATATATAGACAGATATATATATATATAGAGATGATTGCATATAGTATGTAATCTATGTACATATGTTTCTATATATTTATCAAGCAAAGCGCTAGCCGATGAAATAATGAACATTCTCTTTGGGGGCATAGGTCATTGAAGAGGGGGTCATCGAAGGGTCATAGGGTCATATAGGGTGTGTGTGTGCGAAGATGTCGATGGGTGTTGGGGGGTATGGGAGGAACATGCATCTCTCTCTGTCTCTGTCTATCTAGAAGATCTATCATCTAGCATGCGATTATCTCTTTTTTTTGGGGTTTCCCCTCAAGTTTCTCGTGGAATCAGAGCAAGAGAGAGAGAGAGAGAGAGAACAGCGAAAAGGACATACGGAGAGCGCACACAAAAGAGAGAGATATGTATATTTAGATAATTTAAAGAATGTGGAGATATATAAGAAAGAGTGTCAGGAAGGGGTGAAGAAGGGGGGAGTGGGTGAAATCACACAAAATGAGAAAGGGAGAGAGAATAAGAGAAAACGAGCGATAAACGCATGAGAGTACGAGCGTACATGAGAGAAATGTGCGAACAAACAGAGCGAGATAGAGAGAGAGACCAAACTTTTTGCTCTCTTTTTTTTTCTTTTTTTTTTTTTTTGTTATCTTATACCCTTGCAGTGGAGTATTTATTATTGAAGATCGATATCAAGAATTGATTATAAAATTTGATTTTAGAAGTAGATTTCCGATAATAGAAAGTAAGAACTTTGATAGGATAGAACTGAACTTGAAAGACAATATTAACATTAGAATGAAGAAGAAATTCTCATCTCCAGTCTGCAAGGGTATAATGTTTATCTTCGGCTTGGTGCCTAAGATAAATGTTTCGCTGATTCAGTTTTTTCTTATTTTTTTTGGTTTTTTGGTGGTGTTTTTTTTTTGGATAATTGTTTTTTACATGATACCTGAGGCTTGAGCACAGCGGCTAAAATGCCCAAATCGATTGGAAACTCGGCCAACTAATTAAATCGCCATTTATATTCGATATTTGTGGTATTCGATATTGGTTATTGGATATTCGTTGGTTTGTATATTGTACATATATGTAATATAATAGAAAGAAAGATTCAGTTGAATATAAAAAATTACACACAAAATTGTATTCGCGATTTTTGCTTTGCTGGGTGGCAACTCTAGCGCAAATTAGCTTGGAAACCCTCAACACTGATCGTATTACTATATAAATATATATATGGATGTATTTAAAAGTTATGTTGTTGTAGTATTTTGTTGGTATTTTTGTTGCTTACCTTTTCACCACTCGAATAGAAAAAGTATAAAAGTTTTACAATATTACAATGCTCCAATCTGCGCATTATTTGCAATTCACGATTCTGGAAAGGAAAGAAAACGAAATAAAGAGTATTAATCTTTAGTAAAATGATTAAAGAAAGTTAAAGAAACGTACCTTAAATCGTCTGTCTTGTAAAACTTTTTTGATTGCAACCAATTCGCCGTTATCGCAGAGTTTCGCCTGAAAGACGACACCAAAGCTGCCATTGCCGATGACTTTTGTATCTGTATAGGAAACTTCTTGAACCCGATCGGTGCCTTGGCCAGGCGTTGCAACGACTGTTGTAATTTTGGAACCATCACGACCTGAAGAACGAAACGAAGAATGAAAACAGAAATTAGATAAATATTCTCATATATATATAAATATTATTTATGATTTTTGAAATTGTTATATATCGTTATAGAGTAAAACTGCACACATTCAAAAGAAGATACCTATTGTTTCCCAGGCACCCTCTAGTTTCTCCTTGCTCCTATCGACCTCCTTTGGAATGGATAATGCGACGCTATGTTCGGGCCACAAATCATTCAATTTACCGATCAATTGTTTCATGCCTAGCCACAGCAGCAGTTAGCAGTTAAGATAGAGATAGCGATGTAAGCGAAACACAGAGAAAGCGAGTGAAAATTAGAGAAATAAAAAGAGAGAGAGGGGCACTAAGGAACAACACAGAGAAACGCACAAAGCCGGGAGAGGGAGAGAACAGTTGCAGGAGCAGGAAGTCTCTTTGAGGGAAGGTGTTGAATGGATGGGGCAGGAAACCTTCTGATTTTTCATCTTAAGCTTAACCGTTTTAGTGTTTAGTGGGTAGGAGCGGTATTCCCGTCATTATCATCGTTTTTTGATTGAAAATAAACAAATAGTATGGCTGACAGAGGGGAAAGTGCGGAAGGTGATACAAGGAATTGGTGTAGGAGCAGGAGAAAAAGGAATGTTTTGGCCCTACCAGGTAAGGCATAAAGAGGTATTCCTTTAAGGGACATATATAGGAGGAAGAAGGAGATCCTCTCACACCCCTTCGCCTCTTCTTCGTCTTTGGTGCTTTCTCGCTATCAAGCTAAGCGAAAAAGAGAAAGAAAACGTAGGGTGTTGTACGTGGTACGTCGTACGGGTACGGGTAGGAGAGGAAAGAGGGTTCCCCACCCACCCGCAGCACATCTTTGTCTTCTTTTTGTCATTTTATCGATCGATTGATCTTGGTATTTGGAATGTGTTTCTCTTTCAGCTGCTAAACGTTCACGTTTTACGTGATTGCTCTTTCTATAGGTAGGTAGGAATGTATGTGTGTGTGTGTAGGTATATGTGTGTGGGGTATACTATATAATCTATATATGCATTTGATTTTATTTCATTTATAATTAATTTTGGCATTAGTACAACTTTCGATGGGCGGCAGCTGCTGTGCCCCATCTGCAAAAAAACGAAAGACGAAGCGAAGCAAGACGCAAGACGAGCCAAGACGAAGAGACGAAGGTAAGATTGAGGTGGAGGCACATTTAACGGCAAAGGTCAACGCTACCAGGGACAGACAGAGAGTGAGAGAGAGACAGAAGGAAAGAGAGGAGAGAGTAGAAAAGGAAAGTTGTAGTGTGTTAAGCATCTGTACTTGGATCCTTATACTGTTTGCCGATTGAAATCGAGCTGCGCGTCTGCAACTTGGGTTTCTTCAATGCGGCCAACAGCGAAGCAGCTGAGGCAGAGTTACCAACGGCACCAACACCAACACCCGCACCACGACCCGCTATTGAAGTTGATGGCAATACGTTGGCTGAGGTGCTAAGACCGAGTCCGAGTCCAAGTCCGACACCGATTTTCCCATTCGCCTGACGCTCCTTTTTGCGTTGAGCCGACAATGAGGCTGTCGTTGTGCTCGACGAGCTGGAGGAGGACGTCGAAGAGGAGGACGACGAGCTGCTGCTACTACTGCTTGAACTTGAAGATTGTGTCTCCTCCTCATCCTCATCGTCATCATCGTTGTCCTCGTCGTCATCCTCATCCTCTTCCTCTTCCGAGGATGAATCGCTATCGGAATCACTGGAGGAATCGTCACGTTGTTTCTTCTTCTGTTTTGTTGTAGTCTTTTTCTGGTTATCCACGATCTTGGACATGGATGAAACGGAAGAGGAAGCAGCAACAGCAGTCGATGATGATGATGATGTTGCACCCAAACTAGCACCGCGTACGGTCACACTGGGCAACGAGTGACGCTTGACCTTGGCTTTAATTTTTGTCTTTGTCTTGCCCTGGGGCTTACGTGGCGGCATCGGTGTCCAAGGTCGACTGGTGCTTGCTGCCACAGCGACGGCTGCCTCATGTGCGGCACGTACCGCCTCAATCTCGGAGAGTGGTGCATTATAATAATGACGCGATGATGACGAAGACGAGTTGTTGTTGTTGTTGTTGCTATTGCTGTTATTGTTGTTACTATTGTTGTTGTTGCTATTGGTGTTGTTGTTGTTTAGCAACAAATCGGCGGCACTATTTGATTTAGCTGGTGCACTACCAGTTGTTGTTGTTGTTGCCGATGCGGTTTCGCTAACGCCACCATCCGATTCGCTTGCATCGTTAATGGTACGCTTCTTGCGACGTACCACACGCACCACCTTGCGGAGGCGACTCGGCGCCTGTGTCTTATCCACTTTGATGGACAATCAAAAAACACTTCTAGAGATAAACTTAGCCCGGTAGCCCCCAAGTGGCAAGTGGCAAGCGGCGGGAGAAACAACCCAACTTTCTAGGTCTTTTTGGGGGCAAACACACACAGACACACACACACACAAACACTTGTTGCTGCTTGGTTTGGTTTGGTTTTGATTTTTCGGTCAGGCTTTGGCCTAGTTGTGATGAGATGATGAAGATTGTTTTTAAACAGAGTGCGCGCGGCGCGTGTTTTATTTCTGCCCACTTGACCAACTTTTTTTGTCGTCGCAAAACGATTTTGCCCCAACGCTTGACGTTTTTTCAACGCAGACAACACAGAAATCAATCGATCGATCGCAAAAACGGATCGATCTTCAAATAGAAATGCACACAAACAAAAATAAAGCAAAAAAAAAAAAACCAAAATAAATAAAAAAAAAAGCGAAGCAGAGCACAATTCAAATTAAATTCGACACGAGAAAAAAATAAAAGTGTCGGCGTTTTATCTTTTTTAATCACATTTAAGAGCTCTTTTTTTTTTTTTGTGAAACCAGCGCGCGCGATCGCGATCGATTTGAGAGTGTTGTTCCGTTAGAGATCTCTATATGTTATATATATATATAATATATAACTATTGCTGCTGCTGGCACTAAAACTATATATGTAGATATATGTATCGATCACCGAGAGCTGCGAAATAAGTTGCGATGCGAACGCTCGAACTTCCGTTGCACAATTGGGCCCAAACCGTCGCCTGCCTTCTTGTTTGGCTCGAGGCAAACTTTGGCGAGGACAACGACAAAAACGACGAGAACGAGTACCCCTGCCGACACATTAACGAGAAGAAGACAACGAACGAACGAACGACAACGAACGAACGAACGAACCGACAACGAACGAACGATCAAAAGAATGGTAAACGGTAAACAACGGTAAACACAACGAAGGTTAACGGACCAATGACAGGCCGGACCTAAAAAATGAACTCTCTCTCTCGCTCTCTCCCGCTCTCACAATCCACAATTAAAATCCACACACACACAGCAACAACAAACAGCTGATCTTACGTTTAGGTTTGAAGCCACTGAAAACGCGGCACGCAAGAATAATAAAGGAAAAAAAGAAAGAAAAAAAAAAACTAAGGCAACTGCGTTTTTGGCTAATGAAAAATTTCATAATTAATTTGATTTTCTCAAAAAGCCATAAATAAAATATTTTTTTATTTAGTTTTTCGGGTTGTTTGTGCATAAAATTAATTGCAGGAAAATTGCGAGCATACCGAGATACGATTGCCAAAAAGAACATGCAACAGGCAGATAAGACACGACAGACGGAAAGACAGACAAACAGGTAGAGAAAGGTAGCGAGAGGGGGGTGGAAGAGAGACTTGGACTCTTAGCATTAGCAAAAAGATAGATAGATAGATATGGACCATACCGTACCAAAAACCAATGGATGGACAGACAGAAAGATAGACGGACAGACAGACAGACACAACGGATGAGCAGCAGCCAAGCGCAGCGAAGCATGCGACAGATGTAATCCCCCCGCCCACCTCTTAATACCCACCCCCCTCATTACCCCTTCTTCATCATTCATTGCTAGAAGGCGGCGCCACACATTCACTGACAGCTCAATGCAATGGAAACAGAAACAGAGAAAGAGAAAGAGAAAGAAAGAAAGACAGAAAGAGAGAAAGAGAGAGTGCAATCAAAGGATACGCAGTTGAAAGAAGCCAAAAATGAAATGCAATTTATTTCATTATAATGAATCAATTAAAAACAAATAAAGAATATCATCAATTGCAACATTGCATACAGACTGGCTAATACTCTGCCGTTAATACACAGTGAAAAGATGAGAACAGAAAATCGACTACAGACAAAGATTAAATCGATATCGAAATTGAAAATCTTCAAAATTCATAACAATAATCATTCATGCATGTACTTTAAGATACTTTTCGCCGAGATTTTCGATAAAAACCCTTTAAGAAAGTTTTTATCATTGTTTTTTGTGCCCTTATTGGTTATTTTTCAGGTTTACGATATACACATGTAATCGATAACAACAAAATCTTGAATTGGAAATGGGTGTTGAAACTATTAACAAAATAATGAAAATCTGTGAAATTTTAATTAAAAAAGCTTGAGAAACATCGGAGATATGAAGTTATCAAGCATTGCTCCGGTAGTTCACGTCCGTTCGTCTGTATGGTCAAGGGTTAAGGGTATCTCCTGGTCGCGCTAACCTGATTAGAGCCTTCTTACTTGATTTTAGAGGGATATTCCAACTAAGCCTTTAAGAAAATAAGACTAAACACTAAATGTTACAGAAGTTTGTAGTACCACGGTATTCCAACTAAAAACAGAAAAACCTTTAAGAAAACCTAAACGAAACGAAAAAAATAAATCAAATCTTTCAAAAAAACCGTATTGACAATGAGTACTATATAGCCAGCCATGTTTGTAATAAATGGAGGCCATCGATCGCCGCCAACCAAGTAAAATTTTTCTGGCATTTATGGCATTGAAATTGTTTTTTAATATAAGGAGGGGGAGGTTTAGGAGGGAGGAGCGGTTCGATCGCCATATAAACAACGGATATTAAACATTACAAAAACCCACTGAACTGAAATTTATTGCATTTAAATATTATATGTATTGAAAAAAGCAGCAGCTGTCTTAAATCAATAGTTATCGAGAAAATTAGCGAATATTTATAGTCCAAAGGCTTAACTGATTTAAAATAGATTTCATCTAATTTATTATATGGGAATCTTTCATGTTTTTTTTCATGAAAGCGCAACACATAAATCGTTTATTAATTCAAATTCAGTGCACTTTTTGGCTTTGTGTTGAGAAATTAATCAAATTATCAACATGTATGAACATGTAATAAATGGTGTGCATGTGTGTGTGTGTGTGTGTGTGTGTGTGTAGAGCGCGCAAAGTCATAACTGTAAACATTGTAAAATAAAACCCCAAAAATGAAATTCGCGTCAGTGTGTGGGTGTTCAATGGAATGAGATGTGGGAGGAGGGACCGGGGGGTGGGTGTTGGTTTGGAGCTTTGGGGCGTTGTCAAAATAGACAGGCAATTTGTTGTTGTTGTTGTTGTTGTTTAAAGTCTTCTATTTCGCCCGTTGTTTGTTTGTGGCGCGACGACAACCAATCGATATATATATATGGATATATATATATTGATATATATATATATATATATATATATATAAAAGTACACTCTGTTGGCAAACCGCACCAAAGCGAGAGAAGAAGACAAGACAGCAGGGAGCAGGGTGGGGTAGTGAGTGGGAGTGATGGGTGAAGGAGAAGGGGGGTGTGCAATGTGCAATGCAAAACCAAATCATGAACCGAAACCGATGACGCAGCGGAATCGAGAGCGAGAGCGAGTGCGAGGGAGAAGGAGAACAACACAAAAAAAAAAAACAGTTTGAGTGCAAAAAACTAACTGTAAATCGAGAGAAGGAGCTCATAACACGCACACAAAGAGAGCGAGTGAGAGGGGGATAGATGGATGGAATAAGACAGTTATCTGATACACACACACACACAAACACACACATATACACAAATACAAATACGCCAAATAAACAATCACAAATACACATAAAGACATTCCTTCATTCGTTCCTTCGTTCATTTGGAAAGTGTCGAAGGAGAAACCCAAGACTTGAAACGATTCCATTGCAAGTGGAATAAGTCCATAAAAAGTTCATTCGAAGAATGAAATTAGAAAAAAACAAAAACGAACTCATTTTTTAAAATAAGTTGAAATGACTTTGAATTTCATTTAAAAAAAGTATTTTGCTATACATAAAATTCCATTTTTATGAGAAGAGAAAAAAAGTTTAGGTAGAAAACAAAATCAACTTAGAACAAGTAAAGCTCGACTTTTTTATTATAAATATATAACTTATACTTAATATTTTTTGACATAATATTGGTAAATCTGGGGAAAAATATCCCGTAAAAAACATGTTATTTTTACTTAGATTCAGACTTTAGGATTTCTAGGACTAAGTTAATAAGAAACATGAGAAAGCTTGATAAATTCCTACTTTAAATCCTGTTTTGTCTATCTTTACTAGAAAAAGAGTTGCCAAAGTCGTGAATTTTTATCGGTTTAAGTTTTTTGTTACATATATTAAGAGAACCTCAACTTTCCCGAGTAGAGTTGAAAAGTTTTTCAAATAAACCAATAAATAAATTAAAATATTTACATTCCTCTAGCGCAATTGACACTTTTGTTTTGCTCAAAAAGTGTGTGGAAAAACTTTGTTTTTCTTATTTTCCCCATTCCACTTTCTTGCGAATATGAGAGAATTGTCGCATTATCGGACAAGCTGGCGACAGGTCGGTCGATTGGTCGATTGGTTGGTCTCGGTCTAAGTGTGAGAATTGATTTTTTATTTACATTTACATCTCAACACTCTGTCTCTATATATGACACTTATGCAAACGGATCTGTTTCCCTTACCCACCTACGCCTCACCCCTCCTTCTCGTTGGGTTCATCCTGCGTCTTAGACATATCTATATATATATATATATATATATATATTTTTTTAGCTTTGTTGTCAGCTGAATGACAGCTAAATGCGGTTTAAAAAAAGAAAACTTTTCTTTTTCTTTTTGTATTTTGGCAACTGTGATAAGACAGCAGGTGTGTTGGTGTGTGTGTGTGTGTGTCGGTGTATATGTGTGTGTGTGTGTGGGTGGAGGTTAAATTTTGGGGGTTGGGAAGTGTGTTCGAGTGACGACGGCATGCGGTCAAATCACGAGATGCGCCTTCGACCGCAGTCCAAAAAAAAAAGAAAAACAAAAAGCAGAGGCACTTGGCAGGCATCTTCACAAAAACAACAACAACCCACTGCCTCTCTCCCGCTCACTCTCACTCTTTCGCGCTATGTACCGTTTGTTTTTCGTTCTTGCTGTTGTGTTGTTCTCGCGCGTTTTTCGCATTGCATTGCATACTTTTAGGTGTTGCTGCATTAATGACGCGCGCGAGCCAAAAGAAGCCCAACAAATTGTGCATTAACGGTGCATTGCATAAACGCAGGCAAAACGCAAAGGCAAAGCGAAAGCGAGTAACGAGAAGAAGCGAGAGAGAGAGTGAGTGAGAGAGCGAGTGTTTGTGTGTGTGTGTGTGTGAATTTTAATTCTCGCTACTTTTTTCACAACACAGCTGCTCAAACAGCTCAAAGGCAAAAGATTGGAAGACAAAAAATAAGCCTAAATCAGTTTAGTTTGAGCACACCGATGTGTAAATACTCTCTCTCGCATAGAGAAGTTTTTTTTTGCTAGCCAACTTGACTCTTGTTGCTAATCAAGATTCTTTTTATGACGTTTTCTTTTAGAGTCGTAATCTCTGGGGAAAATACCAAAAAATAAAACACTTCTAATCGCGTATAATGGCGATAATGTATCTCTGTATTCACAACACACAAAGTGTGTGTATTATTAACTGTTGTTGTTGTTGTTGTTGTTGACTTGGCTAAAGTGCAAAATTTCGTCAAGTAATAATGATTTCTCGATACAATAAATATTGAAGCATAAATATATATATATATATATATAAATATTTAGTTGAAAAAGTGATTTTTGGCAGAGTATTTGTTTAGGCTCTAAGCACTTGTGGAGCTAGATGTGTAAGAGTGTGTGTGAAAAGAAGAAGAAGAGCGATGCTTAAAAGGTCACAAAACATCTGTTTACGTACTTCCTCTCGAACCCACACAAACACACAAACACACACACACACATACAAAGAGAGAGATTACGGTACTCGAGTCAGAAACAGCAATTTTATTTGTCTTTGTCTTTTTGTCGTCAATTGAGATTCAAATCAAAATCATATATATATATATATATATATAAAAATGCCAACAAAACAAGTTGACAAGAAAAAAAATGAAAGAAAGAAGAAGAAAGCTAGAAGAATCAACAGCTGACACGCCTCCAAATTAGCTATACATATATATATATATATATATACGTATATAATTATTTTTGGTTTTTATGATCAAGAGCAAGAGAGCAACAACATCTATAAAAGCGTATACTATATATGACGGGGGGGGGAACCATATAATAATAATAATGATAATCAAAATCTTTCACGACTTGACGCCCTGACAAGAAAAAATAAAACACACACAAACTGATGATAACCTGAAACATCATGCAGCAGTCCGTGTCTCATCTCTTGTTATCACTCAAAATCAGCGTGAAAGGCGCAACAACAACAAAAACAATAATAATAAAACTGTTGCCAAACAAGTTTAAAAATAATATATATATATGAGAATAATCACCTTATATGTGTATACTATATATCGGTTTAACTATCGTTTACCTAGGCACACGTCAAACAGCAGGGCAATAACAACTTTTTATTATTATTTATAAATATTCAAAAACAAACAACATACGATAGATAGAGATAGATCAGATAGATCTCTGACGTGTCTAGACTTTAAGTTAAACCCTTAAACCCTTTAACTCAACCCAACCCTAATCAAAATCAAGTATCTTTATCTATTTTAAAAAACTCTTTAAATCATTAAGATTAAAACTTAATGTGAAAAAGGTTCTAAAACCAGTTTTTGTATGATTCAACTATTTTTAAAGGTTTTTCTTATATTTCCTATACTACAATTTGTTCCTTTGCCATTTGTTCCGTCTTGTATGCTATTTTACTAAGTTTCATAGTGTTTCGTTTCATTTTGTTCCGTCTTGTATGCTATTTTAATAAGTTTCATAGTGTTTTATTCCATTTTGTTCCGTCATTTATGCTATTTTAATAAGTTTCATAGTGTTTCGTTCCATTTTGTTATATCTTGAAATGGAACTATAAGAAATCTACTATTTATGAAGGAAATTTATGATTTATCATACAAAATTATCGATTAAAGTAAAAATCAAATAAAAACATTGATTTTTTTGCGATTTTGTTAATGGAAATGAGGTTAAAAACACAAAAACAAAAGATTATCTTCATAAGGAAATGCAAAAAAAGTGAAATATCGATGCAGATCGAAAAATTAATCGCAAATTCCCTGGCTTTCAACGATTAAGCAATCAAAAACAAGAAATAATCGTTTTTCGAGAGAGATTCATCGAGCGCACGTCAATTGTTTTTATAGCTTTTTCTACATCTCTCATACTATTATTAGTAATTAGTAACAAAGCATTTTATTATTCATCCGTGTATATAATGTCTTACTATATATATATAGCTATAATTTGTATAATAAACTTTATCTTTGCTTTTATATTGCATTCCATTTGTATGGTTTTTTATCATATATTCAAATGTGCAACTTTATAGAGGACAAACCAGATATTATTTTTATCTTTTCTTGTGTGTAGTTTTTTATATTGTGTACTTTTTGTTTTTATTATTTATATGACAGATTGTTTTCTTTAATGTTCTTTAAACAGCATGATGACAAAAACAAAATCAAAAAGTGAAAAGTCATTCAGCTGGAACGTACAATAAATCAACGACTTTCGTCTTATCAATCAGTCGGTACGGCGGTACGGCGGTACGGCAGTCCGGTAGTCCCGACATTCCGACAGTCAGTCAGTCGCAAGACGTACCATAACGATAGCAACACAACAATGTGTGGCCAGTTTGGGGCGAAATGAGGCGTGGCACTAACTGAGGCGACTTAAGCGCGCTTGTCACTTATCAGTTTACACACACAAAATAAAGAAGAACAAGAACGAACAACAAAACAAAGAAAGCAAAAGCAAATGCGAACGCAGAAACGATTGGAAATGGAACATTTGATTCAATGTAAATTATATATTTCCGTTTCAATTTAATGTTTTATCACAACACAAAAAAAAAAAACAAACTATGACAAAGTTCAAAGAAAGGAGAAAAACAAATCCAAAATGGGAATGAAACAAAAAGAATGACGTTTCATTTTCAATTGTTTATGATAAGTTTTATGAGCAATGGGCAAGAACCTTTCTTTCAATCGACTAGCAAAAATTTCAATATGATAATGATATAATAAAGTTTCTGTTCCATAGTCATGTTCGTGTTCCAATGCCACTTGTTTCAAGTGTTACAGCGTTTGAGTATCAAAACAGATGATTCATTATTTAGAGTTTTTCAGGTTTTTTTTGAGTGTGTGCAGCTTACCCGAGATATTACAATTTATGAATATATATATATGTATATATAGAACTTACCTAGAAAGAGAAAAAAAGATAAAGTAGATTATTAGCATAAAAATGTTGAAAATAACAAACAAAATGGAGTTCAAAACTCAAAAAGTAGCAAAACTTTGATCAAGACATAAGATAAATAAATAAATCGATATTAATCGATGAACGATAAAAGATTTCGAGCCGGGATTTACCTAAAATGTTTTTGAATTTTTGCACCACTTTGGTCCAACTAACGCAGGATTGTGTTCTAGCCAATTTAGCAGTCTTTACACTCTCAAGACAATCGGTGGCATGCAACGCCGATTCAGCCTCCGCACCCGTCTCCACATAACCATCATCATTATCATTATCATCGACGACCTCAACATAACCGGGATCGGGATCTGTTGCATTCGGTCGACTCGATTTGCGACTACCATCATAATGATTATCGTGACTGTGACTCCGTACACGCATCTTCACCCCACTCGCATCCGGATCCAGATCCAGATCATCATCATCATCTGGATCTGGATCGTTATGATGTGGGTCATTCGGATCCGATATCTGTTTGTTGATCGTTAAACGATTTTTTGTATCACAGTTTTTATTATTAGTTGTTGTTGTTGTTGTTGTTAGATCTTTGGTGTCCAAATCATCGAGACCGCTGGCTCCCAAATTGGATGCCACTGTTGTATTGCGTTTCTTACGCTGTTCCTCCCGCTCCCGCTTCAACATGGCCTTCTGCTGTTTAGCCAATCGCTGCTTTTGTTTGCGGGCGAACTTCTCCCGCAACTTGGGACTACCGAACTCATCCAGATAGTACATGGTGTCCTGCAGGCCATCTTTGCGATTGATCAGCTTGGCATCGATATGCGGATCTTCGCTGATCTTCAGCAGCGGGAAATAGATGTGTCCATCGGTGCCCAAATTGCGTGCATCCCGACGTTTGGCTGCCGCTGCGGCCACTGTCAATGGGGCCAGCTCCAGCGGTAGCTCCTCCTCGGCCTTCACTTTGGCAGCTTGGGCTGCGAGCAGACGTTGTTGCTCCTCATCTTGGCTGTTGCCACTGCCACCAATATTGATGACAATGCCCGATTGTGTATCATCCTCATCGCCGTCAACATCGCCATCGACTGCAACGCCATCATCTTCATCATCATCATCGTGATCGTGTTGCACCTGCTGCACATCATCATCATCATCATCATCATCGACGTCATCATCGTCATCATCCTGATCAATATCAACCTCATCGATACGATCCTCAACATCAAAACCTTGTGTACCCGTACTATTCGTACTCTTATATTTGATACGACGCAGCCCATTGACGCCGCTGCCACTGTTAACGCCGCTGCCGCTGCCAACGCCAACGCTGCTCAACTCCATCGCTGAAGCAGCACGCGTGCGCCCATTTGCAGCTGTACAAGCGACGCCAGCAGCACCGCCAGAAGAAGTAACGGTAGACGATACCGCCACCTGTTCATTGCCGCCAACGCTGCTGCCGCTGCCGCTGCCAAGCGATTCGCTGCTGCTGTTCGATTGACCGCCGCCGCCGTTGCCAGCGCCGCCCCCCTCTTTGCCATCAACAATGCCGGGCTGCTCAATACCGCTATCCTGACTGAGCAGCAACAGCTGTTCTTCTTGCTGTTGTTGTTGTTGTTGTTCTTGTTGTCGCAGCCATTTGGGAAACGTTCCGTGCAAACTGAGCGAACCGCTGCTGCTGCGCACTGGCAACAATTGCTTTTGTTGTTGCTGTTCGTCGTGTTGTTGTTGTTGTTGTTGTTGGGACGAACTGCTGCTGACGCCGACGCTGCCTGAGCAGAGCTGCTTTTGTGATGCGCTTGTCACAATGCAGCCGCTGTCGGCAGATCCTGTCGATGTTTGTGTTGAGAAACGTTCGCTCAATGGGATTTTAATTGGTGCACTAATAATGATGTTGTTGTTGTTGTTGTTTGTGTTGCATGCCGCTGCTGCTGCTGCTGCTGCAACTTGAGTTGTTGCTGCTGTTGTTGCCATCAGGTGTTTAGTTTTTTAGTATTTATTTAGTATTCTTTATTGTTTTTTTCTTTAAGAGTATTTTTTTCTTTTTCTTTATTGATTATAGTTTTTTTTTTCACTTTCTTTGTCTTTTTTGTCTTCTTCTTCTACGTCACACACTAACAACTTCTTGTTGCTTCAAGAGTCACATTGCCTGATTTCAAATACATATATATATATATATATATTATTAATTATTCATTTGTTGTTGCTGTTGTCGCTGCTGCTGTGTTGTATAAACAATTCCTTTTTGTTTCTTTTTGTTTTTTTTCTTTTTGCATTTCCCTTTAATTTATTTTCGTTTTGGCGCTATTTTTAGCAACATGCGAACAGAACTCAAATACATTTAAGATGAAAGCCACCAAAAACAAAAACCAAATATATATATATTCGATATGTATATATATACAAAAAAAACATATATTTTTGGTGTGTGAAAAATAGAAATAGACGAAATATATTTTCTTTTTGGGCGACTTTCGTTCGGACTGCGCCACGCAATAAAAACAAAACACAAAAAACACAAAAAAAAAATACCAGAAAAAAAAAAACAACTACAATAACTGCACACGCACTGAATGAATGTGTGCGAGAGCGAGCGAGATGGAGAGATAATATCAGAGACAGGCACGCACTTGAAGAAAACCAAATTGTGTGTTTTCCCGTTATAAATAAACAAACTGTTAAGTTTCGTGTTGTTGTTATTGCAAATGTTCAGAGCACAGTTTATGTTTTGTTATGTTCTCGTTTTCTTCTTCGTTCTCTCACACACACATTTGTGTGCGAGTTGTGTTGAGGTCGCGATTGAACTGAAAACTGAAACTGAAACACAGAAAACAGAAACTGAAATTGAATTTCCAAATTATCAGCAGCGACGACGACGACGACTGCTGTTGCTGCTGTTGCTGCTGCTGCTGCTGCTGCTGGCGCTGACGTTGACGTTGATGCCGCCTGACGCACATCAAACGCACACGACGGCAACGACAACAGCAGGCGAGCGCGCAACGGCTGGCAATGGAACAACAACAACAAGACAAGAGAGCAACACAAAAAAAAAAGCTCACACACACACACACACACAGACACAGACACACGGACATATGCGCGAAGCAAAAAGCGAAAGTCATTAAGTTTCTGCGTGCGACGTTTAAATGTACAACAGAAGCGGAGAGACAGAGATGGAGAGTGAGAGAGAGAGAGAGAGGGAAATGTGCGGAATTGAAACAAGCTTCTTACTTTTTTTTTTGCTTTCTTTCTTATTCTCATTCTTTCTTTCTGACCGAATGCGAATGCAGCCAGCAGCAGTAGAATGGGAAATTCACACACAAACACACACACATACACACACACATGCTCTCTCATTCTCTTTTTTACTCTCTCTGTGTTAGTTCTGCTGTGTCTTATCTTATCATATCACGTCACACAAGCCGAAAAACCTCTGAGGTAATCTCTAGTCACACCAAAAAACGTTTCTTCATCTCTCTGCTCAGGCTTTGGCTCTGCTGTGATTATTTACAGTTGCATTAAAGGTGTTAAATCAAACGGTAGAGTGCGGGTGAGAGAGGAAGGGAGAATCATAATAAGCTAGCAACAAACAAACAACACATGAGGAGACGGAGACATAAAGGAATAAACGAAATGAATGAGAAGATCTAATCACGGTTATTTAGATGTTGGTGCGGGGGGGTGAACGAATAACTTATTAAAAATGTACATAACAACAACAACATTGAAGCAGTTTTGAGCAAAAATTTACTACTTCTCTTCTCCTTCTTGCTTCTCGTCTCGTCTTGTCACGTTTGTTGTGACTGGACAAACAGTGGAAAATTTAGAAATAGATTTGAAAGCGCGTGCGCTGCTTGCTGTTATTGTTGTTGTTGTTGTTGGGGCGACAACTGTTGATAAAGTGAAGAGTGGAGGAGAATGGGGGACATAGGAGTGGTTGGTTTTGAAGGATAAAAGAAAATCAACAGAAGAAGAGGGAATAATGGGGGATAAAGGGGGGGAAATCAAATGGCGTATTAGGGAGTGTCCATATGTTGTTGTTGTTGTTGTTGTCGTCGGACGTTACGAAATGAAATGGAACGCAACGAATTGGAACCAGGTTGACATTCAAGACAAGACACAAGTGGCAAGTATCTAATCCACACCACCCCGCCCTACCCCTCCGCCCCTCCGTCAGTCAGACAATCTCCAATCAATTTACATGTTTTCGATAGAATGTAATAAGAGCCAGAACAATAAATAAATATATATATATATTGATTTAATCATATTTTACGTATATAATGGTTTCAAATTTCTTGTTTAAATAAAGGTAGCAAATGGCAATTACACTGTTAGAAAAAACCTTGAATCACAACACTTAAAATTCAACTTGATATAACTACGACGCAGTTTTTAGTAAATCGATAAATGTAAATAAATAATCAAATTAGAATTTTTCTTCATCATTTGACATTTTACTTAATTTGCCACCCCAAAAAAAGTAACTGTTTCTTTGTTTTACTTCGCCTTCTCCTTCTCTGTCTTCTTTTTCTACCTTCGTATTACTGCATCATAGTCTATTTTCATTGTCTCTAACAACTGTCCAACGGTAAATCCACAACAAAATCCACAACAACAACAAGTGCACACCTTGACTTTGAGTGGAAGGCGCGCAGGAGAGAGTGAGAGAGAGAGAGAGAGAGTAAGATGTCATTGCTCAACTACTGTAGTTTCAGTTCACCCCAACCGTTACCGTTACCGTTACCTTTTTTTTCACCTTTTTATTTATTAAACGTCAAGTCAACAACAACAACAACAATCTCTACTTTTTTTTCACCAAAACTCCTCGAAAGCACACACACCCAACAAACACCCTGTTATTAAAGAACCTAACTACACGCCCCGCCCCGCCACGCCCTTCTTTCACCCGCTAACACAACAAGCAATGAACTACACAAACAACAACAAAAAAGATTGCTTCAATTTACATGGTAAGTAAATGAGTTCGAGTTGAGTTGAGCCCGCCATTGTTCTTCTTAGTGTTAGTTTGTTGCTGTTTTTTTTCGCGTGTGCATGTGTGCATGTGTGTGTATGTGTGTGTGTGGTTTAGGTTAGGTTTAAAACTCTTTGCTTTGCCCTCTTTTGAGGGCCAAACGAACGAACGGACGGACTTGAACTTGCATGTCGATAATTTTCTACGGGTAAATATGGCCACGTGTACACAACTACAAATTGCTAATACACACACACACACACACCAACACACATACACCAATTACACACCAACACACACTCATGAAACATTGTTGCTGCTTGGTTGGTTTTTGGTTGGCTTTGGTTGGTGTCGAAAGTTTATTAATAGAAATCAGAAATTCAGGCAAGGGTTGTTCCTGCTGATATTGTTGTTGTTGTTGTTGCTGTTGCTGTTGTTGTTCATATATCGATTCTTAAGAAACGAATAAAAAAAAATGTTACAATTAGTCGAAAGACTGTTTTGAGGGTTTATATAACTACATATACACCAATTACTAGTAGGGGGAAGGGTAGGAGGAGGGTAGAAGTAGTTTCTTTGAAGTGACTTAATACACAAGTTGGTACCTCCCTCCATTTTGGGTGGTAGTTCGTGTGTGAATGTAATCGATTACACGATAGCGAAAGTAAGCTGTTCATATTAAAGTGTAAAGGTTACATTGTGGTATTAAGGAAATGAAACAAATTCCTTACACTTCGTTCAAGAAAGTTCAGGAACCTACCAAGCGATACCTTTCAGAAGGTCCTACCAGTAGATACTCTAGTTGGTACTGCAGCAGGTTGCTTTAAGAATGAACCTACCAGTCGGTTTCGGTAGTACTCGGATATGTTTCCAAATGTGGATACTACCATAAGGTTCAGGGTTTCAACAACGACCGAAAAACGGTTCCTAGGAAGGGAACTACCGAAATGTATTCGAAAAGCTGATAATTTACCGGTTCCTAGGAACATGGAACTACCGAAATGTATTCGAAAAGCTGATAATTCACCAAGTAGTAACTGCTACAAAAGGTTAAGAGGACCCAATAATTTCCTTGTATTCCATAACATTCACAATTCCAACACAGTTTACTTTATCTTTAGTTCTTCGAATCTTCAAACGCTTTTATGCTTTGTTCTGTGTCTGTTGTTGTTGGGGTTCTCGATAACCAGTTAGGTCTGGTTCCATTACTATCTCTCTATTGACAATTCCCCGGTTAGAAAGTCCAATTAGCGCTGGACAGCAGGTGCTTCCACTTATGTGAATGTAGATGATAGGCGGTAGGGTAGCGCGGGTAGGGTACGGTAGGTTCAAATGGATATCTGATCGATTCTGTTAAATGTGTATAATTGCTTTTAAATGCCCAACGCCCACGAGTTTGGTTTTTTGTTTGTACACAAAATGCAATTATTGATATAACAACTATTATTATTGGCATAGAGCTCGTTCTATTCTATAGTTTGCGGTCGTTCGGTCGGTCGGTCGGTCATTAGGCGATATCAAATAATGGCAAAAAAAAAAAAACCAGAAACACAAAAATGTCTGAGATAACACAATGAGCTTTTCAATATCCACACAACCCATTAACATTTTCACATTTGCCATTTCCAATTCCCCAATACTCATTCCCATTCCCATTCCCATCTGACTGTGCTAATTCCTCTTATTTTGTTGTTTGGCAAATAAGAAACCTCCTCCAAAAAATCTTAAATTGTGTTGTTGTTGTTGTTGTAACACACAATTGAAATGCAAATATACAAAATAACATACATAAATTATTATTTCTTTATACCCTTAACCCATGAATTGGGTGAAAAAATGGTATAATGGTTTTGTGCCGACCTCATAAAGTATATATATTCTTGATCAGCATCAAAAGCCGAGTCGGCTAAAGCTAAAGACTCCAGATATTGGATATGAGCTTTCCTAATCCCAAGGCATAGCAAGTTTCTTTAAAATTTTCTATAACTTTTCAGGTTTACGATATACACATGGAATCGATAACACCAAAATCTTGAAGTGGAAATGGGGATTGAAACTATTAACAAAATAATTAACATCTGTGAAATTTTTATAAAAATCGCTTGAGAAACACCGGAGATATGAAACTATCATGCATTGGTCCGGTAGTTCCCGCCCAGCCGTCTGTATGGTCAAGGGTTAAAAGGGTATCTTCTAGTCGAGCTTACTCGTTTAGAGAGCCTTCTTACTTTTTCTGCTTGCAATTGTTGTTACCTTTTACTTTCGTTAGCTCGTTTGATTTACACATTTCTCAACAACAGATGGCCCCACAACAATGCCCCATAGTGGAATTTTTTGCCGCACCAATTCTCATATCAATGTTATTGGTTTTGTTGTAGTGCTGCCCATAACACCACATTAATGGCGAATTCTGTGTTTTAAGTGCTGCCAATATGTATTTTTATTTCGAACCATAATCATTTTGAGAATATTCATTTATTTGTTTTGTAATTTCGATTGAAAATAACGGTTTTTTTTTAATGTAATTTCCACTAAAAAGCTTTAATATAATTGTATTGATATAAATGTTATATCTTTATTGAGCTTTAATAGCAATTCGTAATGAGCACAAGGTTCTTTTAGAACCGATAAGAATTCCATATTTTCCATATTTTCAGTTAATCAAATGTTTCTCTCTAAGTAAACTTAAGATATTACGCCCACGAATATACTACACACACATATTTTCCATTCAATACTTGCTTAAAAGCTTTAAAATTGAAAAAGAGCAAAAAAAAAAAAAAGGAACTGTGATAATTTATAGGACTTCTTTTCCTATTAGGACAAATTGAGCTGCTGCACAAAAGGCACAAGGCAACAACAGGAATACATAGGAACCATGGGAAACACCACACAAAAGGAACAAAAAAGATGAGAAAAGAAGCGAATAACTGTAAACTGTGTGTGCGTCATTGCAAATGCCGCTAAGCTAAGCTGTTAATCTGTGTAATGCAAAAAAGAATGAAAGAGAAAAAAAACTGAAACTGAAAAAGGATATCTCTAATAATGATGATGAGATAATCATGATGAAAATGGCGTTAAGTAATTGCTTTCAACGCCAACGAAGAAGAAGAGACAAAGCATACCAAACTTAACCAGAGTTGTCTAGATAATCAAAAAGGCAGTCAAGCAGGCATACAACTTGTCCCGTTACACACACACACATGCATGCACACACATGCACACACATTATTATTATGAATATGCATAATTAATATGCAGGAGACAGAAACCTAACAAATCGATAAAGACAATGAGAAATGATGACAAAATGCGACAAAGCAGCAAAACCAAAGCAAAATCAAGCCATGCGAAAGAAGATGAAGAAATATGCGCCAGAATGAATGCAAACACACACACACACACAGAGTGAGTGAGAGACATAACGGTCGCAGTTAGCGTTGGCGTTGGCGTTGGCGTCGCTGTCAACGTTAACCGTTAGCTTCTTGACGTGTGCTGCCGCTGCTTCTGCTAAGGCGCACTTGGCACTTGTGACTTGACGTTTGACGTCGCGATGACAAAACAAAAACAACAACAACAAGTGACAAAAGGAACGCACGCAATGGAAAAAACAATTGAAAAGAAAACTTACAGTAATGGTCGAAAATATTATGATCACAGAAACAGTTCACATCAAAATATTTACAAATTTGATTGAAAATCGATAAAGCCGCCAACTAAATTGTATTCTTTCGCTTTCTTGTCAATCAATTAGAGTGTAAGTGTATGTGTATATGTATGTATGTATGTATAAGTAGTACTTATAACATTGTCATTATGTTCCAAATAGCAATAAGAACGACCGAGACAAACAACAACAACGACAAGAAGAAGAAGAAAAATCAACAAACTGCGTCTCAGACATTCCACAAATGCGATAATTTTTCAGTTAGTTGAGGAGAGAACAATAAGAACAATAAGCAATGGAAATAAATATTTGTATATAGTAATTATTATACATATTAATTTGCTTGCTTTGTTTTGTATCTCTCAAGGAATACAATGTAATTATGTATATGTAACCCAATTTGATAACCATATATGGAATGGAACACTTGAAATTGAAACATTAACTACTTTTTGCTTGCACAATGGATGGTAATGGCACATAGAAGAGTGAAACAAACGGGTAATGAAACTGGAAAATGGCATTGGAACATTGGAATTGACACTGAAATGGAACGTTTTGGTATTGGAACACACTTAAAGCGCACACCAGACAATAAAAAACGTTTTCTCGTTGGAGTTGAGAGTGGAACGGTTTGGCATTGAAACACTATGAAACATTTTGGTATTGAAACATACAGAAAACATAATTGCGTTGTAAAAAAACACTTTTCATAGTTAAGATCATTATTATTGACTAAAGAAAATCTCGATTGAAAGCTCGAATGAAAGTAAAATACTTAAGATTGTTTATTGAAGGTTGAAGGAAAAAGAGAAAGAAAGAAAGAAAGAAAGAAAGACGAATGCAATTGAACTTAACAAAGTTCAACTCGAATAGAAACTTGGATATCAGGGAATGAACTTGAAAAAAGTTGAGAATAAAATGCATTATGATTGATTGATTTGCAATGATTTGCCCCCAATTATCATACCATACTATATGCATTAAGGGGAAACAAAAGAAACTGTATATATATATATTCATGGTCAATCAATTTAAAGGTTTTTGCTTATTTTCATTCCACAAACCATTCACAATCTTATCTCAAAGCAAATGCAAAAAAGGTCTAATTAATCAACTGAAACAGAGAACAACCAACAATCAGAATAGAGTTAAATAATATTCACGCGCCCCAGACCCAAACCCAAACCCACCCAAAAACTCAGCCACTGTTTATTACCAGAAATCATTTATCATATGGTAAGTACTTTCCTGTGTTCCTGCCCTACCGTTGCCCAACTGAAGTACCTGACCCGTTAGGCGTAGTAACCCGTGTATCGTATCTATATGGCGGCTATATAGCAATTCCAGATAACCTAAACTAACGCGCTTTTATCTCTCTACACAGACTAAGCAAATGCTCTCTCTCTCATTATCAAGGATTTCCGGGAAAAAACACAGTTTTCCACAATCTTTTCAGTTCATACAGGATATATCTGATATACTGCATATAAGGAGGAAATATATTGATTGATTTCACAAGTGTTTCAAGTGTTCCTTAACTTTCTGTATCTCAATATATTATATATTCTCGTTTTTTTCCCAGGTTATCCCAAAAAAAAAAAGCTATTTGTGTGTGGGAAAGAGATAGAAATAGAGAATGCACCTGTTGTTGTCGTTTGACTGCATTCCTCATTCTTATTATTGTTGTTCATTCTCGCATTCCTCTTCTTCGTCTACTTCTTCTTCTTCTTCTTGTTGTTATGACATTAACAACAACAACAACAACAACGACGACCGACGACAGCTGTTAACAACAGCAACAGATTATAATAATTATAACTGTTATTACAGTGAAATGTATATTTATGCATGCCACCAGAAAGAGACAACAAGCGACATAGTGAGAGTGAGTGTGAGTGAGAACGAGATAGAGAGAGAGAGAGAGTGACAATCGATTTACATAATACGGCGCGTGACGTTTGACAGAATGCCGAAGAGAGGGGGGAGGGAGACACATGGGGTGTGTGTCTTGTTGTTGTCGTTGTCAGCTGTGCGGGGGAAGGGGGGCTGTTACAAAGTTTTTCATCGCATAAAACAATTCAATCAGAGAAACAAAAGAAAAAAAAAAGCCAAAACAAAACAAAACTAGTTCAAACATGTTCAACAATTGTTTTTACTATATATATTATGTATACCCTGTAAACTCTGTCCAACCAAAATGGGGTTATATGGAGGCAAGGTCACACTTCCATATAACTTTTATCATTTATAGAGAATATTGAAATTATTTGAGATTGAAACAAATTCTAAGCAAATTATAGGGTATAAATGATTTTGAGCTTTGTCATATACTCTATATATACAAAGTAAACCACGTTTAATTGTTTTTTTTATGCGTTAATCATCGACTGTGATTTTTTCTTATTAATAACAAAAAAACCACCAAAAAAATACCAAGAAAAATACGTTTATCCAAATTTGTTCATTTTTATGTGATGTGATTCATCCCAGAGCGAGAGAGAGAGACAGAGACAACAAGAGATACGAATATGAAACTGATTTGTATGTTAAAAACTGAACTGTAAACAATAAACAAATTGTTTTTTTTTTTTGACGTATATTATGGCCTTTCCCATGGCCCCAAAAAAATCCGAACAGCTGACAAATTTGCGTCGCTCGCAAGTTCAGTTATTAATTGCATCAGCCAATTGAAAACGGCGTGCGCGTACAACAACAACAACAACAACAACAGCTTAAGCTTAAGGTATGTAAGAGCGAAAGAGAGAGAGAGAGAGAGAGAGGATCACACAACAACAACAACAAGAACATCAAAAGAAAACGAAAACGAAAAACAACATTTTAATTAAGTAGCAAAAGAAAATTGATTTTTCATCTACGCATATTTCTTCACACACACACACACACACACACCCGCACGCACACACATACAATTTCATTTTTTCTCCCTTGTTATTTATAGTTTAGCGGGCCGTCTACCGCCCGCACCCCCCCACCTAACCGACCCCTCTTTTGTCGACGCTTTGGTCATTGCTTTGGCTTTGGCGTTCGCTACGTTTCAAAAAATGACTGCGCCATGCGTCATCGCAGCAGCGCGCCCGAAACAACAACAGAAAAAACTAAAGAAACCAACAACAAGCGTAAAAGAGTTTACACTGTGCTATGTATCGACGACTGAATACCCTGTGAAAGTGAAAAGAACTACGATCAGTTGACGAAAACACGATAACTGAATATTTATTTGTTTTAGCTCAAAAGTAACTGTATTCAAATTCGAGCTACTCTCTCTTCCCACCACACTCTGTGTGTGCAAACACAACTAAAACAGTAAATTCCGATATTCACCGCAGCACACAGCACAAGCCTCCCTCACACTAGCACTCATACACACACACATACATTCGCATACACACTCTTTTGTGCTTCGTCACTGTTTTAGCAATGTGCGCTCACTTCGTTTTACTCTCTCTCTCGTATTCTCTCGCTCTCTAGCGAGCACACACACATGACGCAATGCATAGCAGCTTTTGCGTCAGCCGGCAAACGTTAACGTTAACGTCGACCGCGACGTCAACTTTGAAATTGAAGTTAAAGTTTCTTTGAAAGTTTTTAAACTCGCGACGCGGCGGCGGCGGCGGTCTAGTTTCAAAGGTCAATACACGCACACGCACAACACCAAATCAAATATATATGCGCGCACACACACACACACATATCTATACACACACAGCGAAGCCATAGAACAGCAGAGATAGTGTGATGTGTAGATGGTGGGGGGGAGGGAGGAGTGTAAGAGAGTGCGCCGCGCGAATGCATTGCTGATGATAAGAAAAACTTTATGACGACGTTTTTTTTTTGTATGTGGGCGCACTTGAGTGTGTGTGTGTGTGTGTGTGTAGTGATGATAAGGTCACACAGCAAATAATAACTGTAGATTGTGAGTGGAATTGCATTTCATTAGGCGTTAACCAACACTGATTTCGACTTCTTTTTGGGGGAGTTTGGGGAAATGTGTAACAATTGAAAAGATAAGATAAGATATTCTGGGATACACAATTTCTTAAGTCAAGAAATGCATGTATATGTATTTCTCTAGAAATTGACATTTCGGAACTGAAATGTGATATATTGATTTAAAAACTGCATTAAACTAGTCAGAAACTAGAGACTCGAGAAAATTGACATGCAAAATTTCATTTCATTTTTTTTTTCGAATTTGTTTATGTTAATTATTTTTCACATATCAATATTAGAGTGTTAATTGTGGAAAAATATTTTCATTTTTTTTTTCTTTCACCTTTTTTTTTTGCGGCTAATCAATAATTTCTATAGACATTAAGTAAATAGTGAATGTCGCAAGTTCAATCAACTGTTCCACAACCATAATTGTGGCATGTTTACACTCAATTATTATGTTAATATGCCGTTTCCTAGTCGCTCACTCGCTATCTCTCTCTCTCCCTCTCTCCCTCTCTCTTTCGCGCATTCGTGCTAATTTAGTTTACACCTTAAACGGAAGAGTAGTTTTCGCATGGCGGCAGGGGAGGTAGTTGGTGGTGGGGGGGGAAGGGGGGACAGCATTAGAGATGTGCTAATTTCAAAGCTAATTGGCATAATTTTGGCCGTTTTTTTTTTGCCTTTTTTGCTTTTTTTTTGCTTTTTTTGTGTATAAGTATGAGTATAAGTATGAGTATAAGTGTGAGTATAAGTGTGAGTATGAGTATGAGAATTGAGTATAAGTGTGAGTATAAGTGTGAGTATAAGTAAATATATTTGCACAAGGCGTTCGCGTTTCGTTTCGTTTCGTTCCAATTCGCACTGATCGATCGCGATTGCTTTTTGTGCAGCAGACTGGAAAGTTTTTTTTTTTTTTTTTCTTCTTTTTTTTAGCGTAAAGTAGAAAAGGAAGGAAGACAAAGATCATGTGACAAAATGAGCTTATATACTATATCAATATTTAATCACATTCACAATATGGATGGATGATCTTTAAAAATAGATTCCAGACAGACAGGCGATAATTGGTCTGGTCTCATCTTCGTTTTTGCGTCTTCAAGGTGTAATCCGAAAACTATTTTTAACTCTAAGTCTAATAATAAAGAGGATAATAAATTTATACACAATAAATATTTTCGTTTGTTGATCGAACGATTTATCGATTTGGCTTGAAACACGCCAAAAAAAAAAAAATAATAAGAAAAAGAAACCAAACCAAAACGAACACGAAAAACTAACAACAAAAAGTCAAAGTCCAAGGCCAAAAGCAAAGCCATTAACCCGCCCCGCCCCGCGCAAATGTGTTAGACACAGGTACAGGTGTTATTTTTCTATTTCCAAGAAGTGTTTTGGAGCTTATTACAAGTCAATCAAAACCGAAAACCAAAAACCAAACAAACCAAACACACACAGAAGGCAATTTGGCTTGGGTTTGTAACTTTCTAAATGTTTCGGCCTTGTTTGTTGACGGTTCTCGGTTGGGTTGATTGGTAGGGGGAGGGCAGGGGAAACTAAATGGGCGGGTGGGGTGGTTAACACATGTGTGTGGCCTTAAGGAACCACAAACCACAAAACCAGAACCGCAAATAAATAAAAGGTTAAAGCCAAAGCCAAATTAGAGCTCAAGGGTGTGTTGGGGGGCAATATAGACAGTTTGTCAACAAAGTGTTTACACAGTGTGAACAAATTTTGATATTTTCACTTTAGAGATATTTTTTATAAGTTATTCAGTTAATTATCTCCTAAAACCTATTAAAAAAAACTTAAAAAACATAAACATTAACAAAGAAACATTAAAAATCAATAACAAAGGCACAAAATTCAACTGGAAATAAAGTGTTTACACAATATTATATTCAATATTTTTCACTTTGTGTAAACACTTAATTGTCAAACTGTATATATTGCATTTAGAGTTGTATTCGAATGTTCACAATTGAGTTCAAATGAACCAAAAGAACTAAAACACAAAAGACCAACAAAGAACTAATGAACTGAACGAACTAAGTGAACAAATTGAACGAAAACGAACTTAAAGATTGATTAACAGATTGATTTGAACTGATTCCATGAATTGAATAATATATTAAGATATATGTATACCTATTAATATTAATAGAATATTAATAAATAATTACTTTGTTGCATTATTGTTAATGTTATTATTTCAACTCCCCCCTACACCCTCCCACCCACTAACCACCACTGGCACATCGGGTGACATTTTTCTATTTGACGTTTAAGCTGTTAATTATTTTAACCTAACATTCTGCTAATTAATTCAATCAACAAGAGCGAACGAAACAAATGGAATGGAACACAACAACAACAACTTCATATGTGGTTTGTGTAATTTGTTCGATATCCAACTATAGCATTTGTGAATTTGTGTGTTGTTAATAAAAAAACCAGTTAAAAGCAATCGATCCATAAACAAATTCCATTTGTAACTTGTTTAACATTTTTCCAATTTGGTATTACATACATATATATATATATATATATATATATCAACTAAGTAAGTGTAATGTGTTCCAACAACAACAACAAATCGAACCGAACTGAACTCGAACTGGAATATTTACACTCTTACAACAACAACAACTACAAAATACAAAAAATTATCTTTACAAAGGCACGCCTGGAATGGAACAGCGCGTGTTTGTGCTCCCTCTGTGTGTAGGTGTGTGTGTGTGTAAGTGTGTGTGTAAACGTTTATTGCCATTTCTTTGTGCTTTTGTTTTTTTTAAGTATTTTAACCCATTACCAGAGACCAGACAAGACGAAATGCAAGGAACGAAGAAGAAGAAGAAGAAAAAGAATTAATTTGTACGCCGGAAAATGTCGTTAAATAAGACAAATTCCCGTTCGACGTTGTTTTTGTATTTTTTTGTTCCGTTTTTTTATGTTTTATTTGTCGGCGGCGGAATTACACTTGTTATTGCCGTATTAAGAAGAGAGACCTTTTTGTTGTTGTTGTTGTTTACGTTTTTTATATATTCTGGCGGCATACGACGAACAAATATTTCTGGTTTCTTAACCAGAAAGTGCGCAGCTCCAAAAATGGGCGTGAGAAATCGCATCGCATCGCAGCGCGAGTTGAAATCGGGTTCGCTTATGGGCGTCATCATTAACGTCATTTGTGGCATAAACAACAACAAAAAACAACAAAAATGCCTGAATTAATTAAATGTGGTGCGTGTGCGTGCGTGCGACAGAAGGAACGCGTGAGAAATGAAACACAGCAGAGCATTCAGTGTGGCCTGCCTGACCATAAATGTATTGAAATTAGCTAAAAGCGCGCAGAATATTAATTAGGTCTCATCGAAGCTTTTTTTAATAGCCAAAATGTCAGCACTGCTTAAAATGCACAGCAATTCACAATGCACAGTAATTGCATACATACATATGCATGTTGCGAGAGAGAGTACAATAGGAGAGAGGAGTCCCAGCGTGCGCAGCTGAAAGCTCAGTCAAGCATCACCACACTGACACTCACACATACACACACACACACACAAATAATAGACAAGCCGACTCGAGTTTTTGGCAAGCTTTTTGACGATTTCCTTGCTGATCATCGCTCTCGTTTGCTGAGAGTGCGCGCATTGTTGTTGTTGTTGTTGCTGCCTTGAACCATTGACACATATATTGCGTGGGAAAGAGAGCAAAAGAATTGAGTGCAAGCACCGTAATAACCCAAAGAAGCAACGGGCATCGGGCAGAGCAGAGAGCGCGCGTGCGTCATTGCAAACATAATGCAAATTATTTACATACATACATATGTATGTAGAGTATTAGAAACACATTAACAAAAGAAAGAAAGAAACAGCATGAGAAATGTTGAGCAACAGTCGGCGGCGGCGTTGTGGTTCTTGCAGTTGTTGTTGTTGTTGTTGTGTGCAAGCATTTCTGCGTCTGTGCTATTTTTATAAAAAAAAAAATAAAATACATAAATAAATAATACAAAAAACCAAAAGCAGAAAAAAAAAAGTGAAGCGAAAGAGCGCGCAAAGGCAACAGCAACGTTAACAGCAACAACTAAATGTATTGGAAAGACGTTGACTGAGACTTGACTTCTGCTGCTTTTTGTGCTTGGGCAAAGAAGAGCGGCGCGAGCAGTCAGGCAGGCAGCAAAGAGCGCGAGAGAGAGAGAGAGAGAGAGCGGCTATAGCATATGCCGGCACAAGGATGGGGGGCACCCAGTTCATGCGAATTTTTTTTGGGAATTTTCCACTGGCAACGGCGACGGCAACACCAACAACATGAATAATTCACTTTTGGCCCCAAGGCATGCGCTTGTCAATATGTATGTATGTACGTATGTATGCGTGTGTGCATGTGTATATATATATGTATTTCAACATTGTCGCCAATAAGAAATTGCATGCACGTACTTGCTTTGCGTTGCGTTGCGCTGCCTTTAACCAATAACTTACCCCAACCCCACCACCACCCCCCTCTCCTACTGTAACAAAAAACCAAAGCGCGTCTAGCAGCGTCCCAAAGACGAAGAAGAAAAAGAATTTTTATGCTTTTTTCTGTTTTTTTTTTTTCTTTGCCTAAGCTAAGAGTTATCGTCGTTGGAAAGAAAGAGAAAGAGCGTGCTAGAGAGAGAGAGAGAGAGACTTTGACAATTGAAACGCTAGCTCAGCTCAAGCCACCCAATTAGCGCGCGCAGGCGCAGCAGCAGCAGCAGCACAAGTACTAGTATAACAGCAACAACAACAACAACGCGAGCAGCAGCAGCGCAGCAGCAGAAATGTGAAATGAAACTGGTTTGAAGACGCGCTTCGCTGCCGACGCCGACGCCGACGCTGATGCTGCTGCTGCTGCTATTGCTGTTTGATGCCAAAGACGCGACGACGAAGAAGAAGACGGCGAAAACAGAGAGATATTGTTTTTTTTTTTCTCTTCTTTGCTTTGCTCACTTGTTGCGTGGCGTGCGAGCGAGATGCAAGATGAATTGCAAACTTTTCCATTGATGAATTTTGTTTCGAACAAACTAAAACAGCACATGATGGGAAGGGGGTTGACTGGGGGCGCCACTGGCAGTGCCAAATTTGTTGTTGCCTGCTCCATTGACTGACTCTAGATCGACCCGCACACACACACACACACACACACACATCGTCATGATAAAACTCTCCCAAGCGAAGCTTTCTAGAACTTTTGTTGCGTTAAGTTTGCAAAAAAAAAAAACTGCGAAAAAAAAACTGTGAAAACAATTTCGAAATTCGGCAAAACTGCTTTAAAAACTTAATTGAAAATTGTTTTTTTTATTTATCATTTATGTCTATAAACACATTTTATTTATAGCAGCAGCGACGACGACGACGGCAAAAATCAAAAAATGAAAATTAACTTTAATCAAAATTTGATTATGTTATAAACTAATTACACTGCACTACACACAACAAACAATTCAATTCAATTACCACAGTAAAAAAAAAAATTGGTTTCCAAATAAATTGAAACTGTAAATTTGTGTAATTATGAACGCGCAGAGAAAATAAAATATAAAAAAAAAATAAAACTTTGTTTTTTTCACTTTTCGGTATAATAATTATTTCGTTTTATTTTCTCACTGTGTTTTTTTGTGTATATGTACATAAATACATACATACATAAATAAATATGTGTATTTTAACGATTTGCGCGCTTTGAGTGTTTAGAGAGAAAGAGGGGGTGTGTGGTGGGGGGGCTGCACGTACGGTACGTAACTAAGCGAAATGCGCAAAGCACAAGACGAAGACGTGAAATATAAACGAAACGAAATAAACGAAGACAAACACGAGACGCGAAAATACGTATACGCCTGTTCGGTAGATTCAACGCGAGTAAACTAAAACTTTGATACTTGGAGCCCAGGCGACGACGACGACAGCGGCGGCGGCAAAACACAACGCAGCAGCAGCGACGACAACATCGGCAGCGACGTCGACGTCACCAACACCCAACATATGTGCGTGTTGGTTTGTTCGTGTGTGTGTGTGTGTTTGATTCATATTTTGTTGTTGTTGTTGTTGTTGTTGTTGTTGTTGTCTCGCCCTGGAGCATTGAACGTTGGCGAAGAACCGCAAGTTGATCCACACACAACGCGCGCAAACGCAAAAGAGAGTAACAAAACGTGCGCAAAAAAGAGCACAAGAGAGAGCGCGAGAGAGAGCACGCGCGCCAGCCAAAGAGAGAGCAAGTGCTGCTTAACAATTCTTGTTAGAGTTAGAGTGAGGTGGGCGAAGAAGAGTAGCCAGAGGAGCGAACGCGGGGCGGGGGGAAAGAAGACCCGGCTTAACTCTTGCGGTTACTCGTATTACACACACTTCGATTAGATGACGCGTCGTCGACGTTGCGTAGCGTAGCTTTTTTTATGCTTCTTAATTCACACACTGCCTACACATACATACGTACATGTACATATGCATGTATGTAGTAATAATTGAATAACACAAAGAGTTAGATAGAGAGAGAGAGAGAGAGAGAACCACCTAGGCGTGTGGTCGGGTTGGCGCTGTGGTGAATGATTTAATAGTAAGGATTTATGCGATTTGGAAAAAAAAAAGCGAATGAATGATAACAGAAAGGCCGGGGTTTTTTTTTAATGCGCCGCCTAAAAGTATGTGACATGGAAAAATTATATATTTATACGTAATTTCACAAAGTTTTGCTTGCTTACCCACACATATACACTTAAAGAAATTATTGATTGCTTGTCAACTTACCTGAAACAAGAAGAAGAGAAAACAAATGAAAATTAGTTAAGCACATAATAGAAATATATATATATATAGAAAAATTATATAGTAAAATTATCAACTATTCTTATATTCTCTAACTAACCCGGCAGCGCTGGCATATTATTTTCATATAACTTGTTCGATTCTGGACGATCCACTAATGCAGTGTGCATTAACGCTTGGGGTGCAACAGGGACGGGGACGGGCACGGGCACGTACGGCACAGAAGGATTCGGTACGGCAATTTCATTCAACTTCACCTGCTTTGTTGTAGTAGGCGCCGCGGCAGCAGCAACGATGGATGCTTTTGGCGCTTGCTCATCAAAATACATTTTTGTTAGAAAACACACACATTGAATTGGTTTCGAACAGAGAACAGAAGAATTCCGAAATTGTTTTGTTGGAATTTTGACAATATATTTTGTTTTTGGAATATAATTTTTTGGTTATTTTCTTTTTTGTTATTTTTTTCAGCAGCTGTCAGTGACAATAATGATTTCATCACTTATATTCGATAAGAATAAATATATATCGAAACTTTAACTCAATATAATCGGCTCTCATCATATCGATAGGTAAATAAATACAATAAACATGTCACACATACACACACATACACAACTGTATAAGGTGTATAACTGTAATTCCCATGTGTGTGTGTCAATGCAGAAATTAGTATAACTGTTATTCCAAATGTATGAAAGATGAAACAAAAATCGGTGCAATAAAATTACGGCTTATTTGTGTATGTGTGTGTGTGTGTCAGTGCAGAATAGTGTTGTCAGTTTAGCTTTTTTTTTTGGTATAAGTGTTATTCCCATATGTATGAGAGACATACAAAAATTACGGCTTATTTGTGTATGTGTGTGTGTGTGTCAATGCAGAATAGTGTTGTCCATTTAGCCTTTTTTTAAATTAGCTTTATATCAATCGATATTGGAACTATTTTAATAATCTGAAGCCATAGAATGACTAATAAAGACTTAAATGGTTTTGTGCAAATGTATGTAAAAGTCAAAACGAAGCATCTCCGATCCAAATAGGTATATATCTATATATTTTTAATCAGCATAAGCCACGCAATCGACTTAGCTTTGTCAGTCTGTTTCATTGATATTAGAAGATATAAGTCTTAGGATTTCTACACTAAACTATAGCCAGAACAAGTTTTAAGGTTAAAATTACCAATATAATTTTCCGTTTTACGAAACTTAAGACTAAAAAAATGAACAAATTTCACCGAATTCACTTCACACTGTTATTTCGATATTTCCATATCGAAGATTGCAAGGTAATTACATGCAGAAGGAAGTATAAGAAGATATACATATATATCCTTAATCAGCATCAATAAAAAAGTAGATTCAATCTGTCTGCCTATATATCGACTACAAAAACTAAAAGGATTTATGAAAAAAAAACTCTAAAAACATCACAGATTATTATTTAACTGAGTATCTTCAAGTCGAGCTTGCTCTCCTTAATTCGCATCAGCTTAAATTCTGAATCTCAGGGTAAAAGTATCATTATTAAATACTAAATAAGTTGAAAATAACTTATTGTTATACATTTTTGGTTGCTTTTGTCTTAAAATTGAATTTCGTATTTTTTTTTTTTCGATTTTTTTGTATATAATATTTTATTAGTATGCAGATTTGAGGTTGATGGCCACAAAATGGAATAACGATCTGAGTATTCGTTGTGCACATTTTGTATAAAGATCGAACACACACACACACACACACACACACACACACAGAGGATATTCACACACACAGAGTTGGATTTTTAATTCGTTTTGTGCAACATTTTCATAAATTTCGTATAAATCCGAACTCATTATTTAGGGCATGAATTTGGCTAGCGGCCAATTTAAACAGCAAACAGCAGTGAAATTCACAATTGGAGCAGAGACGAACGCATTTTTTTTCACATTTTTCAATTATTATTATTATTTTTTTTTTTGCATTTTTTCAGCTTTTTTTTTCTTAGGTATTTTTTTGCAGTTTGCCATAAATACATAAATAAAGTAGAAATTAAATATTTATGAACAAGATAAAAATATGAAGGTAAAAATTTGATTGAAAAAAAAACATAGCCGACCTTGCAATACTCTGTTTTCAAATTATATATATATATATATATATATACTTTGTGCATTCTGTGCAATAAAATACATTCAAAATACCCATTTTATACCTGCATTTTTCGAACAGGGTATCAAATTACTAACCACATTCTTGCACATTGCATTGTGCCGCTTGCTTGAACGTTTAGTATGCGACACCCCCGTCTCTACCTGTCTCTCTCTCTCGCTCCCGTCTGTCTTTTTATATGTGGGTCATTATCTTGTTTACGCCAAATGACGCTAACGACGCCAGCAGCGACGCAACGTTTGACAGAAGCAGCACAAAACGCACGATCAATCAAACACAAACAGACGACTAAAGAGAGCGAGGACAGCAGAGCAGCACTTATAAGAGAGAGAGAGAGAGAGGGAGTAATACGGCGGCGACGTAAATCAATGATTTGTTTGTTCTCTCTCTCTCCCGCTCCTTTCACTGTGCAAAAAGCGTAGGAGCGGCGTCAACACATGTCACATGTCAATTGCATGCAAAAACACACGCATGCACACACACGCATGTACACACACGCATGCACATAAATAGATATACATAAGCATGTATGTTCACGCACACGCACTTGTAAGCAAATGTGACAGTTATGTTTTGCTTGAGAAAATTTTTGAGCAAGGTACGCAAAATCGTAACATTTCTTATGCATTAACTGTTTAAAACATAACCATGTGCACCCTGTGCTCTGTTCATCTGGTTATTGTTGTTTTTTTTTGCACCCATAATGAGCGTCATCTATTGTGAGTAAATGTAATTAAGACACTCACACATATCCATACATGCACATATGCACATTCCATATTTATATTAAGGTATTAATTGAATTTAGTTTTTTAGCCGCGTGCGCGCACATACTCTCACTCTTACACTCTCTCTCTCTGTCTGTCTCTCTTTTGCAGGCGATCCCCAAACGAGCGCGACAGGTTAACAAAATTACGCGAGACAGAGAGAGAAAGAAAGAGATATGCAATTATTCATAAGTACACACTGGACAACCGGAGAGAGAGAATGGGAGGCATATGAGGGACGAGAGAGAAAGAAAGAGCGAAGAACATCAATTTCAACAGGTAAAATTGATAAAGCTCTCTCTCTCTCTCGCTGCATTTGCGCGTTTGTATTAAGAACAGTTAAAATCTAATTATTTTTTGGTTAATTTTTTTTGTTTGCAGTTTTACCTTCAAGTAGTGAGCCTCGGTTGATCAACATGCTGGTCACCTTCAGCAGCCAACAGTAGAAGCGAAAAAAGAGAAAAACGCTGTGCAATGCCGCCACCGCTGCGCTTTTTTATTGCTGCTGAGAGTCACAGAGAATAAAGAGAGCGCGTGCAATTGTGAGCGTAAAGCGGCAACGACAGAGAGCGCCAGAGAGTACACGAACGTTGTTGTCGATGTTGACCTTCTTACTTGAGTGCGCTCTGTAAAATGTTGTTGTTGTTGTTTTCGCAGCTCAAGAACTTTCTTTGCAAGGGGCGGGGCAGCGGTGCAGCGGTGACCGGCAGCAACTTTTGAAGTGCTGCCAACATAAACTTTATCGCCAGCGCGCGTTGTAATCGTATTAATACACACACACACACACATATATACACAAGCACAAGCCCAAAGGGTTTTTCGGGGGGAGGTGAGTGGTGAAGGTGAGAACACGCGAGAACACAGCGTCAAATATTGTGCCGTAATAGAATTGCAGTAATGCGAAGAGAGAGAGAGAGAGAACGCGAAAAAGAGAGTGCAAATTTGTAGGAAAAGATTGCAAACCGCTTGGTGCTGGGTGCTGGGCACTTTTCACGTTTTTTTTAGCTACGCGCTTTTCACATTCAATTTTTCTTCACATTTTTCTTCGTTTTGGTGTGCGAAACTTTAAGCAGTGCCATATAAAATTTATACACAAAACACACACACACAAAAATTAAACAAAGAGCGAAAAAAAAAAACACACACACACAAAAAACAATATCAAGCAATAACAGCAGCGGCGGGCAACAATGAAAAAAGTAATGTGGAGTTGGAAGGCGCGCGCGTTCCTGCGTTTATTCTCAGCGTTACTTCGACGAATTTTGTGCTACTAAAAGGCCAGAGCGAAAAAAACAATGCGAGCTATAACAAGCGACGAGAATTCAACTCATCCACACACAACTGTATGCAGTAGTGTTGTAGTAGTGGCCGCCGCAGCAGCAGCAGCGTCGTCAGCGGCGGCGAATGTTACGGCGAAATTGAAAACCAACAGTTTCGACACAACGACGCTCTGTGAGAGCAGCAATAACACCACACCGACGACAGAACAGACAGACCGACCAACGGGCGGCCAGCTGGCTGGTTACAGAGACAAAAAGAGAGCAGAATTCGAGGCGGAAGGTCGTGTGAGGTGAAACTGTCATGTGTGTGTGTATCTGTGTGTGTGCGAATTCGCTGTGCTGGCATGCACGTCACACACACTCGCCATGCGGTGGCGGCAGCAGCAGCAGTAGACACGGCTTCATTCGAGCGAGCTTCATACCTCTACACACATATGCATGTGTGTGTACATGTGTGCCAGTGTGTTGGGAATATAATTTGGTGAGCAATAGCCAAAACAGCGGCACTCTGAATCTGAACACTGCACGCCATCACCTTTGTATGTACGTACAGTGGGGTCGTCGTGCGGTCGCTTACGTGACCGGCTCGGACACTGCACATTACACCACTGTGCCACACGCAAACCAAATTTTGCAATTGCGAGAGAGCGCCAAGAACGAATGAACGAAAGAGAGAGAGAGAGCGTGAGTAAGAGTGTAAGTGAGCAGATGTAGCGGCTGTGGTGAGTAAGTGAATTTGAATGTGTGTGTGTGTAAGTGTGAAATCGATTAAACTCGCTGGCGCTGCAGAAACGAATAATCCGACAGCTACACTGGGGGCACGCTACTAGATCAAAGGAAATGGGTAACGGGACGGGAATCAAGACGGACGGAATCCAGAGAAGAAAGAAAGGAAAAAGACTTGCTTAGTCAACGACGGCGACACACTGCTCTCAATGCCGTTGGGCGATGACGTCGACGTTGACGCTGCTGTCGATGACGATGAGACATTATTGCAAAACGCAGCAGCAGCAAAAGCTGATAATGATATGGAATAGATTTAATTCGAGGGTTGTTTCTTGCCAATTTGAAAACAGAAAGAACATTTATTTATACATCTAATAATAATTTCATATAATATCATTTCATTATATCACCTCATAAGCAAAACCGTTGAAACAACCCTCGTTTAGCTCGTTTTATTGGAACAAAAACATTGATAGGGAACACACAGTCGATTCAACTGATTAGAATTTTGAGACTTGATTATAAAATCGAACTACAACTACTTTTGCAATTGCAATTCAGTGTGTGTGTGTATGTACATGTGTATATATGCTTGTATATAAGAGAAATGCAACATCGCAAAACTAACAGCTAAAGCAACATCAACAAACAACAACAATAAAAACAACAGATTTCGGATCAGCGCGTGATTCTCTCATAAGCGTCGATCTCTCTTCTCTCCTTCCCCTTTCCCCATCACCAAACAACGCTTTCTATATTCACTAAAAGCTCTAATAATTTCCGTCTAACTGTAAACGCGCTCAATGATCATAAACCGCAAATATTAAACACGCAATGTTCATTGTTTTAGTATTAGTGCGAAATTTGTGGAATTGGAATGAGAGAAAAGGAGAGGGAGAGGGTTATGTATTTTTTGTGTGCAGGTGTTTTTTTTTTCTATTTTTCTTTTAGTGCACTCAATAATGTGCCAATCAGCTGTTGTTACCGAAATTTGCACAAACAGCTTATAACGGTAAAAACACACTCTTTCTTTCTCTGTCTCTCTTGTAGCTTTTAGTTATCCGAAAAAATGATTTAACAGTTAGTTAAACAAGAAACAAAATTTCCCATTAGGGAAATTGAACTTTAAACTTCCCTTTTTTTGCATTAAATGACTTTTGTTTGGGTTATTTTCTTATAAATATTATATTATATATTAAGTGTTACTTACTGCAGGTTTTGACGCCGCCCAACACCATACTCGGTGACTGTTTGTTGCCCTCGGCGAAGGAGGAGGTTCTTGGACGACCGGTCATGATGACGTTTCTGCTGCTGCTGCTGCTACTCCCTCTCTCGCTCGCTCTCACTCTCTTTGCTCGCTCTCAGCTTGTTATTTTTGTTGTTTGTTTGTTTTGTGTTTGTTATTGGTTTATTGTTGTGGTCGCTATTATTATTTTAATTATTTTTTTGTTGTTGATGGATTGATTAATGTTGTTTCGATTGTTGTTGTTTCTCTTTCCTCTCCGAAGAGGTGAATTATTGGTGAGTTGATGCCTTTCTCGTCCCCACACAGAGGACGACAACAACAACACAGCAAAATGGAAGAAGAAGCGCGCGTGTCGCACAATATTTTTTTTTTTTCTTTGTTGTTTGTACAAAATTAAGGCAATGTTACAACAAACACACACACACACAGAGGTGTTGTCGTTTATATATATATATATATTTGGCTGAGTCTTTGTTTGTTTTTTAAGTGTTATTATTATTATTAATATTTTGTTATATATATGATTTACTATGGTGATTGATTGTTGATTGTTTTGTGGTGGATAACTCTTCTTCTTCTTGTTGTTGTTGTTTCCTGATGATGATTCAACTTGATGTAATGTGTTGTGGCCAAATAGTCGGCATTGAGACACAAACACACACACAGTACTGTTTATTTGTTTGGTTTGCTTTTGTTGTTGTTTTTTGTTTTTTTGTTTTTTTTGTTGTTGTTGTTGGTAACACACACACAGAATACTCGTCAATAATATATGATCAGATTGTAAATGTTAAACGGGCTGCAAAAGCAATTGGATAAAAGACAGAAATTGATGAAAATTGATTATTTTTATTAGCATATTGCCAATCAGCATAGAAACATACACATATACACTAATACACGTACGCGCACACACACACTCATATACGTGTGTGTACAGAGAAAAAAAAAAACAAAAACAAAAGTTATTGCAGCGACGACGTCACGTGTTTTTTTTCTTCTTCTTATATTCCGCCGCGGCACTTCTTAATCTCTATTTCACACACACACACATATAATCTCTCTTGCTCCTGCTGTATGCTGTGTTAACCGTTACCATGGTGAACTTATACTCAATGGTTATTATTACGCTCTTACTCATTCACAAATCTATGTATATATATGTGTGTGTGTGTGTGCGCTGCGTTCACATTCACACGCTTTACGGCGAGCGGCGCTTCAAAGTCTTCTACTTTCTACTTATATTTCAATGCCACGCGTCTCGCAAACATTGTTTATTATTGTTGTTGCTGTTGCCATTTTGCGGCGAATGCGTTTTTTTTCTAAATTGCACAACCAACAACTGAGATAGAAACACACATACACACACATATAAAGCTAAAACTGCAGTTAGACCGCATCTCTTGTTCTTCTTCTTGCTGCTGCTGTTTTCTTATTCATTGATTGTGTTTTGTTGTTTTTTTTTTTGTATATTGGCAACGCTTCAAATTTACTGCAATGCCAAATAAAGAATAAAATGGCAAAGGAGCAAACGAGTAAATAAGTAAGAAGAGAGTGACAGTTGTTGTTGTTGTTTTTGCTGCTGTTTGCTGTCACGAAAATAAATTGCAAGCAATTACTCACCAAAGCACACACACATGCACACATACAGCCATTTAAACTCACTCTCGTTGAGTGTGAGTGAGGCCACAATGCAAGGCGAACGTACGTAAGGTGAAGGGGGGGATTTTCTAGGGGCGTGCCTGTCCCGTCCCGATTGACCCCGATTTAAAGAGTGAAGAAGTGGACAGTGGACCAACGAACGTTGTTGACAGCTGAGATTGACGTTGGCAGAGTATTATCCTGCGCCTGTGCGTATGCCACATCTCGATTGAAATATAATAAATTCAATTTGCACATATACAGTTTGACATGCACTCTGCATGCATGCGCATGTGTATGTATGTGTGTGTCCTGTTTAATTGAGAGATTTATCTCTTGAATTGAGTAATTGAGTACAACAAAACTGTAATAGATGACATTCGATGCAGGCAAAACAGAGACAGGTGCAGACAGATAGGCAGACCGTTATACACACACACACACACATACTTACATATATGTGTATAGAGTGGAGCGCAAAAGCTCGCCTGACAATGACACCATTTTAAATTAACTAGAGCACCAATAAAACTGTCAGTGCAAGCGAGAAAGGGAAGAAGGCTGCCAAAAAAGGAAAAAAAAAAAACGAGAATTTATGACTAAAGGCCACGCAAACTGCCTCACACACACATACACCCAAGACTCATGGCATGCAATATATATATTATTTGATCAAAAGTACATAAAACAAACAACTAAAAAGCAAAAAAAACATTAAGATGGGGGGGGAGGGGTTTTTTGTGTAAATAGAGAAGGGCTATATCGAATTTGCTAAGGCAGACTGTCAGCCACGACGACGACGACGAAGAATGATGACGATGCTTGCAGCGAAAAGAAAGAGAGAGAGAGAGAGAGGACGACGCCAACGCCAGCAGCGACGTCGACATCTACGTAATGCGGTAGCTGTTTGACCCACAAGACAAGGCAAATACCGCAATGTACATATGTATGTGTGTGTGTGTGTATATATATATGTCAACAATAAAGTCATTTGACGATATGAGCTCATTTTAAACACAGGATTTGAAATTTGTTTAGAGATATTTGCATCAACATTTATCGATTATTAAATCGATTTTCAACAGCCTGGCAACACTGGCGCGCCAAAATGGAACTGTAAATACGCAACCAAGGCGACTCAAAGCTTAGACAAAAAAAAAAAACAAGAATGAGACACACACTAAAGGGGTGCTTGCTGCAAGGTGTAGGGAAGGGGGGAGAAGGGGGGAACACACACTCCCAAAATGTATGCTATGACATTTTGGCCAATGGAATATGTTTGTGCAAGCAAGCGCAAGCAAGCAAAATAAACAAATCTCCTACCCATCCCCCCCTCTTCTTCACCCTTCTCTTCACAGTGTCGTCGTCACTCTGCCAACAAGCAAGCAGCAAGCAAATCCATCAAGGTTAAAAACGACATGGCAAACATTTTTGGCAGCGTCAACATCGCATCGAGAGAGGGAGGGGGGAAGAGTAAAAAGGAATAAAACAACTGTATTTTTTTGGGTAGCCATTGAATTTTGGCAGAGTTTCGAGTTGCTTCTTAATTAAAAATGACACGCACAACAATTAAAAGAGAGAGAAACTAACAAACAACCGTTACAATCAATTAGCATGCTGCTCTCTCGCTGCTGCTGCTCTGTGCAAGCAAAGAGAGAGCGTCTTACCGTTAGACGCTCGCGCTCTCTTTGTGTGACGGTAACGCCCCCGCGCACCACACGTTTGAATATTTTCAATTTGTTTCGCATTGTTGTTATTAATATTGGCCATCTTCATTTTTCTATTTGCTCTCTCTCTCTCTCTCACTCTTCGCACGTACTATGTCGGTTTTATTTATTGGCACACGCGCGAAACGTAACAGAAAATAAGTAAAAAAATCTACAAAACGTTTTAGCCAATGTGACATTTATGGCATGATCTTTCGAACATTTGTTGTGCGCCGAAAAGCGTGCTACAAAAATTAATCGGAATTACGTGCCCAAAAATCCTTTACATATATATACCTCAAAACAATAGATCAAAGAACAAAGAGTTTTGTACAGTAAAATATGTCAAATACATATAATATATATGTACATATATATACAACAAAGAACCAACTAAGTAAGTAAGTAAATGGATAGCATAATCTTATCGCACTTTGTGTCCCAACAAAGAATAAAGAAGAAGAAGAGTGTTTTGCTTCTTTTGCTTTTGTGACGAAGGTTTAAATTTAAATCTGGGGTGTTGTTGTTGTTGTTGTTTTTTTGGTGTGTTGAGACTTCTATCAGCGCAGATATCAGCCAAAAATTTGATATTGATAAGCAGGGAATGAGGGTGGCGGGGGGGGGTAGGGGGTTTACACATTTAAATGGCGACTTAGTTTGTGATGTGTTTCTCATGTTTGCCGTTATGTTGGCAACAACAGCTGATCACAGTTCACAGTTAGTTGCGAATTGAGAGAGCGATCACATTTACACTCTCGCTCTCTCACTCTCTCACTCTGTCTGTCTGTTCTGTCTTTTTGTTCACACAGTTATTTCGTTTGCCCTTTCACACAGACACACACACACATACCCACACTGACCAAAACAATTAACTGTTCTTCAAACAAATAAAAAAAAACTCACACGTATATAATTTCAAAACTGTGTGAACTCTATCAAAAAACTGTAAATTCAACGTCAAATGTCAGCTGAGCCAGCTGTTGTCCGTTTAGCTTTTCCATGTGTTTGTGAGTATGTCTGCATTTCACACCAACACACACACACACACACAAACATACACAATGACACCCACAAAAATGCAGCAATTATGTAAGCAAACTCAACTAAAGCCAAGTTTGCTTGACTAACCCCAAACTAAACTAAGAAAATCAAAATATGTAAAAAAAAAAAAAAAATTGTTTTTTTTTTCGCAAAATTTCACTAGCACAATTCTCACATTGATTTTCGGTACGTGTACGGTACGGTAAAGGAAAAAAAACAACAACAAAAATTGAACTTGCGAGGCTTTCGCTGCTGCCTTTCGACTGAGACGGCGTTGGCGATAAGCGTTTTAAATACGAAGAGCACGCGGTGCACAGGACGACGACGCCAGCGTCAAGGCGGCGTCAGCAGCGTTGACTAACAAAACGCTCGCAATTTTTCTGATGATTTTGCTGCTTCTGTTTCTGCTTCTGCTGCTGCTGTTATTGGAGTTGGGTGGCCGGCGAGGTTGTCAGTGCTGCAATGGGCGCAACTAGTGCTGCTTTACAACACTGACACGACCCAATCGATTTGCAAGGAAACCCAAAAAGCCCCATTCTCTCACACACACACACACACACATGCAGCAGAGAATCGCACGAACTCTCTCTGTTTGAATAATCGATAAAAGTTTTGCGGCGTGCAAATGTATGTGTGTGTGTGTGTGTGTAAGTACAATGAAATAAGTATCGGAATGTCACGCGCAGGCGAAGGACAACGCAGGCGTAAAAGTGTTGCCAACCTACACAAACTCACACTCTACTGTTCTCTCTGTTGCTGCTGCTCTCTCGCTCTCGCTCTCTCTCTCTGTTTTTGCCCGAGCACAGCACGAGAAACAAACGTGCATGGAAACAGCTGTGGCCAGAGCCAGGAGCTTGCTGCTTGCTTGTCAATTGTTTTAAGAATTTACAATGCGACGCCGTTGCTAAGCAGCAGCACAGGCGCCACATGCTCTCTGAAATATTGCTTGCTTCCTTTTTCCGCTCCCCGCCCCCCTCTGCCCATTTGTCAACCAATACGTACACGTGCACACACGAGCAAATTGGACAGCGCCTTCTCTTTTAAAGTTTAAGGAATGTGACTGTGTATGTGTGTGTGAGTTTTAATGGAATTCATCATGTAAACACACACACACACGCACACAATCGAACATCTTAATTCAGTTATAAAAGGATTTGATTACACACACAAGCAACAACAACAACTATCATCATACTAGCCTGCAAAAATAGCATATGAAACTCCATATTTATTAGATTATTGTTCGTCGTTCCTGTGTGCATGAACGAATTATAGAATTTAATCAGCAAAATGCATGCCGTGATAAGTGCTTTTGGGTGGGTTACTAACTAAGTTAGCTCTCCCTCTCGCTCGCTCTTTCTCTCTCTTATATAAATATTCACATGTACGCGTGTATGTATGCGTGCGTGCGTGTGTGTGCTGTGCTGCGTTTGCATGTCCGCTAACTGCACTTTGCACAAAACGACATGCAGCGACATGACAGCGACAAATTTGCACAAAAAAAATGTTTCGCTTTATTTAATTGAAATTCCTTTGACCGGTCGGTCGTTTGGTTTGGTTTGGTTGGTCTGTCGCTCAGTTGCCGTTAACCAGGCGTGTGCGCAGAATTCTTGCACAGTGTGTGTGTGTATGTGTGTATGTGTGTGTGCATTAAACAAAATGCTGCTGCCCTGAGTAACCTTGAGACAATACACTCGCATTGATGATGAGTCAAACGGTAAATGCGCTTTTTTGTTCGAATTGAATACACAGAAAAAACCAAACAAAAAAAAAAACTTTATTGCATGTCAAAAAATGTGCGCGTTTTTTTTTTCCATTTTCACAACAGCTATAGCAAATGCAAAAACAACAACAACTAGAGCTACACTTGACAATTGCCATTCATATGTGGCACCACTGTGCAATACTCAGTTATACATATGTATATATGTATGTACATACATACATACATGTATTGATGGCGCGCCAACGCATAATCAATGATTTTGAATGTCATAATTTAATTAACATACGGTTTTGGTACCAACAAATGCAATTCTTAAGGCACTCGAAAAAAAAGTAGTGAAAGAAAATGTATATAAACTAATAATAATGAATATATAGTTTTATTAAATAGCACAAACGCATACAACCGAACGAACGCACACGTTCACTCTCTCACTCACACGCACACACACACACGCGGGGGCACGCTAGCTGATTAAGGCACTTGTTCTCACACATATACAGCGAAATTATTGTGCTTTGGCGGCGCAGCGGCGGTAAAAGGGGCGCTTGTGTAACGCAATTTCTTCTTTTGCATTTGGCAGAATTCTATGTATGTATATGTGTTGTGCGCGCTTGTGGGCCCCACAATGTATGTGTGTGTGTGTGTGGTGGTACTAATTTGAATGTTTTAACTCAGCTCGCTGCTCACTGACCACAAAAAATAAAAGAAAAAAAAAACCGATTCGTTGCTAGAATTGCTTTTCATTTTACTTATAATATACATACATATGTGTGTGTGTGTATGCTTTTGGTATGTATATACATATAAACGTATGTATAACTTTTCTTTGGTTTTTTGCGCTGTGCTATCATTTCTTTCATTTCTTTTTCACATATATATTTCTTCGCTGCTTTCTTTTAGCTACTGCTGTCGCCGTCGTCGCTGCTGCCGCCGACTCACGCACACGCACACAGATACATGAAGTGACACACACACACACACATACATGCATGCACATACATATACACGCACACATACACAGAGAGCGCGACCCGCTGCCGTTGCCTTTTTTTTTCGTTTCGTCTTTCGCTATACACCTTGCTTCCGTATATACTTTTTATTCGTTGTCGTTGTTGGAAAAAAAAAAAGAAGAATCGCTGTTTGTACGACAGAAATTTGTACAAGATTTAAGCACTTTTTAACACAGAATTCCTTCGATTTTGTTTTCTATTGCACAGTTTTTTTTTGGTTTTTTTTTTTTTTTTTTAATTCGATGGCACTTCTCGTTTGAGTTTCCAATTTTTTTTATTCGCTCTACCTATGCGCTGCTGCTTCTTCACGCGCAACACTTCTCGCTGCTATTGCTATTTGGTTTTGCTTCATTTTTCGTATATTTCATATGCGTTTGCTTCGTTTTCGTTCTAATTACTTTCGCTGTTCTCTCAAACACACACGTTGGTTGTTGGTTGCTTGATAGTTTCGTGTTGTATGTTGTATGTTGTACAACACATTCAGTCACTTTGTCCGACAAGAATCAGAAGAAAGTATTGTGTATTATATGCGTATGCTTTTGCTTTTTTGTATCGACTACCTTTTTTTGCCCATTTTAATATGGCGGCCGTGTGTATTGTGCACGAAACGTAGTCGCTACTGCTCTGTGCTGCTGCTGCAACAACAACCACAGTGAGGCGACACTACTTACACTTTCACTAAACGAAAAATAAATTTGCGCCGCGCGTTCCACGTTCACGTTCGTTCGTGTATGAGAAGCAACTAAACGACGAATGAAGTGCCAAAGCAAACGAATGATAATGTAAAGAACATTGCACGATAATTATTCGATATTGTAGGCGTACTTTTAGCTTCATTCGCTGCTATTCTTTCTTAGTCAATCCCGTCTCTTCTTCTTCTTCTTCTACTTGCGTTTCGACACAAACGCTTTGCAACACTGTACTGTGCCTAGCATTCGCACTTTAACAGCATCCGATAGAAATTCTGCTAACTGTGGAGTCGCACTGTTAAGAAACATACATAAAATCTGTAAAACAGTTCAAATTTAACAAACAATTCATATTAACATGTAATATATATATATTTCAACATTGGTTTTTGTCCGAAACGGGAAAAAAAATGAAAATATACAAATACAATGTGGCTATGATTACAAGTAGATAAATAATGGTAATAAGTATTTGTATGTTTTTTTTTTCTCGTTATATATATATGTATATGGAATTAATTTTGGTCGACTTGCAAACGAAGTCCGTTATTAATTATTGTAAGTATTGGTGTTTAGTTTGTTTGTATGTATGTATGTTTGTTTGTTTATATATGTAAGTAAATATGTATTGGTTGTATACGTATATATGTAGGTAACAAATACATTGTACAACATATTGCCCTATAATTGATTTAGTATTCATCGTAAAATCTTCGAAAAATTTAACAGCTACTATTTTTTAAATACAAAAAACACACATAAAAAAAAACAAAAATAATAATAATAATAATAAGCATAATAAATAATACAGCATTTGGCTAACAATGTATCCCAAAACCAGAAATGCCCCCAAAAAAATCATAGAACAAAAAAAACCGAAAACCGCGAAACTTCTCCAGAAATCAATTCGATTTTGTTTTTTCTTTTGGGTTTTAGTAGGGTATCTGGTTCTGATAGTACTGGATCATGTCGTAGGTACGCGTGCGGAAATTCTGATACGAATTACGTATAACGGCCAACATATGTGCGGCTGCCTCCTTATTGTTTTTGGTTGCAACAAAACGTTGCTTCAACAGATGTATGGTTTGGCCCCGGAAACAGGGCAAACCGGTGTCCAACATCAGCGATACCAACGACACAATGGCATCCTGATACGGACGCACGGCCAAAAATGCCTGAACACACAGCTCACTGAACCATTTAAAGGTGGGCGCCTCCATTTTGCCGCCCATTATCATGACCATCTCATCGGTTAGTTTCATATCCGGTTCGAAGCCAATGTTGCCACCCGGCGATGATTCGAACATGAAGCCAAAATCTGTCGAAACATTTTTGAAGCAATATGTAATTAAGGAAGTAATTCCATCATTTTGCAGATTACATACCGATGTGTATGATGTGACCATCCTTGTCGATCATGATGTTGCCATTGTGTCGATCCTTGATTTGCAACAGATAGCCAATAAGTGAATAGGCGGCCATTGATTTAACAAAATTGGCCCGGGCCGCCTGAAATTCCTTGGAGCTCTCATCGCCATACTGATGCTGGAAGTACTCGGATAGGCCCGAATCTGTTTGTCTGCCCAGCTGATCGCGTGACTTGGCATTGGGCACACACTCAATGACGCCGCACTAAAAGCAGGAAATCGAAAGAATATAGCTTCTATATATATCAGAATATATCAGTATAACTTACACCCGGTGCTGTGGCAACAACACGATAGGGAAACAGAAACAGATCGAGGCCAACTTGTTGGAAGATATTTTTGAATATGGTAATCACTTGCAGGGCCAGCATATCCTGACGCACATCATCGCCCACCTTGAAGATGGCCGCTTGCCACGATTCAACGCCCAGCGTCATATGGGCATCCTCTTGGGAATTCTACATGCAATAGAAAGAGATAGCTCTAGTTAGTACATGTATATGAAAGAGTGAGCGAGAGAGAGAGAGAGAGAGATGGATTCTCTTTCTTACCGGATTATTGGATACTTCCATGGCACGTGTCTCCAGCTCGGTGATGCCACAACGATAGACACGGAATCGCGCTAAATATGGCGCTTTGGCAGCACTCTGCATGGGCGTACCACTGCTATACTCAATGTCCAGGACCATTGCCTCCGGATTGGAGGGTAGATAGCAACCGGATTGCACCTTGATGCGGCTCAGTGCCGTCAAGCAGGCATTCTTACGCTCAATGCCTTTGGGGAAGGATCGTATCTCACCCGATACGGCTGTGATCTTGCCAAAGAAATCAAATTCACGCTCATAGAAACGTTTGGCGGCACCCGAGAAGGACCCTATAATGTTCTGCGTGAGCAAATCCAATGCCTCATACAGATTGGGATCACGATGCAGCTGATCCTCATCCATGTACATGTTCGTTTGCATATTCCATATCAGCTGATGTGCCACAATCTGTGAACGCTTCGATATGTTCTTGATGAACTCCACCACATAGCCCATGGTGTCGTGCCGCAATGCCTGGACCAATTGTGGTATATAGGGTAGCACAGATTCCGCCGGATACGAGGTGAGCGTCTTCACCGCATACTGTGCGGTCAACGGATGCGATGGGTATTGACGGGAGAAGTAGGAGAGCGCCTGTATTGGCGTCACAGGCGACCAGGACAGTATGTAAACGAGATCGGGACTCTCCTGCAGTAAATTCTTGGTGGTACACAGATACTTCAATGCCTCGGGTATGTGACAAACAGCTATGGGATCGGAACACACTAGTCGTGATACCTCCTCATCAATGGTTTCCGCATTCTTGATACGTTGCGGCAAAAATACAGCCAACGCCGGGTTATAGCACCAGGCCAAACGAGCATAATCCCGCCATACATTTGGCTTATATGGACGATTACGCCATTCGGTGATCTGTTCCTCGCCTGCAGAACAACAAGAAGGGGAATGTTTAAAAATTGTTAAGAGTGTGTGTTACTATCAAAATATTAAAATAATCAAAATAATAATCGGTTCGATACCGGTATTCCCAATCCAAACACCCACAAAAAACCCGGTAGCCTTTAGATTATTAAAACATAATCAAGGGCATACCCGATAAAACTGATAATATAAGGTAATGTCGATAGATAACTATTCCCAGACCGATGTGACCGGTACAACATCGGTATTCCTAGCCTGAACACACACAAAAAGCTCGATAGCTGTTAAGCTAGACTATTTCGTAACGGAAATCGATAACATAATTAGATTTTCCACATTTGATTTGATACCGGTATTCCCAAGCCGAACATACACAAATTCCGATAACCGTTACGGCTATTTCGATTTGAGACATACCTGGCACTATCAGATCGGGTAGACTGTTTGGATTATACCAGGTGATAAGGAATTCCAGTTCGACGGCAAGCAGCTCCAATATTAGATTACGCTTCTTCATGTAATCCTTGTCGTATGAATCCTTTTGGTATTGCAAACGCTTCGACCGATACGAACGCTTCGACAGTGTGGACGTGGAGTGCGGTATGGTGTTGTACCAACCACTTGCATTACCCGTTGCACTCATAGAACGTGTATAATCGGCACCGCCACTGATAAGGGACGCTGTCTCGGGATTATTGCGTACGGCCAACATTTGGGTGGAGCTAACCGAGGCGCTGGTTATATCATAATCACCAACTTCCGAGGTAACCAGATGTTTCTTTTCGCTACGCATCGTTTGCCAGAACTTGAGCAAGATCATAATATCCTCCAGTAGTTGTTCCCGACTCTGATTGGGACACGTGGGCGGACCACAAAAGTAGTCCAAGGCATTCGAATAGATGCGTTCCCGCAAAATATTCCTTGCCAGCGATTTGGGTATCGTATTCCCCTGCAGCAGGAACAGACCACACTGCAACAACTTGAAGCGACAACCAACCGTTGCGACCTGACGATTCTGGCGACTGCTCTTGAGGATGGGCAGACAACGATGGAGGAGCAGGCAAAACATTTCCACCTTATCGCGATTACAGTACTTGGCCGTGTCCACCATTTCCGAGAGCAACTGTAGCCAGATCAGATGTGGTGTGATCAGGATGGGCTTGCTCAACAGCTTGCAACCCTCGTAGGCGGCAAGCGGATGTGTGATCTCCGATTCCCAGGCAAACAAACCCATACGCTTCTCGAACGTTGTCTGCCACGCACTGACCATTTCCTGGATGAAGCACAGTTCCAGATCCTGACGCGCTGTCAACACCCATTGCCAGCACTCGACAGCCGTTTCCATGGCCGACTCCGTGAACAGTTCCAGCTGGGAACTGGCAACGGCATGCAGCAGTTTCCTATCGACCTCGGCACATATGATTAGGTAGGCTGTGGCACGCCACAGGGCGCCACGATGCCGTGCATCACTTTTCTCCGCACAGGCGCCCCACACATCGTTGACCAGTCGATCCGCCAGGCCAACTTTATCCTGTTCACTCAACACCGAGAGCATGCCACTGATCTCTCCCGCGTACTTACTACGCAAACAGAGCACGGAAATGAAACGCGGCGTATCCGAGTTGACGCAACTGGGACGTTTGCTCAGGGTGCTCAATGTGTTGCCGGGATGCAGTGTGCTGCTATTGACCACGGAGTCAAAGGCCAGGGCCAGACCACTGTGATGGGCCAAGACGGGTGTGGGTATCTGATTGGGATACTCCTGCAGATGGGATCGGGTGGAGCGTGGTGCCCATTTCATAGCCTCATTCACAATTCCCTGACACCGATCAGCGAAATCCTTGAGTCGAAGTTCACGTGCCGGCAGCGAGTCCATCAGCTGCAACGTATACGGCGTGGAGACGACACGCAATATGGGCGTCTCCTCGTTGGGATCAAGGGATAGCGAGTAGGCCAACAGCTGCAGGATGTCCAGCATGCACCAGAGCACACGACGATTCCACAACAGATGCGGAAACCGATCAACTAACTGGGACAAATACTGATCCGCCACCAGCTGTATCTGCTTATGGATGTGATTGAAGTAGACCAACAGCAATGTCGCCTGCGATTCCAGCACCTTCTCACGTATCTCATCGTGGGCATACAGAACATTACGAAACTTCTCAAAGACCTGATCGGCAACGCTGCAAAAGAGTTAAGAGAGAGTTAACTTTTAAACCGAGAACAGGTTTTCGGGTAAGCAAATATTGATCTAGATTTTCACAGGTTTAGGTCATTTGTCTAGGTCAAGTTTGGATAGAAGTTCTCTTACCATTTAACGCATTGCCAAATGTTGGTTTTATCCCTTTGCAGCGCCGTATCGCATAGATAGCTTATAATTGGCTCCAGGCTGGGCTCTTCGGCATTCTCCACCCGCAACATTTCCAGCCAATAGACACTGAGCAGATAGGTGCATTGGGCAAAGCTGAGCTTATTGATGCAACCCACAACGTTATCCGAGGAATGCTCAAGCAACACCAGAATCTGGCTACGCAACTCATTCACCGAATCCGATTTGATGGCCAGCGTATAGTTGAGTTCCCGCATATCCGATTTGTGTGCCGTTTGCGAAATGAGTAGCGGTGATTTGGCAGCTATTTGCTGGACGCCCTGATACCAATCGGCCGGCCAGAGTCGGGCATTTGTGAAGCCCATGACGACACAGTAGGCCCAGAAGTCCTTGAACAGTTTGTGTAGACGCTGTCGCGGATTCTTAATCGGTGGCAGGCGGCGCATTAGCACAGCAATCACTGGGATAAGCATGCCCAGATTACCGGCACGGGAACTGGCCTTTTGGGCACCCGGTGTATTATCATACGAACGTTCGCCATCGAGTCCGATTTGCACAAACAACTCGAGCAGTTTACCCAGCAGTTCCAGCATCTCGGCATCACCCTGTATGTTCGCGGCAATGTTGCCCAAAGCATTGACAACGGCATCGGACACATGATGAAACTGTTTGCGATGCTCCGGATCTGAGGTGTATGCCTGGGATGCCGATTGTACGGTGACCCGTGAGAACATCTTCATGATCTCATCAAAGATGTGCGTCTCACACTGTGAGATGATCATGCAGCCCAGTTGATCCACAATCAGAGCATTCTGTTCCGATGGCACCTTACAGAAGCGCTGTATGAAGAACTGCAGGATATTCTGGGTCGTCTTCGAGGTATCCTTCAAGGCGACAGCCACATGACCCAACATAACAATTATATTTAAACTAACTAGCGTCGATTCACTACCGAAAAAGAAGGAAGTATTAGCATTGGCATTATGGAACGGAATGGAAATCCTTTACCTTTCATGCTTCTCAGCGGTAAATAGACGATTGGAGACATTTGCCACCAGTGCGGGCACACAAAACTGATCCAGTGTGTGTGCAGCACGCAGGGCAATCGATAGATTCTCAATGGCTGCATCACGCAACGCCTCAAATGCTGCATGACCACTGCGTCCGGTGCCCGGCTGCTTTTGATTATCCCCGAAGATGTCGACAACGGAACGCGAATCCGAATGTTGCACCACAATCTTGAACGGAGTCAGCTCCTTTTCCTTCTTTTGCAGTGCCAGCGTTTGCATCGCATACGTGTGAAGTTTACCCAAAATGGGACTAGGATCGACTAGGAAATCACGCAGATACGATATCGATGTGCCCGCAATGTTCGGAAACTTTTGCGCCAACTTCCCCAATCCCTCCAGACAGACCATCAACAGCGGCATATGATCCATGACAATCTTATGACTTAGCATTAGGTTCAGCTTCTGTGAGAGTCGTCCACATAGCTTGTCCGCTTCTGTGGAAAGTATGATGGAAAGAGAGATGGATATTAGTAAGACAATTATGGGATAGAAAATCTTTACAAAAAACCCGGAACACAGGTACACAACAAAACACAAAAAACGATAATCTTTACAAAATTTCTTCGGTTTCGGGTTTGGAGCAGCATGCAAATATTTTTAGAATATGATAACAAAACTGATTTTTAACCAAATTCGTATTCGGAAATATTCAACAAATATAATAACAATTGTGATCGAAAGGTGGGCGAGGGGTGTGGCGGAGCGGAGCGGGGGGTTGGGGGGCGGAAGAAGGGGGACACTGCTCTTGACCTTTTTTCAATAAAAAATGCAAGCCATTTTGCAATGATGGCACGTTATAGTCGACATCAACTGTAAAAAGATTTCGTTTTTTTTTTATTTTTAAACAAAAATTAAAAAAAAAAAAGTATCAAACACAAAAATTAAAATAAAACAACTAAGAATATTACTAAAAGCTATTCCCGGCCAATGAAACCGAAAATTCAATAGATATATAGTATGTATGTGTGTTTATAATATGATATATACCCAGGCAGATATGATATGATTTAATAAATTGAATCTTTAACCCAAAAAATCAATCTACAATAAGAAAAATACTTTTTTTATCACTTAAATTGATGATAAAATAAAATTACTATCGAAACCTAATACTTTTTGGTTTAAAAAAGTTTAAGTTAATTTAAAAAATATCTTGAAATTGTAAAAAAATCATTAAAATTTCAGCTTATTTGTGAGAAATATAAATTTTGATAGCATAATAATAATAAAAAAGAATAAAGTATTACAAAAACTGATAATAGTTAATCTACTTATCTTTGTCTTGATCAAAATCAAAAAGAACGAACAATATTAACAATTATTTCGTAGAACAAAAACTTAAATAGCAAATTCCCATAGATCTAGTGTGCGGAATACTCATTTAAATTATTTTTCTAACCTAAAATTATATTAACAAATAAATAAATATTGATTAATCAGACAAAAGAAAATAAACTACTCTTAAAATCTCTTTAAACTGCCAAGGTATAAAAAATTGAAAGTTGGTCAACGAGAAAAAAAAAAGAAGAGCATATTTGAAATGTGTTTTTTTAAAAAGATTTTTGTTGTGTTCAGAAGTTCCGATTAACTTACCCGTCTCATCGCGAATGGCCCAAACCAGAAGATCGACACAGGCGGCATTTGCCATGACATTGATTTTGTATTTGTTGACGACAGCGATGCCGTTCTCCTCGCGTCTCTCACGCTCCTGATCCTGCTGCTTATTCTGCAGCTCCGTTTGGCCATTGAGGAAGAGTCGCTTGACAAACTCCTGAACATCCTTGGTGAACGGTGTGGGCAGATCGACCTGATGTTGCAACAGTTCGCGCAACAGCGTGACCAGAACTAGATTAAGCATCTCGGAGAAGCTCTTGTAGCAATTGCCATTGTTCAAATGCAACGAAAAGATATCGCTGCCCATCTCATCCAGATAGTCGAGTGTGTCCTTGGTGAGCAGCTTCTTGGAGACGGCGAATATGGTCTGCAGATGCTGGATGGGAAACGGTGGAACACGATACAGCGGCTTTGGACCACTCTTGCTGGGCGATTCGCATAGGTTGACACGCATGTGTGGGAACTGATTGAAACTGGAGCCGTAGCGTGTAAAGAAATGTGTACGTGGATCGTACGGCACCGAGAAGTATGTGTGCAACGATGGCTTCTGTCTGCTACAGCCCAACGGACGCATGCGATGATGATGATCCTCCACATTGGCATGATGATTATTGTTCGCCAGAGTGCCGGACATGGAACGCGGTATGATTGGACGAAATTGTGTCGTTGCCAAACGTTCACTGCTGCTGAACGAGCTATTATTGCAATTGCCATTGACATTGACACCACCAGACGTGGCACGCTGAATATACAGTTGTTCAGGTGGAAAGATGCGGCACAGCAATGGTGGATCATTGCTGGCATAACGTCCCATTGATCGGGCCAAACCGAAGAGCAGAGGCACCGTCGCATTGCACAACACCATGGGCGATGGCGCCGAATTGCTATCCTTGCCCGGCCTCACAATGTTCGCCAGTGTGCCCAATGTCTCCACCTGATTCAGTATGATTTCTTCCCGCGAATCTGGACATTTCGCCGCGATGTCCGAAAGCAATGTGTTCAAACAGAAGCTAAATTTCTCCGCTGCAGGTATCCGAACACCTGTAATAATGCAATCAAATGTAATCAAATCAAATCATAATCAAAATGAATTGGAAAATTTGCAGTAATTGCAATCGTAATTGATACTAACGCTCAATTTTACTGCTTCGCTCATCGTGTATTCTGGCCTTGGGCAGGCTCTTGGCCAGTCGGAGTAGATAGGGTACAATTTGTGATTCGTGCTGGCAACCGCCTTCCAGAAAGTAAATGCCCAATGCAATGACCGCATCCTGAGCACGCGAGTCCAGGCAAAAGACGCCCGATGCATTCTCTTGCGGACAGTATCGGAATAGCGTTTGCACCTGTGCGATATAATGATAATAGCGATACGGCCAAAGGTCAGCAAACCATATCATAAATAATAACTACAATAACAATAACAGTAACGTAACAAGGGCCCGCAACCTCATTCACCCCCATTTTGCACTACACGCATGTCTGTTGCGTTTCAAGGTCAACGTTAGTTGCGCAAAAATTCGATTTCCAATTGCTGCGGTCAGAGTTTAGACCAGGGTGGTGGTTGGCCCCTTCCCCTTCGAACAAAACCGAAGACAATCATAACATATTAGACACAGACCGACAACCCTACCCAACACTAGTCCATTAACAGCACCCACCTTCTCCCATGGCGTGGGCTGTATGCCAGCTAGTACGCGGGCCAGGCAGAGCACAGTACGCTGATACGTATACTTGTCCGAGGCGGTCATCTTTCCACACGCCTCTAATTACAAAAAAAAAATGGGGAAATAGTAGAAGAGGTGTAGATTGCCTCCACCGACGACTGCAGTTGGGGGAGGCGAAGCCGCGACTGTCAGTGCCAGGTGGGTTAAATGCAATGGATATGAATGCAATTACACGCACACGCACACGTGGAGACGCACAAGTACGCACAGGTTGCACCACAAACACTTGTAATTCGTTAATTAGGTATCTAATTTGTTTATATGTTGCTCATTCAGCGTTCGTCATCGTCAATCGTTCGAAATTCGTTTTGTTTTACTATCGAAAGTATCGAGTAATTTTGTGTGTTTTTCGCTGGTATCGGAGAAGAGACCAAGTACTTGATAAGATGACAATAGTGCGCACAAATACATGCATAAATCTATACATATTAGCGGCAATCGAAATGGGGCTCCACATTTAACGAAACTAAACGAATGCAAATCTCACTTATGCATATATTTGATCAATTTTTAATGGTCTCATTATTATTTTATTCCCTCATATTCGTGTCTAAAATTGTCATTTTTTTATTACATTGTTATTCGTTGCGTGTTATTGCAGCAATTTTCAAACCATTCAAATTAAAAGAAAAACCAAAGGGCACGTTAAATATTTAACGAACTTGTCGACGACACGCATGAATGCATGTATAGGTATGTATAGGTATGTATCTAGGTCGTATGGAATATTTAATCGTAATTGCAAGGGCAAGGGCGAGGACTTTGTTAAAAGGGAAAATAATCATATAGGAATATTCGTTCGCTTCCGTTTTCACACTGAGCGAAAATGGTTTCTAATGTTGATAAGGAATTTTTTTACTTTTGAATTTGGCGCTAAGTTAATATTGATTGTGACGTTGCCATATTGTTTAAATTAAACACAAGCAATAATAAATTCAAACTTTCAAAAGTTGATTTAAATAATTTAAAAAAACTAAAGTCATACTGTTGCATGTCCTTAAATACCAATACAACTCATTGAAATAAACATTATCACTATTTCCCATTTAGATAACTTTGTTATCTTATCATTTATCACCAAAGATTGCTTATTTGTCCTTCAATTAAAAGACAATTTTCATAAATAAAAATAAAAAACACAGTACATTTATTGTTTTCTTTTCACATATTTTTATTTTCATCTCAAGGGAAAGTTCCTTTTTTTTCCGTTGATCAATCTCTCCTTCTCTTTCTCATCCCTTTATCAGTATTTCTAGCTAATGATACATGTATGTCTGTATGTGTACGTATGCATAAAGAAAAATTACAAAATTTGTGAAAATAATAATGCTAATTTCATTTATTGTACAATTGGAAGGTTCCTTTTATGTTTTTTTTTAGCTCGCGTCCAGGTTTCTTCAACAAACGAAGACAATTATTGCGGCGCGGCTCAAAAATGTTGGGGCTCTTTTCTGAACATTTTGGGAAATATACATATCTATATATATATGTGTTGTATATAGAGTATAAAAAATGTGCCTATATGTGTGCTGTGGCAGTTTCGAAATCGACATTTAAACAATTGAAATTCAATTAGGAAAATAAACAAAATTTTCTAAAACATTTTAAATAAGTTTTTCAGTTTTTTAGTTTTTCTATTCTTTTCTCGTTTCTTTTCTTCTCTAAACATAAATGACCAGCTTGGCCCACAGCTGTCATCATAATTTGTGTAAGTTAAACTCTAACAATCTCTCAATATATTGTCGAAATTAAACAAAATAAAAAAAAAACACGTATTATTAATTATTGATAGTTTTACGACTGCGACTCGCACGATGGATGCATGCTCTTCAATGGTTTGCATTTTGTTGATTTCTATGTGTGTGTGTGTGGTTGTGTGTGTGTGTGTGAGTTGTTTAAGATATTGGTTTGCAGTCTTTAGTCATCGCCCGCGGAACGCTTGACTTTGCGTTGTTTGGGGCTTTGCTGTTGGCTTGCCTTGGGGCTGGCCTGTTTGCCCGGCTTTGGCGATGTTTTGGGTGTTTTTGATTTTGGTGGCGATTTCTCTGCAAAAAAAAACCAAAGCCAAAATTATATTTGTGTGTTTTTGAAAGAACCAAGAAAAAAGTTACTTACGCAGCGCACGCAGTGTTTCCTGTGGCACCCAGTCGTAATCAATGTTGCTATCGTTGGCTGTGCCAGTCTCGATGACCTTCTTGGCAGCGGCACGCTTACGCTTGCCAGAGCTGCCCAACAGATATTGCTGGCCAATGACCAGTAGAAGGACAACGATGCCAGCCAGTAGCACATAGAGGAAGAACGTTTCACCATCGAGACCCTCGTCAACTTCGGAAATGAGAACGGTCTCATTGAAGACAGCCTCGTTGTACTGGATGCCGTTGGCGTCACGATAGGCGAGCGCAATGTTAAGGCCAAATGGACGACCAGCAAACTGATCGGATGGCAGGAACGTGTACGAGACGGTCGATTCGAAGCCAGGTTTCACTTCACGATTGTAGGCGACGGCCGAGAAGTTCTGAATGAAGTAGTTAAAGTCCATGGGATAACGGAAAGATGCCTCCACCGTCTCAATGACGAACTCCTCCTGACCCTTGTTGGTGAAACCGATGAGGAACTCGACAGGTTTGCCACCGGGCAAATCCAATTGCTGGCCAGCCGTATGCAATGGTTTGGTAAACAGTAGATAGGTGTCGGCATGCGGGGAGGTGCTGCTGCTGCCACTATCTGTATCCTCATCGGGTTCAGCATCTTCACCGGTTACAGCGCCCTCATCGCTATCCACATCAACGAGATCATCTTCAACGGCCTCAGCGGCATATGCACCAAATTTGTTTGCTGCAAATACAAACGAATGAATGAGTATATGTTAGAGCGAGATGGAGCTATGCAAATGTATATTAGCGCCCATTTGCCAACGCAACACTTTCTTAAATCACATGAATTATAATAGAAACAGTGCAAATCTGCCAGCGAGGCAGAGATTTGTCCTTGAATATCAAAGTTACCACTAGTATGTTGCAGCATTTAAGCGCATAGCACGTCAACTGCCACGTAGCCGCAGTAACAACAACAACAACAAGATGAACACCGACAACTGCTGTTAGAAATATTCATATGTATGCACAAATATACTTACGTGCCGAGAAGGTGCATAGAATGATTGGCAATACCAGCAGCAATAAGAACGTTAGGTTCTTCATGTTTGTGGGATTTGATTGAATATTATTTCACTGATGAGTTTTTTCGAGAGTGCGGAAAACTGAATGACCGAAACGAAAATACACCGCTTTCAGCGACCGACGCTTATGAACGAAACTAGCAGAGTGACTGACAGCAACAATGCATGCAGCCGAAGTAGCTCACGAATTCAGCCGACTTTCACTTGTCAAATGTATACGTGGTGCCGCGTCAATTGACAGTTTAGAGTTGTCGAGCGGCGTTATAGAATGCCGTTAAATATGTGTTTTACCAGTTTGCTCGTCTTTGGTATAATCCTATTGAATAAAACTCATATTTTCTGAATAAAATGTACTTGAATATGGAAGAAAGACCGTCAAATATGAAAAAGAAATGCTTCTTTTTTTTGCTATGTGGCAATACTATTCTGTGTGTCAGTGTTGTGAGAAAGTAGCAGCTGTCAAATGTGAAATTCAGTACTTTTATCAATAATAAAGCGTTAAAATATAAATAATTAATTATCTCGAATTTATTAAAAAATTTCAATTTAGTTTTAATAAGCTATAAGCTCATAATTAATATATAAACAACTTATTTGACATCTTGCTAGTGGCTTTTACAGCACTATTTGTCAAAGCAACACTGTGCAAGTGCAGCCATCGTCACGTCGTTGAAACAACAAGCAGCCGACTTCCTTTTTGCTTGCGTCTGTCAATTGAAGCGCAACTCGCACGTGAATTCTCTAAGTGAAAACTCACTAAAACTACAGAAAAAACATGGATAAACCAGTTGTTTGGGCTCGCGTCATGAAAGTTCTTGGCCGCACCGGCTCCCAGGGCCAGTGTACACAGGTCAAAGTGGAGTTCCTTGGTGAGCAGAACCGTCAAATCATCCGCAACGTGAAGGGACCAGTCCGTGAGGGTGATATTCTGACGCTGCTCGAATCCGAACGCGAAGCCAGAAGACTACGCTAAGAGTGTTCCAGTCGCTTGGGATTTGTTTAGAATGTAAGTAAGTGGAATTTAAAATGAAACCAAATGCAACTTTTCTAACATTTTTATATGCGTTCCCTCTGTTTCAGAAGTTGTTTTGCATTTTTGGCAAATTTCCTACAAGGAGAGGCGGAGAAGAATCTGGACAACAATATAAACAATATGCAGACAGAATTACACAACACCAAATTGAAATGTTTTGAATAAATTTCAAGCAGTGCTTAAAAACAAACAAACATCCAAGGTTATGTGTACTATTTTTTTTTTGTTTTTGTTTTGTGTGAAATTTGTGCGAAATCGATGCGAAACGAGGAAGCATTGTGCGAGAAAGAGACGGAGCGAGCCAATCAACAGATAAACTCGAATTACTAACGAATAGAATGATTGAGTTTAATTGTATACGTATATATATATTTAGTATATATGGTGACTGGTGATTAATATGCATATTTGGATAATTAGGTTGCCAATGCCAGTGGCAGCAGCTCCGGTCTTCGCTCGGCCATTGCTAATCCTATGAAAAAGTCAGCTTCGTAATGCGTCGGCAACTGCAGATCCTCCTTGAACTGTTTGACTGTGGACGCCTGTATCAGTTTGGGCAGCATCGAACGCGAAGTCAGCTCCATATACTTGGCTTGGGTCTGAAGTACATTCAATGCCCGGGATAGCCAGACGCACCAATCGTTTAGTGGACTAAGCTGTGATTTTGCCTTTTCGCCCAGCTCCTCGGTGAGAGCGTTCGCCTCGTGCTCAAATTCAGCCACCTTTTCGGCTATTTCAGCTAGATTTTTATGTTGTTGATTGCTGCAAAGAAAATACAAAACGAGATCGTTAAAGGCTATTTCTTTTTGGGGCGATGGGGTACATAGGAATGGTGTATACATAAGTTTGCCTTTACTAACATAAATTGGTGGATAAACGCATACGCGGCATGCAAAGATACGAACAGTCTATCAGCGGCGGCCCCGTTGACACTGATATTGGTCATACATATAAAAACATATATAGTAGGTATTAGAATGACCAGTCTGTTAGGTTTTGTTTTTACCCAGCGACCAAACGTTGTCGTTGGCTCAGTTCCCAAAGCCGGTTGGCCTGCATGATTAACTGTGGTGCCTGACTGTTTATTAGGCCATTGTAGGTGCGAATGTGCGTTATGGTGCTGTGCAGCAGTTCGCTAAGTTGCGTTTTATAATATTTGTAGAGCTGTGGCTCCAACGCCATGATATTGTGTTTATATCTTTGTTAATTTGAACAAATTTCGCGTGGTGTGCAGAGATTGATATCTGGCAACGCCACCACCAGTTGAAGAGCAGCCATGTGTTATTTGTTATCGATATTCTAGACTCGATAAAATCAAACGATATGAAAATGAAATTATCGAAAATCATGCCTAAAATGCTTACAAGCAGCTGATGCGCATCAAAGTCAAGCTAAAAGTTTTATTGAGTAAAAACGATTACATTAAATTGTGTTATAAATAAAGTGAGCATAAACCCTTACAATGACAACAGCAGCGCGCCCAACATTTGATCCAGCGCGCGGTGGCTCTGGCCGTGGTGAAAAAGACTTGAGTGCACTTAGCAAACAATACTCAAGTCGCGATCTGCCTGGACACACAAAACTAAAATACAGGTACGTTAATATATACACCAAGGCTTGTATACAACTTCATAAACCTGTGCTTGTCTTTAGGGAAACTGGCCAAGGCACTAGCGATGAGATTCGCAATCGTGACTTCCGCAAGGAGCTGGAGGAACGCGAACGTGACGCACGCTCTGGCGCCAGCTCTGGCAAGGCGCTGCCCTCGATTGTGCGCAAAGCGATTGAGGCAAACAGCAGTGCGAGCAGCAGCAACAAGCGCGCCAAACTCGAGAGTATGTCACAGCAGCAATTATTGCTGCAACAACAGCAACAGGCTGCCGCCAATCTTGATGCTGACGAGCCACTGGATAATAGTAGTTCTGATTCGGACAGTGACTCGGAGGATGACGACGCCGCACTGCTAGCCGAATTGCACAAAATCAAACAGGAACGCATGCAGGAGACGGCCCGCCGTGATGCCGAAAAGAAACAGGAAGACGAACGGATACGCATGGAAAACATTCTCTCCGGTAATCCGCTTATTAACTATGAGCCAGGCACAGCAGCATCGGCTGCTGGCCGTGCATCCGGTCTGGGTGGCGATTTGAAAATCAAACGTCGCTGGGATGATGATGTTGTGTTCAAAAACTGTGCTCGCTCTGCGCCCGAGAAGAAGACTCACTTTGTGAACGATGCACTGCGTTCGGATTTCCACAAAAAATTCATGGACAAGTATATTAAGTAGATGGGCCAAATGAAATGGTCTAGTAAGCGAATGAAACTTATGTTCAGATATTCATTTATAATAGCTAAATGCAACTTTTCTATATAGATATAAAATGTATTTTATTTTTTTTTTTGGCAACCTTAAGTTTCTGAGTGTTGCAAATCAATAAAATTAAAACATACCTCATGTATTAGCCTGTTGTTAAACATATTGAATAGGCGCTGCTTTGGCTTGACCCATTCATTTGGCTGACCGCCACAAAAAGCCACCTGAGTGCGAAGGGCATGGAACCTTAACCAAAGTGTGAAACCGCAAAAAACATCAGTAGCTGCAACAGCAGCAGCAGCAGCACCAGCAGCAGCATTAGCAGCAGCACCAGCAGCAACAACAACAACAACAATAACAATAAAAAAAGAACGGGCCAACAAGTACGTGAGCAACAACAATATGATCAACATGATGAGCTTGGCAAAAAGGGCCAGGGCAATTGTCGCTGCTGATGAGGCACGAAGCAAAATCAATTTGAGCAAGGAGGCAGGCAAGAAAGCGGCAAAAATAACTTGGCCAATTACGCGCGCTATACACCAGCGTTGGCGGCACCACCACCAACAACAACCACTAACAACAACAACAATGATGATGATGTTGATGAGACTAAGACTAAGACCAGAGTTGAAAGCCCAATGCAAATCATGAAGATATTGTACGCCTCTTAATGCCGCGCACGCGGCCTGCGAACTACTGCCAACTTGCAACTGCCAACTGGCAACTTGCAACTTGCAACTGAAACTGAACTTCGACTTTGACAATCAGCACACGTTCTTGGCCCAGAAGGGGCCAACTCTTTGCCTCTTTGGTTGCCTCATTGCAATTGCCATTGGTCGCGACTTTAGGCCGACCCCTTTGGCTCCTAAACTTTAGCCGAACGCTCAATTTTACCCTAATTCGATCAGAAACAAAATCAAACAAAATTAGCTTAGCTCTCAACGGGCAAACAACATTACAATGATCATTATACCAAATAACACTAGTTAACAAAATATATACACAATTGTATTCCCATAACCCATGAAATTGATAAAAAAAAAGAGTATATAGTGGTATATTCTCCGATCCCATAACTTATATATATTCTTGATCAGCATCAACATCAGAGATGATATGGAACAAAAAACTCTCCTAAGTCCTAGGCAAAACAAATTTGTTTTAAATGTTCTGGTTTATGAAATCGATAAGACTAAAATCTTGAATTTTGAAGTCAAATTACTGCAAATATGTTATATTTTAATTGAAATCGGTTGAAAAAGACCGCAGATGTTAGAGTTTAAGTTTATTATCAAGTTTCATTGACTTATCAGGCATAAGGAGTTGAAGGTAGGTAGATTTCATTGATTGTTTAAAGAAAAACTTCTTTCTTATTCAGAATACTAATATTTTTGCTTGATCCACATGTTACTTCAGGCCTCAATTGCTATGTCTTTAAAACCATCCTAATAAAATATATAATATATCTTTATTTTGTCTTAGAGTTTCTTTGTTTTCATCGCTACAAAGCTGAAATTTACGTATAAGCATACTTTAAAGTTAAAAGTGAGTAAGAAGAAGGGAGTTTTAAAAATTCTGACGAATAATGTGTTTAATGCTTGTCAAATCTTTATTGCTTACCATTTTCAATAGATTTCAGTTGATCCCAAATAAATTATCATCATTTTGTTGACTGCTGTAAACATTATGATGATTATTCATGTTGATCGTACAGCAACAGCAACAGCAACAAGAGTGAAGGGCGGTGGAGAGGGGGAAAATGCTGCTGCTGCTGATTGTTATTATTACGCTGTTTGCTTCTGTCTGACTGTCTGTGTTGCACAGTGGCAAGGCAAGGCAAGGCTGGCTCAAGAGCTCATGCTGCAACAGCAACAACATATTTACATATACATACATATACATATATATGTGTGTAGATGTAGTTGTAGGATGGGGCAGACCTGACCTGCTCCAGCATTGCAAAGCTGAATAAAATTATTTCCTTTTTGCATTATGTTCAGGCCATTATTTGTGCATTCATCACAGACGACAGACGGACGGGGGACGGACGGGGGACAGACGGACAGACGGAGGCAATCTGCAATGAACTTTTCGGTAGTCGCTGCGCGCTAAATTGTGGCCACTGCCCCAAACACACACAAACACACACACACACAACAGAACAGACGGCACAAAATTCAATTCAACATCATAATGATCAATGTATATGGTATCATCATTAACTACATCATCATCATTATCATTGGGAATACCATTGCCTATCAATTGACAGAGATTTTACAACTGTATAAGTATGCGTGTGTGTGTGCGTGTGTGTTTGTTTGTTTGTTTGTGTAACCTGACAGTTAAAATGGCGACCGTAGAACCGGAAATGAGCGTCGCGGTTGCAAGTGACAAATAGCCAGCGGTTTCATTGCAGTCGTTGTTTGTGTTGTTGTTGTTGTTGCTGTTGTTGCTGTTGTTGTTGTTGTTGTTGCTGTTGTTGTTGTTGCAAAAAGGCAAACATCGCCGCACACGACCACCGAATAAAGACCACGAACATATGTTTTCTGGCCGCGTTCGCAAAATTTGTTGCCCGAACAAATGAAGTCAAAACCAATCCACCAACTCATACACTTATACACTCCTACACACACACACACACATACAGAGATGAATTTAATATACTAGTATAAGAACTGAGTCTCTATGTTGCAAGTGTATCTGATTTTGTTTTTTTTTATAAATATTTCACTTTTGAACTTTTTTTTTAAAGTGAAATTCAGGGAACAAAGATAACAATAATGTTTGAATGTCCTAACTTAAAAAACCGCTTTACATATATAGTATATATGATATGATATATGATGGTATATATGATGTTAAGTATATTAAGCTATAAAGTAAACGGAAGTACTTAAATCAGAAACATAACTCTGTTTTATATTGATTTCCTTTACTTCATTTACTTGAACTTCCTTTAGAATAAGATCTAACTTCCAGCTCCAGAGTCTGTTTCCTCCTCGTACACCTTGTATACTTCACTCATCTTCTACTAAGTACTATATCCTTAAAACATATTGCCTATATGTTATTCTGATATCTTATCTATTTTATCCTTAAGTTTCCTTAAAATACTTTTAGTAGTTTTTACTCGAAAGGTTTCGAAGCTTGCTTACAAATTTTCACATTCATGATATTAATATTAAGTATCCCTAACAAGGAAATCCAAAACTCTTCATTTCGGGAAGTACAAAAAGCTTTAACAAGCGTTAATAAAGAATTTACATGATAGTAAACGATACTTTAAAATTTTATAGTATGCAAATTTTATTCAGCTGTTGCATTTTTACTGCTTGTTGTTGTTCTTGTTGCCGTTGCTGTTGTTGTTGCTGTTGCTGGGTAGCTCCAAGGACGCAGAGAGAGGGGCGGTGAGGCACTGAGGGGGGGTGCCGGTTTGGGGCAAAAAACTGACAGCTTGACTACGCTGGTGCTGGTGCAACTGATGCTGCATAATTTAGTTGACCAATTTACACTGGATACCGTTTGCCACTGAGTGCAACCGGAAACACATGCACCAAAAGGACGAACGGCTTTTCCAAACGGGGGGAGGGGGGGAAAGGGAGTGATGGCATCCCAACTACAACAACAACCCCATCACCGTTTATATCTATAGAGTTGATGTCTGTTGTTGCGGGTTTTAACAGTATTGTTTTTTCGGTGTTCGAAATACCCTAGACTGTGGCTTAAGGCGGGTATGTTGACTATAAATCTTAAGTACAGAAAGGAGGAATTTCCAATACCATAAAGTATTTCTTATAAACAGAAACAGATTCGAATGACAAATAAAAGTTAATAAACTCAAATTTGTTTTTGATGCAAAACATTTTTCTTGAACAAATTCTTTTCAGGAAAATGATTATTTAAGAATCAACTGAACCTGAATCTTAATACTTAATGAACCTTAATACCTTATTAAGGTCTTCAAGCACAGGGTATCTCTAAGTCATTCTTCTTCTTTTTTTGAAAACTCAATTCAACTCTTTGTTGAACTTTTTTTGTTTGTTGATTTTCGGGTCACCTGCACTTGACATATTTACTCGTTATGGCCATTTGTAAATCGTCTCCACTCTGTGATGGCAGACACACACACACACACACACACACACACATACACCCACACACACACATACACCACACAGCGGGGCAGCACTTCATGTTGCATGTTGCCTCTTAACTTGAATTTAGCGGTTGCATGCGCATGAACACGTGTCCACGACTCTTGTGTGTGTGTGTTGGGGTGTGTGTGTGTGGCGGGGGGAGGGGGGGTGGGGGAGTGTCAATGATAGCTGAAGAGGCTGGGAAATTAAGCGTATAATGATAAAAATGATACCTTTTGTTGCGCGCACAAAAAGTGACCAATCAATAGGAATGCATCAAATGTAGTTAGAAGAATGGGGAAGAGACAGGGAGAGAGAGAGAGAAAGGTAGAGAGAGGGAGAGAGAGAGGTGGAGGTGGAGAGAGAGAGTGTGTATGAGGGAGAGTGAAAGAGAGAGAGAGAGAGAGAGAGTGGGGGAGTCTTTTTTATTGATCATAGCTCTTGCCATAAACTTATTTTGTATAGCAAAAATTAAGCTAAACTGTCTTTAAAATTGTTATCAGTTGCATTTAAGGCAAGTTGCAGCTTGCAACAATTGCTTGAAAGTGCCAAAATTTGTTATTTCATCTTATTGTTCGGTACTCTATCAGAAATACCATCATTAACTATGTCATTTAGCATATCGTATGATCTTTTCTAATGCAATATCAAAAAAATTGAGTAGGAAATTGTATCTTTGCATGATTCGAAAATCGGAAACCAGAAAAAAAAAACATACGAAATTTGTATTATGACCTTTTGATTGTTAATTCAAAAATGTTGGCCCTACATTTGTATAAATCTCTATTTTTGGAAGTCAAGAATTTTTGATACTATTTCTTTAGCTAAACTCAAATTTTCGTTTTAAAACTTTTTTTCACCGAAAAGAATCCAATATCTGTATGTTAAAATACATTTTGTGCTCGAAATAATATCAGATATCTGTATATCTAATCCCTAGGCATAGCAAGTTTATTTAAAATTTTCGATAACTCTTCCGCTTTACGATACACACATAGAATCGATAACAAAAATACCTTGAACTTCGCAAGCACAAAAATGCAGATTGAAAACATTAACAAAATAATGAACATCCGTACAATTTTTATGAAAATCGGTTGATAAACACCGGAGATATGATGTCATCAAGCTTTGGTCCGGTAGTACACGTCAGCCCGACCGTCTGTCCGTTTGTATACTGAAGGGTTGCGGGTATCTTCTAGTCGACTAAAGCCTTCTTACTTGTTAACCCTGGCTTAGCATTTAGAATTCTTGTTAAGACGCCATTTTTATGTAAATTTATAGTAAAATGTGAAAATTATATCTACATTTCCCCAACTCACGTTAAGAACCATATTTATTTATTTACACATACTCATACACACAAAAATGTATTAATAAATATTTAAAAAATATAAATATGTGTTTATACTTATTAAAGGTGTTTATAAATTTTTAATAAGGGGAGTTTTGGTTTCGTATGGGTTCAATGTATAATAGTAGGTGTAGATTCGAAATGGGGCGGAGGGGATTCTATAATTCAGCCAGTCATAACACAATTTGTTAGTGAATCAATGCAAAATAACGATATGAAATTCTCTTTTTTGCTTTATCAAAATGCAAAATATTCCTAAATACGAATACGAATACGAATACGCATGCCACCCGCATATTGGCTTTAAGATTTGGATTTGAATTTGAATTGTGTGTGTGCAACTAATTCAAAGTTCAGGGTAATTGGATTAAAAACAAATTTGCACACCGAACGCAGACGCATATTTCCCGTAACTCGAGATCAGGGTCAGGGTAGGGGTCCCTACTACTACACCTAATGCCTAATGCAATGCGTCAAACGTCAGTAGTCGAACGTCATTTCAGAGTTTTTAAGGTGTTTTTATGCTATTTTGGCAACAGGTTTTGTTCGGTTGACGTCGGACGACAAAATGCGTAAATTGAACAGAATTCAAAACGCATTCTAAAGGGGCAAGGTGTTGGGGAGTACCACATACATACGGTACGGTAGGTAAGGTAGGTGTAGTAACTAGGTGCAAATGCAGTTACAAAATTTTGTTAGGCTAGGAGCAAAAAGCGGGCAAAAACTAAAAGCTAATTTGCAGTTACTTCCGCTGCTAAATGAAAATGCATTTCCTGGCTGAGAGAGGCGTTTAAGTCGCCGCCATTATGGTAGGGGTACATCCTCTTTCTCCCTCTCCCACTCACTCTCTCTCTGTGTCTCTGGGTAGTACCATCCGTAAGCGGTGTCTGTGACATTTTTATGCAAAATGTTGCGACATCTGTAAATGATTTGCTGCCATTAGAACAAGAAGAAGAAGTAGAAGAAGAAGAAGGGAGGTAAACGTATTGTTCCAACTCCTTGCAACCGGTTACGGCTTCAGTTACAGTTACAGTTACAGGCCGAGCACCGTTCATAACTACTTCCTACTTCCGGTCACCAAAAAGTCACCAAATGTTACTCTCTATCTACGTACCCGATTCCTATTCCGATTTCGATTTCAACTCTTCTCGTTAGGAGCACACGCACAACTACAAATCCGGACATGGTACTCCCTCACTCTCTCCCGCCTCTCCCACTCCTATGTCCTTGTTTAGCATCCAGACACTGAGATGGAGATGGAGATGGAGACTGAGACGTAAATGGAGAAAGATACAGAATCGCAGACACTGGCCGCAAAATGCGTTCCGTTCTCCACATTTTCTTTGCCAACCGTATGCTAAACGTCACCCAAAAATAGAAAAAAAAAATATATAGAATGAAATAACATTTTGAGCCTGGTAATGACTAGTATATACTCTTTATAGAACATATATATTTAAATAAAAAATATATTTGAAGTTGGTTTTAAGAACTTATTTTCAGTAAATGAGACTGGAGAGAAACTTAAATCGAACCTTCATTTTTCATTAAGAATTTTCAGAATGTATGAAATCGAAAAGAAATATTCGAAAAATGTGTTAAAATCAAAAAAATTTATTAATCTATGACGAATTCTTCTTAACTTGAAATCAAATAAAAAAGTACAAAAGCTAACGATTTAGCTAAATGACCGACAATATGACCAAAGGGTGCAAAGTGGCACTAGAGTCATGAGCAACAACTGGTAAAGATCTGAAGGAATGGGAATGGGAATGGCGAATGGTTGAAGGCCTGTTACCGCTTTTTGACCAAGGCCAGGACAGGCCAGGAGAGGCCAGGTCAGGTCAGGACAGGACAGGCCTTGAGGCCGGCGGCCTACGGGTGCATCAAGCCATTTAGAGTGAGAAATTGACCATTAAAACAGACAGCTACACATGTTGACAAATGCAACGCGTTCCGTGGGGTTAGCAAATCCGTTAGAGAGCGATTGGGGTGTACCCAATACATATGTATCTCTGTGTGTCTGTGTGTGTGTGTGTGTGGCGGCCTGTTAATTTGCAGTTGGCCTTACACAACAAGCCGTACCGGGTTACACTGTGAGAAAAGTGTGTAAAAATGGCTAAAAATTCAAGAAAAATGTCTAACAAATCTCATTTTAGACTTTTTTCTCGCCCTTCAACACTTTCGAGTGTATATTTTAGTTCCTTTGAACTGATTCATGAACTAAAACACTTTAAGAACTGAATGCTAAGCCCGAAACTAAGCCATAAAACCCAAAATTTGGGAGTTTTTCTATGTTTATTATTCCTATTAAGAGCTTTTTTTGTTTTTTTGAACCGAATTATGAACCAAAACACTTGAACAAATGATATTCCCAACCAGAACCTGAACTAAAATTATAATTTTGAGAGCCTTTTTTATTAGATCCTTTGTTTTTGAGATTTAATTTGTTATAAGCTTTTTCCAAAATGCGTCTTTTTTGTATAAGTTTCAATGACAAGATATAAAATTAAACGTTTTTCTCGCCGTGTACCCTAACCAAAGTCCATTTCCTAATCCACACACCACAAGTAAACTTTACAGTGAGACTTTTGTTCTGTGCAATATCCTCTGTTCTACCAATTTCTTTCACACACACACACACACACCAATATTTATGTATGTTGGTAACCCTAGAGGTATGATGGGTAATGGCTAGAGGCCTTTGGAAGCCCTCCTTAGCTATGGGCTATAGGCTATGTGCCCCAAGTGTAGCAATTCTCATTGCGATAATCAAATTGTAGGTTTCTCGAATGAGTCTGCTTTTGGGTTAGTCTGCCAAGTGGACAACGGCAGTGGCAACTCCAATGATGATGATGATGATGATGATGGGGAGCAGTGAACACATCCGGTTGCATTGCATTTGCATCGAATGCAATGGCCAAAGTGTGTGTGCGTTGGGTAGGGAAGAGGGGATGGTACCGGGGCACCTACAAAACGCATATATTATGCACGCCAATAAATAGAGGTAGTTAAGAACCTTGCGGTTTTCTTCTCAACATGCATTTCAATTTTGAAAAATGCCTTTTGCTCACTCGAGGTCCGAGTCATACACAACGAACAAACGAATGCACTTTTTCAAATCTTCCTCTTTCCCTTTCTTTATCTCTCTATCTGTTGGTGCTCGGTATTCCCGTTTGAATTGTTTAGGTGCCAGCTGTCAGTTCGAAGAATTCGCACGCTTTTAAGAATGTTTTGCGTTGTCAAATAGTACACAGGTTGGACTAACTCAAATTCAAAGTGCTCGACGGGACGGATACCGTGCGAACTTTTTTGATCTATAATCTCTATATATCTATCTAAATTTAAGGAGGAAACATTCAGTAGGTAAGTTTTTGCACATTTCAACATAATACACTGTCTTTCTTACTTTGTGTGTTCATTTCATTGGCTACTCGTTATTAGTTATCGATTTTTATCGATTCCTTTGTAAATATTGAAAGTAGAGCATGCTTTCGTATAGTGTATACGAGAAATGAGATTGTGAATTTTATACTGAAACACAAAAAGACGATATTTAGGCGGTATTTGCTTGTTGTGGGTTATCGATTATTATCGATATTATAAAAGTATTTAAGTTAAAACATGTTTTGCGTAGAATATACGAGAAATTTTAAGTATGAGATAGTGAAATTTCTTTCATATTACATTTAAATCAATACCCTGAAAAAACCCAATCTCCCTTAACAAATCGATATTCGATAACATTAAAGTTTGTTTCAAAGCGGTAGGCACGGTGCCACGGTCTTTGCCACTTGCAACATAGACACAAAAATGCAAACAAAACAAAACAAAGACCCTAATAATAATTCACCTGGTGCAAAACTTCAAACCGGTTTCAAAACTGGCAAAAGCTGATCTTTTTTTTTTCTGATTTTTGTTGTTTGATTTACGTTCAACGTTAATATTTCTAACTATTGGAGATTGCTTTTTGCATGCCCCTCGTGCTTTTGCTTTTGTTGCTGTTTGTTCGGCTGGAATAAGTTAAGATGTGCGTGGGTTGAGTTCAGTTGAGTTGAGTTAGGGTTTGGGTTCGGAGTTTTGAACCTGTTGCGGTTGCACTAAATATCCTGCGTTAATTGTTAATTTGTATTGTTGTTGTTGTTGTTGTTGGGTGTTAAAGCTTTTTATGCTTCTTGTTCTTGTTCTTTTTCGCCAGTGTTGTGTCTGCGGCTTCAATTTCCGTCAACAACAGCAACAAGAACAACAACAACAACAAAGTTACAGCGCGGCATACAAAAATCGAAAAAAAAGCGTTAAACTTTTTTGTTGTTGTTGTTGGTACTTTGGAGTTCCCAGCCGATCGAACGTCCATCACCTTGCGCATACCAAATGAGTACCGCGAGTTCAGGTTCAGGGCGACTATTTGGTTTGGTTTACGTGTTGCCATCGACGTGAGCTCGGGAGAGAGAGTGAGTGAGAGAGAGAGAGAGAGAGAGAGAAGGGAAGTGAGCTCTCATTACGCTGTCGATTACGTCGAAATTGGCATCATCGTCGTCAATTGACAACGCGTCACAATTTTGATTTTGATTTTGTTATCTTTTTTTTTCTTCTACTGACGACGACGATGATGATGATGATGATGATGATCATCAACGATGATGATGATTCACTGCATCGAACGAACAACTGTCAACAGTTATAGTGTCTCTATTGTGTTTGCCCATTTGCCATTGTTGTCATTCGTCATATAAAGAGATATGTAGTATGTTAGTATGTGTGTGTTTATGGTATAGTATGGGTATATTAACTATCTAAGGCAAGAAGAGTAAAAGTTTTCACACGGCTTAAAATTCCTATAATTATCTTATGTTTGTTTATCTTAAACGTAATCTTGTTCCACATTTACTTGATTTGTGAATAAAAAAATCGGGAATCACGGGTTTAACCACTTAATATATATCATATATACAATTTATGTGAAATATTCGTCATTGAACTTCTTATATATGTGGGTATGAATAGCGATCATCAAGTTTTTTGACCTCGAGCTAAAAAAAAATGCATTTTTTTTTCATAAAAATCTCATTCCCAAGAGTTTTGTAAAACTCAACCCATATTTTTTCACTAGCGTTACCTTTTATTCTTAGATTTTCTATATAAATGCTGATAACTTTGAAGAAAATCAACAAAAAAGTTTCACACAAAAGTTTTACGCGAATTTTAAATATTTTTTCAATACTTCTATCATGAAACGAAACTTTTTAAGCCATAATTATACCAAATAAAATAAATATTTACTTAGTTAAGGGCATCAACGCGTCGTTGTCATTGTTTTCTTGCGATTTCTTACGATTTCTTGCCTTGTTATTATTATTTTATTGTGTCACAATCCATAAATGAATGTTCAAGCTGCTTTGTAGTTTTAGTTGGGCTTTACCCCAATGTCCAATGTCCATGAGAAACGTGCAACAGATCTTAAAGCCAATCTATGCAGATACAACATTCGAACATTAACACTTGCAACAATGAGGCATGCAGTTGAAAAAGTTTAACTCGCTTTATGAACTTTTTGTTAGGTTTAACCGTTAACGTTTAATAAATAAAATAAAAGGTAAAATAATATTCAGGAAATGTAATTTACTAATTTTCATTCAATTTAGCAAAAACACAAAAAGCAAAAAACAAAAAAACCTAACGATAAACATGTTGATTCAATTTCTCTTATTTTTATACATTTTTTTCCCCCTATTTACTATTTATTTAATAAGCGGTTAGCAACAACAACAAGCAACAACATTATAATATGCGGTGGCGCCAACAACAACAACAACAACAACAGCAACAAAAGCTGGTGATAAAATAATCAAAAGGCTAATAAAATAGCTGTAATGATGTGGCAGCAACAAACGACAGCAGGACGATTTTATACAGCGAACTAATCACTCAAAAGCGACGACCTTTTTTTAATACCCTTAACCCATGGTTAAGGGGTAAAAAAAGGGTATAATGGTTTTGTGCAAAAGTATGTAACAGGTAGAAGGAAGCTTCTCCGACCCCATAAAGTATATATATATTCTTGATATTCTTGATTGAGAGCATGAGCTCTTCTAATCCCTATGCATGATAAGTTTGTTTCAAATTTTCGATAACTTTTCCGGTTTACGATGTACACATGGAATCGATAACAAATAAATCTTAAATTTCGAAAACTTGAAAATGGGGATTAAAACTATTAACAAAATAATGAAAATCGGTGAAGTTTGTATTAAAATCGGTTAAGAAACACCGGAGATATGATGTCATCAAGCATTGATCCGGTAGTGCAAGTTTGTGTATGTCCTGTTCATCCGAATGGTCTAGGGTTAAGGGTATCTTCTGGTCGAGCTTACTCGACTAGAGCTGTCTTACTTGCTTTTTTGTGTTTTTTTTTCAAACAACAAACTGCAACCGCTAATCAAGCGACGACTAACAGGTTAAATACAGTACATACATATACATATATATGTATAAAGCCGTCAACCCAATCGACCCCAACAACACATAAACTGAACCTCGTTGTCGGCGGCAGGCACGTTGTATGTTGCACGTTGCATGTTGCACTTTCACCCAAAAGCCAAAACCCCAAAATCTGTTTGGTAGCCGTGACCTTCAATGCTGGCCAACATTTTTCGCATGCAAAACCAAACCAAATATTATAGTTCAACAGATTTAGCATTTAATTAGAGGATTTAATAATGAAAATATGTATAATAAGTATTAAATATATATATTTTATATTAACAATATCAATTAACTTAGTTAAATCTAAAGTATTTATTTCTTCATCCTTCCAGAAATATTTTTCCTGGCCTATATTTGAAATAAATTTATGAAATACTTACAACTTGTTTGATTTGAATACATATTTAATTGAACTCATAATACCCTGATCTCAGAAAATGGGTTAAAAATAGGGTATATTGTATACTTTGTGCAAATGTATGTTAGAGATAGAAGAAAGCGATTCCACACTTATTCTTATATTCACAATTATCGAAAACGGTTTAGATTTTCGATACACACATGTAATCGATAACAATAAAATCTGGATTTTGACAAAGTTTGAAACTATTGAGGAAATAATTAAAAATTATAACATTTTTGTTGAATTTGGTTGAGAAACACTTCAGATATAAAAGATCAATCAATGTTCGAGTAGTGCAAGCATGAATCGTATGTATAAGGTGTAGGATTCAGGGTATCTCCTAGTTTACCCTACAAGACGTAAGCCTTCATACCTGCTTTTAATCTGTGCAAATGTATTCCCTTATTGCATATAATTATTCGTTAAGCCAATAAATAGAAACGATTTCGCAACGTTTTGTCAGTTAAACTAACATTGTTAGCAAATGGCATTATGCAAACGTTTGTTTTAGGGGACTTTTTATGCGCCCTACCCCACTAGCTATCAACTTAATGTAGTTGGTAGAGCTGTTAACAAAAGGAAACAAGTAAGTAGGCTCGAGTTGAGTAAGTTCGACTAGAAGATACCATTTAACCCTTAACCACATAGACGGATAGACGGTCGCACTGACAGACATACACACACGTGAACTACCGGACAATGCTTGATGGCTTTATATCTCCGGTCTTTCTTAACCGATTTTAAAAAAAATTTCACAGATGTTCATTGTTTTGTTCATAGTTTCGATCCTCATTTTTGAAATTCAAGATTTTTGTTGTTATCGATTCTATGTGTATATCGTAAACTGGAAATGTTATCGAAAATGTGAAACAAACTTGCCATGCCTAGGGATTAGGGATTAGGAGAGCTCATATCCAAAATTTGGAGTCTCTAACTTTTGTAGTTCCTGAGATCGACGCATTTTATGGGTTAAGTGTATAAAAAGCGAAATTATTCATTTGGGGAAAAAAAGAAACCGTAATATTTTATAACAAATCTATTAAGCAACTAATTTAATTCTGTTTAATATTGAAATGACTGAAACATGTGATCTGATATTTAAAATACATTTTATGATTCAATTCAAGGGGAATTTTTCAATTATTTTTTATATATTTTTTTTTTCTCATCTCATCTCAATTTGAAAAGATAATGTATATGTAATGAACTGGTATATGTATAGATCTGTATAGATGGCACACGCCATTATATAGAATTATCGTTTCCTGCCCCACTCCCTCTCCCCCCCGTCGCTCCCTCTCACTCTCTTTCTCTCCCCCCTGTCTCCACGATGGTTTTTTGATGGTTTTTTCGCCTGATTTTTGCCGCCTGCTGTCTGCGTTTGATGCGTGTCTGACACATGCCAACACATTAGCCGCGTCCTGACACGGTTCCCCTTCCCCTTCCCCTAACTCCTCTCTAGAGCATTTGCCACCTCATTGTATTTGGTTGACGGCTAATTTGGTATACACACTACCATACTATCCATACCATGTAGAGTATATAGATTTATTTTTTTGTGAACTGAATCCAGCAAATTAGGCAATAACACAGAAAATTTACATACAAAATCGTATCGAAACTGATGGATGGATCGGATGGTCGGATGGATGGCCGGATGGTTGGATGGTTGGACCAGATGTTTTCAGTTTTTGCTAGTCTCCAAATGTTGCGGTGATTTGTCAGATTTGCCAAATCATCAAATGTTTCCTTTATCTTAGGTGCAACATGATGTGCGTGCAACAAACATCTTGCCTGACTACTGACAGCCAAATTGAGATGCGGCACAAACCAAAAAGCCAAAAAGCAAAAAAAAACCCTTTGAAAAGAAAATAACAATTCAAAGCATCGATCTCGATTTCGATGCTGTTAATAGTTAGTAGTGTTGCTTTTTGATTTTGATACGCAACTGACTAATTTGTAGCTGGATTAGTCAGAGAGAGTTCATTTGATATTACTCATACGCAGCGTAAACGCTTCGTGTGCGTCTGTTGACCGTTGTCTCGATCGAAAATATATATAGTATGTGTGTATGTGCATATAATGTACTACGTCAGCTGTGATAAAAACAATGCTGTTGAGCGTGGCTCGTGAGAAACCCGAAACCCGCATGGCAAAAGTTTCCAGCATCTTAATAATCGAGAAATGGCATGTTAAAAATAAAATACATTTTTATTATAGTTATTGTAGAGTACTTCAATACTAATACAACTCATACTCGAGAGTGGCTTATCGGTTGGTCAGCTGGCGAGCTGCCGAGCTGACGAGCTGGCATCGCTGACATCGCTGCGTTTTGCATATGTTAGGCCAGGGGCACGATTCTGGCTCAACTAACTGGCCGAAAACAAAAAAAACCAACGAGATCCAGTGTGAATCATGAAAAGTTTCGTGTTAAACGGCTGATGCCGATTGCTGCTGCTGCTGTCGCTGCTGCTGCCGCTGCTGATGCTGCTTGCAAGAGAGAGCGAGCGAGAACGCGTGTTAAATTGCTGAATAAGCGCGCTGAACAAAGAGTAAGAGAGCGTGTGTGTGTGAGCAACTGTAAAGCGCATCGTTGTTGTTACTGTGTTGATCATCTGTGAACTCTTTACGACGATTTGTATTTTTTTTGGGAAATTCTGATTGCGTATGAAATAGTATAAATGTGTGAATAATAATTAGTAGGTGTTAAGCTTGGGATATGCCCCTACAATATACTTACGATTATCTAATCTGAACACTTCTAAAAATACGTAATTTTACACGTAATAAACTGTAGGGGAATGGGATTTTTTTTATTTCTGTCTTTTTAGAGCGAAACTATTTGCAATTTAATAGGAACATATTTATAAAATTTTCTGATATATATGCGATTAAATAGGTCAAAGCAGAGAATACACGTATTTGTATATCCAATCGACAATCATTGAACTCAGACTAGACCCAAAAACTAAAAGTCATTTGGCTTTGCCTGATAAGGTTTATTATATCATTGACGAATGTATGCCGTAGCCTGGCGTTTGACACACACACACACACACACACAAAAGTCTCTCTTAGGCCCATTGAGCTTGACTCTCTCTCTTTCTATCGCTCTCTCTTTTATTCAGCGCAAGCTTATTTCAGTTTTTCTCTTTGGTGGGTGGCAACGATGCGTCTGTAGGTGTTGAAAGATATTTGTTGTTGTTGTTATTATTACACACACACACAGACACAGAGTTGTGGGTGGAGCTTATTGGTTTGTTTGTTCTGTTGTTGTTTTGTGTTTGCCAGTCAGCCAGCCGCAATTTATTTTGGCTTTTAGGTTTATTTGTTAAATGCGCGCACAAAAAGTACGCATAACGTACGTACTTCATATATAACAACAACAACAACACAAACACAAACAACAACAACTCGTTGTGGGCTTATTTAGTCGATTGTGGAAGCATTTAACAGTTGCCTTCAGTTCCAGTTCCAGTTTCACTCACCAAACACAAACACTCACACTCACACACACACACACATAGTAAGACCATGTACTAGAGCGAGATGGCGCACTTGTTCAGTCTCATTATTATTTTGTTGTTGTTGTTTTTTTGGTTGCCTTATGGCTTTTGCTTTCTGTACTTTATGTCTACATACATATACATATATATACATACACAGACAGACATATTTTTAAGTACTGCACAAAAAGTTTAGAGCAGCTTTAAGCCTTAAAATCCCTTTATGGAATGCACATTAAACCGTTATATGATAATATTGCTTGAAACATTTGTCAGCATATTGTTCGGACTTTAAAGCATTATTTCTGCGTAAGTTGGTTTTTTTCTTTGCTTATTTATATAGTATAGCTTCATATTTCTATAACTTCTTATAGTATCAATACAGATTTTTCCATTAATGCTCTTGGCTTTTCCCAAATTTAATCATGTTCCACGAAAAATCTTACCAAAATCTCTTTGAGGTATTTTCTTTTACCATAAAGACTAACTGCTGTACAAATTTCAGAAAAATCTATTAGAACGTTGTATAAATAGTTTTTCTTAAGCAAACTTTTTCAGTAAATCATGTTTAGATTAAAGTAGTAGTATTAAAAACACCCAACACCTTGTACTTTTAACCCAAAAACGCCTTTTAGCTACAATAACAGCAAGATTTTTCTTAAGATTAGTTACGATTTTCATTTCGGTACTTGCTATATGACCTAAGATTGCTTAAGGGAAAAACTGATCAACAACAAAAACAATAAAACTAGGTCTAAAGCAGTCTTGACTGAACACACAGTACTATATCTGTATATGTGTGTTTGTGTATGTGTGTATATTTGTTGTTATACCTTATGGGATAGGTGTATCTAGTTGCGATTTGTGTTCAATATGGTGACAGGACCACCCAGATGGAGGAAACATAAACATACACACATACGGTAGCTGGTAGCTGGGAGAGCTGGGAGCAACGGGACCGCACAAGCAACAAGCCAACAAAACTGAGCAAACTGACTAACTGGCTGACTGGCTAACTGACTTAGTGAATGACTGACTGATTAAGTGACTAACTAACTAACTAGTATAGAGTTAATTAGCTCAGTGTTCAGCTGTGTTGTGGACCTAGTTCGCTCGACTTTGTGCCAATTGGTAATTCAAGTCGCACATCATAAACTGCTGACAAAGTTCTATGTTGCAGTTGCTGTTGTTGTTGCCACCGCAAAAGCTGTTTGAATACACACATACATATACATACGTATATGAGCCATGTAAATGAAGATCAGGCCCAGATCAGATGAGTTACGGTACACGTTCTCTGCAATCCCTGAAAGATGAAGCTTCTGCCCTATGGTGCGTGTAAGTGTATAAGTGTATTTGTGTATTAGTGTGTGTGTGTGTGTGTAGGTTTTTGTTGTTGTTGTTGTTCGTCGGGCTTCTTGTTTGTCATTGTGTCGTGCTTTTGTCGCCGTGTGTTTTGGGGGCGCATGCTTCGATTATGGATCACCGTCGATCCGTCGTTCGTCGATTGTCTCCAACTCCATCTCGAACTTCATCGTCGCCGTCGTCGGCATCTTTAACGCTCGGCTTACCTAATTGTACAGTCAAGCTGAGCTATAGTGAACTTTTATACTTGAAATCCTGTTTTTCAACCTATCGTTTTTGGTCCTGAAGAATTATAACTTTCGACACCAAATTCGAGTTTCTATACCCTATTGAAGGGTCTCAAATGAAGTCTAGATTGTGTGCAATCCTCTTCTTATCTCATTTCCATTATGCTATACCATCCTATCAGTCAAATATTACATACTTTAATACAGTTTATTCTCCATTCACACCTAAATGTTTAAAAATAAGTTTGAACTCAATCAGATGATAAGTAAAAATATATATTATCCAAAAGATTCCCAACAAAATATTTCATTCTTCATACTTACTTTGAGCCCTATCGAGAGTTACGGTGAAAATATTAGCTCTAGTAAATGTTTCCAGTATAAGAAAACAAGGAAAACAGTTAAGTTGGTTGTCCTTGTTAGGCAAGTATGACTGTACTTATATATTGGCAGCTGGCTGGCAGCAAGACTTGACTAGATTTGGCTTCTCGCACTGTCTAGAGTTACCACAGTTTCTCAACTCTCCATACTTCTGTGTGTGTGCGAAGGGGTGGAGGGGGGAGAAACGAAGGCAGGGGTACGTCGGTGGTGAGGAGGTGAGGTGGTGAGGGAACCTATCTTGCTGCATAGTTTTGCAATTTAACAATTGAATGCAGCTCAGCCTCAGCCTCAGCCTCAGAGAAATGTTTGCCACCTTAGTGAAAGAGAGAGAGAGAGAGGAAAGGGTACGGAAGGGTGTGGATAGGTGTTGTAGTTGTTGTAGTACTTTTCGGATGTAGCAAACCGCGACCGGGGTGTTCAATTTATTTATGCCATGGCAAAAAACAAAAAACCGCAAAATAAAAAACTTTTGCACGATCCAACCAGATAGAAAGAGAGCGAGCGAGAGAGAGAGATAGAGATAGATCGACAAGAAAATAAAGATGTTTTGTGGGCACAAAACCTCAACAACAACACCAACAACACCATCGAAGAGAGATTTTGCAGAGATAATCTGATAATGGTTTTGTTGGCTCCAAATCTAACTAGACGCAAGTGTTGATGTTCTTCTGCTTCTTCTGCTTCGACTGCTTCAACTGCTTCGACTGCTTCTTCTTCTTCTTCTGCTTGTGCTCGCACTTTTGTGTGTGTGTGTGTGTGTTTCGTGCGGTTTTTTCATTGTTGATGTTGGCAATGCCTTCGCCTCGACTCGCACTTCACATCACATCACAGCACATCACATAATTTAATTATACTTCACTTTTAAGGCTTCACATTCAAAATTCATGATTTTCGCAATTGTTGTGTGTTTGTGTGTTTTATAATATATGCACATAATTAACTGTTGTTGTTGTTGCTGTTGTTGTTATTGTTGCAGTTTGGCCACCATTTTTAATGTATTTTTATTTGTGTTTTTCTGTTTTTTCTTTCCCCCATTTTTTTTGGCTTTTTCGCATGTGGTTTGAAAATGTTTGCATAATACATAAAGCTCTTCTTCTTTTTTTTTTGTTGATGTTTTTTTTTTAAAGAATTTTTATGTTTTTTTTTTTTGGTTTTTTTTTTTTAAATAAATACGATAACTTTATTAAATAGTCTTCATTCTGAATTTTTTCGTTTTTTCTTTTTCTGTTTTTCTCTCTTCTTCTTCTTCTTTTGATCTGCAGTTTCAAACAAAATAACAAAAATCGCGACACACACATACATATACACACATACATATATAGTCTATATCTATATCATTATTACATATATATATATGATGCATACTAAAATCTAGACTTAATTCTAATATTTTTCCAAAAAAAAAAAACTGTGAGAATTACATTTATTCTTTGTCATAGATATTTCTTAGGGCTAAAACATATATCTTCTTATACTGTATATATATATATAGTTAGACGATGTGTGCGATATAAATGTGCCAAATTGTTCAAATACATATATAGTACACATACACATACATACAGATATATATATATATATGTTATAATGAATATTTTACTATTTACAGTTCATTTCCTTAAAGGTTTAGTTTTAAGATGATAAAAAAAAAAAAAAAAAAAAATGCAGATTTATTTGATTTCTTTTTTTTTCACTTATTTTAAGATGCTTCAAATTCAAAGAGACTTCAAAAAAAAAAATATGAGTCAGATTTCTCAGTTCTATGTGCAGTAGGGGTCAAGGGGTCAATAGGGTCGCCAGACCTGTGTCATATCCCCTACATCCTCCACTTCCCTGCCTGCTGCCTCGCTGCTAACATCACTTTGATGTTGTTGTTGTTGTTGTTGCTGTTGTGCCTCATGATGATGTTGGTGTTGCTGATGTTGGTGTTGTTGGTGTTGTTGGTGTTGTTGGTGTTGCTGTTGGTGTTGTTGTTGTTGCTGCTGGTGATGATGATGATGATGCAAATGATAATTGTGGGCAGCGGCACCTTCTGCCGCCTGCTCGGCAATGGCAACGGCCGCCTGCTGTTGCTCCTGCTGCTGATCCTGCCCCAGTGGCAAGCCTGCTCCGGCACCCAGCCCAATCTCAATGCTGGACCGGTTGCTGGCCAGCGAACTGATGGTCAACGGTTGATCGGTGGCCAGATACTGTTCCAGCTTCTCGCTGCTGTGCAGATGTAGATGGATCTGGTTCTGGTTGACCGTTGAATACAGCTGGGGATAGAGGACGACGGGCGGTGGTGGGGGTGGACCGACGGCACCTGCATGCCCCGCAGCGCCACCATATTGGGCAGCCGTTGCCGCCGAACAGCTGCCGTACTGATAGTTGTTATACCCATTCGACCAGGCCGCTGCCGCATTGTTGTAAGCCGCAGGGGGTGGTGGGGGCGGCGGTCCGCCATAGCTGGCATTAAGAGATTCCAGTTCGGACTTGGAGGCGCTGCTGCCATAGCTGCCAGCCGTCTGATACGGATCCGCAGAGAAGCCATGCATCTCGGGCAGCACACTGGACAAATGATAGTTGCCCGCATCCAATGTGGTGGTATCATAGCCACCCATGGCGCTGCCATAATGATTCATTGCCGATGTGGCATTGCTGCCGACAACGGGCATGGTCACGGGCACGGGTACGGGTGCAGCGGCTGGCGGTGGTGGTGGCGGTGGCAGTGCCACTTGATGTTGCAAGTGATGCGCCAGATGGGCGGCATGATGACCATGCGTATGGGAATGGGAATGCGAATGCGAATGGGAGTGCGAATGGGAATGCGAATGACTGTGATGAGCATGATGATAGGGCACGCCCACACCGACGCCCACTCCAACGCCCACACCAACCGGATAAGCACCGGCACTGCTGGCGGATCCTGTCCATTCGGCGGCGCCTATCAGATCCGTTTCTGCAAATGAACAACAACAAAAAACAAAAAACATTCAATGTGAGTTTTTTTTTTCATATCACAAAAGTCAATTAAAGCCCCTTTCCCTTTACCCCCTTCCCCCCATTGTCGCTTGTCACAAACACACACACAAACATGTGGGCGTGGCCGGAATGGATAATTGAAAAATAATCTCATATATGCCCGAGAGAGAGAGAGAGAGAGAGATTCACGTGTGCAACCTCCCCAACTCCCCGCCTTCCTTCCCATTCCATCAGTCAGTCAACATTCCTCGATTAAAGGGTTAACAAATTGGCTAAAGCAAAAGAAAATTCCTTCCAAGTCAAGTGACTTCCCAACGGGGTGTCCCCCCAACCCCTCACTCCCCAACCCCACCCCCACTTCATTACTTATCATCAATGTTTGACATTATGTCGCGCACATATTTTGATTAATTATGTAAGCTAGCAGCAACAGCAGCAGTCGACTGGAAAACCTAGGAACACCCAAGAACCCCCAAGAACACCTAAGATGTGGAAAGAAGAAGAAGACGAAGAGAACAGCGCCAAAAATGTTGTTTGATTAATCAAATTTATTAAAACGGCAAAAAACGTCTAAAAACAGTTCACGGCAGGTTACAAATTATTTTGTTCACTACGCTACACTGCGAGAAAGTATTAAGAACTTCAACAGGAACTATCTATAGGAATTGATATCTATTAGAATCTATAAATAACCTTTTTTTTTACTACTATACTAATAAGGAAACTCTGCGTATTCAACGTGTTTTTGCATGTGCCTGCTCTTATTAACCGTTTGTGTATATTTGACGATTGACATTCGTCAGCGATATAAATAACCAAAGTTATAGATGATGATTCTTACTCGTCATCGTAATTGAACATATGTTTGAGGTTTTTCTTTAAGTATTTCGGTTATTTATATAAAATAAGTGTATTTATTATATTACATTAAAAAAAATCCAATAAATCGGTAGTCAAGGGGTTAACAGTTCAACGAGTAATCGACAAAAACATGTCTATCAGGAACGTGAAAAGTTATCGATAACTAGCAATAAGCGTGGAATACGAAAACTTTTAATGTAGCTAGCTCTAGTTCCTACAGCTACATATGGATAGACATGGGTAAATCAACTTATTGATAGATATTGATGCTGATTGAAAATCGTGATATAAATGATATTTTTCACCATCTAACTTCTGTCACAGCCTCGTATGTCAATTACTTTTTCACCCACTAAGAACGAAATCACACAAGATCAGTCTATAAATATCAATCATAACCCTATATTTTATTCTGATATAGTTATTAAGTTGTATTAAAAGACATTAAGTAGTTTGAGCGTGAAAGAATAACAAACAAAGCTTACAAACTTTAACGTTTTCAGTATTAATAGGATATAGTATATATTTTATGGAATCAAATCGAATTTCATAGACATTTTCAAGGTGTTAAAACTACAAGCATTTGATTTTATCGTATAACAGCCTTTTAAATTCGCCTTAATATTCGTTAAGAAAGTAAAATGGAAAATAATTACTTCAAAAAATACTTCACAAAGATAACAAAAACAAGTAAGAAGGCTCTAGTCGAGCTTACGAGATACCCTTGAGCGTTGACCATACAGACCGACATACCTGTACTACCGGACCAATGCTTGACACACACACACACGCACAGAGAGTGTTTTGAATGAAGTTAATGCGCTCCAATCTTTTATTTTCTCTCTTATACCAAAGGTATATACTCGGAACGTTGTAATCGTTGCTGTTGCTTCGGGCGGGCCTTATTAAACCGCTTAATGAAAGGGGCGGAAGGAGGTAGGTAGGAATGGGAGAACGGAATGGGAGGAGGGGAGGTGAAAAGGGTCCAAATTGCATGCAAGCAACTTTTCACCCGGCACTTATCACATTTTAATGTTTCAATTAAGGCGAAAATTGCAATGCAACAATGCCAAACAACAACAACAACAAAAGCAACAACAAACGAAACAATAAGAAGCAATAGTTAAAGCCAGCAACAACAACAACAACAAAAGCAGCAACAACAACAAAAGCTGAAACCCAGCCGAGTAGCAATCAGAAAACGCAGCAAAACTACCGCAAAGCGCTAAGCGAGGATGCAATGAAGCGAAACCGCCAGGATCGCAAACGCAAACGTAAACGGGGCGTATAATGGGTCTCCCCTACCCTTCTCACTCTTCCCTTCCCTCACTCTTTTGCTGTCTCTTGGGTCTCTGGCTTTTTAGCCCGGCGCACGTGAAGTTATTTGCCAACAAGCGCTAATACCTTTTGGGTATAAACGAAACGGGTAAGTTGAGAGACAGTGTCTGTCTTCTATATAGAGGTATAAGTATATATATATCATGTTTAGTAACTAGTCTCTCATTAATGTCACTCACATTGACTATAATTGCTTGACCGTAATGACCATCATGTTGCGTATACGCAATGTGAAACAATTTGCATAACTTTTATTTCAAATTAAAGTTTTGACATTGATGAAATGTTTAATATTGGTTAAGGGAGTTGGCGTTGCTGTAACTGTATTTAACTAAAACTTGAATCAATGATAATTAAGAGATATATCTAACTGAAACTTTAATCAAAGATACACCTTTATATGCTTGTTCATCTGGAAATCTTCATTTGTTTACTGGTTATTAAGCGAACTCTGTGTTTAGTTTGGTTTTGTATTTTTCAATCAATTTTGTTTTACTTTAAGTCTAAAGTCTAAAAAATTCTATAAAAATGTTTTGAATAGAAACTTAGATTGCGATTTTTGAGAAGTTTTTTTCTAAGGAATGTAATGTTAGTTTTTCGAAATATATATTCTTATATTCTATAAAGAGTTTATGTTAAGTTAAATATAGTTTTCGGAAGGTAAGAAAAAAAACCTTTAAGATATTCCGTTTACGCTTAGAATATCTCGATCACAAGCTTAGTAGAACTTGTAGATTAAAGTTTTAGCCTTAAGTTAAAGAAAGAATGTAAAGAACGAGAAGTTTTGACTACTTAACAGATCCCAAGTAAAAGCAAAAAAACCATCTGACAATAAACAATCTTCAACCTAATAATATAGAGTATTGAGTTTCCCCCAACTCTTACATTTACATACATATATAATATGTATATTATATAAAAAACATAAAGAATGAGAAGTTTTGAAAATATTTATCTATTTTCCTACTGATTCCAACTAAAAGCACAATACTATCTGACAATATACAAACCCAAACATAATAGTATTGAGTACTGTTTTTTGCTAGCTCTTAAATATACGACATTATTTCTTTAAGGAACATAGAATTTCTTCAAGTGTAAATGTTTGAATAAAATCTTGCTTGGAATTCAATTAATCATTATTGCTTCGTTTTTTTGTGCATATTAAGTTGGCTTCTCAAATAATTGCAATTATTGAAGTCTTACTTTTGGCGGAAGTCTTGAAAAGAGCTGGCGGGAAGTGCAAAAAGAGAAAGAGTTGAAGAGAAAGAGTGAGAAAGAGAGAGAGTTTGGCCGGATATCTTCGATTTTGTGTGTTGGCCATATCCCATATCCGCTTGACGTGCGCAATCAACCGTAAGGAAAACGAAGACCAAGACGAAGACCAAGAAGAACTCTTTTGCGCATCTAAACTAATCGAAAACCTGAGAGCTGAGAAGTTTTTTGTACTTAAGTAAGTTGCACACACACACACACACAAAAAACCACAGCTGGCCAATAATCGACGTCAGCAGGGCATTGGGCATTGAGCACACAGAAGTTGCCGCCTCAACTCGCCCAAAGCCCAAAGCCGACCCCATTCCCACTTTTCAACCCATGCCACATGGCAGGTTCTCACAGCCGTCGACGTCGTCGCCATCTTGGGGTACTCATTAAGGACTGGTGTTGCAAGTATACCGTTGCCTCTGCCACTCTGCCACCGCCACTGCCACTCTGCCACTGCCACTCTGCCACTCTGCCACTGCCTCTGCTAGTTGTAATGTTAATTAAAGTAACTCTCTGCCTTTTGGCTCAAATGTTTTCTTCACTTCACTTTGCTTTTTTTTCGTTTGTACTTTTTTTTTTGGACTTGCAAAATGGCGGACACTGCGTAAAAAAAAAGAGAAGAAAATAGCAACAGCAAACGGCACGAAACGGAAGTGAGTTTGCGGTTTTTGGTTTGGTTTGGGTTTTGGGTTTTGCGTTTGCGTTTGTGTGTGTTTGGGGTTTGGGGTTTGCCGTTTGGGCTTTTTGGTGGTGGTGGCGGGGACCTGGACTTGGCCACAGTTGGCGTTTTATGGGCCAAAAAGATTTCATTTCAGTTCGGTGATGGTTGACATTGTTGTTGCTTTTTTTTATAACTGTTACCCGACACACACACACAGAGACTCGCATATTTTTGGATGCATCTTGCAGCTTGCAACAATGTGGCAACAACATATAGCAACAGCTGCGCAACCGCATTGGGATTGATTTGTGGCTTTCAGTTTTTTTTTGCTTTCTTGTTACTGCTGTGTTGCGTTTTTTTTTTTTTGGAGCTCACAGACTGTCCAAAAAGCTTGACAAAAGTGCTAGCACTGTCCCCCCCTCTCCCCTACTCCCCACTGTACCCACCGTACTACCATCCTAACAGGTGTGGATCTACATATTGCACGCGCGTTCTCGAAATAAATAACAACAACAACAGCAAAAACAAGTAAGAAGACTCGACTAGCAGATACCCTTAACCCTTGACTATACAGACAGACAGACATTCGGACAGACAGACATACACATATGTACGTGAACTACCGGACCAATGCTTGTTGGTTTCATATCTTCGATGTTTCTTAACCGATTTTAATACAAATCTACAGATGTTCATTATTTTGTTAATGTTTTCAATCCCCATTTTCAAGTTTTCGAAAATCAAGATTTTTTTTTGTTATCGATTGCATGTGTATATCGGAAACTAACTTAAAAAGTTATCGAAAATTTGAAACTAACCAATATACCCTTTTTTTTAAGGGTATAAAAAACCGAGTTTAGTTGCATAAAAAAAATTTAATGAATGCAATGTGTTGCAAAACACGAACGCAACACCAAACATGCCAAATGTTGCCACAAACATACACACACAGGCGCACACACACGCACACACACATTCATGCATACATAATGGCGTTACTTACATTAAGCAATCAATTTTTGAAGGATTTTTGGTATAAGAAAAAGTTTTTGTAGCATTTGTTTTGTTTATTTTTACCCAAGTGCTTTAAATCAAATATGCCCCATAAAGTGATTAAATGCATTTTTCAACACTTATTTATACACATATTCATATTCATTCAATAATAGATCTAATCAGGTTAAGGGATCAACATTATTTGCAAAAATAAAGTAGCAAAAGTACAGAAATATATATATTTTTCAAAAAAATCACAAAAGCTTGCAGTTTTCCACAACATTTCTAGTCTCTCTCTCTTAAGTACATTCATGTCGCCTTATTTTTGAATATTACTCTTCAACATAACCCGAACAGCACTTTCGTCTTAAGATTATACGATTACAATTTGAAATTTCAAGTATATGACGATTGAGAATAGCTGAATCGCTGAGCTTCTTGGAATTTCCCAACGATTTCCGCTGAAAAAAGCGCTACGATTTTTTATGTTTTGTTGTTTGTTTTTTGTTTTGTTTATGCAAGGTTGTTAATTTCGTTGTGTAAATTAACAAGTTAAGCGCCACATTTAAATATTTATGGCTTTGCTTTTAAGCCACCCAACAACAAAGAAACATATATGTATATGAATCTAAATATGTCTTTGTGTTTAAGTGTATCGAAAAGTTGACCAAAACGTAAGCTGTGAAGATTTTGCGTCTACGTTTGGGGCATTTCCGGTTCATATTTTTTCATTTTTTTCTGTTTTTGCTTAGCTTGTTTAAGAAATCAATAGCGAATTCGATTGCACTGCCAAACGCCTCTAATTGACGACACCAACGACGATGTGTCATTATTTTATTTTGTATATTTTTATCTTTATATATTTTTAATACGCTTAACCCATGAAATGGGTATAAAAAGGGTATAACGATTTTGTACAAGCGTATGTAACAGACAGAAGGAAGTTTCTCCTAATGTTCCTAATGTTCGATCACTTTTTCCAGTTTCCGATATACACATGAAATCGATAACAAAAAAATCTTGAATTTAAAAACGTCGAAAATGAGGATTGAAACAATTAATAAAATAATAAAAATCTGTTAAATTTTTATTAAAATCAGTTCAGAAACACTGGAGATATGACACAATCAAACATTTGTCCGGTAGTACACGTACGGCAGGTATTTCCGTTAGCCCTACCGTATCTTCTAGTCGAGCTTACTCGAAGCTAGAGCCATCTTACTTGTTTGTATTTGGGCAGTTCGATGAGCTGCCGTTGCCGTTGCCTCTCTCACAGCTCTGGCTAACGCAATGAGTTGACAATAAATGAATGCAAAATTCATAAATTAATTAGCATAAGGCAAACGGCAAACGGCGCTTAGTCGCTTAGCGGTAAACTGTGTTCAGTTTCGCCTAGTTTCAACAGTGACCAAACAAACCAACAAATCCGCCGCCGCCGCCGGCTGACTCAGACACATTCAATGGGACAGTGTGAGTCAGTGCCATTCTCCAACATATACCCACAATATCCAATAACCAGTGATACTGCTTCTGCTTCAGCTTCGGCTTCAACTTTAACTTTAACATTGTACTCGTGACGGTTTACAGATTTTCGCCAAAAAAACAACAAATTTTTGTTTCTGTGCTTTTCGAAATTGGCACAAATCAGTTGCGTTAATTGTAAGTCAACTCTAATATTTTTAAAGGTTTTTTTTATGATTTTTAATTTATTCTATATCTAAATGAAAAATAATAAGTTTCATATCCTAAACCTATTGAAGATAAAACTCATTGCAATAGAACATATAAAGGTTCAAAAAAGTTGCAAAAATATCTGAGAGAGACAAAAGAAAGCATCTTTGACTCCATTAACTATATATATTCTTGATCATCCGATAAGATTTATGACTCTTTCCGAGATGTGATGCTCTATGAAGTTTGTTATGGAATAAAAATATGTATAACTTAAATTTGATTGAAATTATTGATGAGCATTCTCATTATGGAATAAAAACTAGCATAGCTTAAGTTTGATTGAAATTATTGATGAGCATTCTCATAACCGATAGACACATGTTATCGATAACAATGAAATGTACACTATTCAAAATGTCTTTGTCTTTTTCTTTAGATACTTGAACATAATAACATTGGAAACTTGCGCATCTGTGAAAATTTCACCAGTGCCGCATAAGAAATCATCAAATATATCATTGATTACATATTATATTTTTATCATTGATACATTTTTAACCTAAGCAGCTTATTTAAAAACAAACAAACATAAAGCTTCAGAGCGAAACATATCAATTTGAGCTTTCACATTGATTGATTGACGACTGACTGATTGACTGACTGAAGATATTAAAGACACGTGCAATTATCAAAAGTAAAGTAAGAAAATGTTCAACATGAAATGCGTTGAACTATTTTCAAGCTACGCTGAAAGAAAATAAATAAATTAGCGGCGTTATGTTAAAAGATCTAAGTAATAAATACTAAAAATAAATTGAGTCGAGTTCGAGTTAGAAATGTGATACGAACGGGGCAACAGGCAACATTCATTAACTCAATTAAAACCTTTTTTGGAACTACCGAGTGCCTAGTGCCAGTTGGGATCAAAGTCAAAACCCATTCACTCACTGCATTGAGAATGAACTTTTGGTAAAGAAGAAAGAAGAAAACACTGCCTTTGGTTTACCGTTGCACCATTCGGAAGCATCAAATACAATGATCTTTATAAGAATCGTAATTTTTCTTCTAGCTTTATAGCTTGATAACTTCATTAAGCATCCAGAGAGAGAGAGAGAGAGAGAGAGAGAGAGAGGGACAAGAGTACGTCTCTATTCTTCTCTGTTCGTCTTCTTACCTTGAATCTGTGGCGCATTGGGCTTGTAGCCCTGGCAATCCGAATTTATTGTACTATTCGAGGATGAGTAATTGCTGCTCAACTGTTGGGCAACACTAGCGTTTGTGGTTAGAGTATTGGCCGCCGTTGCAACCGATACCGCAGCAGCCGCCGCTGCCGTTGTTGCAGCCGCAACCTTTGCCGACCGACGCAGATTTTCCAGTTCGTGAAATGTTTTTGAGAAACCATCAATGAATGGCCGTTGTCCCAGACCCAGTGCTCGATATTGTGGACCGCCAGGTGGGCCTGCAAAAAACACACAAAACACAAAAAAAAAAAAAACATTTTCAAAATTGGGACAAAAAAGCGATATGAAAACAGGTCATATTATTTAAGTTTGTTTGTTTTGAAGAGTTTTGCATTTCGATTATGTCAGGATTTTAATACTTTTTTAAACCTTAAAGTTGAGGAGTTAAACTAGGAATTGGTATAATTTTACACTGAACTCATAAAATGGGTAAAGAAATCCATCTCCGATCCATTAAAGTATATACACATATTCTGGATCAGCCTGTCAGTCTCAAAGACTATAAGATCTAGAGATTTCTTATCTGATCATAACTTCTCTTAAGTTGTAGACAGTAAAAGATTGTCGAAGATTATTGATTGCTTATTATGTATGTGTGTAAATCAGTTGAGAAACACCGGAGATATGGAAAATTGAAGTTAAATTTCTGGACTAAAGTCTTATAACTTGTATTCTTTAATCAGTTTTCCTAACATATTATAAATACAGCTAGTTTGAACTGTTCTTTCCTTTAAACCCATTTTTTTTTTTTAAAGGTGAAAAGTTTTCCTGTTCAAAAATAGTTAACTTTTTTGGTTGTATCATTAATTGCAGTACTTCAGTCACAAGTTCCTTTAAGACAACCCTGTCATTTAGTTTTTGTGTTCAATCCATACTCTTTCTTGATCATCATCTGTATTAAACACAAACTCAAGGTAAACTCATACTCATACATACACATATACATATATATATACTCGTATGTGTAAATTAAGTATTGCAGTGAAGACATAAAAATGCATAAACGAACTAAAAAAAAATTATAATAAAAATATAAAGAGAAAAAAAAAAAAATTAGTTCATACTCGTATATGCATTACATGAACTAAAAAAAATAATGAAAAAACACTCAATACGACAACGTTGCCGCTGTTGCAAAATGTATATAAAAAGGTTTTCTTTGAAAACCGCAAAATTTTCAGAAACCGTAGGAAGCAATGCAGTTCAATTCAATTCAGTTCAGTTCAGTTCAGTTGAGCTGAATGTTGTTTTTGTTGTTGTTGTTGTTGTTGAGTTGAGTTTAGTTCAGCTCCCGACGCTCGTCTGTCTCTTCGTCCGTTTGTCCGTCTGTCCGTTCTTCCGTTTGTCAGTCTTTTTGTCAGGCTGTAAACTGACTGCACTTTTCAAACATCTTTCCTTCAGAAAGGGTCTTTCTCGATCTCTTTCTCTCTCACTCGCTCACTCTCTCCTGTTAAATAACAAAATGGCCGAAGTCTGTCACACAATCTTCCAACACACACACAGAGAGATGAGATGAAACTGAAGCAATTTTCAAGTCAATCAAAACAAACAAAAATATTTTGAAAGCCGACTCTGAACGCCTTTTGCGTCAAGGGGATTATGAATGATTACCATTGTGTGTGCAATTGGCCAAAACGGCTTAGCTCTTTTTAACATTAATTAGACACTTGTTTAATGCGGCCTAAGTGTCGTCGTCGTCGTCGTCGAGTTTTCAGTCCCATATTTGCCACATGGCGCAACCTTTAACGCAGCGGGTGGCGCATTCACATTTCTTTTGATACATCCTCGTCTACTTATATAGTGTAGTGTATTGTAGTATGTGTGTTTGTGTGTGTGTAGTTGTTGGGTTTACTTACTTGTCTTGGAGCGGGGCTCTCTGGGTCCATCGACGGTCACTTTAATGGCTTTGGCATAGGTGGCAACCTGTGGCGGGCTTGTTGCAACAGTAATTGTCAGCGTAAAGCTTTTCCCTGCAACAACAACAAGAAAAACAGCGTCAAGGCAAAGAATGAATATAAAAAAAACGACACAAAGAAAGGGTATTTAATGTCTTTTGTTGATTTATGCGACAACAAATTGGCTACCGAATCAATATTTAACTCCGCCCACTTCAAACTCTAAAACCAACTTCAAATTACCCTTTTCACAACAATAGGGAAATTTAGCTAAGACACCAACCAGCAAAACTATTTTGAGAGGTTGGGCTAACAAATTTACTAAGTTTGCTTGAAAATTAAATGAGATTAAGTTAAGTAAAGGTAAGTAAAGACTTTAGTATGTCAAAAAAGAGGCTTTTGGATTGTTCTTTAAAAAGATTTTCAACCCAAAAACAGATGAAAGTATTTTTGTAGAGCATCTTTGCTTCGATTAACTAAGAAAGAATACAAAACGCAGGGAACACATTAGTTTCTTCCTCTTTTAACGTGTTGTGTGGCGCAGTTTATTTGAGCTTGTGGCATAAATTTTGTTGATCCTTCCGTCTTCTAAGTGTTTACAGCAGCTAAAAATGCAGTCATAAAAAAACAAAAAAAAAACAAAAAAACAGAAAATATGTGTTCGAAACCTGTCTGAAACTGGGCAACAATGTCCTATTTGTGTTTGGGCTTGACTGTGTTTACACAGTTTATGGTCGGCTGGTCGGTTAGTTAGCCTGGCCCCTTAATAAGTTTATCGATTTTGCAACCAAAAGTCACAGGCGTAAATCGATTATCGAGTATGAGTATGAGGAAGCTGGGTCATCATCAGACCTACTCTATCCATCCTTACTATCCATTTGCCATTGGCCAATGTTAATTGCTGTTGGCCGTTGTCTGTTGGCCACACTCTCCTGTCTGTTGCCAACTCAATAATAATATTGATAATAAAATGTGTTTGACGGCGGTTAAGCAGACGGACAGACATTGGAGAGTTATTTGACTGGACAACAGAACACAAATATATTCTATTAAAAAAAAAAGTGAAAGAAATTCAGTTGTGAAATCGAACAGGAACAGGAACAGAACCGAAACGAATTCAAACCGCAAAAACCTCAGTTGTTGCATTCATTCCTATACATATATACTATGGACAAAGAGAGACAGACAGACAGAAAGGAGAGGACTAAGAGTGAGAGCGATTTACCTGACAGGAATCAACATATGTATATGTAAATAAATGAAAAACAAAGAGTTTACATTGAGTCTTCACTTAAGGACCAATGTGAGAAAGAGTTCCCTGTCTTCCCCGATGATGATGGATCAAATGTGTAAACGAGAGACAGAAAGGAGAGGAGTAAGAGTGAGAGCTTGACACTTGAAAGGAATCAACATATGTATATGTAAATAAATGAAAAACAAAGAGTTTACATTGAGTCTTCACTTAAGGACCAATGTGAGATAGAGTTCGCTGTCTTCCCGGTTGATGGATCAAATGTGTAAACGTAAACTACAGCGAAAGAGAGACAGAAAGGAGAGGAGTAAGAGTGAGAGCGATTTACCTGACAGGAATCAACATATGTATATGTAAATAAATGAAACACAAAGAGTTTACATTGAGTCTTCACTTAAGGACCAATGTGAGAAAGAATTTCCTGTTCCCTGTCTTCCCGGATGATGATGGATCAAATGTGTAAACGTATTCTACAGCCAAAGAGAGACCGAACGAAAGGAGTAAGAGTGAGAGCGATTGACTTGACAGAAATCAACATATGTATATGTAAATAAATGAAAAACAAAGAGTTTACATTGAGTCTTCACTTAAGGACCAATATGAGAGAGAGTACCCTGTCTTCCCGGATGATGGATCAAATGTGTAAACGTGTTTTGCTCAAAAAGTTCATTAACCTGGCAATTTGTTAAGAGTAGAAAACTTTTTGTATAATCTTTTAATTGCCGGTCATCAGTTAGAAAGCGTTTTGTTCTCCTATTACAACCCCTTCATTTAGATGTATTGGCGTGCTACGTGGTCGTTGGACTATATAAAAACTCTATATAAAACTTGAAATGTCTTCATTACCTTTGGAGTCGAGACGAGTCGAGTCGAGTCGAGTCGAAACTTGCGTTTGAAAGTCAAATCTATCGAAATGAGCAGGCAAATTAATCAAATCTCTACTCTTTTCAGACTCCTAGACATTTTGGAGCAGCCAGTCATTACTCAATAGAGGGGGAGATCATACATTTTCGTTGGTACCTGGCAAACGTAAACGGGTTAGGAGCAAGGTGAGGAGATGAAACTAGAGCAACAATCAACAAACAACAATAACAAGTTGAAGAATACGTTTTGTGTCTTGTGTCTTTTGTTGTAATGATAAAATATTGTACCACTTATGAGCACTAAAGACTCAATGTAAAATCATAACACACACACACACACACACAAACACATACACATGATAATAATAATAATAATAACAATAATAATAATTATAATAGTTATAACAATAATGAGTCCCGGTTTCAATCTCACTGCGATAACAGCAACAAATTGCAATCTAAATTAGTCATCAAGTCTTCAACCGCAGTTTTGAACAATGAGAGGCATTTGGATAACGCATCGCCGACTCGACTCGATCTCGATCTCGACTCGATCTCGATCGCGACTCGATCTCGATCTCGACTTTAACTCCGCCTTCTAACACGGGTAATCGCATTTGTAATCGGACAACGTAACTCGTAATCGGTAGTAATTGACGAGATGTAACGACGTTCGATTTAAGAGACAGAGAGACAGATAGAGAGAGAGAGAGAGAGAGAGCGATAGAAGGAGTGAGAGATATTTAGTTGTACATTTTTGAAGTTTTTTTTTGAGTATTTTTTGTATTTTCGGTAAAATTATTGTACAAATTGCAATTTAAACAAGTTGAAAGTCGTAAAAGTGCGACTAGTATACACCCTGAACTCATAATCTTACTATATGACTCAGTTTGACTAAATTTAAACCTTAAATATCTGCAGCAGTTCTTTGGTAGCTCTCTGGTAGTTCCGATTTTGATGAACATTTCAAAGATTTTCACCTTCTCGTATAGAGTGTCTAAATCAACTTCAAGTATTTTTGAAATTTAACATTTCAGTGTTATCGCTTGCATGTGTATATCGAAAATGGGAAAAGTTATCGATAATTTTGAAACAAACTTCTTATAGACATATGATATGGAAGAGCTTAGATGCCAAAATCTATTGATTTCATATAGACAAATAGACGGACATGGCTATAGCGTCTCGACTGTTCCCACTGATCAAGAATATATCTATATACTTTTATACGTTCGGAGATAAATGAGATACACATACGTGAACTACCGGACATTGCTTGATCGCTTCATATCTTCGGTGTTTCTGAACCGATTTTAATAAAAATTTCACAGATGTTCATTGATTTGTTCATAGTTTCAATCCACATTTTGAAATTCCAAGATTTTTTTGTTATCGATTGCATGTGTATATCTATTGCTTTGCCTAGGGATTAGGAGATCTGATATTTAAAAAAAGTCTCATAGCTATTTATAAGTTTGGTTCATAGACTACTCTGAAATCAATCATCTACATACATAATCATACATACATCATTAAAGCACAAATAATTAGACAGATCAGATTGGAGGTGATAGGAGATAGATAAGAGATTCTGAACAACAACAAGGAAACCACTAAGTCGCATTCGGAGGCAAACTCTTAACCTTTAACACAACAAACTTCACCCTTATTTGAATGCAAATGGAATGAAATTCCATTGTTAATATCATTTTGGGCAAACCTTATGATGCCGACTTATGAATTGTTGCGGCGCGTGCCATTCATTTGGTTTTTGTTTTTGCATCTAATCCTTTCTCTCTCTCTCTCTTTCTCTCTGTTGTATGTGAACAACAAAAAGTCAAGTCCTTTGATATGATTAAAGTCGCGTTTCAGTTTGCCCAAAAACCAAATGAAACCAAACGAAACCAGCTGTTTGGCGGCCAGATACGAATCTAAATGAACTCTCAACCCGTCACACCCACCCAACCCAATCTCTCCCTCTCTCTGTCTCTCTCTCTCTCTCTGATTGTTTTTTTCTTGTTTAATATTGTTTAAATAACGCGTGACATTTCCAGGCATAAACACAATTCCAAATAACGCCCACAAAACAGGTTAAAGAAACACAAAAACAAAAACAAAAAAAAAAACAAAATCACAAAATATAAATGTTTAATAATTTTGTAATTTTGTTTTCTGCTGGTCGAAATAAGCTTTGTCATTTAATCAGAAAACGCCGCATGATGTCCCTGGACTGTTAAAGTGTGTCTACAGGGTAGGAGTAGGGGTTGATAGGTGGGTGGTGAATAGAGGGGGTGGGGGGGTGGTCTATTAAATGCTGCTGTTGATGCTGCTGCTGTTGCTGCTGCTGCTGCTGTTGCTGTCGTTGACAATTTGGTCAACGCTTATATTCTTACATCATTAGCTTGTTATTTGCATGTTTTGGTCGACGACTCTTGTTGTTGTTGCTGTTGCTGTTGTTGTTGCTGCTGCTGGTGGAGAGCAGTCAGTAATTATTTGCTGGCCTTTTGCGGCACGAGCCGCCAATTTGCAGAGAGGCATGCCACACGGCCCGAGCCCAAGCAAGAGCTGGGCAAAGCCAGGCAACAGTTGCAGCTAATTAGCCAACTGCTGCTGCAAATTCTATGCATATATATATAGAGAATATATATATATATATATATATATGTATGTGAACAGGGGGTATGCACATATCCCAATATTAATGGTGGGTTCAGGTTCAAATCGATTATGCCGCATTGTGGCATAAGCCTTGCGTGACGATAACCAAACTGAACTGAACTAAAGAACTGAAGAACTGAAGAAAACCCAGCTTAAGAATAATGTGTGGAATATCTCTTTGTAGAATACACTTATGCGATGTGCAACAGACTCTGACTCTGAGACTGAGCTTCAACTTCGGGGGTTACAATTCTTGTTCTTCTTCTTGTTCTTGTTGTTGCCGTGTTGCATGTTGTCCCCTGCGGCCCAGTAACAGCGGCAAACTGCAGCAGCAGCAGTTCACCTAATATGACGGACTCTTTTTGCGACTTTGATCCTGTTCTGTTCTTGATGCGTGTTAGCTGTATATGTATGTGTGTGTGTGTGTATGGAAATTTATGATATTGACCAAGAACAACAACAACAAGAAAGGCAAACGTCACTCAATCAATGCGCTTCCGCTCGCCAATAGCTTCCGCTCGGCAAGTTGCAAAGTTGCAAGTTGCAAGTTGCAAGTGTGAGAGTTTTGTGGGAGACGAAATTGCCAAAATTGCAAACGTAATTTGTTTAATACATACATCTATATACTATATACCCTGTACTAATCAAATGGGGCATTAAGTGCTTGACTAATGATTGACATGACATCTGCATTCTTCTTCTTAATGTTTACGGACTCGATAAGAAGAGAGCGGAACGAAAGAAAATGAAGGAAAGTTTTGGGTAAAGAAGAATTTTACTTTAGATTCGTATTGAAAAGTATAATCTTTTGTGGATTCTTATGCACAATCAATAATAAAAGTTCTAAGCGCTTTGTTTCTCAAATTGCCTAAGGTCTTCAAGCGTTATCGGTTAGCCTATCGATAATTATCGAAGTTTCAAGCTCAACGATAAGTAACATCAATTTCTTTGATTACAAAGAATTTTATAACGTTTGAGACGTTTGATTTTGTGACAAAGTATTGCAATCTTTTATGGTTAAGTTGGTATGGTTTTTATTTCATCGATAGTTATCGATCAAGTGCGAAGTTTGTTTCTAAACGAATGAAAAGTTCCATATTAAAAACAATTTTACATTGTTTGAGGCTTTTGCAATCTTTTGTGGCTAAACGTTTTCGGTTATTCGAACGATAATTATCGATAATTAGCTTAAAACTCAACTCAATCTTTGATTCAAAACTATTTAACATCATTTGAGACGACAAATGCCAAATTTTATTATATGGCTATCGAGAATTATCGATAATTTCATTTCAGCAAAGTAATTCCTAGCTGTTTCCATCCTTTTCTCCATCCATATCTACTCACCTCGTCCGCTGCGTCCGACGAAACGCAGATCATTGAACTTGGCCACACCGTTCTTCATTTGGGCGGTATAGTTGCGGAGCTCGGCGCAACAGTTCTCATCGTTGCCCGCCCGGATGGTCACATAGGTGCCATCGCCGACGTCCGCCAGGGCGACGACCTTGAACGCCAGCGGCAGAGTTTTATTCGAACGCCAATGGGTGGGCAGGGCGGAGCACAAAAAGTATGGATTACTTGTACGAACTGTAACGAAAAATACAATATAAATATAACAAAAAATATGATTAAATTCCATTAATTTATAATTGTGCAAAAATATGTTGAATAATTGATAGTTAGATGGCGGCAATCGCAAATCAATCGCAAAACCATCAATCATTTTCACAAAAAAAAAAAAAAACAAAATGAATTCTGTTCAAAACGCTTCATAATTAATTAATGCAGGTGGCAAGAGCAACATGCCTCATGCTCTGATTTTGATTGGAGGCAGCAGCAGCAGCAGCTGACATTTGACAGTTTTCAGTTTTCAGTTTTCACCTAACGTTAAACCCGATAACTGATGAAGCTTATAGTGTATTTGTGTATAAGATGGGGTCAACAAGTTGAATATTTTCAATTGTCAAAATGAATTTTTTGTTCATATTTAAAGTGTGTGTTTTTTGGGGTTCCGGATTTACCGGATTGATGATCTTGATGGGTTACCAACGGATATCTTATCTATCTATCTATCTATAAGATATGCTTAAAATGAGAGCAAAGAAAGATAATGAAGAACAAAGAGCGATTGATAAGGGGTTAAAGTTTCTAATCGAATCTCATTTATGTTTGTTTTGGGAATATTCTTTGACTAAAGTTGTACAGAGTATTGAAAATCATATCAATTAGTATATCATTCGACTTCGAAATCGATAACAAATTCACAAATACTTCGCCCTTTCTTATACCAAAAGAAAGTTCCCTGAGACAAGTTGTATTTTGTGCTTTTTTGTGTTTTTTTTTTGTGATTTTTTTTCTGTTCATTCATTAAAAATGCCCAAAAACTAGTTTGTACAAGGCTCTCGAGATGAGAATTTCATTTGAGCAGCCTCAATGGGTCATTGATATGGATATGGATATGTTAAGTTAAGTTGAGTTCAGTTCAGTTGAGTAAGGGATATGGATTTCAATTGAAAGTTCTGTTTTATGTGGAGGCAACAACAACACAACACAGCATAAAGGCGCATTGGAAGGCGCAAAAGGAGATAAGAAGAAAAAAACAAGAGAAAGACTCGTGCGTCGTAATATCAATAACCGTTGATATCAAGTTTATGGATATTGACAGCATTATCGAATGACAACAACATTGGCAACTAGTTAAAGCCCCAAAAGTGCTGCTGGATACCTCTTGATGCACAATCAGTTCATGCCTCATCCTGGATAATTGACACGCGCTTCAACACACACACACACACACACACTGATACACTGATACTATATAAATCTGAGCTTCTTCTACTTTGCTTAAAGAAAATACAGTTGAGTTATTTTGAGTTTATTGTGAGTTGGTTGAATGAAGCTTTTCAGTTTCAGGTTGTATGTATAGTTTCTTATAGAAAGTTAACCGACAATTGGTTTTAATTATATCCTAACTAAACTAAAGGGATTCAGATAACAGAGATCTGTGATCTGAGATTTGACCAAGTTTTGTAGACCAAGTTTTGGTGTTTTCGGAAATCTTTTATATGTTCTTAGACGCATTTATGTTTTAATCGATAGATTCAATATAGATTATTTTATAAGGTATGTCAACTATATAATATATATTATAACTGAACAATAGAAGACTATATATACTTTTTTATAGATTAGTTTTAAGGTTAAGTTGAGCCGAAAACAGTTGAATCAAGACAAAAAGTCCTAATATATATAAAAAGAGTAGTTTTCAATCAGTGAATACTAAACTTTAATCAAGTAAAACTTGACTGAAATGCAGAAATATCACTACTTAAATCAAGTAAAAGTCAACTTAATGAATATCTAATCTCCCAAAAAAGGATAAACCTTCTTCTTCTTGTGAAACTTTCTTCTTCTGTCCTTTTCGAAATGAAACTCACTCAATTCTACTTTAAAATCAATGAATACTCAACTTGAATCAAGTAAAACTTGACTGAAATGCTGAAAAATCTTTACTTAAATCATTTAAAAGTCAACTTAATGAGTAACTGCTCCCCCAAAAATGGATAAACCTTCTTCTTCTTCGCGTAAAACCTTCTTCTCGTGAAATGTTCTTTTCGAATGAAAAACTTACCCAATTCTCCTGGATACTCTTGTTGTCGCTCTAACACCAATCTTTCCATCCACAATAGACCCTGATGCACGGCATTGTTATTGTTGTTGTTGTTGCTACTTGTGTTATTATTATTATTGTTCTTGTTGCCACTGCCACTGTGTGCACTATTGGCAGTGCCATTACTGGCGCCACCTGTTGGCGAACTGCTGCCAACACTGGCGCTACTCGAAGGCAACACCTCGCACATAACCGAGGCTGCGGCTGCGACGGCAGCAGCTGCGACCGCTGTACTGGCGCTCTTATAATCGCCCGGCGCCGACCAGCCCGTACCCGTTGGCGATGCCGAAGATGTGACCATGCTGTGATTGCCGTTGTTGTTGGTGTTGTTGTTGCTGTTGGTGTTGTTGATGGTGTTGCTGTTGTTGATGGTGTTGCTGTTGGCGTTGGTGACGGGTGCCACGGCCTGAACCGCTCCTCCTCGTCTGCCTGATGTTGCCGTCGAGCCCGTATATAACAATATATTGTTGTTGCTGTTGTTGTTGTTGAATATGGATGTTGCTGCTGCAGTTGATGTTGCTGTTGTGGATGTGGATGTTGCTGCTGCTGCTGCGGCCGTTTCACTGTTCAATTGCAAATGCATTCGGCGCCAATTTGACGGAGTTGAATTTTTGTTTCTTCTATTTCTGTTTTTTTGTTTCTTATGTTTTTTGTGCGGGTTTAGTTCTTATCACTGTTATCAAAAAAACACTTGCAACAGCAGCACAAAATTTATTTGTTTTTGTATTTTTCTTCTTTTTCTTTTACACGCACACACGCAACCACCAAAGTGGTTCCTACAATGCCAAAAAAAAAAAACCCAAAAAAAAAACATATAATATAAATATTTTAAAGACTTCTTTTTGTTGTTGCCTAGTTTCAGGCGCTGCAACTGCAACTCTTACTGTTCTTCTTCTTCATGTTGTTGTTGTTTATCTTTTGTTAATGATAAATCAAAATTAGTCACAAATTAACACTTGTTGGTTGTTGTTGTTGTTGTTGCTGTTGTTGTTAAACTCTCGCTTTTTTTTCTTCTGAATCTTTGAGTCAGCAACAACAACAACAACAACAAATTTTCAAAAAAAAAAAGTCAATGCTTCAATTTGTGGCTTGATTATTATTTTGGTTGCGTTTCGTTCGATAAAATGTTTCGCTTTTGCAGAAACTCACAACAACAACAACAACAAGAAACAGAAGAAGAACAATAACATGGCATATACACATCAAGACATATATACCCGGTTAGAAGAGAGTATTTGTTTTGATTTTTATTAGAAATTTCATTTTGTCATTTGGTTTTTGGCGCGTAATTTTGTTGTTTTTTTGTATTATTACCCAACTTGGTTTAGGCAAATGCATTGCAATATTATAATTAACTATAACACACACACACACACATACACATATTCAAATACACATATTCAAATACACAACGGCAATAACGAGAGTAGCAATGTGCATTTAGAGGGGGATTTTTCTTATTTTTTTTTTTATTGTAATTGTAACTGTAACTGTAATTGTAATTGTAATTGTGTTTTGTTATTATTATTATTATTATTATTTGCCAACAAACAAAATATGTAAAAAAAAAACAGGTGCGTCCGCGTGTCGAACTAAATTGTTACTGACACCTAACTTGGCCACCAGCGGCGACTTAACCCATAAAAACAGCCGCCAGCCGAGCCGAGCTCAAAATTCAGTCATCGTCATCGTCATCACTACATCGACGACAACGCAACGACAACGACTCCGACTCCGACAACGACGATGCGACGACGAAGCAAAGCGAATGCAAAGCGAAGCCACTGCTCTGCTTCAGTTGCTGTTGCTATTGCCGTTTGCTATTGCTGTGATAAGCTGTCTCTGTTTGCCGGCGCTCTCTCTCGGCTCGCACACGCAATTCAGCAATTGAACTGTGCACAGCTTACTCTCTTTGATGCTGCTGCTGTTGCTGTTATTGCTGTTGCTGCTGCTACTGCATCAGTTGTGCTCTGCGTCGGCGTCGTCGGTAGCCAATCGGCTGTTGTTTGACTGTGCATAGTGCGCATACCGTTATGTTCCAGACGCCTGCTGATTGGCCAGCGTCTGTCTACGACCGTGTGCATGAGTGCGTGTGTGTGTGTGTGTGTTTGTCTTTGCTTTTGTGTTTATTGTAGGTCATGGTGGTTGAGATATACCTTTTGCCGTTGCTTTTGTTTCTCTGGGGGAGCCCATTGCTAACAGCCATTGGGTGGAGCCTGTGTGCCTTGTGTTCTGTTACGTTGTGTTGTGTTTTTCTTCTTGCTCCCAATGCAGCCAATAGGCCTAATGTCGCTCTTTACTCACTCTCTTTTCCTGTGAGTCGTGCTCTCTTTGAGTCTTTGGCCCTGCTATCTGCTATCACTTGCCATTTGCTATGTGTTATTTTGTTGTACTAAATAAACAAAACCCTTTAAAATTTTCATATTTATGTTGCATTTGAATTTGTCCCAAGTGTCAAGCGATACAAATTTGTGATAAAAACCGATTTGCTTGCGGTCGCATTGCGGTCTTAAATTGTTTATTTATATTTAATGTCTATAACTAACAACTCAAAGGCAACTAGCTGATATCACAATTCCTGTAATGATTATTATAATTATGACTTAAATACCAGCACTTTCAAATTGTAACTCACATATTGACTAATTACAAATCACACTCCTTTAGATTTCAAGGCTGAGGTATGATGGGGTATTGGGTAGGGTATTGTTACAAAAGGCCCGCTTGCAGAGTACCCGTACCCGCAGCTGCTTAAACGTGCTTACCGTTGACTCAACTTTAATGGAACAAGGTACACTTGCTCATTGCTCGCACACATACACACACACACGTACATATATTGTGCAGAGATGCATATAAATATATTTATAAAATTTACATTTAAAGGCATAACCACACAAATATGTTTATCGCACATAAATATACACATATGTGTATAGTTTAGCTTCTGGTTGGATTAATACACACACACACACACATGCATACATGCACACACACGTACACTTTTGACTGTGGGAAACTTTCCGCTTATCGGGCAAAACAAAAATAGTAATAATATTAAACATTTGATAAATACACATACGTTCCCAAACGATATGAACATATGTGCAAAAAAAATAATAATAATAACAATAATTAAATGGGCATATCACTTCCTGTGCGATATTGAAGGTCGAGCAGAGCATGTTAAATATATTTTCCCACACCATGCCAGATAAAAACTATATATCCAAATAATTCCCAGACATAAAGTAACATCTATAATCGCAAATACATATTTAAATACAGCTGCAAATTTTATAATAGCTCCTCCATCAAGCTACTTTTGTTTATGGGCAAAAAACCCAACTTCTACTTTTGAAATCATTTCAAGTGAGTATTTTCTATACCCTTAACCCATGAAATGGGCAAAAAAGGGTATAATGGTTTTTTGTAAAAGTATGTAAAGGGCAGAAGGAAGTTTATCTTGATTAGCATCAACAGCCGAGTCGATATAGCCATGTATGTATGACCGTGTCAATCTCCGGAACTACAAAAGATAATGACTCCTGATTTTGGATATGAGCTCTCCTAATCCCTAGGCATAGCAAGTTTGTTTCGAGCTTACTCGACTAGAACCTTCTTACTTGTTGTATAATGGCTTAGGCTTTCCACTATATATATACATTTTTATTGATGTGATAACAAGAATTTGGGAACAGTGGTAAAAGCATGCGAACGAAATAATATCACAACCTGTTCACATTCATCGTAATCTTTAAAAATCATATACTTTATATATATTTCACTTCTATTTAATATTAATTTAAAAGATCAGGAGTAAATAGGCGAACATTTAATATTAATTGATAATAAAAATCAAAGAGGAGTGGAAAAAGGACGAAACCATCAAATAATTTGTATGCTTTCGAAGATTTCATAGATAAACATTATGCAAAACACTAAAAAATATATAGAAAACGCTAATTTAAGTGGTAAATAATATGTTTTGACCTGATTTCTTTTCAAAAAGTTGTTCAGCGCAAGTAAGTGTGGTTCAAAACTTTTCACAAGTCGAAAGACTTTGAAAAAACCCTGTTTCAAAACTACACATGATTCCATCATAAATTTTGAAACGCAAAAAGTTGGACAAATTGGTCTAAGTTTGTCAACCAATCCTTTGACGACTATGGAATGGACACATTCGAATAAAGTTGGTACAATTGCTGAAAAACGTTTTATAGAAAAGCCTCAAACTTCATTTCACAAAATATAATAGCTTTCTCACTCTATCTCGCTCTCTCCCACTCTCTCTGTCTCTTTCTTGCTTGGCCATGACATGCTTTTCAAAGTGTTATTTCCAAATAAGGTTTTCATATGTTTACTACCCTATGATTAAACTAAGATTACTAATTCCTAACTATTAGAAATTTGATGAAACATGTTTTTTTAGTTAACTACGATTATTTTTATGTTTTTCTCGATAACTAGTTGTGATTAGGATTACAAATTATGAAATTTTTATTATGATTAATTAAGAATTGAAAAAATAAGGGATCATGATCGAGAAGTAATCCGACTACATATGTTTTTTTTCAGTTTTTAATCAATTGTAATAATTTTAGCAAATATCCTTATATAAGTTCGAATATCTTTTACTAGTTATTAGGGTATAGCAGATGAAACCATGAAATTGTAGAAAGGATATATTGGTTTTGTGCAAATTTACTATGTTGCAGACAGAATAAAGGATTTCCGACCTCAAAATGAAATGAACATTTTCAAAACTTGCATCAAAATCGAGTTAAACCATCTGGCATAAGTGAAGTTGTGACCGCACGCCAAATTATTTGTAATATAATAATAATGTTCTTATTATCTACTTATCGTAATCGTAATTGATCATGTAAATATAACTTTGTATTCCTAATTTGTGCCATTTTCTCTAAATTTTTCTCATTAGTTTAGTAAACTGTGCAGATCGCCCTCTATTGTATCAATCGAGTTGATGTAGTATGACATATTATCAATAGATGACGCTTTCAAACACTGTTCATGCGATACCGCAAATACATTTAGTGGCGCCATCTACTACACAGTCTTGCTGCCGCATATAGCCAAGACACAAACCTTTTTTTGGTTTGATTGTTGACTGAGATCTCTAAGATAAAATAGCTTAAGTTCATTTTTCTTTTTTTTAGAAATTGTTCACTTTATATTTTCTCTGCATCTTAAATAAAAAAGCAAAAGACGATTTGTTAGTAGATTTATTTATTTACTTTGTTTTTCTATTTTTTATTGTGGTATTTTGATTACAGGCATTTCTGTTAGGATAAATAGTAATAATCTAGTAATAATATATTTATTGGATAAAGTAGCATTTTGTTTTATTTCAATTGATATTGATTTACTCATTATACTATGGTAATGAACTTATTACTTAACCAATAGATTTATATACGAATTTTAATACCCTTGACTTATGGAAACGTATTCTAAGATCTAGGATCGTATTGCAAACGCTCAAAATAATTTCCTTCTTCTCTTTATACAAACAGACTGTTATATTCGAATCGGACAAAATAAGAAAGTTGTCAAATGATTGAATGTGTTGGAATTTTTTGTACATTACCTGCAAGGGTATTTGATCTTCGGCAAGCCGAGGCTAAATTTTCATTCATGTTATTTATGTATGCTTTTTTATCTGGGACGGATTAGTTTATTATTATTCAAGAAAAGCTGTAAATGACTTTTCTTCATACATATATATATTAAATAAAAAAAAAAAATAATTTTTTCATCGAATTTTCATTTTTTTTTTTTTTTGAGAATCCCAAAAGCAGGAAATATTGGAAGCCATATGTATCGATTCTGTTGTTCTATGTTCAATTAGCAAAAAAAAAAATTATAATAAAAAAAAACAACATCGCATGTGCACATATTTTTTGCATACACTGTACTGTAGTATTGAAAATGCCTTCACCCAATTATTTGTATGTACGAGTATATATTGTGTTTTTCTAGATAACTTCTAGTAATACTTTTTAAAAACCTGTGATCCTTTCACAACTCAAAACAAGTCTTTCGATTCGCTTGTCTTTTTCTGTTTCTGTGTGTGTGTGTGATTGTGTGTGTGTCTTGATTGGCAGTTAGGAATTGGAATTGGAAATTTAATTACTAGGATCTTGTTTCGATTCCTTGCCAGCAGAGTAAATTCCATAGTATCTCTTCTATTTGTGTATGAATAGAAATAGGCAGCATACATATTTAATGCACTAAAGCTTAGCTTAGCTTAGCTTAAGTTTTTTAATTGACTTTACATACATGCGTCAGTGTATTTGAAAATTAGAAGGACTTTACAATCTTTACAATTACAGTCTTTCCCATATTTGATGCCGATTCTCCGAAGAAGTTGATTGCATTTTGTGTTAATATTGCTAACTATGTGAACATTTTGTCAGGCAATTGTAATTGGCACTTTTGTTAGTATAGATAGATATTATATGTAGTAAGTGTATATATATATAGTATATATGTATATATATATATGGGGCATTTCATTAAGTGATTCAACGAAAGGTAAGGTAAGGTAATTACCCTTTGAATCAGTTAATGAAACTACCGCCAAGATCGAGCGATGTGTCAAAGCAATATTTATGTTTTGTTTTGTTTTGTGTATATTATGCTATATATATATCGAAACTAACTACTTGATAACCATTCCCCGAAACGCCTTTGTGCGCTTGTTTGTTTATGTTTTTTGTTTTTAGTCGAATAATTGAAAGAAAAAAAAATTTGTTGACTCGTTATTTAAGGAAGACTTGTGTGTGTTAAGGCCCTACCACTTGCGCGGTGGTGGCGGAGGCGCCTTTTTGCCACCCGACTGGTAGACACTTCGGTGCGTCTCCACGTATTCACTTTGTGTCTGCGCCACAATGCGTTCCTCACCCGGCGCCAAAACAGCTAGCTGAGCTGGCTGCTGTAACAAGGGAAAGTGGATGAGTTCAAATAGTTCAAAGGACGGCGATTTGGGTGCTCTTACCTGATGAAGTGCACGGTGTGCTCGGGGTGTGCCTTCTGGCGAGGAGATCTCGACATCGTCGGGTGCTGTCCAATGCTCGGTGAACTCACTGGCCGAACGGGCCAACGATGGATGGCTAATGGAGCGATGGAACGAGCGTCTGTCCTCATCATCGTAGTACTGCATGCGATAATATGAGCTGGCATCGCTCACATTATCCATGGGATCGGGTTGTGGTCGGCCAAAGTCAACCGTCACCTCGGACATCGAACGGAAGTCGTTGTGATCCGTCTGGTACGATGTTCGCGAGCTGCGTCGTGATCTCTGCAAATTGAAGGCACCTGGTACGGCACCAACACCTCCCGGACCTCCTACATGCAACGGCAGTGTGGGATCGTTGCGAATGGTACGCACACTAGAGCCACCATCACTGTCGTATTCGTACAGTGTGGGTAGAGAGCTGCGTCGGGAACGGGTGTCCCATGGCTGTGGAGCGGACTTCTTGCCCCGCTTAGGCATACGCATTTCGACGTCAGTGTCGTCGTCATCGTCGTTGGGCGGTGCCAGAATGCGTATGATGACATCCCAGGTTTGTGGCTCAAACATACGTTCATAGCGTGTATCCTGGCGAATGCGTTCGAAGTCCTCACGAACTACCGCCTCGGTTAACATGGTGCGTAGGGAGGATTGTGTGGTAATAATTTCCTTCCACTTGGCCCTGTCATCGTAACTGATGTTGTTGTGCACCGAGCTGACATCGTCACCGATTTCGGACATCTCCGGCTCCTCGAGAATGCGGATGAGAACATCCCAGTTGGGTACATCCTTGTCTTGCGGTGGTACCTCAATTGGTTTCATGTTGCCCACCAGTTCGGGACTGGTCAATTTTAGTTTGTTGTCGTGAATCTGTGCCGGTGGCTCAGCGGGTGGTGCCAGACTCAACTCACTGCGTTCCATCTTGGGTGTTAGGGTCAGACCGGAGGCACTGGAGATATCGGAGAAGTTCTCCCACTGCTGCTGTTCACGTTCGGTGGGATACTTGCGCACCTTCACATCGAACTTGGGATCAACGATTGGTGGTGGTGGTGGTGGTAGCGGTGCCTTTGCCTTACTCTTGTATTCTGTGACGCGTCGCTTGTGGCTCTCAATGTCCTCAATGGTCTTCTTCTCTGTCACAGTGCGTAAATAGATATCGTCCACCATGTGCGATGTGACTGGCAGCGCTAGGGGTGGAGGCTGGTGCACTACCGGCTCTACCGGCACATATTCATCTTCGTAATAGTGCATAGTGTCCACGGCACGACTGGTATCATGGACCACACGATCGGATATCTCGGAAGATAGATCGGTTATCTCGCTGTGCGCTGGTCCATCGGTGTAGTCCGACCATGTCTCCGGACGACCATCCACGACCTCGTGATGTGTGCGCGTGTATACTGAGAACTTGGGTTCAGCAACCAGGGCCAATGGTTGCGTCTGCAGTGGCATCTGTGGTGCCGGATGCAACTCGGGCACATATGTAAATTGCGATTGCATTGTCTCCACTTGCGGTGGCAGTGAGTCCATTGTCATCACACTCTCCCGATCCTCGTACGCCTCCATGATGGTTGACAGATTGTTACGATCCGTGCGCAATGTAGCCACACTCTCCGTATCGGAGGTCACCGGTGATGGAATCGGTGGTGGTGATTTCTTGACACGCACCTGTACATCGAACTTGGGCGAACCGGCAACTGCTTCCTGTATGGGCATATTGTGACGTGTAACGGTTGTCATCATGGCATTCGCCACCGGTATCTCCTGTGCGGGTGAATAGTGATCGCTGTAAATGCTCGAGGTCTCCTGTACAAAGGCGCGATTCTCAAAGCTGCCCGCCGAACTGAATGGCAGTGAACGTGTGTCAATCTCCTCAATCTCCGAATGCGATTCACTTGGATAATCCGACGGTATCAATGCACCCTCGCTACCCGACGAACTATACACAGCCTGGAGTGCGGCATGGGCACGAGGTATTTTGACACCCTCAAAGACACTTATATTACCAGCACTGCTACCGCTCAACTTGGTGATCTCGGAGCCGCTGCCCATGCTCATGGGCAAACGGCGTACCACTGGAATGGGTCGGCTGCGCAGGCAATAGTAGGAAACGGCCAGACCCAACAGCAGCAGGGTGAGGAACATTATCGCACAAATGATCATCAAGATCTGTATACCCTTCAGCGGTGGCTGAAGTATAGCGCCAGTTGCAATAGGATTCAAGCTGTAAGAACATGATATTGTTTACTATACATTAGGTATACTCAAAGAACAGTGAGTATAACTTACATGGGTGCTGGCAGTGCTGGTGGCAGTGAAGGCACCGGTGGGGGATACCGGCATACAATTGTGATGATCTCATCGCCATCCATCTCCAAATTGGCATGGAAACGCACAATGATGTTGTTGGTAAAGACGCGAGTTGGATTCTACATTCAAAAAGTGTCAAGAAAATACATAAATATTTACCGATAGACATAGAAAACTAATGAATGGTCTTACCTGTATTGTGCCACAACCTTTGAGCGGTAGCTCCAGGCGATAGCTGAGTGCACCTTTGCCACTAACGCGACAGGCGCTGCTGCGATCGTAGTCGGCTTGAATGATGCCATGGAATGGTTCATTGAATTTGAGATCAACCTATTAGTGTAGCCAAAAAAGCATTAGTACATATACTAGTTAGTTAGTTGAAGGAAGGCAGCGCAAACTTACTTGCATTGAGCCTGCGGCGCAGTTGAGCGCAGCTTTGGTACGATTCAAAAAGATCAAGGGGCTGATGTCGTCCAGTTTGGTAACCTGCACAACAAAACCAAGAAACAAAAAACCAAATTATTATAATACCAATTAAAACAATATCCATCTATCTGGCTTTTCAATTAAGTGCGCGTGGGAAGCTTGCAATGAGAGCGACAACAAAAACCAAGATCAACTAATAACCCGATACCACGCACACACCGTACACCGAACACCGTACGCCGTACCCCGAAGACCGTACACCGTACACCGAACATCGAACGAACAGCGCCAACAACATTCCGAATCCGGATTAGCATATTATGTAAGCTACTAGTGTGGGTTCGTCGCATCACATTGTTTATGGAGTCGAGTAGCTTCCGTTGACACTGGCTTTGAATTTGTCCTCGATAGCTCGTATACAACTCTATGATGCATTCGAAGTGTTCGAGCAATGTTTGTAGTTAACTTAATTATGGTTTTGGTATGGGGCTTTTTTACGGGAATTTTCTTATTGTTGCCTTGTTTTTCCTATTGTTTCGCTATAAATTTTCACACTATCGCTATAATCTTACTTTTTTGATTGAAACTAGGTATATAATGTAAGTATGGATGGATTTGTATTGTTAAGTTTGAGTATCAAAAAAGATGGAGTATGTCACATTTTGTTACCTAACTTCAGTTTGTTCCGTTTGACATCCGTTTCTTACTATAGTTTAAGGTCTTAATGTAGTATATTCTTTTCCCTAACCTATAATAGATTTTTAGGAGCAATCCTAACTTTTCTTTGTTCGGAACTTAATTGTGTATTGTTTAGGTATGCGCTACTTACTTTGCCATCGAGGGTCGCTTCTTCGGGCAGTCCGTTTGTTGAATAGTTGCCACTATCGCCATGTTGCACATAATTGGATTGGGCGACTGTCTGCCCGCTGCACATAAGCAGCATCAGCAGCAACAGGGGCATGCAACGCCAACTTCTGCTGGCCCACAACTGTGGCCATGGGTCTGACTTCATTGTGTATGTGTGTGTGAGTATGTGTGTGACTCGGCTCAAAGGTATCTGTGAAGAAGTAAAAAACCGCTGCAAAAAAAAAGAAACAGGCAAGCCTGAAATTAGCGCACTGTACAACAAGCAACAACAAGCAACTGCCTCAAAAGGCAACAACAACAACAAGAAAACAATGCCCACATAGATCTCTGGCCATATAACCAAAGTATCTTTAAAGGGGCCCCGCAACAGTTACTGCTAGTACTACTAGTAGCTGAAATGGCTGCATGATCGTGACGCAGCTTTGTGTGGAGAGAGAGAGAGAGAGAGAGAGAGAGACCAGCCAGGTTGCAGCTGCAGCTGCACTTACACAGCAGCAGATACTAAATTGTTATCTTTTTGGTTTTAGCTTTTTTTCTGTTTTCAGTTTTCTGTTGTTGCAAATATTTTGCAGCTGCAACAACGAACTTAACAACTGCAATCTCTAACGTCAAGTTGCCAAATTGGGGCTAACATTTTTTCGTTGCAGTTAGAACTATTATGGCCGGGCCTGGCCGGGGCTACCTACAGGCCAAATTGCCTATGGTCGCTGGGGGCTGATAGATGAATGGGCTAAATATGTTGGATATGGATCAGTTATAGCTTTCGAGCGCCAAAAAAAAAACAAAAACAAATGAACGCCCAATGGAATTTACAATTGCGGATATGGATACCGTTACTTTTCGCTAGTTGACCCTCTGTCAACGATCTTTGGCCCAAATACTTGACGCACACATACACACACACACATACAGAAACAGACAAAAAGGTTAGAAAAGTTTTCTTTCTCTTTCGCTCTTTCTCTACTTTTAACAACAATAAGAACTAGACATTTCTCATCGGGTTCTTTTCATCGCCAAGATTCGGCGGTGCTTTCTTCTTGAATTCTATCAAATGGTTACAGATACAAATGGAGATTAAACTAGAAACTGGCGAAAACAATCACAAGAATAGAAAGAAAGAAAGAAAGAAAAAGGGTTTCTAGGTACACTCCGTTCTTCATAAGTATCTTATGATCAGATTGTTGTTGATAAATTAACTGCAATCCCCAGTAAAAAAAGAAAGTGTCTGTGTGTTGAAATATCTTTAATAGCATTTGGAGATATGACTGGTTTTTTTTTGTTAAACTATATATAGATTGAAGTGAATTTAATGCAATCAATTTGTACTAACTTGGTAACTTGTGTAAAACTATCTTTGGTTGTATTGCATAAGGACAGGTTTTTTGTTGTATTTTGAAAGACAGACCAGAGACCAGAGACCAGAGACCAGACCAGACAGAAGAGAGTAGAGACCATCAGATCATATATGTAGTATGTACTCTATACACATATCGATATATGTATGATATACTCTTTGCCCATATAGTATCCATGAAAGACAAATAAAACAACACCTACGACAGTTTCGCCATATTTGTCTCAGACAAGTCGCCTTGAGCAGTCAACCAACCCAACCAACAACAAACAACCAACAACCAGCAGCTAGCAGCCAACAGCCATAAGCCAACAGCGCAGCTGCAATGCGAGAAAAAACAAAGTCAAGCAAAATCTTATTTTTTTTTTCGTATTTTGTAGAGGCAAACTTGGTTTGCTTATTTTTTTATTTTTTTTTTTCTGCTTTGTGGCTTAAATTCTACATGATTTGAGCATTTGTTGTCCAAACAAGTTTTTTTTATTTTTTCGCCAAGACACACACACACATAAAATCCCCCCACACACACATAGTGGAGAGCTCATTGCAAATGCTCGGTGTTTGGACTTCAACTGAAGTCGAGTTAAAGTCGACAAATTCCTTAATAATAATAAGGACAAATAAGGGAAATTCCAAGTAAAGTCAGCTTCTTAATTGGTTGCCGCCCCACAAAATGAGTCAGGTTGATTTGAAGTGAAAAATGATTCTACGAAACCAAATTGAAACTAATTCCAATTAAAGCTTTCTAAAAACGTTAATTTCGTGTGTGAATGTGATAATCTCTCCAGAATAATGAGTCAAGTGGGCAACTAGAAAGATACAAATCATCAAAGCCCTTAAAACTAAATGTAATTTATTGAGTTGAGAATTGATGTTGAGAGTGCTGCTTGTAGCTTGTAATCCATGAAACATTTAAGCTCAAACAAGAATGCACATTCATAGTGCTTTGTGTGTGTATGTGTGTACGCATTTATCTGTATGCATACCTGCACATTGAGGTAATGGTACTCGCACACACACAAACACACACACACACATACATACATGTACACAACATACTTGTCTGTCTCTGGTGGAAGTGTTGGCGCAACAATAAACCCAGATGACGACGATTTCGAGCAAAACTGGTATTTTGTCTCTTCTCTCTTCTCTCTACTCTTTACTTCACTTCACTTCACTTCACTTGACTCTATCTATCTCGCTCGCTCGTCTTTGTTCGTGTGTGTGTGTCCCTAAGTATAAGCTCAGCTTTTGCCTTGGCTCGACGACTTAGCTCTCTGGTACACTGGCTTTAATGATTACGTGACTTTGCTTTTGCTTTTGGTTTTCGGTTTGGGTTTGGGTTTGCGACTACAATACTTGACTTGACGAAAAGCCGACGCGACTATATGAGTATGTATGTATGTATGTAAGTATGATAGCGTCAAGTACACATACTCTATGATATACACATACTTGCACAAATCCCATACAGCATCCCTTCGGCTAGAACAAGAGGCGTTGCCCAGAACTTAAGCTAAAGAAGCAGCAGCAAAAAAAAAGCAGTTTCTTGGTCAGCGAATACATATATATTGGCAATATTTGAAGCGTGTGTTGCCCACGCATGTACAATTTCATGTCGACCATGTATATGTATGTATGTGTGTGTGTGTATCCCCAATAGAACTTTGTTTCAACACAGGTTTTTTGTTGTCTTAATCCGGTGTAAGTAGCCGGTAGAACTACATACTCTCTATATATGTATGTGCAATATAGCAATCCAATTAGATATTTTTTATACCCTATACGTATTGAAAGAGAGTATATATATATATATTCAAGATCAGCATTACTAGTCATATCCATGATTTGGTCTTACCCATTTGGTTTTCTTCTTACAGATTTTGTGAGAAAGAAACTTTTCATAAGCAAATTGAACTATGAGAAGGTAAGTTTCTTGATAAATTATCGATAACTTTTCTCATTTGTCGATACATTTTTATAGATTTTGAATATAATCTGTTATTACTATACGCAAATACGCAAATTTGTATAATAAATCTGTTGTAGTTTGTCGTAATAATCATACTAAGATCATTTTGGATCTATGTTAAGCAATAAAATGACAAAGATGTTAATTTATATTAAGAAAACTACTTGTAGCATAGTGAAATATGGATCAGTACCAGTCTGAAAAGTAATTAAAGTGTGCTAAGTGGCACCAAAACAAGAAGTTAAATCACCTCTACAAATTTTATTAGGATCGCACAAGAAAGATGAAGGGATTTCTAAGATTAAGAGTTTTTAAGTAAGGAAAAGTATTTGTCACGTTCCTCAGATTATCCCTGCTTGAAACATTTATGCCAGAAGTAGTGCTTCTTAAGTAGAATGTACATACTACATCCGTATATACTATAGGGTACTTGGCTTAAGATCATTGCGTGTGTTTCTATCTCTAAATACTACACACAAACATATACATATACACATATGTAAATATGTGTGTGTGTGTGTGTGTGTGCTGAGCAACTCCAGAAGTATTAAGATTGAGGTAAGCACTTAATAAGTGCCTCCAGTTGCAATTAACTTAGTCAAAGCCATGCATGATGTATGTCAGTAGATGTACATATGCATGTATGTAACTAATTTAAGTACAAAGCTGTGAATGATGTAAGCCAGTAGACGATGTACAGCATAACTCTTCTTACTCTTACTCTTACTCTCTTTACTCTTGCAGCACTTTCTGAATGTACTACATTTGTATATGTACATCAAGTGCAAAATCTCACAAAACTGATCAATGTATGTATGTACAGCTTAACTATGATGTACATCTACACCCTCTTCATAAATAGTCTGTTTATGTATGTATGTAAGTACATCAAATGCTAAATTGTAGTTCATAAAACACCACATATTGATGTAGGTATGTATGTACAACTTAACTATGATGTACGACTTAACTCTTTCTACTCTTTCAACACTTTCGCGAATGTAACAAAAATGTATATGTACATCAAGTGCAAAATCTTACAATACTGATGAATGTATGTATGTACAGCTTAACTCTCTTTACTCTTTACGCTTTTTAAGCACTTTAACATGCTTATATATGTATATGTAAGTACATCAAATGTAAAATTGTAGTTCATGAAACAATACATACTGATGTAGGTATATATGAATGTATGTACTATGATGTACGGCTTAACTCTCTTTACTCTTTCAACACTTTCGCGAATATAGGATATATTAAGTATGTATGTATGTATGTACATTTAATGCAAAATCTTAAAATAATTATGTACATATATATATACAAGAATGTTATATACATTTGTACATTGTTTGGTCTGTGTATGTGTATAGATCCATTAAGATATTCAAAGCGCAAAAATGTGTTAAATGTTACATAGATGCAAATGATCGTCTAAATATATATATATTTTGTTATTTAATACTCTTTAGTCTCGCCACGTCTCAATTCACAAATCGTATCTTATGACACACCAAGGCACTCGGTTTAACAATTAGTTAACCATAAAATGTATCTAATAGCACATGATAATTAATATATGTGCATACAGTACATATATAATGTTATGTATTCCATTAAAAACACAGAAAAAAAACAGAAAAAACAGAAAAACAGAAAAAAACTGAAAACAACAAAACAAACATTTCGTACAACGAGGCTAAAAGCCCCGTTGCATGCAATCATTTGAACGTAACTTGAAAAACATATATATATATATATATATATGTTTTATGGCATATTTTTTTTTTTAAATAAATATGTGTGTTAATATATTTTTGGGCTTACTGGAAAAAAAAGTGCTCACTTTTTGTTGTTGTTTAATGTTGTATGTATTTAATGAAATACATGTATATATATATATATATATATATTAGATTGTATACATCAAGCCGTAAACAACCGAGTTTTGTAACGGTTTCTCCGCGGGAAAATTTGCTTAAGTTTAGTATTGTTTTCCAAAACTATTTCAGATCGTTGTGTTTTTATTTCGATCGTTATGTTCGTTTGTATATATATACGTACATATATATATTTTTGTTTTTTTCTTATGTCGATTCTATGCAAAATCGTTTTTTGTTTTTCATCCGTACCCGAAACGCGCTCTAGTGGATTACCTGCTTGCGACTGTTGCGACCATTTGCCATTTAACAGCCAACCGACTCTAGCAAGTTTTTTTTTCTGTTGTTGTTGTTGGTTTTGGCGCTGCTCCACACAGCGTTAGCCACTTCCGCTCCCGCTCCCACTTCGACTTTGGCTCTGACGCTGCCTCTGACTCTGGCTATGTCTCTGACTCTGGCTCTAACTCTGGCTCTGTGTACTCCATCTCTGGTATAGTATGTATCTTTGTGTGCTTTGCTCTCTCTCTCTCCCTCTCTCTCTTACTGTCGATCTCTCTCTCTCTCTGTTCACTGACGCGATTTCAGACCTGTTCAACAGTGCAGCAGCTCAAACGGCTCAAACAGCTCCCAATTTCCATTTGCCCTACCTCTGCCCCTCTCCACACACATAACTCCCTCTCAATCAGCGGTGCGCAACGAATTTATTTTTTAGCCAGACAAAGCTGACCTACGCTTCCCCCCACCACACCACACCAAACACCCTCCACCCCTTCACAGCAAATACCATTGTCATAGCGACTAGCCCATGATCAAACTAGACGAACCTAGCCGAACCGAACCGAACCGAGAGCTCTCTGAAGTGAACTCAACACAACACAACACACACACACGCACGCACACACACATATATGATGGAGGGGTATCTCAACGAATATCTCTCGGCATGTTGCCAAACCTGTTGCGTTGCGTTGCGTTGCGTTCGTTTTAATTGCGTTGGCTCTGGCTTCGGCTTCGGCTCGAGCTTTGGCTCAGTTGCTCAGTTCGCTGGCTTTGCAGTTTTTTTTCTTGTTGTTGTTCTTATTGTTAGTTGAGAGAGAGTGAGCAAAAATGAGGCCCTCAAAAGAGAGTGAAGAATTGCACAGTGGTTAGCTAACCAGTTAAAGCTAAAAATGTTAAATAAAACAAGTATGAAGGCTCTAGTCGAGTAAGCTCGACTAGAACATATCCTTAACCCTTGACCATACAAACGGACAAACAATCGGGCTGACAGACATACCTGACATACGTGTACTGCCGGACCAATGCTTTATGGCTTCATATCTCCCGTGTTTCTTAATATATTCATATCGAAAATGTTAAGCAAACTTGCTATGTCTAGGGATTACAGAAGCTCATATCCAAAAGCATCTCTAGCTTTTGTAGTTCCTGAGATCGACTTGTTCATACATACAGACAGACAGACGGACATGTCTTTAACGACTCGGGTGTTGATGATGATCAAGAATATATATACTTTATAGGGTCGGAGAAGCTTACTTCTGCCTGTTACATACCTTTTCACAAAACCACTATACCCTATTTACCCATTTCATGGGTTAAGGGTATAAAAATAGAGGAAGACAAAATAAGAAAGTAATGAAAGAACATTAAACCCAAAAAAACATAAATTAATTTCACTTAGTTGAAGTTGAATACTTTCCATAGTTATAAACAAAACCATTCTTACATTTCTACTGGTTTTTAGTTGCTCCTAACATGAAAACCATCAATTCGACCCACTGTGCATCGTTAAGATTTGTTTCACATTGAAACGCAAGCAATGCGCCCAACTTCAAGTTGATATTGACGCATAGATCTGTCAAGATATTCTTGCTAACTGTGATGACTAAAATGTGTTTTCAATGACATCATAACAATATTTTCGCTTGACACTTTATGGTTCTTGACATCAAAGATAGGTTGAACAGCAGTTTTTCAATCAAAAAAGAGTTTTCTGAACTTAACTCCAGATCATTAGATCCTAATATAACTCTATATGATATTGGTTGGCTGGAAAAAGAAAGATATATTAAATTAATTATTTCTACATTCTTTAGCATTTTCAATAATTTAAGTAAATATATCGCTAAAAATGTTAAAACTTTAGGAATGTTTAGTTTAACTTGTAACAAATATTCCTGTATGTTTATTAACCTTTATAATTTACTATATCATGATTAATACATTTATTTATATAATTTTGGCTTTTCTCGAGTCTCACTCGTCAAATGGGTTAAAAGTTTAGTTGTCGTGAAAATTGCAAAGTTAAGTATTGAGTTTTTGCCAAGACATTAAACCTAAATTATGTGCGATATAAGTTTGATCGAATTTCACTTATTAAGAAAGTTATAATCTGGTCATTTTCTTACCAATACTTACAATTCTTGACACATTTTTTAGTCCTTTCCAAATGTAATGGAATAAAAAACAGCAAGCAATTAATCTCTTAATCTATATATAGTATATTTGTAATCTCATGTGTTTTTATGTTTTTTCGTTAACAATGCCAATTTTAATAATAACATTTTCTTTGGTAGAGATGATGATGTGAAATTTAAGTCAGTATTGCGAAAATAATAATGACTGGTGCATTAATCGAGGCTCGAATGGTTTACAATATATGTATATATACATAAATAAAATGATTGAAAACATATTGCCAGAGTTCAGCAAATGAGTTTTACAGAGATAACGAGATTGACTTATGTATAGGTAAAAGTGTTTATAGACTCCGTTCACTACCAATCATCATCACAGTCAACATCATTGGAAATCTCAAGGCGAAAACTCGTTTTGAAATCCTTCAGTTTGCGACGACAAAGTCGGCTCAATGGATTGTTACGCAGATCCACAACGGTCAGACAGTCACTGCTAATTGCTTCATCAGTGTCAATCTCTGTTGAGAAAAGTTGAGATTTGATAAAAATCATTCGATTATTATCGATAATTATGCGTTGTACTCACCCAAAATGGCATTGTGTTGAGCATCCAAAGTTGCTAGCTTCTGTAGTTTGAAGACAACTTGAGGTAGTACAATAAATGAATTGTGAGATATATCTAAATTGGTTAATGCACTAAGATTGGCAAATTCGTCTGGCAGCTTTGTAAGTTGATTGAATGAGAGATTGAGATCTGCAAAAAAAAAAAGGTAATATTTTATAATAAAAATCCGTATTTAGCCAGGTATATGTTATAGCGATAGTTACCTGTAAGTACGCTGAATTTGAGAGCAAACTTTGGTGTGACTTTCTTTAAGACATTGCCGCTTAAATTGCATGTCTGTAGTTCTGTATTTCGCATCAAGTGATAAACTGCATCTGGTATTTGCATGAGCTCACATTTTGATAGATCTGCAAAAGATCAAAGAAAAGAACACAAAGTTTTATAACATTTTATCATTATCAAACTAGCTTGTAGTTATTTATAGGTGGAATAGTACATATATGTATATGGTGTATAAATATAGTATGTATAGTTATAAGAAAGACACTCGCAGAAAGACAGGCACATTTCTTACCCAAATCAGATGTTTCGGTTGCGTTTTCACAACGTTCAATCACTTTGACCACCAGGTGCGCCATTTTGGTTACACTTTTAACGGTAGTTATGCAAAACTACAACTATTTATCTATTACTGTATCTAACACATGCCGTTTGGCATCCGGCAAACACAAAAATCGAGAACCTAACGCACTACAATCCGCAACAATACTGAAATGTACGTATATGTATATACCAAATGTATGTATATATGTATTGCGTTGTCAGAGAGAGAACAAGAAAGAGCGGGAGAGAGCGCGCGCACAACAGAATCAGCTGTTAGAAGTACAAATACACATGTTTACGTATAGGCCTCTCCCTCGCTCTCTCACGCTCACGCTCACGTTCACAGTTTGTCTGCTCTTTGATCGTAAAAACAAACAACAACAATTCGTGTTAGGATAAGTCATGCAACATTGTCAATTCTATAATTTGCTTTTCATTTCAATGGAAATTTTTGTTTTCTCTCTCTCTGTCTCTCTCTGTCACTCACACTCTCTGTTGTGTTTTGACAGGAAAAGTCGGAAGTGTTTGCAATGGGAATCTCCGTAATACGTAAATGCTTGAATTAAATGACAACGCACTTGATCCGATCCCCACTAGAGAAGTATTACTCACTGCTTTTTCACTGCGTATGTGATATATGTAATTGATTCTTTATGTGTGTGTGTTAATAATGATTATCGAAACATTTTTGATTTCGATTTTGAACAACAATCGCAATGCAACCTTTTCAAATGTCTTTTTAATCATTATTATTGTATACCACCATATATGGGTTACTCACCAAATATGGTATTTCACCGACGTCGACTGCAAAGTGTTTGGGTTTGATTCGTTAGACTTATCAATTGATGATATGAGTTATAGCTGTTAATATTTTGTTTAAGTAATTGAGTGTAAAGTTTTTGACCCTGTCCTTATCAAAACAAGATAGAGACACATACACTTCTAGGGTATACTATAAACAAAACTGCTTATTGTATATGTATGTATGTTTATATTCATACTCAGTGCGCAATAACTGAAATTGGGTGTAAGCCAATTTTTGTTTTCTGTTATGAATAATTATTTTTACAAGCAATTTGTGTGCAGAAGAAGCTGCATCATCTTTTGGCCACATAGACATCTTTTGGCCAACTTACCTAGCTTGTGATTCTCCTTGGCGTCTTCACAGCGGCGTACCACACGTATAACTCCACGTCCGGCATTTGGGGGGCAGGTGACAATGCCTCCAATTCTGGCTATATGTGGCGGTATGCGTTCATCTGTTTCTGTGTCCGGGCTAACTTCACCATCGGAGGAATCTGCATTCCCACGACTGTTGTTGTTGTTGTTTCTGTTGTTCTGATCATCACCATTTCCATTTCCATTTCCACCTCCACCTGATCCGGCATTATTGGCAATATTTGTGATATCGTTGCCGAATGGACGCATCTTTGTTAATCTTTGGTAATATCCTTTGGTTTTTTGTTAAAAGTTGTATTTCCTTATTTGGTTTTGGTTTGATTTTTTTATCACCGCAAAACAATTGTTTTCGGTTAACGGTTTTAGCTTCACTTAAACTTCACTTGAAAAAAAATATTTCTCTTTTTCTTTCACTGATTGTTTGGGGTTTTTTTTTTAAGTTTTCTGGTTTATTTTGTAATATGCGTTGAATTCCATTGATTTAATTAATAGGCGTCTTACAAAAATTATTTGTTAAAAAAAAAAATAAATTTTATGAAAACGCGAACTCTTCAATAACCAACTGAACGTGACTCTCTTGCGCATTGAAATATTGAAAATGCTTTTTACTTTCGGTTTTTATAGCACGGAAGAAGAAAGAAAAACTGCGCATAACAAAACAAATGAAAAGTAAAATGGCAAAGAAAAAACAACAACAACAACAACAGCAACAATAACAACAACATCAACAAATAATAAGCCAGAAATTGGCACTACAACCGTCAAGAAATATACTTAATACTCTTTTTTTACATACATGTAGTATGTATGTATGTATGCATATGATATATTTTATTATAGGAAAAGACCATAAGTTGATGTTATTTTCTTGTTTACATGTTTTGGTCACAAATATATTGATAATGTTTCGATATTGAATGGGATTGGTTCCAACTTCAGCTCTTCAAACTATCGAGAGATAGATCTAAAGATCCAATCAAAATACTTTTGAAAACTGTTCAAAAATCTTATCTACTGAGATAATTCTGAGGCGTTGGGAAACCCCAGTCTTTATCAATTCTTGCTCGAAAATGTTGAAAACTTTACGCAAATCTTTTCGAGTTCCCATTTTATATCCAACATAATTTCAAGATGTTTTCTTATATTTTTTTTGTTCTGTTGCAAAGTTAGTACTATAGCATTGGGACTTTATTCGGCGGTTAGGGTATAATTGCATTCTACAAAAATCGTCTTGTCATCGTAAGAGCAATACCCTCGGTTATAAACAGTATTTCTCTTGGTCGATTCGGTTCTAGCAAACGGAAAAGTGTAAAAGTTCAACACGTCAAGAGAGTGAGAGAGGTTTCATTGAGCATTTGATGCGTATACGCTCAAAATATACTTAAAATATATATAAATATATAATATATATATATATAGTAATCTATATATGCTTGGTTGGATATATAGTAGATCGAAAAGTTTTACGCATCTGATAAATTGCGATGTTCAGATACCGGAACCGTTGTAAACATTTTCCGCACACTTGCCATACTTTTCCATGCATATACTATATACGTATGTATGTAAAATCATTATATAGAACGCAATATATGTACATATATAGATGTCATTGAGTGATATTTATGTGTGTATGGATCACCTACATATACCAAAAACACAACAAATGTACATTTATCTTTTGCGTTTTTGATTGTGCAAATTATTAAAAACAAAAACAAGAAAGAATGAAACAAAAAATACAGCCATAAAAAGCTTTTGCGTTTTGGCCAAAAGTTTGCATTGGTTTGAGTAACAATTGTTTTGGTTCGATTTAAAACTAAGCTAGTATTTATACTATTTTAAAAGCTCAAATTTAGTCAGACTTGATCTAAATAGTGAATTAGCTATCTCTATCTATACCATTGTCTCTCGTTCTATCTCTATCTCTATCTCTGTTCTCTGAGTGCAAGGAAACCGAAGGTTACATATAAGAAAGACAACCTCGAACACCTTACTCAATTCCTTTTTACTCAAGGTGAAATGCCTACGCAGTGATGGTGAAATTCCACTAGCGGTGAGTTACAGCTAACTGTAAATATGCAGCTGGAAGGGCAAAAGGGAAAAGGAAAGTTCATTTTGCATTTTAATGTAAGTAATTGAATTTTTTATTTGTTTTGCATAAAATTTGTTTATTTCTTAGTAAACTATTTAATTAATCAGAGTCTAAAATGAATATGTATGCATATTTCAATGAAAGCTTATACATACGTATAAGTATAGGTATAAGTATATATATATATATATGTATGTATATATAGAAATTTTTGTAATTTGACAAGTTTGTTTTTGTTTTTTGTTAACACATGTATAATATGTAAATATTGTTATTTTTGTTATCTTTGTTTTGTTTGTATCGGAACAAATGGCTAAATAATAAACTAATGCCATAACACGATTTGTTTATTTAATGTTCTGTTAAAAAATGCTCATAGTAGGTCACTAACACATTTACAGTCAAATATTTAACTACATAGTACGTATATCCATTCATAGTACATCAATACATCAATATTTTGCCTCTCTCTCTCTCGTTCGCTATCTATCTCCCTTACTTTCTCTGTCTCTGTCTATTGCATGAGACTACCCTGTGCATGTTGCAACCCTGTGCACAAATAGAGCATAATAATGCTCAGCGCCTGAACACGTTCCTCGGACTTATTCTCCGTGTTGACCATCGATTTCCATGGTGAGGACGATGACGATTCCGATTCCAGCCGATGTGATGTCGCCTTTTCGGAATAGTTAAGCATGGTATAGCCCTCGGTTTCGGCATCCAATGCGACCTTCAGTTTTGTAAGCTAAAAGAAAGGGAAATCAATGACATTTGATTGGTCGCAAAAGAGGAGAGTAAGTGGAGGTACACCAACCAGTTCATTGATTTTAGCCACTCGCTCGTTGGGTGGAATTTCGGCATAGAGTTGTTTGCTATAGGTCTTGGCGAGGTTCATCAGGTCATCGTTGCGGGTATGGCTAACGATTGGCTCGGTGATCAGCAGAACCTGCTCAAAATTCAATGCTGTACACTCCGCGGGCAGTGCCTCTAAGTGCAGTGTGACCCGTTCAAAGGGATTTGATTGGGAATGTGCAGTGGAATGTGCTTGCTTACATGCATCCGAATCCGAAATGGACGTTCTACATATGGAATAAACTTGTTATTATTGATGTGTTCAATTCATTCGGGCGGGGCACAAGCTTACCTTGATGGTGTATGCTGTGGACTTGGCGGTAGACTCTTTGAGTTCATCTGTGGACTATTGTTGCCGGAGAGGGAGGATACAATGCCGGGTATATCCAGATTGCTCGCCTGCCGCTTGATGCCCTGTGCCAGCAAGCCGGTTAGACTTGATCTATGCACATCGAGATTTTCATGCAACTCGACGGCGCTGTTGTTGTCCTCTCCACCTAAGAAGTTTGATGACTTCGTCTCCATTAAATCATCGTACTCCTGGGTAATGGTAAACTCTGGCTTATTCACCATACCTAAAGGCTGAGAGTTCGATGAGTTGGCTGAGTTTGTTATTGTTGTTGGGTTGGCGTTGGTGATGGAGGGTGCTGATGGCATGGAACCAGAGCAATCGACAGGACCACAGACGGTGGCATTCTGACACTTGGCAATGCACTTTTTGTGGCAACACATTGTGCACTCCTTACACTGCATGGCATCCTTTAACCAGATCTTCTTGCCACAGAAATCACATTGGGTGGCCCGATGGAAATGGGTGCGAATAAAGTTGTGGGGTTTTGATGTCGCCAAACTATCACCCGACGTGCTTGAGGATTTCATGGACATGGTCTCGCCGGTGTATTCCTCTGGCAATCTATCGCTCGAGGACGCAACTGATTGACTTCTGGAAGGACAAAGTAAGTAATAATTATAGATTGTTATGGAAAAACTTGTATGTATATACCTGGCTGGAGACTGAGATTTGGTTCGCTCCCTTGCATTTGTTGCATTCGGATTGCCATTCCAGGAGAATCCAAACAAGACATCACCAAAACACTGATTAGGATTAAAGCCAGATTGATTGGTCAACGGATGCGACTTACTACCCAGCCAAAAGAGCAAAAAGTGTATTAAGTAAAAGTAAAGATTGAAATCACATTTGCACTTACACTGGCAATAGGGTTGCCGGATTGAGGACTATCTGTCGCAGGCATTGGTTTAGGGTCGTCTCGCAACACTCGACCAATATCTGACTGATCTGGAGGTTATAGTAGCCAAGCAATATGCTCTCACCGGAGCACTTGCCAAATACGCACACATTCAGAAATCGACTGTTGGCATCCAGTTGAAAACTGGACAGATCATCCATGTGTATCAGTGGGCTGAACGAGCAATCGATGGTCGAGTGCTGATAGAAATAATTGACTTCATCCAATGGCTTCTCGGCATCAACATCTGAACTGTATATCTTCGAGGGTGTCTCATCCAATTTGGTTTTCTCCTTCTCTCTGTCCTTCTCCTTATCCTTATCTCGGTCTTTGTCCCTTTGATTGTCGCCACTCTCGCGGCTCATCGTCTTCTTGATGGCCTTGGCAATAATGTTTGCCTTCTTGGGAGAATTGGTTGGAGTACTGCTGAGGCTGGCCTCATTGGAATTGCGACTGTGTGTGGGCTTGACAACTAAATGCTTGTTCAACGACGTGGTATCGGTGTTGTCATCGGTTTCGGATTTGGGAACGGTTGTGGGTATATCGCATAGATCATCATACTTCTCCAGATCCTCCAGTATGGCATCGTTCCGTATGATGCCCGGAATAATGCGCTCGATGCGCAGGGTGCAAACGGTCGACTGCAGATTCTTGACAACCTTGGCAATCTGTTGGATAGTCGTTACAGGTTTTCCCTCAATGGCGACCAGGGTGTCACCGGCCATTAGATTGGACTTGCATGCGGGCGTATTGGGTAGCACCGATTCGATCCTGACCACCTGACTGCTACTCTGCTTGAACACAATGCCAATCTGTTGATTCTTCGCTTTGTGTATGATGACATCCAGTGAGATCAGCACATGACGATTATCCTTCTGGTGTGCCTCAATAAAAGGCACCGGCGCCAGCGTTATTGTACAATACACACCACTTGTGCCCGGGAAGGCCATCAGACGTGAGAGCTCCGCCACACGCACAGTCAATGCCCCATTGGGCTGGATGTCGCATTCGTTGGGTTCATCGTCGCTTGCCCAGTGGAAGAAGGGTTTGTAGCGCAACTTGTAATTGGGCAGGGTATGTTTGCGTCGCACTGCCTTGCGTATTTGATTTGATATCAGATTCGTGATGTTCGACTGCATTTGACGGCCCTGGTACTTGGACTCAATGACCAGATTGAGTTCCGGATCGCCCAGAAAGCTGAGGGACCAATGGGTGTAGGGTTTGCGTGTAAACTGCAAACGTGCCATGCCCGATAGTTGGGTGACCTTCAGCATAATGGAACCCTTCTTGCCCAGCACCATGTCGGCGTCTATGGATGTGGAGAAGTTGCCAACATAGTTAATGTCCAGCAATAGATCCAGATTCTCAATACGCTGCTCGGCCTCATCCAGTTGCACATTGTGCACCGAAAGCGAACGAATGTCCGGAAATTGATCGCCCAGCTCAAGTTCACGTATCTACAAAGGAAAAACGTTTATTCAAGTACGCTTTAGCTTAAGTTTATTGAGTGCTTGCCGTGAGTTTGTCTAACAGTTTGCCGGTTGTTGTCTTTGTAACCAGCTCATCCAACTCAATGGAAAGCTTGCGATAGAACCATTTGCGTACACGATTCGAGTTCTTGAACTCATGGAAGAGGAACTGCATAACGAAATTCAAGGAAACCATTGTCGCTGAGCCCTGAACATTGTTCTGATGTATCTCATAGTTGTTGCTATCGCTTTGTGCCGTATTCAGATTTCTAGCCGTTTGCTTAATGTTCTTTAATGATAAGAAATAGTTAGGCTATACTGATTGTAGTTGGAGTGGAACTTACCAGTGGTAAAGTGTATTTGGCATTCATCTGTTTCTGTTCATCGCTCTCGCCCGGCAGATTTGAGAATTTCACAAAAAGCAAATACTGCAGCAATATCATAATTACTCCGCCAATAAGCAGGAATATTAGACAGAGCAATATTATATTCGATATGGGTATCTCCATGTTGAAACTATTTCCGGTTCGTCCGTTTGTCTGTTTGCCTGATTTATCCTTTTTTCTGTTCGGATTGTTTGCTTGTTAGCCTCCAACGAATACTATTTTCAGTCTTTTCTATTACGTCGATATATATGTATGTGTGCACATATACAATTTTCGTCTATTTCAGACATGGTCAATGTCTTTGGAAATGGACTCTGCCGGATGACTGCTTCAAGTGCTATCTAATCACTTTATCCATTTAAATCTCTCTTTGATGCTGTTTATTTGCAAAACAAACAGGTTTGTATATATATATTTATATCGAGTTTATGTCTCTCACAGAATTTAGGTTGAGGCGCGTCTATTGCCTGCCACCTACAATATCTTTAATATGCACATACATACGTATATATACTTGCATGTGTATATGTATGTATGTGCATAAAATCAATATACTTACTTATTCGTTAGTGCGCATGCCACAAAGCCAGCTGATTATTTGGTTCTTGCGTCATTTGCATTAACGATGTGGCGATATATTTTTTGTATAGAGTTGGAGCAAAACAGCTGTTAGAGATGTGTCATTGTAAAATGCTTAAAAGCGTAGTTTTGTCGATTTTACTTAAACGAGTCCTGGATTTAACTTTGCATGATTTCAACTCATTTGGTTAGCCTGTAAAAATATGCCCCTAAAACTATGCTACAATTAGTTTGTGGTGAGTTTAGCCAACACACAAACCTTCAGATTTTGTTTACCCTCTAAATATGAAAATATTTCAAATATAAAACGCAATTTATTTTATTATTTATTTTTTTTTTTGTGTGGGTATATCCGCCGTATACAAGTTGTATAGGAAGGCACGTTTAAACGTTTAGAGTGAATATATTAATCTCGACTTACTTGAATATCTCCCGCACCTCGCGATTTGCGCACCAGAAAAAACGCAATTTATTTTTAAGTTTGTAATTTTCTGGCATTTGTTTTTGTTTTTTTTTTTTTTTATTTTTTTTTAAATATTTTTTTGTTGCTTTTTTTATTATTATGTAATTCCTTTACTTTGTGTAAAATAAGAAAGTATTAATAGGTTTTATTAACAAATTTGTTGAAGGCAGGTATTTATGTTATTATATGTTTGTTTGTGTATATCTTGTATATAAATTACAAGTCATTTTGTTTATAATTATTTATTAATTATTAAATTTACTTCAGTTATCATTATCTCTAGCGTTTCTTAATGTAATATTTAATATTTAAACTGCATTATTACTTAGTGTATTCAGTTAAGATAATTATATATATACTATATATATATATATAAATATACGCATATACATGTATAAACATGTATATATGTATATATGTTATAATTAATTAATTTTATTTTCTTATTTTTTTTTTTTTGCCTATACCATATAACTTTTTTTTGGATTTTCTCGACTGTCAAGTTTTACAGTTTTTGTAAAAAAAAAATTAAGATCTATTTAGATATCGATTTCGATTTCTCATGTGACTTTCAAAACCAGACACTAAACTAAAAAAGAGTCAAATGTACGGAAAAATCGTTATCATACAAAAAGCATATAGATCAAAAAACAAATCAAAAAGATACCGTCATTAGATGATGATTCATTTAGACTTTATAAACAGCATAAATATTTATTTATATGTATGTAGAGAGTAGGTATACACTTTAACAGATATCTCTAGTCGCATTCCCAGTTATGGTTAGCATGAAATAAATTTGCAAAAATTCGGAATATAGTACAGTGCATACGAATTGGATTGGTTGACTATCGATACAAAACACTATTTTTGGATTTTTTTGTTTTTTTTTTTGGGCTTTTTGAGTTTTTTTGTTTATACTATATACAAAATGTGTGAGAGCTATGGAAGAGCAAACCAAACCCGAGGCTGTTTTTGTAAGATCTTTGAAGAATTTGTCTTTTTTCTTGTTTGGTTTTTTTTTGGAATAGTTACAAATGTCAAATTGTATAAATAGTTGGTGCAGTTGCTGGACAACTAAGTATTGGAACTAACGGAATGAGAAAATACTAAGTTTCTATTGAGATCTGGATTTGGAAAGTCTCAATTTATATTCTCAATTTATATTCCCAATTTACTCATGAGATATTGTCGCCTAATTGATGTACGTAAGTTGATCCCTACAATTGGCGTCTATTATATACATATACATATATGTACATATACATTGTATAAAAAAGAGTTCATGGCTGGCAAGTAAGCGGATATGAGCTATAATATCTAATAATTAAAAAAAAAAAACAAAAAAAAAACAATATATATATGTTTAAGTTATTTAGAACTAGGCCAATAGAGTAACTTACTTAAAATACATATGTACGTAGTCTAAGGACATAATAAAATAATATCAAATTTCATTTTTTTTGTTTTTTATACAATTCATTTAGTTATTATAACTTTGTACTAAATAGGTTGATCTTAATTTTTTTTTTTTTTGGTAGTTTTTCTTAATATTTTTGTTTTTTTTTGGCATTTTTTGGTGAACTGCAATTAATCGCAGATTGATTTAATTGGGCTAATGATGTCTTTTTGGTATTATTATAATTATTAGTTTCTGAAGCCGTTAGCGAGCAAACTGTGAACTCGGGATCTCTAAGCGGGATGCACATACACACATATGCATAGTACACACACATTGCAATAACAAATCGAATCAAATCAAATCGAAAACCGAACGATAATCGTTTGTATAAGGTGTAAGTATAAGGTGGTTGTCTCGGCTAAACGGTTGCTTTTACTTGGAATTGTTCACGTCTAAGTTAGATAGATGCCTCAATATGGAATTTTGATACTCTTGCATATGTATGTGCGTAGTATGTGTGTATGCACGCATGTATGTATATCCATATGTATGTATGTATATGTATATATATAGCGTGGTATTTAACGGATTGCTTGCATTGAGTTTTTCTTTTTTAACTATTTAAATATTGCTGGAGTGTGTGAGTGTGTGTGTATGTGTGTAGAAGTATTAGTTATTGTTGTAGTAGTAGTTGGTAGTAGTAGTAGTTAGTAGTAGTACATAGTAGTTGTGTGTGTGTGTGTGTGAGTGTGTGTATTAAGCTAAACATACAAACTATTTACATACATACGTATTATTATTATCATTATGGCATGTTACACGTATGTATGTATGTATGTACATATGTATCTTAAGGTGAGTCCTTATATATTGTTGCAGTTGCAGTTGCAGTTGTTGTTGTTCTGGTTCTTGTTGGTGTTTAATTTCATACGCATATAAAATGTTGCGTACAATATATATATATTGCTGCTCAGCGGATTTTTCTATTCTATTAATTATTTTAATATGTAGATACTTAAATTATGGATTTTTCTTACTTTCTTTTTAATTACAATATTTGTGCGCTCTTCAATATATCGTCCCAAATTATCCAACATCTAAATATTGATTTTCACAGATTTAACTATCTAATCTGTATGTGTTTTCTATATATATATGCTAAAGTTCTTGTCATTTTTTATTGATTTGCTAGTGTGTGTGTGTGAGTGTGTGTATATTTGCTTTCTCTATGTGTATTAGCTATGTTAAAGTTAATGTTCCAGGCTTATTTATAAATAATTAGCTAGTTGCCTTAGGGAAAAAAATCTATTGTAAGATTGGCTTAAAAATTTATCTACATATCATTGCTCTCCATACTATATATTTATATATATACACTATGTCACAACTTATTCTGAAATTCCAAAAACCCATGGTTGGTTCATATATTGACCACCACAACGAATATTTAACAGTAATGAACCTGAGTTTCCCCATCGGCTAGGTCGGGTAATGTAAAAAAGTACCCTAATTTCAGATCACAGGTTCAGCATCAGATGGGGAAAGTGTCTAGTGTGGAAAGGCTCTGGGATGACGTGCCACAAAATCCTGGCACACAGTCAACTTGGAAGGCGAGTCCAAATTAAAATTTATTTATGTATGTCGTTAGCCGGTGCCCAGATCTTGGTGATTTTTGAGAGTACAATGGACAATAACGTGTACCTCAATATCCTAAATTTCCGATTTTACCAGGACAACGACCCCAAGCATATGTCGGGAATTGTGCGATCCTGGCTTATCTGGAACTGCTCCCACATGCCATTTCCTCCGGCCCAGTCTCCAAGTTTAAATGTTATTGAGAATTTGTGGGCTGTGGTGGGAAATAACATCCGGAAACATAGCATATGCAACAAAGAGCTTCTTAAAAATGTGGATGAGTGGAGCAAAAGCAGTCCCGAAACTACCCAAAAAACTGGTATCTTCCATGAATAATATGTTAAGGGAAGTTGTTAAGGCTAATGGATATTGTACTAAGTATTAATCGACTTATTAAAGCTATTATTAGTCAAATACGTTACTTATTTAAAAATTAAAGCATTTTTCAATTTTTGCCTGATTTTGATGTTATAGCACTTTTTTTGGTTGAATATATTCAGAATAAGCTGTGACATACTGTATATACATGTATATATATATGTACTACTATGTGTGTGTGTGTGTGTATGTACATATGCATAAGTATGTATAAGCCTATGTGTACGTATGTATGTATGTATGTATGTATATGCATATATGTGTGCAATATCAATCATAACATATTATAGTTAATCTAAATACTCGAACAATCCTGAACAAATGACACACACACACACACTCTCTCACTTTATGAAATATATATATATATATATTGTAAGGCAACAGAACATATACATACATATATGTATGTACATATATATAGTTATATGAGTATGATTGAAACGATAACGATAATAATCATTTTTGTTAGTCATCCAGCAAGATCCATTTAAATATACTTATACTCTATATATATTTATATATGGTATCGAGTCGTAAACAAAAAAAGCTAAGCCTACGAAATGGGAGTTGATGCCGACTTGATTGGATTGCCGGTTATCAAACTGGGAAATCCCTTACTTATGGTAATATAACACACTCTCTCTCTCTACACACACACACACACATTTACATTTACATATGGTATATACATACATACATGCATACTACGCACAAAACTTAAGCATTGTTTCATTAGATTAAAGATTAAAGGGAGCGGTTCGGGGTAGTTGAAGTTTCGAAATGCGTTTTGTCTTTCTTTTTTGTTTGGTTTTGATTTGGTTTTTGGTTTCTGGTTTTTGGTTTCGCTAGTGTAATCGTTAGTCGTAGTTAAATACATTACATACAAAAAATTTGATATCTACAATAATATTTGATAATATACACAATCGTATAATAATAAATATATATATTACTTTAGTTCTGCATTTAAATGTACATAATTGAATTATTAACTTTAAATATATATATATATATACATATATTTTTGTGAATTTATGTATATGTATATATATATATATGTGTATAAACAAGACAAAAACGCTTGCAAATGGATTACAGATTCATCGAGTTATGTATGTATATATATATATATATATATTATGTACTAGATAGCTTATGGATGTATGCGTGTACCTACATATATGTACATATAGATACTACTATCTACTTAAAAGCTATTGTATGTCTACAAATGTTCCAAATATTTTTCTGTTTCTTTTGTTTAGGCATTATACGTTCCACATCATTATGACATTGAGTTAATCACTCCATTTGCATTGAAAGTAATGTTGTTTCATTTTTTAGTTCTTTTTCGATTTGTTTTTTTTAAAGTGTATGATACGAATACAGCTGCTGCTGTTGATGGTCTTCTTTTGCTTCTTCTGCTTGTTCTACTTGCGTTACTATATTCTGGTGATCATCTGGTGATGGTTCGCGATAACGATGAGCATGAATCATATAGTCGCCATATGTGGTTTGTCGATGTGAATGTCGAGCATGCGCTGTGGCTGTATTGTATATGATATCGTTATCCGAATAAACTTTTGGTATATCTACGGCTGATGTTCTTATTGGTATTTCGATTTGTATTGCTTGATTTTCTGGTGAAATTCCTAGTGATCCTGGTGTTCCTGTTGTGGTTGCTGCTGTTCTTAAATTTCGATTAACTAGTACTATATCCGATAGGGGCGATGTTGCTCTTGTTGCGGGTAATGACAGTGCCATTGGCATTGGTATTTGTATTGGTATTGGTATTGTCAACGGTGAAGCTTCGCTGTGTGTGTACATGAGTACATCATCATCATCATCATGTGTATGATCATTGTAGCCAGTACTAACTGGTCGTGCTAAAAAGTGTTGTTGCTGTTGCTGTTGCGATTGCGTTTGCGGTTGTCGATTTGGGTCTAATATGGCGGCGGCAGCGGCGGCGGCGGCGGCGGCATATGCATGTGATCTGTATTGAGCTAATTTGATATCGAATGCGTTAACTGTTCCTGATGATGGTATTGTTGGGTTAATTAGTGTGGTATATCGAGATCTTATGTTTCGTATCGTATCAAAATTGTGATCTAAGTTTGGTGCTGATAACGACCAAGTGGCCGGATGCTATACCCAGATCTGTTCCATTCGATTACGCGATCGCAATCAAAGCCTTTGCTAGCACCAATCCTCCTCATCGGAATCGGAATGTCGGGCATTAAGTCCGCTCTTCGGCTTAAAACCGTTAAGAACAGGAGATGGCAGTACACGACCCGTTCTTCCCATAGCCAACGCTTGTTCAAATGACAACGGTGCTATATATTCCAGTCTGCAAACGAGAAGAAAAAAAAACTAACATTAAACATCTGCTATAATCCCAATACGATCGTTACGTTACCTTTCTCTTTCCACCTCACGCTCACGATCGCGTTCACGTTCGTACAATTCGCGTTCCCGATCTCGGTACTCATAGCGCAGATCGTACTCGTGCAATCGATCCCGATCTCTGAATCGCTCACGATCACGCTCCCGTTCCCTACTACTATAATACACGTCTCTTGGATCCCGCAACAGGTCCCGGTGATGTGGCAGTGAGTGAACACTGTGGGGTGTTGAGTGGTGCATCTACAAAACAAATATTTCACATTATAATTAACGAAATCAGATTTTTCTTATAAGATTTATGACATATGACCGGGCAGGTCATCAGTTGGAATAACAAGCTGTGTTAAATCACGAATTTGGCATCACGTTCCTTATGAATTCTTATTTACATGTTTGAAAATAAGTTTAAACAAGATCGGAAAAAGTTTCCCACAAAATCCTATCCCAGTATTCAACGGGGGTTATCGTTCAGGCAGTCATATTAATAAAATGATATACGTACATGTGTAGGACTTGCGTTCAGCTTTGGAAAATTGATGTTGGTTGGCTTGAGCTGCAGTGTCGACGGTTTGCTTGGAGTCGGTGGAAGGCGTCGTCCAATGCCAGCACGACGAGATGCTAGCGTTGGGTAGCTATGCTGCACATGCGTGCCACCTGTTATATAGATAGAGAGAGATATGGGACACAAACAAAGTAGAAACAGACAATTAGTTGCACAACATATTTATGTTGATGAAAGAGATTAGATTTGGACTTCGCTATAAACAATTGCAATAATTTAAGTTAATGATATAAAACCGAAACAAAAATATAGAAGGAACAAATAGGATGTGTCTAATTCGAACAGGGACACAAGTCAGAAACCATATAAATATGTACATAGAATGCAAAAGAAATTGTTTGTTTGTTGATTGAGAGTGTGTATGAGAATGTTCAGTATTTGATTGATTGATGATTAACTTATGTGTTGAATGATTGAAATCAAATCTGAACATTCCCCCACATTGCACAAACCTCGTTTACGAACATTTAACAAGCTTTTCGAATGTTCATACACATAAATGACAATATTTGATGAATGCACAGAGTATAGTTATATATGATTGAGGGGAGGGTGATTGATCAATAACGAAACGTGCTAATCATGCATGACTGTGAACTATAAATACAATAATATATATATATATATATATATGGAGAGAGAGAGAGTATATGGAGTACGAGTGGTGGAGTATTTCGAAAATGGCATATAGAGACAGAAAGAATGAAACTAGGATAAACGTAACAGTGCAAAATACGAAAGATATAGATATTACAACTTTTGGTTATGGTACACCCCCCCTGAAACTGCAATCTGAATGAATGAACGAATGAACCAACGAACGAACCAACAAATGAATGAATACGACCCAAATATATATAGATGAGATTGATTTTGGTTTACTCGAAATAAGCGCAATGACAAGTGACAAATGAAAGAAAGTCCCATATGTAAACCCTGTTGTTGTGTTATGGCGATGTCGAAAAATATTAGAAAAGTGAAGCACATAGATTCTTGGTCAGTTAAATTGGGCAGAGTATGACAGATTTTAGATAGATTGGTACTTTTCAAATTTCATATAGAAGAAGTTAACAAGTTTAAGCTCAAGTCCGTGTAGTCGTACAACAAAAAAAAATCCCGAATTTTATATTTTTTTTCGATTTCTCTCGATCTTTGAAGTTGTGATGTTAAACGCTTGTTGCCAGATTTGTCCGTGTAGTTTGATGATGAGAATGGATGAATGTTTGTACATAGTATACATATGTAAGTAAGTAGTAGAGTAAGTAACGAAGTAAGTAAGTAAGTGTGTATGGGCACTAGAGATATGAATTGAATGAACACGCTGCTAATACGAGTTATACGAGTATTGAGTATTGGATATTGAGACGAGTACAAGTACATACATACATTACATACAGTACATAATTGTATTGTTCATTATATGTGACAAAACGCTAACAAAACTGAGAGCTGTGTAGTTAAGTAGTAGTAGTAGTAGTAGTAGTATGTAATAAGTATATTAGAAAACTAAGTTGGTTTTTTTTTTTGTTTTGTTTGATTATTTGAAAGCTTAATAATGGAACGAACGAACGAACGAACGAAAGTCTCATGGCATGACAATACATGTGTACATGTTAAGCATTTAAACAGCTATGTACGAGTAAGCATGTTTGATTTGATTGATTGATTGATATTGATATTGATATCTTGATTGATGTTTGTATAAGTAGAAATGTTTGAAGAAATTTGTGTAGAAGAAAGTACTAGCATATATAGTAGAAAACATGTTATATATGTTTTGATTATTTTGATTTGATTGATTGATTGATTTGTTATTAGTGTTTTTTGTTTATTTATGTTGGTTGTTTGTGGTTTCTTTGGGTTTTAAGTTTGTTTTTATGTCAGCTTTTTTGTATTTTGGTTTAGATAACATGTGCTAAAGATGTACCCATATCAATCCCATAACCAAGTCTGTCTCGTTCACGCATCTCCTGAAGTCGAGCGGGACTCGGCGATCGTGATCTTTGACATAAACTTGTTGTCCCATATGTGGGATAAGGCAGTTGAGTGCGTTTACTGCGAGATAAATGACCACCATAACGAGAAGGCGAGGGCGAACGGGCCGGACTTGTCGATGCTGACCATGAACCTATATTGTACATATAACAACAATAATAAAGAAAAACGACAATAATTAAGGATGTCGGGGCACAACAGTTTACGTATTGTAAAAAATCGGTTTTAGAATTGCATTAAAATTGTCATTTTCATAATTTGATAAGTTTTTATTTAAAACTTAAGAGTTTAGAGAGAGAGAAAAACCAAAAAGACAAAAACAAAAAAAGAATATAAAATTACACTTACAAAAACAAATTAATAATAATTGGAATTGAAATCGAAAATCGAAACGAACGAAGGTAAAGAAATAAAAGTCATAATATTTTTAATGCTAGTAGAACAGTAGACATATATAATCATATATGCATATGTATATGACTAGGATACTACCAAATAATAGTATATATATAGTTTTTAGGATAAAACTTCGGCTAAACCGAATCGAAATGTATGCACTTTATATATAATGTTCGCGTTCGCATTCGCGTTCGAATCGCAGCATTGATGACTGATATAGGATTATTTTATTTATTATTTTATTTTAATTATTCATAATCATTATCCATTGTCAAACATTAAACAGAGAGAGATAGAGAGATCAAAAAAACAACAAACTAATATTACACGTATATATATTAAATGTATTAAATATATTTAGAGTTTCGTCTGGAATCGAATTTATATATATATGTATGTATATGATACAAACAAGACTCAAGTCAAAACTTATCAGCTTATCAGACATATATATTTCAGTCATAGGATTAAGGATACTTTCATTCTGAGTGTGTGTGTGTGGGTGTGTAAGGAGCACACAAAAAAAAAAACAAACAAATTTATTTAAGCGATCAGCTCACACACAGAATAATAATATTATTAAGAGTAAGGATTAGGTAGACTCATATATATATGTATATATATATATAAGTAGAGGTGCATTAAATACATACATTATAGTACATACATTATTATTATGTTGGAATATATGTATGTATGTGTTGTGTGTGGATTGTGAGAGAATCACATACATACGAACATAATTATATATATATAATAGATATATATATGGCTATGGATAAATACCTCTTGGATACCGTGGATGACTGTTGCCATGCCTAGGATGGCGAGTCTCCTTGACCATCTCTACAACATTAGATACGGTATCGGAGAATCCGATATCATGATGTATGTATTGATGGCCACGCCGTCTAGGACTTGGCGATCGGGCCAATGGAGAGCCGTTGTGTCTGTGTGGATTGAAATGATTATCAATCAATATCAATGCTAAAGTGATCTGAATCTGAAACTTACCTCAAACTAGGCGAATGCCGATGGCCATTCATATACGAATGTCCAGGATGTAAATGGCCAGCATCGGCTCCAGTCAGCGACTCCTGTGATGGATGTCTCGATGCATCCTGCAGTTCCAGCATCTATTCAAGAGAATCAAAACCCAATGTTAAGCATTTAGTTGGAATCCATTTTTGAATGATACCATTTGAAATCAGCCATCAGAGCCATCTGACCATCTGACCATGTGACCATGTGTGTGTGTAATTATATAATTATTTTCTCTTCTTTTTTGATTTTTGAAAGCTGAACCGATTTCAAATGAATTCATTCAATAATTGTTTTGAATATATTTTTGAGAATACAATAAAAGCTACAAATGTTTCGAATACTTCGTACTGAAGCAATCGATTATTATACGTATTAATATATATACATATACATAATCCTAATCATATCAAAGACGTCAAAAGAAATACACATACAATATGTATATATACTTGATTTGTGTATTGTAGGTCTTATGTATATATAAATATATATGTATACAGATATATATATTTATGTAAATCAAAAACAAATATTACTTCACTGCAACAAAATACATATCCAAATGCGGTTTTTAATTGCACTAGGTTGAAGTATCGAAAGGTATCGAATCAAATGCAAGGATAACCTAGTTATTATAGGGCGTGTAACATTTAAACAATTCCATACACTACTTAGGAGTATACATATATGTATATATACTTGAACATTTTAAAAGTAATTTAAATATATATATATATAGGTATATATATAGGTTGTATATTTGTTATTTGTTTTGTGTTTTATTAACTAAGTTTTTTTTTTTTTTTTTGGTAACTATTTCATTGGGATTGTTTTCTAATTTGTTTTTGCTTGATATCATCTATATCTTTTTGATTTATATGCCAATTATATGTTTATTACCCAGATTTATCTACACATAATTGTAGTTAAATTTTAAGTTTTTGTCCTATATTTATGTTCAAATCAAATGACATATTGTCAAAAATAGATAAACAAAGTACAAACAGAAGAGTGAAAACATACCAAAAACCATAATTGTTATCAATGATATCAATAACTATAGCTATTGCTAATGATACACATACATTACAGCTAACTACTATATACATATATACATAACTGTTTAATCTATTGTGATATATTTTTGGTGTAAAGGCATAAGCAGCAGGCACAAAACTAGGCATTGGCAAAAAGAGAGATTTGTACATCTTACTACTAGGTTTGTGTCTTAGATATGATACAGTTACATATACAGTTACAGTTATATTATGCATGCTTACTACTGTACATGTGTATGTGTGCGTTCGTGTGTGTGTCTATGTGGTGTGGAGTGTGTGTGGTATTTACAGAAAAGTTGTATTCATTTGAATTCTGATTGCAGGTACTGGTTGGTTGGTTGGTTGGTTGGTTGGTTGGTTGGTGGGGTGGTGGGGTGGTGGGGTGGTTGGTGATGGTTGTGGATTGTGGGCTGTGGTTTGTGGATTGTGGTAGTGCAGCTGACAGTGACTGACAGTTCAATATGTCCATGGATCAGGGAATGTGCCTGATTTACTTACCACAAGTTGACTACACACACAAAAAGGACTCAAATGTGCCGAATTGTTAACAACCCAAGTAGTATAATATTAATATTAATATATATATAGTTATATATCTCTAACCACATACACATACAGCCATTGTAAAAACAATATATCATATATAATTTTTTGATGTTTACAATTTTGACTCCAAGAAAGATAGAGAGAGAGAGAGAGAGTGAAAGAGAGAGAGTAATAGACAAAGAGAGATTTTTGACAATGAGGGAACTTTTTCGAGCAATGAGTACGGAGGAACGGAACCACCAAGCTATCAAGAGTTATTCTTTATATAGTTAGTTAAGTTAAGAGTTAGGATAGGTGTTGTGTATTGTAAGTTCCAGTTGTCATTTAAATATACATATATGCTATGGTATAGAAATTTAAGAAAATTATTGACTAGTTTGTTTCTGGTCTATATAGTAGTAGTTGTAGTAGTGTATATAGTAATACAATTGAGACACAAAATGTAAACGTTAATTGTCAAAATTAAATGTCCTACGCACATGACTATATATGTGTATGTATTTACCACTAGAAATAGCTTCAACTGATAGCTGTGCTTTAACTAATCGTTAATCGGTGTAAGATACACTGAGAATTTGCGAAATTGTTTACAAAAAACATGTTTATATTATATATTATCTGCAAGTCGGCTTTATTCAATTCAATTGTAGTTGCAAACAGAGTTCGCTAAAAAGCATTAGTAATTAGTAATCGATAAGTAATTGAAGTTAATTGAAACTGGTTTGGGAAACTTTTGTAATGCTTTCGGCGAGGACCCCGGTTAACAACTATCAAAACATAAGGAACTAGCCGATGGAACGAAGGAACGAACGCCTACGTACATTTAAGTACTTAGTATATATATTATATATGTATATACGATCAACGATCAAATTACAACATTGAGTACGAGTACGAGTACTAAGCGAAGATTTGCTTTTGCTAAACGGTTTTTTTTTTTTTTTTTCAATAAAATGGGCTATGCAACATATACATATATGTACGTACAATATGTATGAATGTATGAATGTATGTATATATATATTGCTTATCGCTTATTAAAGTTATGCTGTACATACATCATACGTACATACATACATAGACATACATTTGATGTATCTATTATAAATATCTATGTATATACTTATATGTATGTACATACATACTTTTTTTTTTGGAATTACATACATACATACATCATATTATACATATGTAGATGAGCTAGCGTTTCTTTTATACATACATACATATAATATTCAAAAGGTATTATTATTATTATTAAGTATTAAGTAGTACTAGTAGTAGTGTAGTTTTACTTTCGACTTAAGTAATTGGTTTTTTTTTTTTTTTTTTGTGAACAACATTTATATCGGAAACGGATTATGGACACAAAAAGTATTCACACATATTCATATAATACACAATTATTATTATGATTATTATTTATTCTTGTTTTAGTAAATTTTTCGATAATTTCTGTTCGTTTACCGCTTGGAGTTTATCAAACTTATTCACCTTTTTGTTTCTGAAATTATTTAAAAATTAGAAGAAAAAACAATTTACTTATGTAAATGTACAAAGCACGAAATTGTTTGGTGTGTGTATTTGTTGTATTTAACAGAAAAACAATAACAAATGAATAGATATACTATATCGGTGGAGCATTGAAGAGAGAGATACATATACATCACACACAGAGAGAGATATATTCATTCATAAATATGTATGTGTATTCGTATAAGAAATGTATGTTTGAGATGTTTGTATGTAGTATATGTACTATTATTGTATGGTTGATGAGTTATCGTTATGTTATGAGAGAGTAAGTAATCTTTTACCGGTACGTTATCTTTTCGATTGGTTTTGAATTGAATTGAATGCCTTTAAAATGTATGTATGTTCTATTTTTGTATGATTGAATGTCGTTGATGTGTTATGTTATGAGAGAATAAGTAATCCTTTAACGGTACGTTATCTTTTCGATCGTTTACTTTAACAAATGGAGCTTTTTTTGTATGGTTGATTGTCATTTATCTGTAGGAATTAGTTTCCCTTAACGGTAAGTTGTCTTTTCGATCGGTTACTTTAACGATAGGTTATTAAATGCCTTGGGAAAGAACGAAACTTCAAATGGCTCAATTTAAAAACATATTATTATCGGTATTATTGATTTGTTCACATTGTAATCGTAACTGGGAGAAGCAAGTTATGATCTTTAGCCAAAGATTAGAGACTAGAGTTTTTGTCAAGCTATTGCACTAAGGAGCATAAGATCTTAGTTATGATAACTAGCTTTTGTCACAAGCCAAAGTAATGTTTGTAACTGGCATAATGTGCATAAGATGATGAATATGATGAAATATAGATGATGTCGATGATTGATTGACTGATTGACTGATGGATTGATTGATTGACTGTTTGATTGATTGATTGATTGAATTGTGATGAATGACGTTGGCAATACTTTGCACTTGACAAGTAAAGGTTAAAGTGAAGTTTTGTAAATTACCTAACAGATCGCTTTCGGATCGTACTCCGTCGTGCTAGGGTTGCCAAACTGTTGTGTTCGACATCACCGTTAGTGTGATGAGTGCTGGCTAACAAATGTGTTTGTGAGTTGGCAGCTCCTTCCCCATTCGGCTCGAAACTTACGGAGCCCTGTCGCGATCCTCCTTTGTCAAGGGCGGCCATATCGAGCAGGCAATTAAAGAATGATTGTTTCTAGTTTTTGTTTGGTTTGGTTTGGTTTGCAGTGAGTATCAAAATGTTTTTGCCGGTGGTGCCGGTGCCAGAGAGAGTATTAAGTATTCGGTTTCATTCAAAACATTTTCATATTGATTGATTGATGTCGTTGCAGTTGAATGAATATAGATTTTGTGTTTGTTTTTGTTTTTTTCATTTTAGTTTTGCAGTTGGTTGCAGTTGTATGTGATTAAAGTATGCAAATCGATTTGGTTTTAGTAGTAGTTGTTGTTGTTGGTTGGTTTTTGGTTGTTGTTGTTGTTGTTTCAAAACGTTGTTGCGATTGCAATTGTTGTTGTTGTTGTTGTTGTTATTGTAGACATTTGGTGGGTGAGAGGGGTGAGTTTTGAGAGTTATGTTTACATTGCAACGCATTTGGGATTTTTTTTTTTTTGGTTTTTTGTTTGATTGTGTTTAAGCGTTAAAATGGAATGTAAGAATTATTATAGAATAATTGAAAATGTAAGAAGTAGTTACAAAAATCAAAATAAAACATGAACGAAAAATATAGTTATATATATATTTATATATTGGGTTTTTGTTTTTTTTTGCTGTTGTATATATACTAGATATATATATAGATATGTAGATATGTTTACATATTATATATGAAAATATAGTTTTTATAGTTTATAGTTTAAGGTTTATAGTAGTATAATATAGTAGTAAGGGCAAATAGCGGTTTTCTGTTGATTTCATTTTGAATACGTATGTTGCAGTTGGTAAGTAAGTTTATAAGTATAGTAGTAGTATACCATTTAGAGATGTTTAAAGCTCTATGCAATTTGTATAAATAAATGTGTCTGTAAGATGTGTGTGGAGATTGATTGATGTATATTGATGCTTTCGCATTGTGTATTAATTGCTTAAAGAGAGTTTTTTTTTTTTTTGGTTTTTTGGTTTTTCGATTGATTTTGATATGGTCAAAAACATGCGCAAACATTTTTACAACTCACTAGGTTTTGAAGAAAAATCTAAAGAAGAATCTCTATATATGTATATGTATATATTGAAATAATTATAAGATTTATGAGTGCCAATTTTGTAGAAAAAAGGTGGACGCAACATGTGAATAGAAACTGTTTTTTTTTTTGTCACTGGCTATATAAGTAAGTTCTTAGCAAGGTGGTGTGTGTATCTAGATGAAAATGGTTGGTTTATTTATATATATGCAAATATATATATAGCAGAAAAGTAACAAAAAAAATGCCGTAAGGTTTCTAGGTTTAGGTTGCATCATCATGACACGTTCAGCTTTTGGTATTATTATTAACAGATTTTCTTTGGTTTTGGTTTTTTGGTTTTTTTGCATGCCAACGTTCTCTTGTTTAGTTAGGTTTTGAGTTTAGAGTTTAGAGATTAGATAGGTTAGATTTTCATTTTTTTGTACCTAGTATGACTTTTAATGACTTATATAATATACAATCTGTTGCATGCCTATCATCGTTTAAAAATGTTATATATCAAACTCAATTTGTGAATAAGAAAATCAAATAAAAAATGTTTTTAAATATAGGACATTTGCCATCTGTTTTCATACTATTTTCATTTGGTTTATCTCTTGTTTATATATCGGTTTTTTCAGTTTATTATCGGTTTGATATCGGTTTATCGGGGGATGCATTATTATTATTAGTGTTACCCATATCAGCGATGATTAAACTTATATACATATATATGTATAAATATATAAGTATATGCACATTTTCTAGATTATATATATATATATGTAAATGTTTCAAAAATGCATTCGAATGCGTCTCTCTATATAACGGTGCAATATGTTTGAGTTGAAACTTGAATGTGCGATATTTGGAAAAAAAGCAAAGGTAAATTTTACACAAAAAACCAGTAATATAAAATGAAAAATTCTCTATTTTTGTGTATATTGTTGAATTGAAGCACCTATGTTTGGTTGAGCCTAACCATGATTGAAGAAATGAAGCGGAATATGATAAATTTTAGCCATTCTGACATTATTTTTTGAACGAAACTGTCATTGAAAAATGTTATCGATTTCTTTTTGGGTGTACTTTGTTGCTATGTTGCTCGTGATGGCTATGGCCTAGTGCATTCTTTTGTTAGAGACTAGGAGAGTAGGACTTTAGGATTGACTTTCGAAAACGAATTACGAAATACTATAAGCTCTAGAGAGTTAGATCTTTGGTTGTTTGGTGTTGTCTAGGAAGTTATTAAGTGTGGTTTGGTTTTGGTTTGTGAGAAGCGTTATAAGAAAAAAAACATAACCATAGCATAACCATAGCATTGCAATTATTGTGTGTGAGAGAGAGAGTGTGTGTGTTATTATACTAGTTATTATTATTAGTAGTAGTAGTTGGGTGTTGTCTATGCTTGTTTTTATTGCCTATATAAAGAGTATATAGTAGTAGTAGTATGGTTATAGTATGCACACGTTCCTATATGCGAGTATTTACACATGCCTCTAGCCGAAATTTGGTAGATACTTGCAGAAATTTTTTGGTATTTTTAGTTTGATTTAATGGCAAACATGTGTGAAAGGAGGAGCTTATTTAAAAGGCAAAGTAAAGTCAAGCGAAATATTTTATGTATATAGAGATTTTATATTAATTATTTGTATATACCGGCTCCTCGACTGCCGTTGGGCTATATTTACGATCATCATCATCATCGGGTTTCTTCCGCTATCATATCAGCCCAAATCACAAATCCAATTACAAGAGTATTTCGTACGACAATTTCATTTCAAATTGATCAGTTTTGTCAGTGTTTAAAATTTTTTTTGGTTTTTTTGGTTTGGTTTTGTGCATTAACAAGAATATATAAAACAATGTATGTCATTTAATAACTTTCAGTTGCAGTTATGTTTTTTTTTTTTGTTTTTGGTTTGTGTTTGGTTATAAGTCTAATTCAAATGTGAATGTGAAGTGTGAGAACCTTTGCGTGATATTCAAAGAGAGAGAGAGAGTTACATCTGGACCCCGATCAGGTCAATGAAATATTGATAGAGTAGATGAATTCGTTATTGAAATGTTTACTTGTTAAGTGTTTACGGTTTACTGTTTACTGTGTTTACTGTGTGTGTCTATGAATAAAGACTTAGAAATTATAGCTACTTGTACCTAAAAGTTAAAAACAAACATACGAGTATAATCAATCACAAACTCGACAATTAAAATATATAGTATATATATATATCAACTTGTTAACTCTATCATTATTAATATTTTTAAGTACTTGTCTACTGGTTTTATTCAACTCATTTCATTAAATAATTGTTAGCAAATAATGGGTTTTGTTGTTCCCGAAGAATGCACCACATTTTCATATTTTTTTTGGTTTCTTTTTGGTAGAAATAGTTTTTCTTTTGCCTAATTTGGATTTCAATGCAGCTTGTCAAAAGTGCATCACTTGGGAAAAACTCTCAAATATACATATAAAAGGAAAGTACACACAACTTTTTCCATCAACAACACAGTTATAGGTTTTGGTGAGAACATTTTGTTCGAAAGATAGTTTGATTGAAAGATGTTTCTCGGCTGTTGGAATTTGGAAAAAGTTGATTGGAAAAAGTTGTTGGATTTTTTGATTACGTATAAGTAAACGAATGTGTAACGTATGCAATGTATTTGTTTCACATATATATAGTTAAATTATATATATATATTTGGTATTTTTTTATTATATGTGATCAACATATATACAAAAAGTGTTTTAAGTGTGAGGTTGCATATAAATTAATTATATACCTCCTTCCAATTCTGCATTTTTATTAGTTAATAAAAATTATCATATGGTTTTTTGTGGTGGTACATTTAGATATTAGTTTAGTTTATTTTTTTGGTTTTTTTTTTTTTTTTGGTTTGGTATTATTTTATTTCGAGAGTTCATTGTCAAACATATGAGAAGAAAAATCATAATATTTATTACTCACATATATTTTAATTAATTCATATGTTTAATTATTATATGTGCTTATTGGTGTGGAGAGCAAAATAATGGATTTTGTTTTGGTTTTTTTATGTGTTTTTGGCATTTGGATTGGATTTACAAAACATTTAGAAACCTATTCAAAATTGTACTTGAATATATACCATGAAATGTATGAAAATCAATCAATGCCCTAAAAAGTATGCTACAAAATATTTATAGAACTTTTTTGAAAACTAAATCTGCGTCTTCATTAATTTTTTATTGCTAAGCAGATCCAATCCGTACCAAAGTGAAAACGTATTATTTAAGTAAATTTGCAATATTTTTGCAATATATTTTCGCCTAAAGTATTTTAAATACAGAGAAAAAAAACACATTATAGACAATCTATTTATATATATATACAGCTGTGTGTACATATGGTTTTTTTTTGTTGTTGATTATTTACGATAGTTTTATAGACAGGACAGTGTCTTTGCTGTAAGTGGACACAGCCAAGTTTGATTGGTGTAAGTGACAGATAGTTAGATAAATAAATTAAAATAAAAATATTACATAATAATTGAAGAAAATCAAATCCCTATGCCTAACTTTGATAGCTCTTGATTAGTATTTAAACTTATGTTCCTTTCGAAATACCGATTACTGATTAAAAAAAAAAACAAACAGAACCCTGGGCACATATTTATATTGCTTCGAATCGAGTTTAAATAGAGTATATAATGTTTAGCTAAATTGGCTTCAATGTGGTTTTTATTTCGAAATAGTTGTGTGTATGAGGGGGAAAACTTACCGGCATGCCTGAATCAATCTGTCCGAATCTGGTATTTCGCCAGGATTCCAATATAAGGAATCCCGCATAGATTTTACCAACAGACAGTTTGCCTTTGTTTAGCTGATCGATGGGTGGAACCAGTAGGTTTAACATTTTCTTAGCCTGCAATGGCCATATGTTTGTGATTGTTTCCCTGAGTTCCATATCCGCCTGATCCATTTCCTCAGCTGCAATACAATACAGTGAATACAATAATGTATCGATAATAATCGATTTATCGATATATATATATATGGGATAGGTTTGTCACAATATCAACTTACGCGCTCGCATTTTAATGCTTAAATTCTCCCGAATCAAAGCGAACAACGTTGTGGTAAATTGGACTCTCAATTCATCGTCCAATGGCATATTCATACGTATTAGTTTCTTGTAGGCAAGTCGATTGGGACACTTGTTACCGAATCCCAAAGGAGGATCCATATTTTTCAGCATGTCATACATTTCCGTATAATGTATTCTACCACTATTTCATTTTTTTTTTTTATTCGATTCAAAAGAGGGGATAATATCAGTTTTCAATGACAATACCATCAATACCATCGGTTACATACCAACGACAAGTACACCAATCACAAGATTATTCTTTAAAGCCATTTAACCACTTGATTCTTGGCAAAAGTCAGACAAAAGACGTGGCTCCTTATATATCAAAAAAGAGTGTATCTTGTGAGGTATAGGGACAAAAGTGTTATATGCGAAAAAAGGAAAAACAACCCACAGGACAAACTAAAAAGTGATGGAAATAACATTAAAATGTTAAATGTTGTTGTACTGGTTGCCCATGAAACCGTTGCAGAAAGAACGCAGCTTGAAGTATTTGACTGGTCTGGTGTATAAGAGTGAGTATAAGACTTTTGATGCATTGACTGCTCTGGTGTATAAGAGTGAGTATAAGACTTTTGAGAGTACTGTGTGAAACCGTTGCAGAAAGAACGCAGCTTGAAGCATTTGACTGCTCTGGTGTATAAGAGTGAGTATAAGACTTGTGAAGCATTAACTGCTCAAATGTATAAGAGTGAGTATAAGACTTTTGAGAGTAAAGCGTGCGTAAAGAGCTTGGTTGTAAGTTATTTGAGTGGAGTGTCTATGAAACAAATACGATCAAATAATAATCATTTAATATTGTTTGGCAGATCATACGACTCTGAACAAGATTAGTATATCTGTATTTGTGAATTTGTAAACGAATTAAATAATAAACGATAATTAAGTGTTTTTAGTATAAAAAAATTTGGAAAAACTGAACCAATAGGAATTATTGATTATATATAGATATATATTAAACTGATAATTACGTCGCATTTGGATCATATTCCGCCCATATGCGGACAAATTCGTCTAAGTGATGAGCACCCAATATACTGGAGTCCCGCGTTAGATAATCGAAATTATCCATGATGACGGCCACGAACAGATTCAACATGAGAAATGAACAAAAGAAGATAAACGATACGAAATAGGCGTACGCCAACGTCGAACCACAGTACTCTCCGACACCCTTCTCGGCATCGTCGTCGCAGGCTTTGCCCTTTAAGCAGGCAAGCATTATGTTTGGCCACGCCTCGCCCGTTGCACATCTACAGATATCGGTTCATCATCATCGGGGCGAAGGAGAAAGGCGATAACGATAACGATAACGACACCGAATAAGTTAATCAGTTAACAATCATAATGACTAAATATCCTAATGGACCTAAATTAATTATGATCTACATACTAAATGCTCTTGTACTTATGAATTATAATAATAATAAGATATGAGAATGCTCGATAACTATCTAATTACCTACATAATACATATAAAATCGTGTGAGAATGTATGTATGTACATATGTTTACATATGGTTCAAGTTATATACTTATCAACTAATACTTATCATATTATGTATATACATACTACACATACATTTGTGTAAAAACACATACATACTATACATATGAACATCAATTCGAATTGAGTCGACCCAAGAAACAAACATATTTAATATTGTATTTTACTGCTGTTTTCTTGGTATAGAGTAATAATAATTACACTAGTATCAAATATAGCACATCCGAGCATCTGATAGTATTTTGTTTTTACATTGCTTTATATGTTTTCTAGTAGAAAAAGCTAGCAGATGCTCAGTTCGAATGCAAATCATACAAACTATAAATATATAGGCCTGTAAATAACATATATATACTTGTACTTAAAAAGGCTTTGGGAAATATTTCTTCGAAAACATACCAGAAAAATACTTTTTCTCAGGAAACTGAACTGTATGTACACTTAATAAATAAAATGCCAAATGTTTAGCTTAATTCGTATGGGAATACACTTAAAATGATTGCTCAACTTCTAGATCATACAACTGGAGGGAGGAATGGGATAAATAACATAGTGTATTATTTAACAATAACAAATGCTCAAATGCTCAAGCCCTAAAAATACTTAACTACATACATATTTAGTATTATTCCGTTTATGTACATCAATATGCATCTATCTCTATTGATTGATGAGTGTATATATTGTCAACTTATTGCAAAATATATCGCTTCTGATCATACATCTACTATGTATATAGAGCAAAAAATTAAAAAAAAAAAAAATGAAAAATACTGAGTTATATATAATTGCACAGGAAAAAGTTATTAATAACTTAGCTCAAAACATCAACGGCAACTTCAATGGCAACAACAAAAGTGCAAACTTTGGCGAATCAGGTGGCGTATTGATGGAAAGGCACACACACACATACACACATACACATACATGAAAAACATATAACTCTATATATCTCGATTATCTACAAACATATATGTATGTATATGTGTACACAAGGATCAAACTGCTTGAGCTAATACATGTAGAGTATAAGAGTATATTTTTGTATATTGAGGATATAATGATCAATCTAAATTGGGGCCCTACACAATAAATATTCAATCTTGATCGTAGATGCCAATTGAACAAATTGAACCTACAAAACATAATCTTTATACGATTACACATCTATGGTTATATGTGGTAGGGCATTTAGCAGAGGGCATTTACATTCCAAATAAGTATTCTCTTTTCTTCCCGAAAGTTCTGATAAATGCCCATTTGGTAACTACATAGGATACGTGTACAAAATATAAGAAAAGAAGCTGGATATATGTATGTATATAGGTTTTTTTTTTAGTTTTAGTTGCTGTAAATGTTTGGATTGAATATGAAGAACGAAACAATAAAATTGAATTTGATTTTTGAAAATATGACCTTGTTTCATTTGTTTGTTGTTGTTGTTGTATTATTGTTGTTGAAGTTGACTTTTGAGCATCGCCTTTTTGTTCGTTTTTGTGTTGTTGTTGTTGTTGACTGAACTGACTAATCCAGAATCCATATATACCTAACTATATATGTGTATAACTATCTAGAGATATCTTGACTAAGTATCTAAGCTAATAATATAATAAGAGACTTACCTAATGTATTACGGCTAATAAATCTAAACTTATTCTTTTCTATTATTCATATCCCATACCATAAACACTACTACAATGATAGTTTGTTCTGAAAGCTGTGTGTGTGTGTGGTTAATCATCACCTCAACTCCAGTTATAGTAAGGAACTCGTGTACTACACGAGAAAAGAAATCTATTAATATAATGGTATATTGATTAAGCGCTAAGGTATCTTGTATATATCATAATATGTGGGTATATGCTAGTCGTATTTGTATATTGTATATAGTATATATCTATTTAATCTATCTTAATTATTGAAAATCGAAACTTTTCTTAACGAATGAAATTTAGGTATTTTTGGTTTGGTATTAAAATCGATTATCGATCGCGTAAAAAATATGCTAAGAAGAGAAATTTACATACCTGAAAAGCAACATGACGCCTTGTATAAATGACTGGAAGTTGTTGTGTCTAGTAATGGAATTTTCCACTGTACCTAGTTTGATATTTCCGAATACCTATGCACGTACGTTTCAAATATCGTTAAATAATATATTTTGTATAGTATATGATAATGAGTAAATTGTTGTAATAAGTAGTATTAAAACACAAAAAACACTTTTGTTTTGTCACCCATAAGTATAAGTATCCTCACATCACGAAACTCTCTAAAACGAAACCCACTCATACTAGTTTTAAGTGTTGGAAAGTACATTTACCAATACATTGACTAGACTATAATAGAAGTAGAAGTTACATGATATAAATAACTATTCTAAGGATCGTAATAATGATGCATACAAATAATATAAATAGATATCCATTATATATATATATATAGCAATGTCTAGTTTTTTGGTTGTAGTAGTATCTGGGTGGAGTACACATGTATATATGTATGTATGTAAGTACCTGCATAAGATATAAAAATTATATTAAAAAAACAACAAAAAAACAGGGAGAAATACAATGAAAGTGTCCCTTTTGCTCTCTTCAATGCATATTTGAATATATATATATAGAGAGAGAGAGAGGTTGGTTTCTAAAGTAGTAGGTGTGGAATAGGTACATAGGTCGATAGGATATAGATAGTAGTATATGTTTAAAGCCGAACTCTAACGCAACGCTATCAAAATACATATATGAAGTGTGTGTGTATATAAAAGCTGACATTTTTTTTTTTTTTTTTTGGTAAATTTCAATGCATAATTATTAATTTAAGGGACGCAAAGCGAACTGCTGCAACTGTATTTGAAATTTTGTCAAGTGTATTATACATTTGTATTGATTGAATTTCAAACAAATGCTTAAAGAAAGAAAAATACTTTATAACACTAAGCAAAATGTACAATATAAGATTATATATAGTAATAGATCTAAGCGCGCATATACAATTTTAATAATCGTTACTAGAACTTTAACAGTTTTACATTCGTATAATCTATGTAAGTACATAAGTAATTGACACTAAGTAAGTGTAGAAGAATGCATACAATAAGTTGATCAACATCGATTTTCTTCTTCTTTTTGTCTAGCTGTTCTCAATTGCAATATCTGAACTCTACTTTGATTGATTTGAATTGAATTGATTGAACTATACAATTAACGCATCAAACGAATCAAAACACGATCAACACAAGTTTATGCTATGAATCTATATATATATAAAAAAATATTTTTATATGCATGTGTATGTATCTAAAGACAAATCACAAACGATATCAGAGTTGCATTTGTGACTTGTGACCGCGGACTAGATATATATATATATATAGAGTTTTTATCGCAAGTTTCGGAATATATAAATACGAGAACTAGTTACTGTTTCTATAGCATGAATTGTATAGGGTTATGTAAGCAAGTCTGTTAGTGCCATCAAAGATAGATACTTTTTTTTTTTGTTTTTGGTTTTTTGGTTATGTAACTTGATTCTTCGTTTACCGAAAGAGCAGCATGATTCCTCCAGAGAACGATTGAAAGTTATTGTGACGATTCAGTTGCGTATCCGGATCATATTTAATGTTGCCAAAAACCTTTTGCATTTTGAATTTTTGTAATTTTTGTTTGTATGAGACATTATTTAGATTGTAATATTGTTGGTATGTTATTAGACGACACAATTCATATCTAATGTTTGAATGTTCGCTACGAGTATTGTCCGAAAAGCATTTAATGGTCTGCTACTTTTCCACTTTTTTATTTTTTATTTTTTAATTGAAATGAAAAATGTACATCTTAATGAACAGAACACCATACACATTATTTTGTACTGTACATTTTTCAAAAAAAGAAATCAGTTGGAAACTTTCTTGATTTTCGTTGTGTGTTTCAACTAATGGAAACGCTAAGCTGAGACAGCTATGAAGAAACAAAAGGCAATGAAGCAGGGCGAAATACAAACATACATATATAGAAGGGGCCCTTAAATGAAAACAAAAATCTATATTTTTGTCAGGTCATGTATAATGTGTGTATCTTAGAAGAAACTAAACTATTATCTAATCATATACATCTATTATACCTAACTGCTCAAAGAGCTTAAAGTTTTACGCCCTAGTTTGCGTATTATCTTCATCTATGGATAGGTATATTTTTGTTTGCACTAGATGCTTTTTAAGATAAATGTGTAAAAAACTATCTGTTTAGGTAAATATTAATAAAAATAAATATTATAATGATTAAGACTAACTGCTAACTGCTAAATTGAAAAAGTTAATATATATGTTTGAAAATGATATTTCCTATTAGCACCCAAGAACCCTGTTGACCGTTGTTGACCCTCTTGTAAAAGTACTTTGTGTGTGTATATGTTCGTATCCAACAATGATTTGTTTTTCACTGTATATGAGACACACTCAATGGTTGGGTGGATTGGATTGGTTTGGATTTGATTGGGAATTGAGCGGATTGAACGTGTTGTAACTTACCTGCATGCCAATAATGGCGTATATAAAAAATAGCATTGCAATAAGCAAACAGACATATGGAAGTGCTTTAAATGATTGTACAAATGTCCATAGGAGAATGCGTATGGTATATCCTTGGCGGAGCAATTTTATGAGACGCGCCGCACGAAACAGACGCAGGAAGCCGACGTTGATTGAGTTCGACTGTAAAATATTATTGGTCAAAGGAGGGGCGGCGAGACGGAAAGAGAACGAGAACGAGAACGAGAACGAGAGAGAGAGAGAGAGAGAGAGAAACAGAAAAAAAATAATAGAGAATTGTATTAGAGTGATGTTGTCCCGTTTTTTGCTTACAGACCAATTCAGATCGCAATTCAAATTTGATGCCTTTCACAGCGAATCAGTTCGAATATGATCTCAGTTAGTTTCTCTTCTACATAATTTTTTTTTTGTTTTTCTTATAAAGTTCGTTAGTACTTAGTATTAGTAGTAGTAGTAGTAGCAGTTATAGTAGTATTAGTAGTATTTTTTTTAGTATTTTAGTAGTGCAGCAGTATTAGTTTTAAGTAGTTGTAGTAGTAGTAGTACATAGTAGTAGAAGTAGTAGCAGCAGTTATAAGTAAGTAAGTAAGTACTATTTGTACATAATAAAAGTACATACATATACATATTTGGTATTAAGTTAGTTTTAGAGTTTGATTGGGTATTTTTTGTATTCGAATTTGTTCTGCTCTATATAGTATATGGTATATATATTTATAAGGTATACAAAATAATTACAGTCAAATTTGCATAGTATTAAAACTCAGATATACATACATATATTTGTAGAGATGAAAATGATATAGTTAAGTATATAGAAAAATTTTTGGTATTTTTTTTTTCACAAAATGCTAAATAAAAAAAATTTTAGTGTCGTTTTTTTTTTTTTTTTGGTATCTTAATTAAATACAGCAAATGCAATATAAATAATTTTGTTATGTTTGAAATTTGAATCAAAAACTAGATTTTAGATTTTAGATAGAACTGTATAAAGCGCGTCTTCTTTTGTTTGTGTTTATGTGTATTCGTGTACGTGTGTGTGTGTGTGTGTGTGTGTGAGTGTGTGTTGACTACCACACCAATACAGCGTAACATGTGCATTTGTATTTGTTTTCTCAGATGCTGAATACTAATTACAAAAAACAGTTTGAAAATGTGTCAAATATTGTTTGGGCCTTGGGAATTTTTAAAAGTATTTTTCAAATAAAATCTAAACAACAGTTGAAGGTAAATTTTGTACTGTTACTAAGCTATCTGAGTGAGTTTTTTTTTTTTGCCATAATCATAATGAAAGCATAACGTTTACAATAGTATAATACAAGTATACATAAAAAAGAAAAAGAAACCAAGAGAGATTTTTTTGTTACAATAAGAATAATTTGTATGCATTTGTCTGTATGTACATTGCCCTAACTGTTATTATTTGCTGTTGTTTGTTGCTGTTTTTTGTACAAATATTTTCGGGCAGTCGGGAAAAATAAGATAGATAAGTTTAGTTTAAGTTAAGATTAGGGTACGCATTCGGTTTCGGTGTCGGTGTCGGTGGGTAACCGATTCGAGTTCGAACTTTGACCAAAATATTTTACTCATCAGCTGTTGCACATATATATCTATATGTTGATAATATACACTCTATGTACGAGTGTATGCGTTTGTCTGAGTCGAGTCACACACACATACATTCGTATATAGGTGCCGGGCAATCCACTGATTTTGGGACGCATACCGCCTCGACGTGGCCTCTACGTAGTAATTATCATTAAAGTTGATTAAATTATAAATATAGTATATAGTATATATTAAGTTCAAAAAATTACAATTATCGGCGATATATATATATATTTACATATAGTATATATAGTAGTGGTAGTGGTAGTAGTAGTAGTAGATTACAACTATATGCACTGTGAAGCAGCTAAGGGTAGTGCTAAGTAGTAGTAGAAAAGTAGATCAGATCAGATCAGATCAGATGATGATACCAAAGTGAGTCTTGATCTTGCAAAAGATATCAATCAGATAAGATCTGATTAGAGAAACTCGCAGTTATGCCTGACTAAGGTAAGTACTAGTTGTTGTTGTAGTAAGGGGTAAATGGGTAAATGGGGGTACGGTTTGGTATTGGTTTTGGTATTGGTTTCTGCACTAGCATATGATACACATACATACATACATATAAGCAGTAACAAAAAAGAGTTTTTGGTATTTTGTTATGTACAGAGACGAACGAAACTAATAAGCAATCATCGCGTTGTGGAACATTAGTTAAGTTAAGTTGCGGCCAAATCCATATCAACGTGGCAAATGGGAAGAACGGGTTAAACAGCACTACGGAAAAAATGATTTTCAAGAAAGAGAAAACGAAAAAAACAAACAACGAGAAATGCGAGATGAGGTAAATGGTATTTTTTTGTTTCTTTTGATTGCTGGTGGTTGTCTAGAAAAAGTATTTAATGAGCAGCTAAACACATATATATGTATTTTGTACTACATATATTTGTATTTCGGAATATCAAGGCAATTGAAGAATATTACTACGGAAGAAAACAACATCATCAATGCGAGATGTGAGTACAGAATAGGATATATAGTAAGTAGTAAACGTTTAGCTAAAATGCTAATAAATAGAAGGTTGTTGTTCTTGTTGTTTTTTGTTTGGTATTTTTTTTTTTTTTTTTTTTGTATTTTTGTTGTTTGTTGTAGTAAAGTTAATAATTGTATAGGTATTTGTCTCGTTTTTTAGTTTGTTTACTTACATCCTGTTGGGAGAATAATCAGAAACCATTGTTCAATTGAAATTTGTGGTATGTTTCGGTATTTTTTTTGGATTTAGTTTTTTGTTTTTGTAATGTAATGTATATACATAACTCATGATATACACCGCATTGTCACCGAATTTGTTGCCACAATTGTTGTTTTTAGTATTTGTATTGTATCGAGAAGTAATCGAGAATCGGTTGAAAATCGGTTATCGGAGTTATTTCGAGAGATTTCGAACAGCAGTTCAGCAGATTCAGTTGTTCATTCAGTTCGAATTCGAGAGACAGGCAGCCCAAGAGAGAGAGAGAGATGGATTCAAAAGTTTTTTGTTCAACGATAATGAAATGTTTGTGATTCGTTTTTTTTTTTTTTTTGCCATTTTGTTGTGCAGTTTAACGTTTAGTTCAATTTATATATATAGAAAATTTATATTTGTAGATTTTTTTTTATAATTTTAATGAATTATTTTCATTTTTATTTAGTTTTTTTGCAATTACGATTTACGTATCGGTTATTTTTTTTTTTTTGTTCAATCGAATTACGGATTTGTTTATGACGACGTTGGCGGCGTTCAAGATTTTCGATTTCGTATATCATTTTGATTTTGGTTTTTTTTTTCGTTTTTTTTTTTCCAGAAAAATAAAGAAATAAATAAAGTAGAGTTAAAAATTAGTAGTAAGAATTGACTTTCTTGAATTGAAATGAGATTTGAGATTAAAGAGAAGAATCAAGTGTAAATAATCTTGTATGTATGTTTTGTATCATAATGTGTTTCAAACAGTTAACAGATAAACAATCTCGGATTCGAATCACGCTTCCGAATCGAAATTCGCTCTAAGAAAGCCTTGGGAGTTTCTAAAGCCACAACAGTACAGTTAAACATTTAAGAATTAGAAACGAGAAATTAGAAAATATAAACAAAGACTTGCTGATGATCAATATCACACTATCTAGTCTGGCTATGACATACGATATACGATATGATATATATAGATATGATAATGCATGAATACTATATATATGAATATGATGGTTGTTAGCCACACCACTTCTTCGTATCAGTTTGATATTTAAATTGATTATACATCATATATTATCATTATCATTGTATTTATGTACATTTCATAGTTGGTTGAAAGATATCATATCACTGATGATGATGATAACGTTTACATACCTGAAGAGAACACCTTGTAACATTTTGAAATCTCTTCCCTTCTTTTCTTTTCTTTTCTTTTAGTTGCTTATATTTTTATATTTTAAACACACAAAACAAAGCAGTACAGCGTACACTGTTTGGTACAGTGTACCAAAATGTACCACGAACGAATGTACCATTTCATTTTCTACGCAGCATGCAGCATCTTAACAAGTTTCAAGTGGCAAGTTGCACTACTTTACATATTAACAGGGATGCAAGCCGGTTGCAAGCGTCCGGCGATTCTTATTTCTGTGTTATGAAAGCAATACAAAAATTTACAAGCAAATTTCAAAGGTTTGCATCTCTATTATCCAATCAAAGAGTGAGAGAGAGAGCGAGAGAGAGAGAGACAGATAGTTGAATAATAATTCGATATTATTAGGGGAACAAAAAGACAGTTCCACTACTCAAAAAATACCTGCAGGGGATAGCGAGAAGAAACTACAGTCGATGCTCCTAAAGTAAAGAAATAGTAAAAAATTTCCCTCTTAAGCCCTTAAGTCCTGAAGTATCATGCGCAAGAGTTTTATGTACAGTTCCAAAAAAGAGTTTACTTAAAGTTTGGTTATGTGCCTAACTGATATGAAACCTTTTGTATCTTGGTTCATATTGTTGTTCAGTTATTTTCAGTAATTTGCCTTGCTAACTACAAATGCATTACTTACATTTACATCACTGTTTCATCAGCTTACACACACAAAAAAAATATCTTTGAAAAATTGCGTTATCAGAGGAATTGAAAAACAAAACTAAAACTTTCGTTTGTGCACAGAGAGAAAGAGAGAAAGATAGTTGGAAATCATTATCAAAGTTAGTAGAAATTTGATGCTATTTGCTTTTTGGACAACAATTTTAAAGCTTTCAAACACAATTTTATAAAGCCATGCGCAAAATATTAAGAATACACATTTACGCCCAAACATGGGAACAGTTGCATTAATGGTTCGAAACTTGGATATCTCTTCTTATATTATTATATCTGTGTTTCTTACTATAACAATTCGGTTGGATAGTCAGTTTAACTGTCAACTGTCACCATATATTTGCGTTAATGCTTTTCTCAATAACATAAGGAGGAATAAAATATATATCTTGCAAAATGGTCAACCCATCAATCGTCAATCATGAATCAAATCCAGCCGCTGTACATTATTGCGCTACTACCAAAAGAGTTGACTACAGAGACTTAGACTTAAGACTTAGAGACGCAACTGTTTACAAGAGAAGTTACAGAAGTTACAACCGCAATGTCGTGTGCTATGCAAGAGAAACAAAACAAAGAGACTAACTATAGCAAAATAAAACAGATACACAAACACACGAAAGACCAACAGAATATTCGGTTTCAACCGAAAAAACCGAAAATCCGAAAATGTTTCTTCTATATAGCAAATTTAACAAACATAGTAAGCAAAAATGAATATAAATTGGATTTGTTGTTAATAAGCGTAAAGCATTATAATATTAGTAGTGCCTATGATATCTACGTACATAAATGACTTGGGTACTATATAATGTCATTACCATTTGATATACACAAAGAAGAAGAAAGAAGGCAGAGATACTACTTAAGCAAAACTAGTTGTCAGACACAGATCTATCTAACAGATTAGAAGTTGAAGAATAGTTCTGGTATTTGTATTTTGTATTTTCGGGGTATTTCGGGGTTGGTCCTTCAATGCGAATCAATGCGAATTTGCGAGAACATTCCGTAAGAAAATCATAATGCTCTCTGCTAGGCATACAAATGATAATGAAAATAATGCAACTGCAACTTTCAATACAAGTGTAGAGAGTGTAGAAAGTGTATTAATTTGTGTGGCAATAACAAAAGAACAAAAGAAAGGTGCTCGAGTCGAGTGAGTAACCGACTAGTAGATACACTCTAACCAACATCATTATAATGGAGAAAGCAGATTGAAATGTTGGCTTCAGTGCAGTGTTTTGTTTTGAAAACGAAAAAATTAATTAATTAAGCTTATTAAGTAGGTGGAAAGGTGGTTAGCAGTAAAAGCGAAATCTATAATCATTGATTTTTTACACATAGTAGTATTTTTTTTTTGATAAATGCAATTTTTGTGTAGATTGTGTTTCGTACTTACATCGTGCTGTTGGTGTTGAAATTTTTGTTGTACATGTCGATGTTGTAGATGAGAGATATATATATGTATGCATATGTATGTGATTGTGTACAATATGTATGTATACACACATATTGAGCCAATTGAGGCACATACACATGCATAATGTTGTTGTTGAATGACAACATGTTTTGTAATACAATTTAATTTGTTGATTGGTTTCGGTATTTTTTATATTTGGTGATCATTTTTTTTTTTTTTTTTGGTTTGTTTTCATTTGAAATTTTGTTCGGTGATTTTTGTTATTGAGAATACAAGAAGTTTGAGTTGTGAGTTTTGTGATGAACGAGTTGATTGCATATTCATTGCATTTAGTATTTGGCATTTGGTATTTGGTATTTTTTGGTTGGTTGTAATTACATAGAAAATGTGTATGTGATTATTGATTTTTATATTGTTTTTTTGGTTTTGGTTTTTTGTTTTGTTTATCATAATTATTGATTTCGTGTTGGGCAGTGGAATATAACGTGATGTTTTGATGTTTTTGTTTTTCCCGATGGCCAATTTGTTGTTTTGGGGAATATATATTGTTGGAATTGGAGTTGGTTCGAAATCGATGTATATGTATGATGTTTGCATATATATACGCATATATGCATTTACATTGATGCGTAAAAATATTTGAATGTGTTGTACATAATTCATACATTAACAATAACATTTGTGAGGGGTGTAAATAATGTTTTGGATTGCGTGAGGTTGTGTTTTTTTTTTTTTTTCGTATTTTTGATTATTATTATAGATAGTTTTTTGCATTCATCGTTTTTTTTGTTTGTTTCGGATTGGTTTTTCCCGATTTTGAGACCACATTTCGTATTTGGTATTCGTTTTCGTACACAAATAAATATGAAAAAGGAAATCAAAAAGAAATATGATTATTAATTTCTGTATTTTGTAAAATTCTTTTTCAAAAAAGAATTGTTTTATTTCATTTCTTTTTTGTGTGTAAAATCGTGTGCAAAAAATTGTAATAATATAAAAAAGAATATATATTGTGTGTTGTGTGTAAATATATTTATATATATATATAAATATTTATATATATATATATATAATAAAAAGTGTGTGTCATCTGTTTATATATGTACCTTAAAAACACACACTCAGAAATCGAAATCGAAATCATTAAAAATTAACATATTCGTTCTTTCAATTACCTAGGCGAAGTCTTTACAACCCCTATAAGAAAACTTTCTGTTCTATTGTACGTTAGTAGGCTTCAACCGGTCAAAGAAACAACTGAGAACCTTAGCTACAGTACCAGTACCAGGGGTACCAGGTATACCAGGGGTATTATTATGTAGTATTTTGTAACTTTGTAACTCATAAGCAAAATCTGTCTATGATAAATATTTCTCCCATTCAGAATGGGGATGACTTTTATTAAAAGAGTGAGAGAGAGACTTGCACAGCTGTGCAGTATATATGTATGTGATATCGTAGATATAGTAGATTGTAAATATATATTTCATTATTCATTTTATGATGAAGTCGCTTAGATTGAGATATCCTAGAAACATGAATACAATAAAAATATTGATACTTGTTTTTTTTTTGTAATTCGTACAATAAGGTAACCCTCGATAGGAACTCGATACTAGTTATATCGTAGATTGTAAAATTGTGTAGAAATATAATAGAATACACATACTGCTGGAATATGCGTGTAAATACATATGCACGTATGTACACATAACTATGTACGTGTGTGTATGTAAATATACATAAGGTGTACGTGTATATGTATATGTTTGCATATCTGTGATAGGTATTAACATGAGAGTGTTTCTTGATATTGTTGTACGGTTACGAGAATAGTAGTATATTTGGCAAAACAAAACAAAAAGCTAGATACTTGTTGTTGGTTTTTTTCTCTTTTTTTTCGATTTTTTTTTTTATTAGTAACATATATATATTTGGTTTTTTTTTTTGTTTTTTTGTCTTGCATAACGGCCTACATAAATCGAACACAACAGTAATATGTATATGCTCTGAGTTTGAGGTTTGAGGTTATGGCAAGGCAAGCAACAGATAATTACCCCGAATTCCATCCAGAGGGCATCGACAATGCTGCCCAACACCGTTATCAAATCGAATATGTTCCACGGATCCTTGAAAAAGTTCTACAAGATAAATGGTAACATTTTATTATTAATTCAAATCACCAAATCACTCCATCAATCACATCGAATACCAAATACATTTCTCTATCTAGTTTATATATTTTTCTAAACTGAACGCTGAAATTTACAATGTTACATTCGACAATGGTATGTCTAGGGGCCTCTTGTGGTTCCTGTGGTACCTACCGTACATCCGAATGCAATTACTTTAAGTATTGTCTCCATTAAGAAGAACAACGTGAATACCAGGTTCATGTAGCTCAGTATATCACTGTGAGTGGGCGGTGCATCATGAAACTACAATTATGAGAACACGAAGACACGAAGAAGGGAACGAACGGATTTTTGTTGAATGAATGAAGTTTCATGACGTTTAACTCTAACATCAAACTTTAAGGATATTAAAAACTAAATGTGTTATTATATTAGGCCCAACCTTGAAATGTAAACAAATCTAAACATACAAATTAAAGAAAACTATTTCAATTCGCATAGCTAAATCCAAAAACATATTCAAAATTAGGTCAAGGACCATATTAACTATAATACGAAAATTGTCTTTTGGATTTAGTTTGCAAATTGATGGAATTGTTAGCATTTTTCTAGAGTAAAAGTGTGCATAAATAAGGAAAAACAAAAAAAATCGTTTTCTTTGTAAGAATCTTGCCAAATGTGTCATGCAGGTTACGGTCATAAGCTTATACAAGAACAGCATCGTTACATATGCATGGTACGGCACAGTCATAACTTATCAAACCCTTAAACAACTAAAATAATCTATACCCTAACTATTTAACAACTAAAGCGACTTTTGAAAGCAATGTAATTTATCACAATTTGGCATTTAGATATAGATACATGAACATAGGCTACATTTCTTAACTTTATATGTAAAATATAAAGTGCATGCAATTTGTAAAACTTTTGCTTAAGAATTATTGTAGAGTAATGAAATTTCTTACCTTTTGATATCATTTGTTGGGATTGACACTATATATAGATACAATTTATACAAAATATATATATAGAGAGAGATGTGACATTGTAAATTTCAGCACACACTTAAAAAATGGGACTGCGTTAAGCGAAAAAGCTCGCAATAATATTTATATTTATATAGAAGTAGTAGGACGAACAAGGATTAATTAGAAGAGTCTTTACTTCGGCTCGCTGGTTACAGTTACAGGTACAGTTACAGTTACAGTTACATAATTGAGACTTACCTTGACACCGAATCCAATTATCTTAAGCACTGTTTCAACACTGAACATGCCTGTGAATCCCATGTTGATATATTTGAGTGATTTTTCATACATCTCACTTTGATTATGATACTGTTAAGATGTTTGTTTGCAATTAGTTAAGTTCTCTTTTTTAAAAATAAAAAATAAAACAAACTACACCGAAATCAGCCCTTAAACTCAAATAATAAGAACGCATTTCAAAAACGTCAAAAATCGTAACCAAATCGAAATAAAACCTCAAAATAAAAGAACCCCAAAACCAATTCTGCGTTATTGAGGATTCGTATACATATCTACAATGGTGTTGAAGTGAACATTTCCCGATATGTGAAATGAAGAAAATGAAAAAATACAAAACAATATAGAAAATCAATTGCATGCCACAGTTAGTTAAATCTTATAATGGCTTATATACAAATTTCCCGACACACAACATTGATTTTGTACATATCTGATGCTGATTATCATATTTAATTTATTGCATATCGAAATCAAGTTTAGAACATATATTTTATTTTAAATGTGTATAAGCCAAAGAAAGTTGTGAAAATAATAACACAACATCATTTTAAAGAACAGTTCCGGTTCCTTAAAACTGATTAGTTAGAAAATTAAAAATACATATATGTATGTGAAGTTAATTTTAAACGGTTACTTAAGTTACCAAATACGAAAGCTGATTCTCTTCCTTATCTTCGGTCGTATTTAGTAACTTTAATTTGATTTGATCATCATTTTACCCCCAAATTAAAATGCGTTTTTTTTTTTTTGGTATTTTTGTTCAAATGGATTCCAAAAACTCACCTTCATCATCAATAAAAGCGTATTGAACACAATTAGCATCATTATAAAGTATTCGAATGGTGTCGAGACAACAATGCGCCACACTTTGTACTTGAAAGTATTACGATTCTTGGGCATATATCGTTCGAGTGGTCGAGCTCCGATTGTAAAATCAATACAGGATTTCTGTGAGAATAAAATGGTATTGTATGCAATTTATAAGCATGTCAATCTAAAAAAGGGGGGTGTATGCTACACTTTGGTTTAGATATAAAAAAAAACATCCATATAGTACAAGTACTACACTAAGGTTACGATTTGTGTACAACTTTTTGTTTGTTAGAGTTGACCAAAAGTTGAAGGTTTTTTTGTATATAGTATATGATTGGTATTAGTAAAACAATAATAGAACAGGATTATTATATATAGACATGTATAAAGAAAGAAATAAAGTATACTCTAGTCGAGTAATAGTCGAATATTCGATACCCTATACGCTTAAATTTGAGATGTTTTTTTTTACATACATACAAATGTAATCAAAAAATATTTACTTTCATTTTAAGGGTACAGGGTATATGTTACATTAAAGCAAAAAACATTTTTAAAGATCGCGATTTGTTACTCGAAAAAAGAATAGCACTAAAATGATTATGTTTAAGAATTTTGTTCGCTAGTTGAACATTTGAAAATTTCAGTAATTTCTTTCTAATTGAAAACGGAAACAGAAAATCATGCCAACTAAATTTGGAATTTTAAACACTAATTTAAAATATATGCGATTGCATTTTGGTGCAACTGTATTGATCGATACCGGGTGTTTTTGGTGGTGCAGTTGGTGCCACATTATATATTTTTGAAATAATAATTTGAAATTTGAAATTTGAAATATCCATGTGCCAATCGGGTTGGAATTAAACTGAATATGGTATGGTATTGAATTCAGTTCAATTCTGCGTAAATTAGTTTTGAGAAAAGACATTGCTGGTTTTTATGGATTTTATATTGAATACTTACAGTAGTTATTGTATCAGCAACGAAATATACATATATAAAGTTGGGCAACATGGCAAAATGGTGACAATTTGACGATATGAATCGTTAAATATTCAATGCTGAATATTTAAGGACTATCGTGAATGTTATACAAAAATCTCTACTTTCCGGTAAATGTTCAGTCTCTAGTATATATCGAAAAGGGATTGCTATGAAACGATTAAACGATCAAACGATCAAAACATTATCGTTTGTTTGTGGTCCTATATAGTATGGCATGGTAGCTATGCTATGCTATGGCGCAACTAGAAGATGTATTTACATCTGGAAATCTACGATATTTCTCTATATGATTGAATGTTCCGGGTTACTACTAGAAGCAATCCACAGGAAAATCACAAAAACTATATACACAAACATAACATAAAGGTTTTAATACTCAAAAGACAAGTATATACGTATATGTATGTATGGTAGTATATAGAAAAGTCTGGTCTGGGTTGTTAAGAGTAGCTTCTAATCTAGAAGTTGAGTTGTTGTGATTACGTGGGAATGTACAGGTAATGGGTTACCTGAGCTAATGGCATCTGCGCAAATGTTTATTGTTTGTTTTCACTAGCTTACTTAATTGTAATTGTAATTGTAGTAGTTGGAGGAGTACATGTATGGGTATCGTTTGGTTTTGTGTGTACATTTACGTGCAGATAGAAAATGTTTTTTTTTTTTTTTTTTGGTTTTTGTTTACTTTATACGACTAGTAGTAGTATCGATTTTACGAGTAATTAGGTAAGTAAGTACATTACACACGAAATACACACACACACACACATACACATAAAAGCATTTTGGTATTTTTTGGTATTTTTTTGTTTTGATTTTTAAACTGGGCTCACCTGATTTTTGTCAATTTCACCATCTTGCAATTCAGCTTCGCCTTGCTCTTGAAATGTTATGATTATCAAGGCCACGAATATGTTGACGAAGAAGAATGGAAATACAATAAAATATACTATATAAAAGATGGACATTTCGATCCGGAAATTTTGGATTGGACCCCTATCTTCATAAGTGGCAGCCATTGAGTGTTGCAAGACCCTATTTGATGATTATATCATTAGCAACAAAAATATAAATATGAAAATATACGCAAAAAAACAGAAAAATAAAAAGTACATTTTCATTATTCACTGTGCAATATATAAATATTTTTTTTTTTTTTTTGGTATTTTGTACACAAGTGAAATAATTGAAAAAGAGCGCTACAAGCATATATATCTTACTGTGGCCATCCCTCGCCGGTTTGTACTGCAAAAAGCGTCAACATTGCGGCAGCTACATTATCATAGTGAAAGCTTCGAGGCTTCCACACACGCATCTCCTGTTTGGGCAGCAGTTCGTCTTCCTCGTATTTGAAATACGAACCCCTTTTTTGATGGGTTCATCAATGGGTCAATGGTTTAAGGTAGTGTCGATGTTTTTTCATGTTTTTGTTTGTTTTAGTTTTTAGTTATTGTTTTTTTGGTTTGCGATTATACGTTGTGAAATTATTAGTAATTGCATTTCATATATATTAGAAATTCAATAAAAACAAAAAAAGAAAAACAAAAGAAAAAGCAGGTACAACAAAAGGCACTACAGAATAGGAAATCAAAATAGTTTTAAACGAAAACTTAATAATAAATAAAATTATATATATATTTATATAAGTGTAACAATATTTTGCATATTTTTATGTTTTTTTAGTGAAGAAATATGGAAAAAATACTAAAATGTTTATGTAAGAAATCTAATAAACATCTATGTTGTATATATATTTGTTTGTCAGGTCCAAGTACAAGTATAATAAGTATATTTAAACAAACAGTGTTATATGTATGTATATGTATATGTATATGAATTAGTTATGGTATGTACTATGAGATTGAGAAATGTGCGATTGTATGTCTGCATTTGTATATTTGTACGAGTATTTAAATTTGTCTAGCTGTTTGTTTGTTTGAACCCAGAACAACACAAATCAACACTGTACACAGAATCAGAAGGCGTAAAAATAAAAGAAATGTACGAAAACCAGAAAACCAACAAATTACAACAAGTAATCTCTCTGCAGAGTACTTAATATATGTATGAATATATAAACACTAACTATTACATTGACAAGAAAAGGTAAAAAGGTAAAGAAAAATACCAACAGCCTAAATATGTATTATAGTAAGTAGTATGTAACATTCTTTCAGTGCATTATGTGTGTGATTTTGAGCTGAGTACCATTCTGTCGCAAAAAAAAAGGATACAAACGAGGGTTGCATTTTGTTCGGCTGGTTGTTCGTTCGGCGATGTGTAACAAGGCAGCTGCGCTTATGTATGGTAGAACTTATTAAGCAGTGTATCGACCGGTTTACTGCATTGCGTAACTGATTACTGATTACTGATTACTTGGTATGCGATATGCGATGCGTGTATTAAATGAAATTTAAGCATAGCCGTACAAAGTCGTATGTATGTAGACAAAAAAAAAAAGAGCGATTTTCTTTTAAAGCACAATGTACGTGTACATATGTATATAAGGTTTTTTCCTTTTCTTTTCTGTAAAATTTTTTTTAATTTTGTTTGGATTTTTGTCAATTGGGTTTGTTGGGTGGCCACACCGTTATTGCATACGAAGGCCAAACAGTTTAAACAAAAAGATACTCAAAGGTTTTTTTTCGTTTTCTATTATGAGTATCTTACATTGTTTACACTTCTCGGGTCGGTGAGTGTAAAATGCGCGTCAATGTTCTTTCTTTTTTTTTTTTTTTTGGTGTGACATCGTTATTGAAGCAATCGTTACACTCACGTCAAAGTGCATCTTTAACCTCTTCGAGTTGGTTTTCTTAATTCATTTTTTTTGTTGTTGTTTTGCCAATTCATAGATATTTTATGTTTTTTGATTTTTGGTATTTTTTCGAATATTACTACAATGCATAAGGAAATGCTAATAATATTACTACTAAGTAGATGTATGTAAAAGTAAAAAATAGAGCTCATCATCTTAATAAACTATACTACAAAGTGGCTGGCGATAATCAAATTTTATCAGAACACACAGAGAGAAAGAGACAGAGAGAGAGAGACAGAGTTATAGACAGCTTAAGAGAAAGAGAGAGAGAGCGATAGAGAGAGAGAGAGTATAAACAACATCTATGTAGAACTGATATTGGGAGAACTGATCTGCATGGTACAACTTTAAGTACTTTAAATGTGTACAAAGTGATTTAGAAAAAGAGACAAAAAGAGACTTGTTTTTAGTTACTTATTTAGTTAATTAGTGGCTTAAGAAAATATATATATATGCAAAAAGGTAACAAAATTTTAGGATCTAATAGTAGTAGTAGTAGTTGTTGTAGTAGTAGTGGTAGTAGTAGGGCTATCTATCAGGACATATATATATATGTACATACTACTTAGTTAGTACGAGAGAGGATCTAACTGATTCTATTGAGTGTACGCGGTATACAGACTTATTAAGAAATCTTCTGGTAGTAATATGGACTCTTTGGTATTGCAAAATACCCAATTGTAAAGAAATGAAACGTTTATTTACATGCTACACGCGAACGACAGTAGATTTAGTATTTTTTTTTTTTTTGATAGTTTTAAAAAAGATTTGATTGTTTTTGGACACTGATTTTTTGTGGTGTGTAGAAGGCAACACATACAAATATACATTGAGTGACTTAGCGGATTAACTATATAGATATATGTATATATATATGAAATAGAAGAAAACTAGAAAGGTTTTAAGTATTTTTTTTTTTTTTTTTGTTTTTTTTTTTTTAAAGTGGCAATTGTAGTTTCGCATTTCAGTTCTATTCTATGAATACACACAGACACTGATGTTGAGTTTGCGCTTGGTTTTTTTCTAAGTTTTTTTTTTTGGGATTGGTTTTTTTTTCTTTTTGGATTTATTGATTTAAAATAATTTTGTTTGTTTATGTATTTTTTTTTTTTTTTTTGGTTTTTTTTTTGGTTTTTGGCCCGTTTACTAGCGTGATTGTCTTTTAACACAAATCAGGCAAGAAAAACTGGGCGAGAAACTTTAAAATGCTACTCTTACATTCTGTTAAATCAGTGCACCTTTTTTGTTTTCTTATCGAACACAAAATACAAATACAAGCCAAAAAAAAAACAGAAAAACTGAAAAACAACAAAACAACGAGAAATAATCATAGAAATAAAAACACAAATAAAATACAACAAAAAAAAGAAAAAAAAAAACAAACACACACATTATTGATATACAAACGAAACGACACGCAACGAAAATATTTATAGGTTACAAAACTTATGACAAAACTTCACTTTCATTTTACAGGGTATCAGCACAGGCCTAATTATAGCTCTCAATAGTGCCGGGTTTTACCCGAAACCAACTACAAAAAAGACAGATGAGATTGGGTCAAAGTTTAATGAACGATTAATCGATTACAATCGATTCCTGCCTGACCTTATTGGTGCATTTCAAAAAATTAACACGATTATCACAGGCATAACATATATATATATAGAGTATATAGCATGTATATGTTGTACATCAATATTGAACAATAAGAAAACTAGACGATTATTAGCTTTGGGAATAATAAGACAGCGTTAGCTGCGATTCGATAGTTATGTGTGTGTGTTATCGATAACTTGTATGTGTATAGTAATAGCATTAATAGGAATGTTGCTGTTGTTTTATGGGTTTTTGTGTGTATTCAAGCGGGTTAACATATAAATTAGACATACATTAGACATATAAGCAGGTCTAGTCGGGCCTAAAACATATATATAGAGGTAGTACCCACACACACACACACATACAGAGAGATATATATTTAGACACAGAGACATGGAAATGTAAAAACTGGCTTATTTATATGCTAGTTATATGAGACGTACTTAATGTGTATGTGTGTGTGTGTATATATTATATATAGAAGAAGCCTATAGCTGAGCGATATGTTATCGGTTATCGATATCTATTTAAAAAGCTTTAAGGATTTGAGCAAACACACACACAGAAAGAGAGAGAGAGAGACACACAATTATATATATATATATGTGTATATCTTAATTTTCATTATATACATTTCACAAATATACACATACATATACACATATACATGGCGCATAGGCAACAGTTAAATACAGACAGAGACAGAGACAGTAAGAGAGCGAGGAGAGTAAGGTTGAAATAGACACAGAGAGATAGGTCGACATTGATTATGGATAGAGATAAGGGGAGAGCTATTTAGTTGTAATATATGTATATATATATGTATGTAGTATACCACACAGAATGTATGTGTTGTAAAACGCAAAAACAAAAACATTTGGAGGGGGGTAAAAAATACAAACTACAAAAATGATAAAACATCATAAGGAAACAAATTATGATCGAAACGAAACAGAAACCGAAACCAAAAAAAGAGATAGAGAGTTTAGCAATAATAATAATAATAATACGAATAATAATAATACGATACGAATAATAATAAATTTTAAGAATGTTTGAATAAATCAATCATTTACTTACTGGCACTCTTCGGAAGTATGTTTACTTTCGTCCGTACAATAAAAAAATTTTCCATTGAACAATTGGACGCCAATAACAGAAAATATAAATTGAAACAATATGTACACGATTAGAATGTTAACAACATTTTTTAATGAGTTCACGACGCAATCGAAGACGGCTTTCAATTTTGGAACACGTTTAATGGTCTTCAATGGACGCAGTACGCGCAAAACACGAAGCGATTTGATAGTTGACAAATTTTGTCCAGCGCTGCTACCGCTCATATCGAAACCGAAACTAACAGCAGCGCATATAACGACCACAGCATCCATAATATTCCAGAATTCTCTTAAATAGCTGCCAGGATGTAGTATGACACCCAAGTCTACAATTTTCAGCAACATTTCTATCGTGAATACGCCGGTAAATGCATAATCAAAATAATTTAGGATCTTGTTTCGCCTCGAGTTCTCACGAACGGGATCTTCGGCTGCTAATGCTATTGATGACATTGAGATGACGACCATTATGAAGAAATCAAAATATGGTAAATTAACCACCCAATGGGCGCCACGTCGTATGCTGTATAATATCAATCAATAATATAATATATCAAGGTCATATATATATATATATATGTTTTTTGTTTTACCAATTTGGTGGTATTTTTTTGGATTTGTCGTTGGTTTTTTTTTTGTTTCAATTCAGTTTCGATTTGAATTTCAGTTTCAGTTTATTTGATTTTTTATTTATATTCAAAATTTTTTTTATATTTTTTGTGATTTTTTTTTTGGGAGTTTTTCGATTTGCGATTTTGCGTTTTTGTTTAGTCAACCGTTTTATTTAAGTTGCAGATGTTTTTTGATTGTTTTTGATTTTGTTTTCCAATTATTTGTTCATTTTTTGGTTTTTCAATTTTTATTAATTTTGAGATGATTGTTGTTTGTTTGTTTTTTTTATCAACGGTGTTTGTCGTAGTCATTGTTGTTGTTAGAGTTGTTGTTAGAGTTGTTGTTGTTGAAGGTGAATGATGAATTAAATAGGATGAATTTGCAGTTTCTCGTGGTGAAGGTGAATTTGATTTGATTTGATTTGATTTGATTTAGTAGTAGTAGTAGTAGTAGTAGTATATAGTATAGTTGTAATCAAATTTAGAGCATTCGTTGATATATATTTTGATTTGTGGTGCAAATATACAGATATTTACAAAAATTGATAATGATTGATTGATTAAGTTTGAGTTTTATGAATTAATTAGATTAATTTGTTTTCGTTTTTGTAGTGTGCAACATAAAATCGTAAACGAATCCAAAAAGGTAAAAAGTAAAAGAAAAAAAAGAATGTGAAAATAGTTAGTAAATTTGTAAACATTTTGTTGTTATATATAATAGATCATAGTTATCAGTTATATAGATGACACTAATATTTGAACATTATAAATAGATATATAGGTAGATTGTATATTGAAACATTTTCTAATGAAAAACTTGAACCCAGAACGCAAATACCTGTACTTAAATAAACGTAAACGAGTCTATATAGCAAGTCTTAAGGAACTGAAAACATAAGCCATATTCATTATAATTATCATTATCATATATATACGGTATATCCCCACACACAACAATTATCATCCATAGATAATCTCAGTTGGCCTCAGTTGCTGTAAAGAAACTTGCGATTATATATGTTACATATATATATGTATATAGCACTAACAATATCTGACATATTGCCTAAAGCAACATAAAAAAGTTTTAATCTCACTTTCAAAAAACCCAACCACTTTATACTTAAAGATAGTTATAGATAGATAGATACATAATGTATACACATATATAGGCATACATATATATGTATGTAGGCTTTTATAAGTGTTTACGTGAGAGAAACGTATATTTACGGATTTGTTGGTGATAGTATAAACATCGATGAATATGGTAACATTGGCTTGGGACCCTCCGTCACTTCTTCCTCATCCTTTTTCTCCTCCTCCTTCTTTTTGCCTTTGCCCTTGGTGGTTACAACGGTGCCATCACCATTCTCCAGATGGACACCATCACCTTGGAGTGCCTCCATCTCCTTTTCAAGCTCTTGGAGTTGTTTCTCTTTATCTTCTTCGACTTGTTCCTCTTCGGCTGCTGTAAGTTCTTGTGCATTCGCCAAGTTATCGACGGCGATAGCCAAGAACACATTTAAAAGCGTATAATTACCGAAGAGTACCAAAACGATAAAGTATCTGTTGAAGAATTCAGATCAGATCAGATCAAAACAGATCTATCAGTTTAAGTTCAATCCATGCAAGTATAAGCTACACTTATTTTTCAAAAATATCGAATAACGATTTTCCGATAACCGCATTAAATATTAACTAGTTCAGATCGGACAGACATTTTGACAGTTTGAGAGTTAATTCAAATATTCAAATAGCATAACAAATTTCGAAAAGAGTTTATCTTAGGATTGTAAGGATTGACAATTTGTTTTGTGGTTTTATACTTGAATCCAAAATACGCAAGCAAGTGTTACGGATTGCTGAAAAAAAGATATAGTAATGGAAATAGTTAAGCGTTGGGGTTACGTGTAATATATTAGCAAAGCTATATTTTGTACACTTACGGTAATCAAGGGACGTTGTGTGTAAGTATGCGGGACTTTACTTTTATAATCAATACGTAGAAACTGGATAGATGGATGGTTTTTTTGATGGACTTGGCTTGTAGAATTTCAGTATTTCAGTCAGGCGACAAACTAAATTCTTCAAGCTTTAAAGTGCCATCCGTGAAACCAAAAACGTTTTGGAAGTAACGTTTCGCTACTTCGCGGTAGATTGCACACATTAATGGTTCGACGTTCAATGTATATAATAACTAAGTTTAGCATACTTATAGTGTTTTTTTTTGTAAAGCATTATCTACTAAGTTATGTTCCTTTCTACTAGAGCCTAGCAAATGTTTGTTATAGGACTGGGATAAGTTTGGTAAGACGAACGGAATTTACCAAAAATATATTCATATTGTTTTAGCAAATATCATTAAGCAAATGCAAAAAATAATATATAACATAAAAGTAAAAACTTACATAGAGTAAATCATTCCTTTCTTTGCACCACCTTGCGATATAATACCCTGATACATAACTTCATTCCAATCTTCGCCGGTTAGGATTTGAAATACGGTCAAAAGCGCTATGGGAAATGTGTTGAAATTTGTTTCGGGCGTTCCTCCGGGCAAATTGAATTGCCCACCGAACAGCTGCATGCCGAGCAGTGCAAATATCAGTATGAACAAGAAGAGCAGGAACAGCAACGAGATAATCGATCTCATTGAATTCAGCAAGGAAATGACTAAATTGCGAAGCGATGACCAATATTTGGTCACTTTGAAGATGCGCAACAGTCGCAGGGCACGCAACACAGACAGACCAAACGAGCCACCTTTGACCTCAGACCAGATCACCTCGAATATCGAACCACTAATGACGACACAATCAAAACGATTAAACGACGACTCGAAGTAAATGCGTGGACCCAGCGCATACATCTTGATGAACATCTCCGACATGAACAGGCCCAAAAAGATGAATTCCGCATAATCTGTAACGTGTCGATATAAATCGATATAAATCAAATATGGCAAATCAATATGTGAAAAACATTTACGACATTCATTCATTTCAATATTATGTTGATCCTTGAGAGAGATAGTGAGAGAGAGAGAGTGGAGCGAGGTGCGAGAGAAGATGCATGAGATTACTTACACAGGAATTCAGTGAGAAATGTTGGCTGGCCATAGTGTTCGACAGCGACGCAAACAGTGTTGAGAAACACCAAAACAATGACGAACCAATAGAACCATTGTGTCTTCACTGTATGCCTTATCCAGAAGCGAAACCGCTTCTCCGCCCTCCAGAATCCAGTACAGCTGCCTTGTGGTTTTGATCGTGTTTTCAGATAGCCTGTCAATAGAAATTAAATACATCGATTAAGTTTCATTATAGTATAGTACATGATTTATACTCCACACACATTGTGATAGATATATATAGATATATATTGTATTGAGTCGTGGTTGTAATCGTATTTTGATTTACAAGAGTTCTGATAACTATTTAATTTAATATATGACAAGTTTGCAAAAAGACATCTACACGAGTACAAACGAATACGAAACGAGTACATAGATATACATATGTTTATGATATATGTTGGAATGGCAGGGGGGGAGCGAGGAGATACTATAGTATAGTATATAGCATGTACTTCACACACACACCGAATGTCATCTGAACTACTAGCAAAACATTTGCATTTGATTTGATTGCTACCCAGTCAAAATTGTGTTTCGTTTTCAATGGTAGTGCAATTAGTTTTGAGCAAATACATATTTAAAATGAATATGTCGCTTGTTTGACTACACAAAAGTCTTTCTAATACGAGTTGAATGTCTTCTCAACTACTAGCGAAACATTTGATTGCCACCCAGTCAAAATTGTGTGTTATGTTTTCAATGGTAGTGCAATTAGTTTTGAGCAAAATGATGATATGTCTGTTGTTCGACTACACAAAAGACTTACTAATTCGAGTTGTACATACATCCATACATCATACATCATACATCACATTGATAACTAGCTTAAGTTGTGGTGACACTGTGATATGTGAGTTTTTCGAATACACAAACATCGCCGAAGTGAATTTCTATTTTTACTGACACCTCTCCATATACAGATAGATGTATTTATAAATGGAATACTCAATACTCTGGGTTGAAGAAGAGTTAATATATATATTGTTGTTGTTGTTGTTGTGCAAAAATGGGCAATGTTATTACAATAAGATATGTTGCTACAGCGTTGTACGTTAGTATGCGGCACGATATTGTGAATAATTATAATCGAATTATAATTTACTTACACATTTGATAATAAGTAAGATAGATAGATAGAATTTCGTTTTGTTCGATATTGTAAAAATTTAAATGAAAACGAAAAATATAATTAATTCGGGGATTGTTTTTTGTTTCTTAAACACATATTTAAAGCACCTTAATATAAAATATATATATACATATATATAAAGATATATATATATATAGTAGAATATAAGCAAACAATCAATGATTATCATCGTTACGCGGTTTTTTTTTTTTGGTTTAACATTCAAGTACTTATCAAAGTTAACATTAACTATGGCAAACATCATCAAAGTTTTAACTCAATAGAACATTACTTAAGTTTTTGTGTGTGTGTGTATTTGTGTGTGCATAACAATCCAATTAAATGATCCGTAAACCTCGTTTGGAACTTTTCAGGAAATAGTTTTTTTTTCAATATTGTTTATCCAGGTAAAATGACAATACAGACAATTGGGAAGGCTATAGTCGAGTAAGCTTGACTAAGAGATACCCTTTAATGCAAAAATGTTTGATGATTCAAGTTTTATCTTTCATATCTCCTCTGTTGCTTAACCGATCTTAAAACAAGTTTCACAAATTTTCAATTTTTGGACGTTCAAAATAATCGATTACATTTCAACTAACGATATCTTATATTCATATATCTGGAAACTCCAGATCTTAAAATATCTGAGATGGACTCGGCTATCGATGCTGATCAAGAATATACATATATACTTTATAGGATCGGGTATGCTTCCTTCTGCCTGTTACATATTTGTCCACAAAACAATTATAATATAACATAAGTTCAGAGTTATAGAAAATCTATGATATTCGGTCTCCTAAGCGAAAACGCTCAATGTAATCAAAATTGTGCGGATTTCAGAAAGTTTTCGTTCACAAATGCTATAGTTATAATTCCTCTCTCTTCCAACTCTTTAAAAACAGCTTAGAAAGCCTCTTGCGTATTCTTATAAACAATTCGTTTTTTATATCTTACCGTCATCACCATAGTCCTCTTCAGCTTCCTCCTCTTCAGTATCGGTTGATTTCGATTTTCCCAGACTTTTCAGCTTTTTCCGTTTGGCTGCATTTCGTCTTCGCGCTGCAATCGAAAGAGCATTAATCGATTTGTTACAAATGTTAAAGTTGGAAATTAAAATTTCAAAACAGACCTTCCATTATGTGCATTTTCTCCTCTTCTGTTGTTCGTTCTTCGGCTAAAATAACTTCCTCTGAAATAATAATTGTGTAATGGGAAAACAGAAAACAGAAAAAACAAAACCGATTGTCATATGTTCGATAACGATAGCGATAACGATAAGCGAATATGTTTTTGCAATTTTAAAAACAAACAAGTATATATGTATGTATGGTATGGTATGGTTTTGTGGCTTAAATACACATACACATACACATATGTACATTGCTTTTAATATATATAAATATATATGTTTTTGAATATGAGTACATATGTTATATGAAGTATATTTCTGTGTAAGTGTATGTGTGTGTGTGTTAGTGTTTGTGTATTATATTTCTGATCATAAAGTAGTGTGTATTCTCTATACGGGAGGTATTTGGGGTTAACTAGCAAAGTGCCACAAAGTGCTGCATACAGCATTAGATTATATATATATATATTCAAAAGTTCAACTTCCAAGGCAAGAAGAACAAGGTTCTGTATTGAAATGAAAAGATATATTTTTTGTTACTATTTCGTTATTGTATAGTGTATGTGTATGTGTGTGTGTGTGTGTGTATCTGTACTATATATACTATGGTTCCTATATGTACATAAGTATTTTTGGTACTTGATAAGTTGGAGAAGGGAGATATTTATTGGTTTCAGCAATAAAACATTTCATACACAAGTATTTTGAAATAAGTTTATCAACTAATTGGTGATGTTTGCTACACTGTAAATATTTTGGTTGTTGGTTTGTAGTGTATGGGATATGGATAAGAAAAACGGATTTATTTGATTATTTTTTTGGATAATTAAGGGGTTTGGCTCTCTCTCTGGATTGTGTGTCTGTGTGTATGTGTGTGTTTATGTATGTGTATGGGGGTTTTTTCTTGAATATATATATAAGTATATTAGTATTACAAAAACAAACCAAAAACAAAAAAAAAAACACAATGAAGAAAGAAAAATTCAGAACAGTTTGGGGTAAATACTATACCAGCTTTACAAATCCATTCAACATAGCCGTTTAATTCTCTTTCTAGTTGTTGCTGCCTTCTAAGTTTAAGAAATTCTTGTCTATTTTCTACTTTTTCTCGTTCTTTTGCGAATTCACTACAAAAAATATTCAAATAGAACATGATCAAACACAAAATAAAAATGTTCCAGGAACAATCCAAAATAAACAATTATCAATATATATAGTATATATATTAAGTATTTTTTTATGTTTTTTTTTTCATTTTAAATATTGGGTATAGTGTATAGAAACCATAAATTATTTATATATGTTACAAAACTAAAAATTGAAGATTAGCAAACTAAAAATATGGATTCATTTGATATATGTACTATGTTAAGTGGCGAATAGTGGCATACTGTGAACAGCTCTTTGAACATTTTGAACATCAAGTTGGTTTGCCAAGTCATAAATAAGTCAGTTGGACTTTTAAAGTTATTGTAGTTTGTTGAGTGAAATTGGGTCAATTCGTCGGTCATCATAGCAATAACTATATATGTATATGAATACAAAAGTTGTCAAGTCAAGAGCTTGTTGTTGCTTGTATCTTGTTTCGAGTTCGGAATGAGTTGAAATTGATTAGGATTAAGTTGTTTAGTTGTTGTTTTTTTTTGGTGCATTTGAGCATTATATCTTTCCGAGCAGAGTAGTTGAGTAGTTGTACTATAAATATTTAGACAAGCATACGATAGATAACGATAGGCAATTCCAAAACTCCATAACTCGAAAACTCGTAAACTCCAAAACAATAGCATATTTAATTAATAACATGTGTATGCTTGTAAATATATAATATAGTTGAGGAGAGAGTAATATGTTTAGATATATTGGGGGAATTGGGTTTCAAAACAAAGTTAAAGTAGTGGCTAAATATTTGTTGTATATTGTAGTATATAGTATGTGTATATATGTATTAGCATACATACGAACTGGAACTGGAACATGGAACTGGAACTGGAACTGGGTTGCTACAATGTAAGTTATTAAAGTTTTTGGATACGAAACAACACAGCAATCCATTTGATAAGTCGATAAGTAGATAGAATATACCATATAGCATATAGCATTAACTGTTTAGACCAAAAACTGTTTCTTGCCGGAGAAGGAGGGGGGATAGAAAAGTTGCTTGCGTTCTATATGTTTAAGATATTAGTTAGTAGTAGTTGTAGTTGTAACTAAGTTTGAAGTTAGTTAGTTAGTATGCATTTAAAACTGCCTATTATTATTTGGTATCATAATATTATTAGAATATTTTGTTTTTATGTACGTTGTGGTTGGGTATTTTTTTTGAGGAAGGGTTTTTGTAGTAGTAGTTCTAAGTTTGGTTTTGGATTGGAAAAATCTCACTATATTTAGTTAAGTATATATGTTTTATATGACGGTAAGTTTTTGGCCAATTTCTTGTGATTATACGAATACGAATACGAATATTATGGCAGTTTGCTAGATTGTTGCATGTTACATGTTGCATGTTGCATTTTGTTATTTTTTTTTTTTTTTGTATGTTCATATAGTAAAAACCTGCTTGTGTTATCCAATCAAGATACGAGACCATTGCTGTTTGAAACATGGCACGAAAGCGGCATTTCTGAAATTCCATGCGACGCTCGACGCGGTTTCGCTCGTTTGAAAACTCTCTGAATTTTCAAGAATATATATCACATATATTTCAATATACACATATATATAGAGAAAACATAAGCGAAAATCGAAAAAAAAAACCAGAAAACCAGAAAGGAAACCAAAGAAAGGAAACAAACATAATGTGTTAACGCAAAAGCTTAAAAGTTGGCTGATTGATCAGTATGTAACAGTTATCAGTTGATATATACAATATGTATATATATTATTATGGGTTAGGGAATAATTTCAAAAAAATCTTTTGTATACATATATTTTATAATATTTACCTAAATTGGGTTATGGAAAAGAACATTTTTTTTTTTTTGGCAATGAGTATTATGTACATAGAAGTTAGATAGTTTGAGAAATATCTTTAATCTCTCTTCTTTTTTCGTTGATTGTTGTGTTATTGAACATTACCCAATTCAAATCAATAATATAAAATTTCAAATAAAATCATCAGCAAAAAGGAGAAAAACTTGATGTGTGGTGAGGCGATTTGGGGTGAAGGCCAACTTACCCACTCAAAACACCAAGAACTAAGTTGAGCATAAAAAATGAGCCTATAACTATAAGAGGCACGAAATATATCCAATTAAATGTTGACCCTAATGCATCGTTGGTCTGTGAAAGGAAATTGATTAATAGTTTGATTGATTGATCGATTGATTGATTTTTTTTGTTACTGTACCCAATATAGTATTGACGTCCAACCTTCCATAGTGATACACTGGAATACTGTCAGCATGGCAAACCCAATATTATCGAAGCTTGTAATGCCGGAATTTGGTCCATCCCATTTCTCCAGACACATGCTTGTCGTATGATTACATACAAATGATCCACCCGCTTTCTCTGTGCTATTATCAGTATTACAGGGTGTCTCCGATTCACCTTCCTTCACTAGTTTATCTACGAAAAAACGATGAGACGATTAAATGATATTTTAGATAAAGTTTAATTGATCTTTACTTGGATCTTCTAAGCTATAACAAGTCTTATGCAGTGCGCCCGAATAAAACTCGAGTCCAATGATTGCAAATATTACGATTGCAAACAACACCAAGAGACCGATTTGCAGTAAAGGTGCCATCGCCTTGATTATAGATTTTAAAACTACTTGTAAACCTATCCAAGTCGAAATCGAAATCCAAATCCAAATCGCAAGTTGTTTCGGGAGTTGTTGGAAGAGTAAAATACAAATTGGATTAGTAAAGTTTCAAATTGGATTCAAAAAGTTTTACTTTTTTGCTACAAAACTGATTACGTTCTACTAGTTTTATACTATATATCTAAAACATGCCATAAAGAAACAAATAAAAAAAGAAAAACTCTAAAAACATTTTCTAATAATATAAGTACTACTCACTAGGAATTCCAGACACTAATTTTAAGGGCCGTAGCACACGAATGGCTCTAAGTGTTCTTAGGTCTACCTCGGGCCCCATTTGTGGGTACTGTGTCATGAATCTGTTTTGGCGGATGTTGAGCGAAACGATCGAAAAGATCGAAACGAGCATTTCATTAGCAATATATACACACACACACATATATATATCTTAATGAATTTAAGGTTTTACAAATCAAAAAATTGTTCTACATAAAACTAATTAGCATAAGAAAAATATGTACGACAACAAAAGATTAACTTGGAATGAATGAAAATGATAATATATATGTGAGTAATATTTGACAAAAAACCTATATGATTCTAGATTTATATACTATATGATTTATTTTTGTCTAGTTTGTCCTTGTTGATTACCATTTTCTATGATTTTGTTGATTTTAAATCTACATATAATAATTATATATTAACTATAAATATTTTAGAACACTTATTCAAGGATCAGTTAATAACTAACTGCACTAACTAATAAATGTTTACATGTTTATAAACTTAAAGCTATTTTACATTATATATATTTTTGTTATCGTTATCGTTTTATCGATACACACAGTAACAACACAGTTTTTTATCATTATATTATCTAAATCATTATTTCAATGTTATTTAAAAGCTATTTATCATTGCCTTTATGTTGGTCGTCTATTAACATCGGATCCGCTATTTCCTAGTAATAAAATTTATTTTATGCCTAAAACGTTAAGTGTAAATGATAAAAAACTAAAAGATCGGTGGCTAATACTATGATTATCTATCATATCTATACAATTAAAAACTATATATAAATTATTAGTTAGTTATAATTGATTCAAAATCCGGAAAACAAAACTTTATCTGATATTTTTTTTGTAAATATGATTTTTTTTGTCCAACAGGTTTGAAACTTTGTATTTTTGTAGATAAAGCTAAAGTACATGAAAAATTCTTATATTCCATATATGTATATGTATATTAAATACTAAAAACTGATTACTTACAACATAAATGTGTTTATTTTTGTTTGTAATTAAACTAAAACTCACCTAAAAAACACTTATTTATATGTATTGTGTATTCTAGGAGATCTAGGAGGAGTTTGAATGAAGTTTACTAGCTCCTAAGATCTAAATTGCTAAGTTTTTGTTAAGATAATGTTTTAAATAGAAATGTTTTGAATAGATTTGGTTTGGTTAATTAAGCTAGCTCCTAAGTTGCCTATAGCTATAGAATACATAATTGTAACTGAAATTTATTAGTAGTTATCTGGCCTATTGTATATAGACTTATATGTAATGTCACCAACTACGTGATCTTACTTGGTATTCGGGATACAAGCTTCAGCGGACGTAAGACACGAAATGATCTCAACATGCGAAGATCAACATCTATATTGGCCTCAGCAAATATCGTCATGGCACTGTTTTGATTCATTGAAGTTGCCATATAAAAGTCAGTATATATATATATATATATTGTATACATATGTATATGTGTGGAAGATGTTATTGTTTTCGTTTCTTTAAACTATTTGTTATAATACTTCATCTTGATTTCTTAGACTAGAAATAGTTTTTTTTTTAAATTGTATAGTTTCTTAAGATCTTATTTTTAAAATGACATCATAGATTAGATTCATATACCATACCAACTGAAATCCAAGTATTTTGTATTGCTAAATACAATACTGATTAAGTTTCATATTCAAATTATGATTTAACTGAAGAGTTTTCAAAACAAAATCGAAAAAAAAACAAAAATAAAAACATAATTTGAAAAAATTGTTTGCGATCGATGATAATGATAACCGAGATATACATATATAGTAATATATCATTTACCCCGTTACTACAACGAAAAAATCCATGATGTTCCAAATATTCCTGAGATAGGAGTGTTTATGCAGAACAAGCCCTAGGGCAAGGATCTTGAGCGATGCTTCTACACAGAAAATGCATAAAAAATAGGCCTCCGTTTTTTCCTATTTAACAACAGATTGACAGAGAGTTAACAGATTGATAATGTGAGATGTTAAGGGGGGTGTTAAGGGGTACATCGATCGTCTCTTACCAATTTTTGTGCCAATACTGTCTTGTCGCCCTCTGGCAAGTGCTCTTCTAATGCCAACACAACACAGTTGGCTATGATTGTCAATAACACAGCGTACTCAAAGGGCGGCCATTCAATGATGAAACGTGTGTATTTTCTAATTGGGTTATCCTCGGTTAGGATAAACAATGACGTCGGACCACCACCTGGTGGGTTTTCCTCTTTTTTCGGGCCACCCATTCTATCAGCTAAGCGATGGGCTCCCTTTCGACCCAAGTGCCCCCCGCCTAAGGAGTCCTGTTGATGCCCTGCTAGCACTGCTTCCTGAGCTGCTTCCAACCTTTTGTGAATTGAAAAAAGTGATGAGATGATCGATCATTGAACATTGTTTATATATAGAAAAGACGCCGCCAAGATGTATCTTTATCTGTATCTGTTTATCTGTATCTATGTTTAAGGTTAAAGGCTTCAAGAGGTTAAAGACATACCGTCACTATATCCAATTTCTGATACTTTTGTAACGACCGCTCGGCCATAATTATATTACACAAAGTGAAGAACCACAATACGCATTTGTCGGAAGTGACACGCCGTCCTCATCGCACAAAAGTGGCAACTGGACATTTAATTTATTTATTATATTTTTTTTTTTTAGTGTAAGCCTTTTTGGGCTGTGCGGGATTCGGATTTTTTTTGGTTATTCTCGGTTATTTGGTTTGGCAATGGCCCGCGGGGGTTAAAGGGTGTGGTGAGAAGGATTATCCGATATTTGTCGTTGTTGTCGTTATTGTTATTGTTGTTGTTGCTGCTACTGTTATTGTTGTTGTTATTGTTATATTCGAAGTGTGGGAACGGGGTGAGGCGGGTGTTATGTGAAATTCACTCGTTCTCTTTCTCTCTCTCTCTCGCCCACAATTGCTAAGCGGTTTTTTTTTGTTGTTTTACCACACTAGATATTTATTGCTTTGGAGGATTTGTTTCATAGATCTGTGTCTGTCTGTCTGTGTCTATGTGGTTGTTGTTGTGTGTGTATGTGAATGTTGCACTACTTTGTTGTTGTTGTTGTTGGTAAACTGTTTTCGAAGTTTTAATAATGATTTTTTGTTGTTGTTGGGAATATGTTTTCAGCCATCGTCGTCGTCGTCGTCGTCGTTTTATCACTTTTGGTATTTTGTTTTTGTATGTATTATAATTATTTTACACGTACACATTGTTTTTATTTGACGCTGAGCTTATGTATGGTGTTGTTGCCGGGTTTTATCACATTTATTTATATATATATAGATTTATATGTACATACATGTGTGAGTGTGTGTGTGCTAATAATAACGGTAAGGATTATTTGTTAATATTTATTTCATTATTTCGTTCATTCATTTCGTCATTTCGTGGTCCAGACACTTTCGATTGAGATGAAGAGAATGTCGCGATGCGTCGTAGCTTAACTGGAAACTGGGTTTTTTTTGTTTTTGTTCGGGTCAATTCAGTTCATGACCTATCGAAATACACACACACACACACGCGCGCATCTATATATATATACACATGCACACAGCCATTGCCACACATTCACACCAAGCAAACATGCATACACATTATGTACTGGCGTGCGTCTGTGTAGGAATGTATGCAGACACAGATACACACACACACACACTCACACACAGACACCGATTGTCCTATAATTAAAACTGACGAATAAAGTTATCGTTAACAAAACCAAAAAAACACAAAAACAAAAAGGTTTCTCTTTTCTTTCACATACAATGTTGTTGATGTTGTTGTTAGTATTATTATTATTGGGC